>JASFXW010000033.1:0-664683 GCA_030490835.1 Annona cherimola | reverse complement strand
CATGCACACAAGTAAAACAAGATTGATAACCACATAACCTAATCAAGATTACACAGGGTTAATAGGTATATTCCCATCCATATTAACATCCAACCCAAACAAGAGCTAGAATACCTGTGCCTTATGAATGGATCTTATTCAAATCCTACTTTTCCAAGCATGAATCTGAATATTAGATCAATCCACAAGGTTGCAAAGCTTGTAAATGCATTAAGCATGATATATAAGGGTAATCTCAAGCAACGTAAGTCACAGCACAACTATATTATTAATTCAAGCATCAGAAAACCAAATATCATAAGCTATGAGTTCAAATCCTATATATCTCCCACGATAGGAAGGTTTAGCCCATTAACATGACTTCAATTCCCATTAAAATCAAATTACATTCATCTCAAAGAACATAGGGGAAAGGAAAGAGAAAAGAAAGAGAATGAGAAAAAGAAGAACTCAATCCCAGAAGCTTCCACCAGCGAGATCGAATCTCCTTCTTCTGCTTGCAATGGAAAACAGATCCTTTTCCTTCTCTGTACGGCTGCTCTAGCAGCTCTCCTCCATGCCTCTCCTTGTTCTGGTCTGTAACGCCCCAGCACGAGCGTCACAACCTTACCTCAAAATCGTTCGATTGGTAAACGTGATCAGGATTGTTGCCCTGTCACACAGCAGGTTTTAACGGATATTTATCCACTTAATCCTAACTCCTTAGGATTTTTATATCATTTATACATTCTATTTCCATCAAAACGCCATTTTAGGCCATTATATCATTTGAGAGTTACACATGTCATCTCATAATCTTCATGCTTAACCATATCATGATATTTCATGCCTTAGCGTTTACCCAAAAAAATTTTTCGTCAATTCATAGGCATAAACATAGCATAATTCTTCTACAACATCGAATAACAATTAATTGTTAACATTCCATATATCATTCAACCCTTAGATTCATATACAGGTACTCATGGAAATTCGTTCATCCTTGAATCTCCACCTGTGCTCCTTGCCTCCTTCCTTCCACCTGTCTTTAGATTTGGAAAACAAAACGTGAGTTGAAATTCAACTTCAATAAGCAAGCTTAGGGTTTTCATGCAATTCATTTTGAAAGCAACACTCTTTAAAAACATTTCCCTCCATTCAGTAGAGACACTTACCAAGTGATCAACTACCTGCGGAGCAGAAACTTTTTTCATAAACATTTCATGAAAATCATTCATGAAAAATCATTCATGTAAACCATTCGTAAACATTTCATAAACATGGGATGTGCAAATTCATCATTTCCATTTACGACATTATCCTTCATGTGACGGTACGCTAGCATGGGGAACCCTCTTTCATGACATGATCCTTTCCATCCTTGGCGCTGGACCTTCCGACTTGGCAACGTCAAGGGGGACTCCTTGTCCACTTACTACCTCGACTAGTCTAGTTGATTTCCATTCCATGCATAACTTTTAGTCACTCTGGCATTATATACCCCATTACACATGGAACTTGGTCATTCTCATGTAGAGAATTCTTTGCACCATCCATCTTTAAACTCCATTTCAATGAAACATCGTATAAATTCATGTTTCAATACATTTCAAGCATAATTGTGAAACCATACGCAATCATTTATTTCAACAGAAATAAACTTTCAATACTCATATAAAAACAAGGAATGGTCATCCTTAAATACCTTGTAATGAAAACCAAAATCATTTAGAAAACTGCTTGCTTACCTTGCTTGCTTAGCTTCCCGTTTCGCTTATCCCTTTGGTCTTTTCCTATGCATATAAGAATGATATAACATTCATATATTTTCTTTGCTTGCATTCAACTCAGTTTTCCAACCCATTTGCATTAACATACATAATTCCTTCGACTTCTCAAGTCGTTATGCCCGTATAGCACATGCTTGTGCATTACTTGGGCTACTACACATCACATTTAGTCCCTTAAGAAGGGTAATCATTCAATCATATAATAATCATCCAATAATTATTATTTAATGGCTCACTAACTTCCTTACGCCATTTTTCACTCCTTTTCCAAAATTCATACATCGGTGCTCATTTTAAGCACATGTGGTCGCCTTAAACCTCATTAATTAATTCCAAAATTTGGAATTACATTACCCAATTATAAACAGATATATATTCACTAAATTTATCATTTTTTCATGCATTTTTTCAAAAACCAAATTACATAGGTCATTTACCACTTATGCATGTCTAACCTTTCACATATAGCCATTTAACAACACGTATATCGAAGTGCATTTCGTAAAATTTTCCAAGTCAGAAATTTAATCCACATTTCAGCATGATAATTATCCTTAATTACCACTGTACTTAGTATATTTTTATAGAATTTAAATCCACTAATCATAGGTTTCCAAAACAACAACTTTGGAACTCATTTTTCAATAGTTTTAACGTGTCTTTTGACACATAACCCCTAAGCAGATTTATAAATCCGAATTTTCAGAAATTAATCAAATTTTTCCTAACCCAAATTTAGGTTATTAACATATATATCAATTTTGATCATTTCTACATATGTTTCATATTCCTTTTTGATTTTTTTCTCCAACTATCCACATATGCTGAAATCAGGTGTACTGCAATCTCAAAATCTTGAATTAATATCAAATCAAGTAGTTATGATCTGAAATTTATTAAATACGTTAATAAATAAATTAATTAACCAAAATAAATATTTACAGCATGAAATATTTAATATTTCTATTTATGTTGGTATTTTTACTCTACTGGACAGCAGAATCCATTTTCAGTAAGCTTAAATGACGTTAATTATGGGGTATATTTATACCCATAAAAAACCTAATTTTTATTTTATTATTATGATACTAAATATGTATTATATATCCTATAAAATTTTCAGCCCAAAAATCCTTGTATAAAAATTATTAAAAATCTTCTTTGGTGCAGCTGATCCTGCCACCCGTACAACCCTGTTTAGGTTGATCTTCCCGGATTTTTAATTTGCAATTGGCTTATTATTTTAAGCTGAAAATTCTATAATTCCTTAATAAACCCATAATAATTCTTTATAAATATTTAATTCTAAAATTCATCCATTTACTATTCCGTCCATATTTTAGTTTACAACATCTATAACTTCTAGATTTGAGGCATAAAATCAAGATAATCATATACTTACTTGATTAAATGGGTAATCCCTCCTTTTTCCTTTTATTTTCCTTCTCTTTTCTTCCTCCTTGGTGGCCTAGGTCTGGGACGTGAGCTTCTGCCTTGGGGAGATGGGATTTCAGCACTTAGAATAATTTCCAAAGTCCCTTCTATGTGAACGTGCATGGCCTTACATAGGTGCTGGATTTTCCAGCTGTGGGCCCCACTTCTTGGGCCATTTTCCACAGCCAATTAATGCCTCCTTATCCTCTTAATGTGCTGGATTAATATTAGCCAAGTAAAATAATTTTTACACCTTTTAATAAAACCAAAAATCTGCTCACATCTTGACCGTCCACTTGTCCACAATTGCCCTTCTTTACTTAGCCCTTAAGAAACTTGTTACATTCTCTCCAAGAAACCAAATTTCCATCATAATTAAATTAATCCATTCCATTAATCTCATAGATTTCATAATTTTATTCCATCGTTTCAAATTTCATCTCAAACCGACATTTTTACGTCAAGTTATGACCACTTGAATATATCTTTTGGATTTGGGAATAAAAAAAATTAATTATCACCCTAATCTCATCATTATTCTCTTAATCCAATCCATTCATAAGATTAGGCTGACCTTCGTGAGCTTACCTTTCAAATTTCATCGAAATCCGCCTTGTAGGCGTTGAGTTATGAATTTTTCATCATTTTTCATCTTAATTCCATAATTTCACTTTAATCTTCGTAAATTAAATCATGGTAATTAACATGATTATTCATGACATATTGTCACCATTAAATCCTCATTAAGCCCCTCGGGTCATACCGACTCACTTTGGGCTCCGGTGATTAAATTTTTAATCACCGTTTCCAATGGAAACCCTTATTCAAAATATCATAAAATTCTAAAATCATCCAAAAATTCTATTTAATTCACATATAAATCACATTTACATGTTCAATGTACATATTAAATCCTCCTTAGGTTGGGGTTTCACATGGTCTCCCCTACATAACTCCCTCACACGCAGCCCTAAGAGATCTATTTATATTGGTAGCTTGCACAACATACGAGCAAAAACTCGCACGCAGCCTAGGCGCCAACTCTCATTGTGCTAAGTGACTTTGAAACCTTTCTGAATGCCCTGGGAGTTCATGCCTTGGCTCCTAGGTGTCCCAATCTGGCATTTAGGCGCCAACTCTCTAGAACTTTTGACCTAAAAACTCTTCTAGGCGTGTCTGCATGTTAATGAAGTGGCGCCTGGGCGCCAACTCCCTGGATGCAATATGTTGTTTTAGGTGTTGGAACTTCTGGCTAGGCATGTAGGGTGGCGCCTAGGCGCCATACTACCTGGTTCTCCACTTGGCTCTGTTCATCCTTCAACTCGCTTGCGTGCCTGTAATTCTCTATCCTTCCGGTAAAAATGAATGAATCTAAATAAATGAACTAAAAATGCATAAAAACTACATAATGCTCCTAAAATGCAAAGCGAGTGAAAATTTAGCTAAATGGATGCAAACTAAGCTTAATCTCTTGGACTAACGTGCAAATATAGTCTGAAATGGGCCATGATAACTCGCATTTTTACGAGTTATGCATTTGGAATATAAATATTAATTATGTATGATTTGGTTGATTTATGGATGATTTTATGATTTAATGATATTTTGCAATTAGGGTTATAATTAAGAATGGTGATTAAGATTAATCGCCATAGGCCAATGAGAGTCAAGATGACCAAAGGGGCTTAATGAGGATTAGAAGATGATAATATGGCATGAATATTTATTTTAATTTTCATGATTTAATTTATGAAAATTAAAATGATAATTATGGAATTATGTTGGAAAATGTAGAAAATTCATAACTTGACGCCTATAAGGTAGATTGAGGTGAAATTTTAAAGATAAGCTGTCGATTATGGGCTTGACCTAATGTGTGGATTGGATTAAGGTAAATGTGATGATATTAAGATGATAAATATTTATTTTAATCTCACACTCTAAGGATATTTCAAAGGGTCATAACTTGACATAGAAAAGTCGATTTGAGATGAAATTTGAAACGATTGAATAAAATTATGAAATCTATGAGATGAATGGATTAGATTAAACTAATTATCATGGAAAGTTGCTTTCTTGGAGAGCAAGTAAGAAGTTACTTAAGAGCTAAGTAAAGAGGGGTAAATTGGGAAAGTTAAAATGAAAATTACTTAAGTACCCATGGGGTTGCTTGGGGAGCAAGAAAGGAAGCAAATAAAAAGAGAAAAGGGGCAGCAAGGGCTGGCCGTTTCCAGCAACAGGGAGAGCAAGAGAGAGAAAGAGAGAAGGAAAGAGAGAGAAAGAGAGAGAGGAGAAGGAGAAGAGAAGGAAGAGGAGGCCATCTTGGAAGTCTTCTTGAGGATTGATTTCTCTCCAAACAATCCAGGTATGTGGTGATTTATTAACATATTTTAAGGATTAAATATTCCTAATTAATCAAGTTTATTTATAAATTTTAATTTGGAAATTAATTAGCCCATATCATCTAATCTATACTCATGTGTAGTGAATCTGGAATAAAAAAGAAAAATATGGAAGATATAGAAAATGAACGATTTTTTACATGCCAATTTGTATGAGAACTCATTATGGTGTTATTAAGAAAAGAAAACATTTTCAGCTTAAAAGGATAAGGAAGTTTCAAATTAAAAATCCGGGAAAATCAACCTGGACAGGGATGAACGGGTGTCAGGATCAGCTGCACCAAATGATTTTTAATAATTTTTATACAAGGTATTTTGAGCTGATAATTTTTATGATATATAATAAATACTCAATATCACACAAAAAAAATAAAAATTTATTTTTGAAGTGTATAAATATACCTAATAATTAACATGATTTGGACTGTCTGAAAATAGATGCTGCTGTCCAGCAAGGTAAAAATATAAAAATAAATATAAATTATTGATGTTTTGTTCTGGAAATATTTATTTTAGTTAATTCATAAAGCTATTAAGGTATGATATAAATTTCAGATCAAAAATAATTTATTTGATAATAATCCAAGATTTTGAGAGTTCAGCATGTATGATTTTAACATTGTGGACAAATTTAGGAATAAATCAAAATAAATGTTAAATTTTAAGATTTTTGGGATGGAATTTAACTTAAAATGGGATATAAACGAGTATCATAAGTGATTATGAGGATTTAACCTATTAGAGGTGAGTTTTAGAAAGGATGGAACTTAGGGTTATGTATATGACCCGATTTTCATCTTTTTGTAATATGTTTGAAACATGAATTATGCTAATAAGTTTATGAATGTTTTAGAGGGTAAAATACCCTATGATTAGGATACTTTGGAAAACCAAGATATATTAGGAAGGTATGCCCTAAATCTGATTCTTAAGGATATGCAAAGGAGTGTCCAAAGAGGGGTGCAAAAGGTACCCAAAACATGTGTAGAAGTTGCTGTTTTGGGAAGCAACCAATATATGGATTTTAAACAGATGATATTACCCTCAATTAGGGTTAATAAAAGCATGATTAATTTCTGGAATATATGGATTAGAAATCTGTTTTGATTTAAGTATCAAAAGAGGCGTTGAAAGGATGAAAAACGGGTCCCAAAGTTGCTGTTTTGGAACCCTATGATGAATGGATTGAAAATATACAATTAAACCCTAAATTATATGTTAATTATGGAGTTTAATCATGCTGAATTGGGACACAAGTTTCTAACTTGAGAAATTTTAAGAAACACCTAAGATATGTGTTGTAAGATGGGTGTATGTGGAAGGATATGTATGGTCAAGGATGAAGATGGATATGCATTCCAAAGAAAGAATGATTTAAAGTTAATATGTTATGGACCATATGAGATTAAACCCATATTTCACGTATATGTGAATTGAAGAAAAAGACAAGGCATACAAGCACAACATATGATGAAAATATATAAGGTAGTCATGTTTACTTGTCTAGGAAAAGGCAAGGAAAGGATGGAAGGACAAAAGGATCGCCACAGGTAAGCAAGCAGGACCTTTGAAAATGAGATTTTATTCTCAAATGCAAAAATTCTTTCAAGTTGCTTTACTTGAATGTTTCTAAAGTTGTTTAAGGACAGTCATTCCTTCATCTCTTTATTACTCTTTGAAATGATTGGTTAAAATTCTTCTCTATTTGAAAATGGCATGCCAGCATGAATTTGAATGATGTTTCATTGAACCAATGTTCAAATGGATGGTGTAAAGAATTCTCTACATGAGAATGACAAGTTGCCATGTGTAAGAGGTATATAATGCTGGGGTGATGAAAGTTATGCATGGAATGAAAATCAAGTAGGCTAGTCGAGGTAGCAAGTGGACAAGGAGTCCCCCTTGACGTTGTCAAGTCAGAAGGTCCAACGCTAAGGATGGAAAGGATCATGTTATGAAAGGATGTTCCCCGAGCTAGCGTACCCTCACATAAAGGATTATGTCATGAATGAAAATGATGCATTTGCATATCCAATGTTTATGAAATGCCTAAAAACTGAGATTTATGAATGGTTTACATGAATGATTTTCATGAATGGTTTATAAAAGGTTTCCAAGAATGGTTTACGAAAAGATTTCTATTCCATTGATAATTGATCACTTGCTAAGTGTCTCCTACCGAATGGAGAGAAATGCATTTAAACGAGAATGAAAGATGTTTGCTTATTGAGTTTCGACTCATGTTTTGTTTTCTCCCCTTAGATAGGTGCAGGGAAAATTCAAGTGATGAAAGGCATGTTCTCGCTAAGAAAGGAAAAAGGAATTTCCAAAGGTTTGTAATCCTTTGTATGTGGAAGCATAAACGAATGCCCTAAGGGATATGGTACTGTTAGTACATATGCTCAGGATACCTTGCATAGGTATTATAGGATTAAGAAGGCAAAAGATTTAAAACACCTTGTATAGATATGATATGACTGAGATAAGGAATGCCTTAAATGATAAATGTTTGTATGCTAAGAACTGATGGATGTATGTATGTATGAAATGATAAGGACATGATTAGGTCAAGAGGACCTTTAACGTAGAAGAGCAAGTTGAGATGTTATGGATGAAATGCGCACTTGATATGTGCAATTGATCACAAGCGTATTGTTCCTTGTAAGATGAATGAAGTGAAATGCAAGAAATGAAATGGTAATGGATAAAATAAATGAAATTTTTTTAGACGAGATCCAATTAAGAACCCGCCGCGTGATCAGGGCAACAATCCTGATTCATATTTACCAATCGATAAGATCTAGGAGTAAGGTTGTGACGCTCGGGCTGGGGCACCACAACCATCCAAGTTTTAGTTATTTTCAAAACAGCAACAAAACTTTCATGTAGGGTACCCGTTTTTACCCATTTGAATGTCTATATGTATATGCCCAAAAAAATCAGATTTAGGGAAAATCATTCCAAGTCCTTTTAGACATTCAAAGTACCCTTACTTTAGGGTACTTTACTCTACAATCACCGATAAATCATTTAAGCCAATACAAGCATCATATTTAACATAAAAATATGAAAATCGGGTCATATATGTAACCCTTATTCCCATCCTTTTTAAAATCCATAGCTTATGCCCAAATCAATATATGTAATTCATGATTCATAATCTAATCATGATATTACTTCAAAACAGCAACATATCATATGGATTTAAGAAAGTTTCAGCTAGGTTGTCAACCCGTATTCATCTTTAACATCCATCTTAACCTCTTTAAACCCTTAAATTCATTCATGTCATTCAATCCTCATTCAATACCCTAATAAAGGGCTTCATGAATCATCCTTTAAGGGTTTATTATGAATCAAATTCATGGCCCATAACTTGAGGGAAGAAACTTAGGTTTCAAGAATCCAAAACTTGAAATATACTTGATCTTAAGCAAACTTGATTCTAACTTTCTCAACTTGATTTTCCCCTTTTCCTTCCTTCTTTTCCTCCTTTTTTTCTTCTTTTTTTTCTTCCTTCTTACTCCCCCTTGGACGTGCTTACTGCTGCCCCTTTGGAGATTTTTCTCCCTTTGATAATTTTCTCTCCCAAATGGATGTCCACATGCTTATCCCCCTTTTCTATAATTTTTTACCCTTTGTGGGGCCCACTTTTGCCACATCTTATGAGGATAATTTATTTATCTCTTATCCCTTGATGACATGGGTAATTTATTTCCCTGTTATCCCTTGATGACATGGCTAATTTATATCCAAGTAAAATACATAATTATCATATATTAAAAATCATCAAAAACAACTCATTTAAGAGAAACCTTGTTGTCCACTATTCATCACGTCCACTTGGCCTTGATTTTTGCATCTTTTGCCACAAAAATCAACCTTGATTTAATGGTAATTACTTACCCTAGCTTCCTAGGTAATTTAGATGCATATTTGGGAATTTTCAAAAATAAAAAACCATGCATTTATCACCCATGGGCGTCCCCTTTACTTGCCACCTTATCTATAGCTCGTTTAGCTACACATTAGGCATTTAAATCCAAGCATTTAAACCCTAGATTTTCCATGGATTTAGCCTTAAATAATTCCAAAAAATCTAGCTCAATTCACCACCATTTGACAGCTCTCATTGGCATTAAACCAAGTCATTAGACCAATTGCTTTTAATAAATGCTATGGTGCTTTTAGGTGCACAAAGTCAATGCTACTCACCTTTTTCTGATTAAGAATATTCTCATGGTAATTAAATTAATCCAATCATTCCATAGCGTTGATTTCATAATTTTATTCAACCGTTTCAAGTTTCATCTCAATACGACATTTCTATGCCAAGTTATGATCCTTTGAAATTAACCTTGGGGTGTAAGATGAAAATAATAAATTATCATCTTAATCCCATCACATTTTTCTTAATCCAATCCACCCATAAGGTTGAGCCCAAAGTCATGAGCTTACCTTTCAAATTTCATCTCAATCCGCCTTATAGGCGTCAAGTTATGAATTTTCTATATTTTCTAACTTATTTCCATAATTATCATTTCAATTTATATTAATTAAATCAAGAAAATTAAAATAATTATTCATGACTCATTAACATTTTCCAATCCTCATTAAGCCTCTTTAGTCATATTGACTCATATTGGGCTACGGCGATTAGTCTTAATCACCATTCTTAATCATAACCCTAATTACAAAATAACATTAAATCATAAAAATTATAAATCATCCATAATTCATTTAAATAATGCATGTATCATATTTATAGACCTACTTGGGTCTGGGTATCACATTCCTTGCCTTGGTGCACTGCTCTTCTTTTAGGAGATCATGCCTCCTGATTCTCTAGGGTTGTCATTGTTGGTCTCCAATGACTGGCTTTCCTCAAGAGGGGAGGGGTGAATTAGATAATTTTAAATTTTTTCTATTTGATTATAACCCCTTTGAGAATAATTTCTCTTGAATGAATTGTAGATAGCTCAAGTAAGATAGCAAAGGAATGACAAATGATACACAAGAGGACATAAATTTTTTTATAGTAGTTTGGGCAACCTCCTTACTCTATTCTTCCAAGCGCACATCTTTTGTATCTTGGGTTCTCCTATCGCTTATCAAATACAACTCAAAGCATCTACTCTTTTCTAGATTATAGCACTAAAGGGCCTTTTATAACCAGACATAAGCAACTGGTGAGTACCACTTTAACTAAACACTACTTGCTTCTAAGCTTGGGCCTTGGTCTCCAACACCAAGTATCAAATTACAACAAAGAGATGTCAAATGAAACAAGTTATACTTTATAGAGTGTGTAGATCCTTTAACATAGCAATCTTTAAGAAAGATGAAGAGAGTACTTGAACTTTAGAGTCTTTTGAAGGGTTTTTAAATGTTGAGGGTATGTGACGCGCATTTAAAGTACCAAATTTTTTACCATTACAACTATAGTAATAGGTGAGGTTGACTTGGCCCATGACTTCACCCTAAATCTCATGTGAGGTGAACCTAGGCATCGACTTCAGCTCGATGTTTCTTTCTAATGATTAGTCCTTCAAGTCCTTAGCCTTCCAAGTTGCATAGGGAGTCAACCTTAATGGAAATTCACCCAAGTCGTAAGTGAAGTTGACTTCAACTTTGACTTTGGCATGTCTCAAGGTCTTTTTCTCCTTGACCCTCCTTCTATTTCTCTAAGTCATTTTTATGTCTACTTTGAGTCAGACTTCGCCTAAGATGTAAGTGAATTCAACTTGGAATGCAACTTCAATTGTCTTTTTCTTGATAAAAAATTTAAGTGTTAGCTTCTTTCTTCAAGTCGCTTCATCTAAGTTGCATCTGGTCCTGACTTGGGTTATACAAATGGCATTTTTTGGACAAAAAGTTTCAGCTTCATTTAAGTCTTCCAAGTTGCAAATTGAGATTGACTTCAACTTCAACTTACTCAAGTCGTAAGTGAGGTAGACTTGGGGTGTAACTTTATTTATGCACCTTGCTTCCAAAAATCTCTACCGCATAAACTTCTTTTGAAGTCATCTTGGGGTCGACTTGCTTTGTGACTTTAACTAAGTCACTTCTGAAGTTTATTTAAAATGCAATTTCACTGTTTGTACTTGCTTTTAGAATTTCTTTCTTATATGCGCATACCCCAAATTAGATCGCTAACCTAAAAACATATCAAATTGGTTTTTAGTCATCAAAACTTAAATTTTGATTTGCAATTTTCATTAGCTGAGTTCACGATCTCCCCTTTTTGATGATTGACAAAACCAATTTGGCAAATGCACCACTTTATCAATTTTAACATACAATCTTCACAAGCAACATTTTTAATCTTTTTAAGCTTATCACCAAGTTCAACATGTATTTAGCATAGTACTATTAACAAGTTCTCATCCAAGATTCGAGCATAGATCATCAACCAATATACTCATTCAAAATAAGTTGTTAATTTAACATTCAATGTTCATTCATATTTTCAGGAAACATTCATGTCAACAAGAACACTTTAAAATTTCATTTTATTTACATTTAAAAGTGTCTAACATTGTGCTATTCCACAAGTTCATGGGTTGTAGCCTATAGTATATAAAAGATTGTTCCCAAGAGGATTGAAATCTAAAGTATAGCGAATATAATTATTTTAGGTAATAGAAAATATAATATAATAAAACCCATGACTAATTTAAGAAAAGAGAAAATATTACTAATCTAGTGACATGACAAGATCTAGTAGCAAGGAATAATGGAGATTTAGGATCTAGAGTTTCACATGTGACATTTCTGTTATGGATAATGGGCTTGCTTGTTTAATTTGGATAATTTATATTAAAGGGGAATAAACCATAAAGTGATCTTACATCCTTTTTGGAGGCATGAAAGACGTACCCTAGCCTTAGTAACCACTCATTCGCATGGGATTATAATGATTAGAATTTATTAAGTTCTATGGTAGCTTGTGGAATTCTTCAAGAGTGTCACGCCTATTATCATGGTCTAGACTTCTAGGTTTAATATCTTCATTATCATATATTGGACTTTCACATCTCAATTCTATCACCTAATATATGAAATTATACTAAAGTATGAGCTCAAACACCCAATAATATTAAGATCATAAAATACTAAATTAACACAAACTTCTTTCATAAACAAGTAGAAACCAATCACCTAAACAAAGTATCATATGTTATAACATAAACCTTAGAATATAAACTTCATCACAAATGGTTCTAACAAATCCAAAACACAATACAAGATTATTGAAAAAATCTATCAATCTAAGATAATATAAATAAATAAATAAATAAAAGAAAGCTTATGTATTGAGTCTTCAATGGTGTCTCTCACCAAATTGCCTCTTCTTTCTTTGCTCCTTTAGATCTCCTCTTTTACAAAACCCAAGTCGCCAAACCTAGCTCCAAAATACGTCCAAAGATCTCTTCCAATTCCCTCAATTCATGTTTTTGAAGTCTTTAAATAGTTTCTACTTCTAAAATCCAAAAATAATTTAGGTCCCTAGCAAAAATTACAAAAATCAATGCATCAAATCTGCATCAAGGTGGGACATAGTTTGAATGACCTAGATCCGCACAATTCAAACTATGTGGCCTTCTAGATGCTTCAGTTTCACTTTTATTTTTGATGATTATTTTGCCCAACGTGCCTCAAACTATGTTAGAACTTGTTGTACATGTCCTTGCTCATTTTGACACTGATTCGACTCTTTTTAGATTTTTAATTCATCCAATTAAGCATGTTTTAATTCTTAAACTTTGATTCTTCATCATCTTCCCATATTTATTATCGAAATATCCTAAATTAATGTAGATTAACCAAATATGAGTGTCTTGCATAAAACAAAGCAAATGTTATTATTTAAGCTCAAAAATCCATATATAAACCAATGATTTCATCATTAAATCATCCAAATTGCGAGGAATAATCTTGACACAATACCAAAATACATACTACCCATCCTTCACATTTTCATTTCTTTCTCACTCTCTCTCTCTCTCGTTTTTTGATAATCATCACAAAAGGTATCTTTGGAATTGGGTAGGAACATGTAATTCCTAGAACATTTGAGACCCATAAATGTAATCGAGGCATTCAAGAGTCATTAATGGTATGATTTAAGCGAATGAATGAGATTAGGACCAATAACTAAGTGAGGTGGTTAAGTTAATCACCTTAGCCCAATATGAGTTAATGTGCTCAAAAAGGACAAAATGAGGTATGGAAATGATGATTTGGCATGATCTTTAATTCCATTAATATTGATTAAGTTGATGGTAATTATGGGATTGATGTGGCTAATATTAGAAAATTCATAACTTGAAGCCCATAAGGCGGATTAATGTAAAATTTGAAAGGTAAGCACAAGTTGATGTGCTCTACCTCATGGATGGTATGGATTATGTTAATCATGAATGGATTATGGTGATAATGATTTAATTTCATCAATTCCCATATGATATTTTCAAATGCTCATATCTTGATCTAGGATGATCATTTTGAGATGAAAATTTTCATAAATGGTTAAAACAAGGTGTTCAATTATATCGATGGATTTGATTAACCTAAATATCATAAAAAATTACTTAATCACATAAGGACAAAAATGTTTGACTTTTGCTCATGAAAAGTGAAATGTTGTTAATGAACCAAAAGTGATAAGTGGCACGTGTCAATATGGGATTCGTTGAGCAAGATTTAAAGTCAACCAAATAAATGAAAAGTTGACTTTTGAAAAGCAAATGGGACACGTGTCAAACAAAGATTCTTTGAGAGGAATGAAAAGTCAATGTGTTTAATGCCTTGTTTTAGGTGTCATGAGATGGGAATTTTGAGCAATTTTATGATTTTTAAAAAACGCAAAAAGTGTATGAGAAGGGGTTGCATCAAGGAACGTTCAATGCATGACAAAATGGGCAGCCACGTGGGGATGTGCACATGTACAACAAAATGATAGATTTTTGGCATTTAAAAATTTCATATAAATAGAAATCTTAAGGGGTAAGCAAGACAGTTCAAGTGGGGATAAACGTTGATTTATTAAGTCAAAATGAGGTGATGCACCCTTATAAAAGGGGCAATATGGGCAGCCTTGCACGTCTCTTCATGGACAGCTCGGGCATCCATATTTCTTGGACAACGAGTTACAAAAGAAAAAAGAAAAAGAGGCAGCAGGGTGGATGGCCAAGCAAGGAAGAAAAAGGAGAAGAAAAAGAGGAGAAAAAGAAGAAGAAAAGAAAGGAAGAAGAAGAGAAACCAAGCTTGAGCAAAGAGGAGGCGAATCTAACAACTTCAAGTAGGTATTAAAACAAGTTTTGGTTTGACATATTCTAAGTTTCTAGATCAATGAACGGTTCATAAAATTGATTCTTATGAACCCTAAATGATGATTCAAGAAGCCCTTGATAGGGTTATTAATGGATAAATGAACTAGAAGATTTACTTTAAGCGTTCAAGGAAGGACGTATATGACTTAGGGTTGATATGCATATGATAACCATGCTAAAATTTTGATTAATTTCATATTTAAGTTGTTGTTTTAACCCTTTATTATATGTTGATTATGTGAATTATTTCCATGATTAATGTATATTAAACTAAGCATGTTTGATGGACTTCAGGAGGGTGAAACATAGAGTTGACAACTTGTTGCAAAATTCTACTCATTTAAGGTAGAATTGATGCATAACTTAAACAACATGATAAATAGATGATTATGAGGGTAAAATACCCTAAATATAGGGTATTATGGACGTCCAAAGGGTGGAATTAAGAAGGGTAAAAATCTGTTTTGTATGGCCATAATGATGCAGAAGTCCAAGGTGGAGAAAGAAGGAGAAAAGTTGTTGTTTTGGGCAATCCAATTGATGAATTTTAACTTCATGATTATACCCTAATTAATGTGCGAATAAGTTCTTAAGTTAAGCAATAAAGGAGAGGAAATTTTTTTTGTTTTATATGAACTTGAATTAAACATAATATATGTGTGTTTAAGGGAGTGAACATGGAAGGTATGGATGGCAAGAAGGGAGAATGACCATGTATGATTAGCTAAGGTGCAAAATGAAAGGAATGGGCACAAGTGAACCCTAAGTCACACCAATGTGTGAATTGAAACATTAACACCCAACTTGAAAGATAAGTGAGTTAAGCTAGTTGAAGTTAGTTGATGCAAATTCATGTAGGTTGGGAAACCCTAAGGGATACAAGCATTTGAGATTTTATGTATATAAATGAAATGTCATTTTCATTTATCTAGACAAAGGCAAAGAAAATGATGGAATGAAGGGATTAAGGCTATCACAGGTAAGCAAGCAAACTTTTGAAAATTATTGATTTCATCCCATGTGTTGAAATGATTTTAAAATGTCTTATATTGATGCTTTTAAGAATTTCTTACAAGAGGGCAAGTATAAGTTTTGAAAACTATGGCTTTAATGAAATGTCTCAAGGATTGCTTCATTGAAAGCAAGCAACACTTCTTGAAATAATTATTTTATTTCAAGTGTTGCAATGATTGGAAATGTTTTACGTTGATGAGTTTAAGAATTGCTTACAAGTAAACACATTCTTTAAGATGTTATTTCCAAAGGATTTTATGGAAAAAAGGAGTTTTAACTGTTTCACGAAGAAATATTTGCAAACAAGTTTTGAGGTTACTTAAAATATTTCTAAAAGTAATTAAGGGTGGTCATCCTAAAATTAAATTTTGAATATGTTAAAGTGGGTGCACCTACTTTTCAAGATGGTTTAAAAGGACACGGATTGTGGTCTGAGATGTTTTATTAAATCATGTTAACATGTGGATATATATGATCGATGTATGGTGCACCAGAACAATGGATAAGTCAATTGTAGAGACGGTCGGAGATGGACCGGGGCCTACTCTGCATATGGCCAAGTCGCTAAGGGATGGCAGGAGGCCAACAGCGTCCTCCCTGAGATGGGAGAAGGATTAAGGAACAGCCGCTTGGCTCGTGTGCTATTATATGATGGATTCTCTTCCAAAAGGTAGAATGATCATTTGCTAAGTGTCACTACTGGATGGGGAGAAATGCATTTGCATATGTTTTGCTTTTGAAAAATCCAAAAATTGGGATATAAAAGCATTTATATGAAAAGTTTTCCTAAATCAGATTTTATGAGCCTATGAAAAAGGGTTACTCTAAAAGCAGGATGTTTTACACGAAAAAGTGTAAATATCAAGGTTGAGATGAAATGTTTTTTGTGCAAATGCTTTCATGAAAAAGGATTATGAAAAGTGATTTACGAGAAAAATATTTTAGAACATAAAAATGTCCATTGCCAAAGAAGGTTTATGTGGAAAAATATTTTAGGACATAAAAATGTCCGTTGTCGAAAAGGGTTTATGTGAAAAAATATTTTAGGACATAAAAATGTCTGTTTCCAAAAAGGGTTTATGTGAAAAAATATTTTAGGACATAAAAATGTCCGTTGCCAAAAATGATTTATTTGGAAAAATATTTTAGGACAAAAATGTCCGTCTTCAAAATGGGTTTATGTGGAAAAATATTTTAGGATATAAAAATATCCATTGCCAAAATATTTTAGGACATAAAAATGTCCAATAACTAAAAGGATTTATGCAAAAAATATTTTGGGACATAAAAATGTCCACTAGCAAAAAGGGATTTATGTAAAATGTTTTGGAACATTAAAAAAATGTTCAAATAAGAAAAAAGGGGATTACCTAAAAAGGTTTATATGCATATGCAATGCCTTTAAAAAAACCCAGACATTGGGTCTTTATGATGAGATTTTTATGAAAATATTTTAGAGAAAAATGCTTGCCTAAAGATAAAATACTTGCTTACTAAGTTATCACTCATGATTTATTTTCCCAAACCTTAGACAGGTATTGGGAAGCTCAAGAGGTTGAGACCTAAGCATTAAGGAAAAGTATGAGATGGTATTCATGTGTGTGCTAAAATGATTAGCTATGATGTATGGGATGGTATGATTCAAAATTTTAAGGTATGTTAACATATGTGAACTTATTGAAAGTTCTAAGTTCTATATGAACTGATGGTTGAATGTATGTATACAAGTAGGAATGTTGAATAGCTGATGATAAGTGAATTTAATACGATTATGGCATGACCAAGTTGATAAAACCAGTAATGTAAGAGAACAAGATAGAAGTTTATGAATGATATGCGTAGTTGATGACAATTGTCAGGTTGTAAGATTATGAATAGGAATAAGGATGAAAAGGAAGCCAAAAGGTATTTTAAAAATACTAAGTGCGATGATTCACGAATGTATCGTTGCTTATGATATGAATGGAGTGAGATGTAAAGAAATGAAATGATGAAGGAAAAGGAATGAAATGAAAAAAAATTTGGACAAGATCCAATTAAGAACTCGCTGCGTGATCAGAGCAACAATCCTGATTTACATTTACCAATCAACAAGATCTTGGAGTAAGGCTTAGGATGTGATGCCTCGGGTTGGGGG
This sequence comes from Annona cherimola, assembly GCA_030490835.1. Taxonomy (NCBI): domain Eukaryota; kingdom Viridiplantae; phylum Streptophyta; class Magnoliopsida; order Magnoliales; family Annonaceae; genus Annona; species Annona cherimola. Next base: position 646,592 of record JASFXW010000033.1, on the reverse strand, counting down.
GCGCCACAGAACATACGGATGGCTAACCCCAAGTGTGCAATGAGGTGATGCAAAATGATAGGGAATGAAAAAGTAGAGTTATTGTTTCATAGGTGGAATGAAGTCTGTGATTCCTCTACATACGGGTCAACAGATGGCATGGGTTTATGCAGACCACTAGAAGCAAAAGCATAAGCAAGATTTCTAAAATCTTGCTCCAAACTATCTTGTCTATTATCCATTTTAAGGATGAACTATTGATGATTGATGTTTCTTCATTCTTGTATGATCCTATTCTCCTTGGTCTAGAGGTACTCTAACAATCTAGGATGGAATGATGTAGAAGATGCATGAAATGAATGATGCCTTGATGTAGATGCATGAGATGAAGATGATGAAGGTGAGGCTTGGGTACACACTCCTCAGCTGGAGCTGCATCCTCCTCTTGGTTTCTTCCTCATGAATTACCACCTCTCTAGTTTCTTCTGATTATGATTGACCTTGTAGCCAACTAAGCCATCCAAAATTGCTTAATGTTTATCTTCATTCCTTGAGGTAGGCTCTCGTTTATGGGATTTGTAGGTTTTATCACTTCAAATGGCTTGTTATTAAGGTTTATCTTATGATAAGTTAACATTTTTTGATTCACATTGCATATGGTATTACACTTATAGGGCTATCCTTTTTTACTGCTAATGCTTGCAAGAAAAGTCTTAGTAGACCCATCTTCCTCTTCCAAGTAATCTCAGCCTTCGAGAAGTTGACTGTGTTTCTCCGACCTCCTTTGAGGAAGATGCAATGTGGGGGCAAGTCCATGTAGTGGAGTTTCATTCCTTCCACAAACTTATTGTTGCTTGTTAGATCATTGTGCCTTGCAACTAAGCTAAAGTTCTCAAGAAGATGCTCTACATCCCATGGAAATTTGAGAATGGCCCCAATCTTTCTTTCAGCCACTAGTTCTATTATTACCATCATGATCTCAACACACTTAACATATGAAATTATATCATCTATGCTCCATGCATAATAGAACCGTCTAGTCAAGTTTGGGTAGATTTTTCCCTCTTCCTTCAATAATTCGGTCCATACATGATAGTTCAAATTCTTCCATCTCAAACTGATAACTCTCAGCAACTGGAAATCTATAATTTTTGGGATGAATATTTTCTTCTCATAAAAGCTCTTATAAAACCTCTTGTGATATATTTGGCCTCTAAAATATCCAGGGGGCATTTCTATTACTTTCTTCCTAGGAGTTTGTACACCCTTCTTCTTACTAACTCTTATTTCCACATCTTCACTAGAAGTATGTGTTGGGTCCCGAATAGATGGCAAAACCCAAGAGGGGAGGGGTGAATTGGGTTCTTAAAAAATTTCTTTGGTAACTTAAAAACTTAACCCCTTGTAGAATTAATCCCCTTGAATGAAGAAACTGAATGGAAAGCAAAGTAATAAAGAGAGCAGAAATAAAAGCAAGTAGACAAGGATTTTATAGTGGTTCGGGCAACCTCCCTACTCCACTCTTCCAAGCTCACACTCCTTGTGACTTGGGTTCCACTATTGTATTCCGCGAATACAACTAGAGCCTCTTGCTCTCTTCTAGATTCTAGCTCTAGGGGGCATCAAACACTTAGCACAAGTAGGTGATGAGTCACACTCCAATCACACACTACTTTGCTACCTCTTGATCTTAGCTACGCAAGCTAAATCAAGTTCAACACAAACAAGTAAACAATAAAAGTAAACTACACTTTACAGGTGTGTAGAAACGATTTAGCGCAGGGAAGAACGTGTAGATGATGGCTTTGAAATTTCTGAATGTAGCTCTTGCAACTTGAAGCACAATTCTTCCTCTCTTGATTGGCTTGATCACTTTAATGCTCTTGTAGATAGGAGTTATGCTCACTTAATGTTTTCCAACTACTTCCCTCGTCCACCATGAATGCTATTTATAATTTTGGAGGGAATCCGAATGTTAGAAGGTAGGTGGCGCACATTTAATGCGCCAACGTTCGAATTAATTCCGACCGTTGTGACCCAAGTCGCAGGTGGAGTCGACTTCGGGTGCGACTTCACCCAAGTCGCAGATGAAGTCGACTTCGGGTGCGACTTCGCGAACTTCGGTCTTCAGTTTCAACGCTGGAAGGTTTCGCCCGTTCTGAAGTCGATCATGAAGTCGACTTGGCTTTGCGACTTCACTCAAGTCTCAGATGGGGTCGACTTGGCCTTGCGACTTCACTGTCATGATGTTCTTGAACATTTGTGAATCTTGAAAATCTTGACTTTGATTCATCTTGAATCTTGACTCATGTAATCTTAGATATCTTCTTGATTTGAATGATTGAGTTTATGCTTCTTGCTTGTACTTGGATTTGTCTTCAAATGTTTCAGCTTGAGTATCTATGTTGCCTTGATCTTCATCTTCATTTAGTTTGGCTTGAAATCAAGTAATCCAGAACTTGTCATTTGAAGTTTTCCGTCCGCCTGAGCGAAGTCGATGTCTGAGTCGACTTCGGCTGCGACTTCACCTCAAGTCGCACGTGGAGTCGACTTGGGGTGCGACTTCGGCATTCTGCTGTTTCGAATTCAACTCTGGAAGGTTTCGCCCGACTGAAGTCGATGGTGAGGTCGACTTCGTTTGCGACTTGACTACTCAAGTCGCAGGTGGAGTCGACTTGGCCTGCGACTTCACCTTCCCTTCTTCCGTTTTCAGCTCTGGACGTTCTGCATGTTTGAAGTCGATCTTGGAGTCGACTTGGGGAACGACTTGGCCTTCCAACTTGATTTTCTTCAAATGTATATTCCTTAAGACATTTCACAAACTTGTTAGTAGCCAAGACTTTCTCAAATTGATTTGTTAATCATCAAAACATAGATTTAGCTAGTTTTCTTCATGTTTCCAACAGTATGCTCCTCTTCATCATGTCGTATAGATGGAATAGTTTGATTACTTTCATTAAATCAAACTTGACATCCCATAGAAGGTTAGGAAGTAGTAGCTTCATCTCTTAGCTTTTTTATTTGCATCCTTCAATGCCTTGGGATGAGCCTTCAGAATCCATGGCCAATGAACGTGAAATTGACATTTTGGAGGGTTTTCTTGCTACTTGCATGGGTGCCATGGAGTGTGATACAGTGATTTTGAAGCAAGTGGGGGTGGAGGCAAGATCTAAGAAGTAAGGGAAATAGGATTTGAGAGTTTGAGACATAAAAATGAATGAGTTAAGAAAAGAAAAATATTCTTATGTAGGCAACTGAATCATTATCTAATGAGGTTGACTTGGAACCCTAAGTTGACGTCTAAGTCGACTTTGACTTAGTTAAGTTGACTTCAGCGAAGTCGACCTCGGCCGAGCGAGCTTATCTGCCTTGTTCAAATTTAAAATTTCATCTTAATATAATCCCTCACCCATATAGTCATATAATGCTGATTCAAGCCAAAACATAATTTGCACATAAGACATTATCATTTATATTTTAATTTACCAAATAATCAATCGCATTAAGCAAATTATCTTTTTTATTTCAATTTATCAAACAATCAATCAACATTTAATTATTTATCTTTTATTCTTTTAAGTTCATCATACCTATTCTCTTTTTAATTTTATAAAATGATTAAGTTTGTAAAGATTTAATGAATATATTAGCAATTTGTTCTTTTATTTTGATAAGTTCTAAATATATATAATGATTTTTAACATGTTCTCTTATGAAATAATGCCTAACATCTATTAATTGGTTCTCGAATGCAAAATTAGATTTTATTCAAATGTATTACACTTGTGTTATCATATGTAACTAGTATGTCTTTATAATTCAGTACATAATTCTTTATTTGGTGTTCATTTATAACAATTATGTATAACAACTTCCTGCAGCTAAATAAAATAAATATTCTACTTTTATCCAGCAAAGTCTACATCCAAGTATCCTATTAAAAAGTCAAACCTTCGGAAGACCATAGCTTTAAGTTTGTTATGTCATCTAAATATTTGAAGATTCTTTTAATAGCTACCATTGTGATTCTTTCGAGTTAGATTCAAATCTAGATCACAAGCATATACTAAATAAAATATTAGGGGTGTGTTTGGCAATCTATAAACAATGTCAAGTTAAAACTTTTTAATCTAATACTTTTCACTCTCTACAACTATCATATTTTTTAATTATTTTTTCACATTTTCTTATATAACTACCCTACTTTTCAATCATTTTTACACAACTATCCACACAACTAACCTATCTATTTTAACTTTATTCTCTTTAATACTCATCATTACCCCTACCATATCACATCATTTGACAACTTTTACTCTCCAAAATTTTTCATCAAAAGTTTTATTCATTACCAAATACACCCTAGGTCTAGAAGCAGTTAAATATAATAATGAACTAATTATAATTCTATATAAGCACTGGTTTTCAGATTTATCTTTTTTGTCCTTATCCATTCTTATTGAGGAGCTTATAGATGTGGTGGCTCCTTTACAACTTTACATGTTAAACTTCTTGAGCATTTATTTAATGTGGTTGTATTGACAAATAAATATTTCTACTTCGAGTTACTTAATTTACAATCGGAGAAAGAAGTTGTGTTCACATATCATGCTCATCGTAAATTCATTCTGCATTAATTTAGAGAAATCCTTACACAACAATTCATTAATAGCATTGAAAATAATGTGATCAACATATATTTGAACTATCAAGATGTTTCGATTTCTACTTTTAATAAACAAAGTGGTGTCAACTTCTCATCTTTTGAAACCATGATTATCAGCAATTGGCTAAGTCTCTTATACCAAGCTTTAAGAGCTTTTTTTAGCACATATAATGTTTAGTCAGCTTATACGCATAACTATATGTGGTACCCCAGCCCGAGCATCACAATCTTACTCCAAGATCTATCGATTAGTAAATGTGATCAGGATTATTGCCCTATCACATGCGAGCTTATTGGATATTTATCCATTCTATTTTAACTCCTTAGGAGATTATACCATTCCTTTCGATTCACTTTCCATCAAATGCCTTTTTAGGTCATTAAATCATTCAAGAAATACACATATGATCTCATAAAGTCCATACTTAGTCATTTCATGTTAACTCATACCTTAACATATGACCGTAAATTTTGTTTCTGCTATTTATAGTCATAAAATATATCATGGTCCTTTTACAATATTGAATAACAATTTAATTGTCATCATTCATACAACCACACAATTCATAAAATTCATTCACAAGTAACTTGTAGAAATTCATATTTTCTTGAATCTCCACCTGTGCTCCTTGCATGGTTCTTCCCTTCACCTGTCTTTAGGATTTGGAAAACAAAACTGTGAGTCAAAACTCAATAAGTACGCTATAAAATTTTCAGACAATTCATTTTCATGAAAATAACTTGGAAAGTCATATTATACCCACTCGAGGGTATATCTTAAAACATGCTTCTTATACCCTTCTACGGTATGTCATAAATGATGCGATGCATTATTTGAAATCGTGGCATTCCTTTGGATAGAATCTAGCTAGGCAACCATCCACTTTTATCCTCTCTCCCATTCCAAGGAGGCGCCGCCGGCCCTAAGCCTCTATTAGCGACTTGGCAGCACCAAAGGGGGACATTCGGTCCGCTTACACCTTTAATGTGGACCTTATGCTTTTGTGCACATGCTTCCTTTCATAAACATGAACTTTGACATGCTAGCATGATTTTTCATTCATGAACCCATGATTCATCATTTGTCATAAATAATTGCAAAATAGTAAGCAATTCATTTATTCCATTGAAAATAACATTTCTATACACATTTAGATCAGGAATGAACATCCTAAACAACTTAGAAAGAATTGAAATTAATCATTTTCCAACTCATTTAAATAGTTAGAATATCATTGAGAATCATTTGATCACATTTGATAAAACAAAAGCATTTGGAAAACCGTTTGCTTCCCTTGTTCGCTTAGCTTTCCGTATCGCTTATCTCTTTGCTTTGCCTATACATAAACATAGCATTGCATTCATAACAATTCATTTTCTTGCATTCACTTAGTTTTCTAATCCCATAATCCATTTCATACATAATCAACTTGGATTTTCAAGTCGATCATACATACACAACATGCACTTGTGCATCGTACTATTCATTCCATATATCATTTTGAACCCATATTTAGGGTAAACACATAACATTCATTCATAATTCAACATATGAGGATTTATATCTCCCATTAACCATTTTTCATCTATTTTCCATTTTTCTTACGTCAATGCTCATTCTAAGCATACAAGTGACATTTTAAGCTTCATAAGCTCATCTCAAAATTTGAGATAATCAAACATCACTCATACGGAAATATATTTATGCATTTCATCACATATTTATGCATATTTTTGCATTTTAGCAATTCAACGTAAGTCATATATCATCCATTCATACATACGTTCCACATATGATCATCATACAACATATATATTATGTGTTTCTTAAAATTTCTTAACACAAAAACTTACATCCATATTAAACATAATTAAATCCCTTAATTAACATACATTCTAGGGTTTAATTTCAGATTTTTAATTCATTTATCATTGGGTTCCAAAACAGCTATGTTAGGACCCGTTTTTTCATCCTTTCAACGCCTCTTTCAAGACTTAAATCTTAACAGATTTTTTAGGTCATAATTTCTAGCAACTAAACATGCTTTTCTTAACCCAAATTTAGGGTAGTATCACATATTTAAAATTTAAAATTTATTTTCTTTCATAGCAGCAACATTTTCAAGCATATAAGGCATCCATTTTGACCCGTTTCAACGTGTCCATACACATATCCTTAAAATCAGATTTAGGAAAAATCTTTCCAAGACCTTTTGGACACTCAAAGTAACTTAATCCTAGGATAATTTACCTCCATAACATCCATAAATCATTTTTTTACAACCAGCAACAAAAATCACATGTGAAGTACCCGTTTTGGCCCCCACTTGGACGTTCCATGCATATACCCTAAAAAGTCAGATTTAGGGCAAACTCATCCAGCCCACTTTGGTCATCCAAAGGGTCCTTAATTTAGGGTACTTTACCCTAAAATTCATCCATAAATCATTTAAGCACTTCTTTATATCATTTTTAACTCAAAAATGGAAAAATTGGTTAATACTTGAAACCCTAAGTTCCAGTTTTGCTAAAATCATTAACAAATGATCAAATCAATATATGTAATCCAAAATAACATGAATTACATCCAAATCATCATGCTTTAATCATACAGCAACTTGGTTTAGGGTTTTGAGAAATTCCAAGTTAGATTTCATCTCAAAATTCAACCCTAACTTCCCTTTTCACTCTCTTAAACTCTTGATCTCATTTATATCTTTCAAAAATCATTCAATACCCTTATCCAGGCATCATAACTCATACTTTAAAAGTTCTTTATGAACCATATTCATGGATCATGATGTGAGAGAGAAAAACTTGATTTAAATGATTCAAAACTTAGATTTCACTTACTTGGATTGAATCCAACTTGTTTGGCTTGGTTCCTTCTCTTTTTCTTCCCTTTTATCCTTCTCTTTTTCTCCTTCTTCCTTGCTGGTTTTGGACGTGCCTAAGTTTGCTTCCACACTAACAAAATTTTGAGAAATTTCCTCCACCTTCTCATGTGGACGTTTTCAAGGATATGGCCCCATTTTTATAATTTTTAACCAGCCCATGGGACCCACTTTGCCACATGTCATGAGGGTAATTTAATTATAACTTATCCCTTGATGACATGGCAATTTTATATCCAAGTAAAATACCCATTTAATAATTACCAAAAATCATCAAAATCCATGCATTGATGAATGCATTGCTGTCCACTAGGTGACGCCCCCCTTAGGCATGCTTTTTGACATTTTATGCCTCAATTTCCACATATTTATGTTCCTTATTAGTTACCCTAGGGTCTTATATATTTAGATATGCATTTTAGAATTTTTAAAAAATCCAAATATCATGTCATTCTTGCCCTTGGACATCCCTTTGTATGCCACATAACTTATGCTCCATTTTGAGCTAAACTTAGGCATTAAACCAATGCATTTAAACCCTTACTTTTTCATGGATTTGACCATGAAACAAATCAATAAATTCCAGCTCCATTCACCTCCATTTGATACCTTTCATAACATTAAACCAAGTCATTTAACTCACTTGCTTTAACATAAATGCTATGCTAGTCTGGGGTGCACAAAGTCAATACTATTTTCCAATTAAGCACTTTTCCATGAATCCAATCCACACATACCATATATTTCATAATTTTATTCAATCGTTTCGAATTTTATCTCAAACCGACTTTTCTACGTCAAGTTATGAGCCTTTAAAATAATCTTAAAGTGTGAGATTAATAAAAAATTATTATCACCTTAATCTCATCACATTTGTCTTAATCCAGTCAACTCATAAGGTTGAGCCTAAAATCATGAGCTTATCTTTCAAATTTCATTTCATTTCGCCTTATAGGCGTCAAGTTATGAATTTTCTACGATTTCCAACATAATTCCATAATTTTCGTTTCAATCTCCATTAATTACATCATGGAAATTAAAATAAATATTCATGCCACATTAGCATATTCTAATCCTTATTAAGCCCCTTAGTCATCTTGACTCACATTGGGCTTTGGTGATTAATCTTAATCATCATTCTTAACTGAAAAACCCTAATTGCAAAATTCATCATTCATAAAAATCATCCAAAAATCAATCAATTCATATATAAATCATCATTACACCTTACATGCACTTATATGAGTCCTACTTAGGTCTGGTATTACACTATATTGATTTTTTTTTCAAATTAAGGAGTTGTTCAACACTTCTTTAAATAGATATATATCCAAAAATGCACTTTGACATCCATTTAAAAGTTTAAAACCTATATGAGATGTCGTGGCGCCCCAGCCCTAGCGTCATAATATTAGCCTTACTCCGAGACCGTTATTGATTTGTAAACATGATCAGGATTGTTGCTATGAAACCCTGAACTACTTAGGGCTCATGTATATGCATTAGACATATGAATATGATTTATGTATGATTTAATTGAATTATGAATGATTTCTTTGCAATTTTGATGATTTATTGCAAATAGGGTAAGTGGTTATGAATGATGATTATAAGTCGATATGGGTCAATATAATTAAAGTGTCTTAATGAGGATTAAAAAGCATTAATGCGTCATGAATAATAAATCTAATTTTCATGGGTTGATTAATGAGAATTAGAATGATAATTATAGAATTAAGTTCGAAAATGTTAGAAAATTCATAACTTGACGCCTGTAAGACGGATTGAGATGAAATTTGAAGGATAAGCACAAAATTCTGTGCCCAATCTTATGGAAAGGTTGGATTATGAAAATTTTGATGGGATTAAGGAGATAATTGATCATTTCATCAAAAAATCCAAAAGATGATTTCAAATGATCATAACTTGAGATAGAACAGTCGGATTGAGACGAAATTTGAAATGATTAGTTAAAATTATGAGATCAACGCTATGGAAGGATTGGATTAAGCTAAGTATTGTGGAAAGATGCCTAATCAAAAAAATGGTGAGTACCTTTGACTTTATGCACCATAAAGTAACTTGTATTTATGTTAAAGTTAAAGAAATTAATTATATAATTAATGGCAAAAATGAGGTGTCAAAAGGAGGTAATTTCCATGGAATTTTGTGAATTTCTTAAAATGGAAAAATCCATGAAAAATCCCCTGCATTAATGTTGATTTAAGAAGCTAATAGGCTAGCTCAAGGGAGGCACATGGATGTGGCACACCATGGACGTCCAAAGGGCTGTTTACTTGATTTTTTATTTTTAAAAATGCAAAAGTCATACCTAGATGAGATAGTGAATAGGGTAAATAAATGGACATTAAATAAGGTAGAATTTTGTGGCAAAAATTGCCACAAGATCATGATAAGTGGACATCTCCATGTGGACAGCAAGGTGGAGGCAAGAGAGGTGGACTTTCAAGGCTGTTGCTTCGATTTTTTTGATTTTTTTAAAAATGATAAAAGGACATATAAGAAAGATATTATCTAGGGTAATTAAATGTCTATAAATTAAAGTTGAAATGGTGTGAAAAATTGCAAAAAGGTTGCTGCATTGGACGTCACATGTGTGGACAAATTTGTGGCCCATCAATGCAATGGATTTTGATGGATTTTACATGGATAAATTGCTATTTTACTTGCTAATCCAGCTTATATAAGGGGGGGGACGTCCATATGCTATGAAGGGTTTAACAGAGAAAATTCAAGGAGAAAACCCCAAGCCAAGGAAGTTGCTGCATGTCCCTTGTTCCAGCAAGAAAAGGACAAGAAAAAGGAGAGAAGAAGAGAAATAAAAGGGGAAAGGAAGCAAGGAATTCAAGTTACGGAAGTTTAGTTCAAGTTTGATTCAATTCAAGTAAGTTTATCTTGAGTTTTGAATCATTTAAGCCTAGTTTTCTACCTCAATTTATGATTCATGATATGATCATAATAAACCCTTAAAGGATGATTTATGATACCCTTTATTAGGTTATTGAATGAGGATTGAATGACAAGAATGAAATCAAGGGTTTAAGAGGGAGAAAATGGAGATTAGGGTTGACTATGAGTTGATAAACCTAGCTGAAATTTTTCTTAAACCCACATGTGATGTTGCTATTTTGATTTGTTATCATGATTATATTGTAATTCATGATTAAATGAATTATATATGTTGATTTGGGTATAAGACATGAACCTTAGAAAGGATGGAACTTAATGTTTACAACTTAACCAATTTTTACCCTTTTATGATATGTATGATGCATGAATAGCCTAAATTATTTATGTATGATTTAGAGGATAAAATATTCTAAATCTATGTTACTTTGGATGTTCAAAATGGTTTGAGAAAGATTGCCCTAAATCTGATTTTTAGGGGCATACATAGGGACGTCCAAAGAGAGGTGCAAGAAGGGTACCCTACATGCATGTGAAGTTGCTATTTTGTAAGCAAACAATTTATAAAATTTAAATATGTGATAATACCCTAAATTCGGGTTAAGAAAAGTATGATTAGTTTCTGGAATTAAGAGATTAAAAATCTGTTTTGATTTAAGTATCAAAAGGGACATTGAAAGTGTGTAAAATGGGTCCCAAAGTTGTTATTTTGGAACCCAATGATTAGTGGATTAAAATTTCATAAAAATAATCTAAATGAAGTGTTTATTAAGGAGTTTAATCATGCTGAATTAGAAAGCAAGTTTCTAATTTGAGAATTTTAAGAAACACATAATCTATGTGTTGTAAAATGAGCATGTATGGAGGGATAAGCATGAATAAATGATAAATGTCTTATGTGGATTGTTAAAATGAAAAAATACACAAAAATAAGATGAAATGCATGAATTATTTTTCTCTTTTGATAAATAATGATAATCTCAAATTTTGGGATTAATATATGAGGTTTTGGACATCAACTAAGTGCTTAAAATAAGCACAATATGTGAATTATGAAAAATATGTGAAAAATGATAAGTGGGAGTAATGAATTTCCATATAGTGATTAATGAATGTGTTATGATATATATGAATGTTACCCTATATATGGGTATTGAACATATGGTGTAATGGATGATATGATGCATAAGTTGTGTTATATACGTGCACCCGACTTGTAATTCAAGTGAGTTGTGTATGTTAAAGAAAATGGGTTGGAAAACTAATTTTAATGCAAGAAAACGGAAATTATATAAATTCTATGTCATTCTTACGTGTATAGGCAAAAGTAAAGAAAAGGTCAACCAGGAAAGCTAACGTGATTAAGGTAAGCAAACAATTTTCTAAATGATTTTTATTTCTCAACTTTTTCTAAAATAATGCAAATGATGTTCTAACTGTTTCAATTTGTTTAGCAAATGATATTTGAATTTACTTCTAAAGTATTTAAGGATGGTCATTCCTTAGTTCAATATGTGTTAAAATGATTCTTTTATTTGCAATTTGATTTGCATAATTGATTTATTAAATGTTTATAAAAAATAATGACTTATGAATTCATAAATGAAGATCATGCTATCATGTCAAAGATGAATGGTTCATGTGCACAAGGCATTAGGTCCACCTTAAAGGTGTAAGAGGACCGATTGTCCCCCTTTGGTGTGACCAAGTCGCTAAATAGGCCAAAAGCCGGCAGCGCCCTCCTTGAGATGGGAGAAGACGGAGATGGATGGTTGCCTAGTTAGCTCCCATCTTATGATGTCATGATGCATTGCATTGTCATGATATACCCATAACGGTATAAGGAGCATGTTTTCATGATATACCCTCAAGAGGGTATAACATTGCTTTCCATGAGGTTTTAAATGAAAAGTGTTGCCTTCAAAATGAATTGCCTGAAAAATATACAGCTTGCTTATTGAGTTTTAAACTCACATTTTTTTTTTCCAAACCCATAGACAGGTGAAAGAATGAAGATGGCAAAGGAGCATGAATTGGGCATGGAAGAATGTAAAACTTGATGATTATTTATATGTGTTGCTTATGGTGAATGATTGTAAAATGACTTGATATTTGTTATCTTGATGATCATATATGATTTATGCTATGACTTGTGCTTTATGAACAAGTGTCAACGGATGTTGAACATGTTATGAATTTCTACGATTATATATGATATAAAATGTGTGTATCATGGCAAAGATGACATAAATGGGCACTTGATGGATAATAACATAAAACTAACTCTTAAGGAATAATGGTTAAATGGATAAATATCTATTAAATCCCGTCATGTGACAGGGCAACAATCCTGATCATGTTTACCAGTCAATAACGATTCCGGAGTAAGGCTCAGGATGTGACGTTTTGGTTGGGGGCGCCACAGTTGCCCTGTCACACGGCAAGATTTATTGGATACTTATCCACTTAATCCTGACTCCTTAGGAGTTTATATCATTAAACACATTCATTTTTTATCAAGCGCCCTTTTAGGCCATTATAACATCTGAATATACACATGTTATATCATATAATTCATATTCAATCATAATATGATAAATCATACCTTAGCATTTGTCCATAAAAAAATTTCTCCATCCATAGTCACATAACATGAAATAATATAACATGAAATATTTTTCATACAACGTCTAGACAATCACTTAGGGTCATTATACAACTATTCATTCATAAATTCATATACAGGTATTCAGAAAAATTCATTATTCTTTGAAGCTCCACCTGTGCTCCTTGTTTTATGCTTCATTTCACCTGTCTTTGGGTTTGGAAAATGTGGCGCCCCAGCCTGAGCGTCACAACCTTACCTCAGGATCTCTCGATTGGTAAATGTGAATCAAGATTGTTGCCCTGATAACACAACAGGTTCTTATTGGATATTTATCCACTTAATCCTAACTCCTTAGGATTTTATATCATGTCATACATTCAATTTCCAGCAAATGCCATTTTAGGCCATTATCTCATTTGAGAATTTCACATCTCATCTCATAATCTGCATACTTAATCATATCATGATATTTCATGCCTTAGCACTTACCCATAAAAATTTACGCCAAACCATAGGCATAAAACATAACATAATCCTTCTACAACATTGAATAACAATTTAATTGTTAACATTCATATATCCATTCAACCCTTAGGTTCATATTCAGGTACTCGTGGAAATTCGTTCATCTTTGAATCTCCACCTATGCTCCTTGCCTCCCTTCTTTTACCTGTCTTTGGGTTTGGAAAACAAAAAGTGAGTCGAAACTCAAGAAGGGAGGGGTGAATTGAGTATTTAAAAATTTACAACTTAAACAGAAACTTTACCCCGGATTAATCTAGTCCCCTTTATGAAGAAACAAAATGAGAGCAATAATGTAAAGAGCAGAAACAAAAATGAACACAGAAGTTTTTATAGTGGTTCAGACAACCTCCCTACTCCACTCTTCCAAACTCACACCCCTTGTGACTTGGGTTCCACTATGTATTCCGCGAATACAACTAGAGTCTCCACTCTCTTCTAGATTTTAGCTCTAGGGGGCATATATAACCAGAGCCTCTGCTCTCTTTTAGATTCTAGCTCTAGGGGGCATCAACAATGCACAGCACAAGTAGGTGACGAGTTCCACTCCAATCACACACTACTTTGCTTACACTTGTTCTTAGTTACCCAAGCTAGAACAAGTTCAATACAACGATAAGAATAAAAGAAAGCTTCTACACGTTACTGTTGTGTAGAGGCAGTTTTGACGCAGAGAAGAACTTGTACAGCAGTGTTGATGATTCAATAAGAAGCTCTTGCCAGTTTGAACTCGGAGTTCTTCTTCTTTATGATGGCTTGATCACTTAATGCTCTTGAAGATAGGAGTTATGCACATTCAATGATTCTCAGCTACCCTTGTGGAGGGAATCCGAACGTTTGGAGGTAGGTGGCACGCATTTAATGCGCCAACGTTCAAAAATTTTCCGACCGTTGCGACCCAAGTCGCAGGTGGAGTCGACTTCGGGTGTGACTTCGCCCAAGTCGCAGATGGAGTCGACTTCGGGTGCGACTTCGCCTGTCCGTTGCTTCTTCAAGTTCCAGTCTGGGTCGACTTGGTCCTCGACTTGACCCAAGTCGCAGGTGGAATTGACTTCGGGTGCGACTTCACCTCGGCAGCTTGCTTGACGAATCTTGAAATCCTTGGAATGCTTTGCTTGCTTGAGTTTCTTCATGTTTGGTTGTTTCTTTCTTAATTCATATCTCTTTGGACCACTGTGTTATCATTCTAGCTTGATGTCCTTTAGCTCCATGATTTGCAAACCTTGAGTCCTTGATTCTTGAATCTTTTGTATTTATGAACAAGTCCAATATTTTTTAGTAGAATAGCTGAATTCATGCATCTTGCTTTCTTTGGACTTGGATTAGTATTCATATGTTTCAAGTCGAACATCGAAGTCGACTTGATCTTCAAATTGACTCAAGTTCTACCTTGAAATCGATCTAATCCCCGATTTGGTTTCTGAAGTTTCTGTTCTGTTCAACTGAAGTCGATACTAGAGTCGACTTGGTCTACGACTTCACCCAAGTCGCATGCGGAGTCAACTTCGTCTCCGACTTCGGCAGCTCTGCTCCTTGATTTCAACTCTGGACAGAAATGACGCCTCTAAGTCGCGACTGGAGCCGACTTGGTCTGCGACTTCACCTCAAGTCGCAAGCGGAGTCGACTTGGGATGTGACTTCGATAGTTCTCGTTCTCGATTTCAACTCTAGAAGGAAATGACGTTTCGAAGTCGATGCTGGAGTCGACTTGGGGATCGACTTAGCCTAAGTCGAAGCCTGAGTCGACTTGGAAATCGACTTAGCCTAAGTCGAAGCCTGAGTTGACTTGGAAATCGACTCGACTTGCCATGCTTCATATTCTTCAAATTTATAACCTTTAATCATTTCCACAAACATGTTAGTAACCAAAACTTACTCAAATTGATTTGTTAATCCTCAAAACATAGACTTAGCTTATTTTCCACATATTTCTAACACCTCTCACACCTATCTTCCCAATAAATCGGAATTAAAGAGAATTCCGACAATCCTTTCTTGCTTTTTTTTTTTTATCTACCATTCCTTGCTATGATACACCAACTTTTGTGGTATCATATATGTAATATCCTTTTCCTTCTATACATGCTAACCAGACATGCTTTGCTACATTTTTCTGCATTAAGTTGCAGAGACTTCCTATCAACTAAAGCTATTGTTTGAGTTGATCTTCCTTACTCTTTTCTTTCCCTACACCAGGTTCCTTAATCTTTAGGGTCAAGTTACCCTTGCCCTAATTATACATGGTCATTACCAATATGTGTTATATCCTGGTATCCTATTGGAAGATATTTCTTATCAATTCTTCCAGGTTACCTTCTTTGATTATGACATAATAGCCATTAGGATTTCCTATCACTTATAAGCATTGTCAATCAATGCTTGGACATTACATAAGACTACATGTTCAAACCTTGAACATGTTCTTGGGTTCAGTCATCCATCGCCTAGCTTGAATAAAATCTAATTTACCTGTGAACTTAGTTGGATGCTCAATTAGAAAGGCATTGATAACCTCCCTACTTACTTTTATCATAACATTATCAATCTTTAAGGGTTTTGGTACTAGGTTAAGAGTCATTACATGTACCGGTCCATCTTTTCGCCTTCTTCTAATTGGTCCTATTGGGCCCTTCATGTTTCCATCTCCTTATCATTCATTCTTATAGGAAGTGCGGCCTACATCGGCCTGTTTCCTTCCTATCTTCTTGTCTGGTCCTATTGGGAAAAATCCAAAGATTTTGAACCATTTCTATCATTTAGGCTACCCAACCTCGGGTGGCTTATCCCATGGCTTCTTTTTATAGCCGCAGTTATCTATTCTTTCTACCTGTGAGGTATTACCCGTAGCGGTAGCACCTTCAATCCTTTGACTTAGGGTTTATAGTTGCCTGTCGTTAACGAGCTCATGGACTCACTTGTCCTGGTTGTTTAGATTCGCTACTGCCTTTTGTTCTTTCCTATTGACTCATATCGGCAACTGCCTTTCCCTTGTTCAAAAACTAAGGTGTTAGGCATGTTGTAGAATGCAACATATAAAATTATATCAATAGCATTTCTTATCAAAATATTCATTCATATCGCACATAGTCAATATGATCATTTCTGATCATAGAATCATCATACATAGTAAATTTTATAATCTAGAAAGATCAATGATCTTTTCTTTTTCATATACACTTAACACTTGAATAAAATCAAATGTATTCATATTTTCATAACATCAAACATCATACATTAGGAATCAAAAGAAACTCCCCTTTTTCCTACCTTTCTCATTCCTATCTTCTCTTTTCATGGCGTAAGGTTGTTTTTCCTTACACATACAGATTATTCCTACATAACCTGTCAATTTATCATAACCATAAATTTTAAACCAATAATCACTTAGAAAGTTGGTGCCTTGGTGCCTTCCATATGTCCACCATAACTCTGCACCTGAAATATATATATCATATAGCACCATCTTGTGCTATCTTATGTGAGATATGGTAAAGCCTTAGATATGGGGGGTCTCTATGTAGGGTTCCATAACCCGTCATCTATTCTGATTCCCTTCTATCCTTTGTCTTTCCTTAAATTCTCCTACCTCCTGCTTTATCTCATTATCCTCATATCATTTTTCCTTCATATATCATCTACACTATGAAATGTAACAAACCAGCTATATTTCCTTAAGTAACCATATTCTTATGTCATCATTGATGCACAATATAAGATAATACATATCGCGTATGTCTTATAATCTATATCTATCTCTTTCATCATTTTTTATTTTTCTTCTATATCTCTCTATCAATCCTTGCTGAAATATCATCTTTGTAGTATCAAATCTTTTCTTCCCACGCCTATTTACCAATCCATGCTCTGATACCAAGCTATGTGGTACCATGCTTATTCTTTAATCATCCTTTATTTCTCGATTGGTAAATGTGAATCGGGA
The DNA here is from genome assembly GCA_030490835.1 of Annona cherimola. Taxonomy (NCBI): domain Eukaryota; kingdom Viridiplantae; phylum Streptophyta; class Magnoliopsida; order Magnoliales; family Annonaceae; genus Annona; species Annona cherimola. The sequence goes on along the minus strand of JASFXW010000033.1, from coordinate 629,055 downwards.
TTGTTGCCCTGATCACGCGGCGGGTCCTTATTGGATATTTATCCACTTAATTCTAACTCCTTAGGATTTTATATCATGTCATACATTCAATTTCCAGCAAATGCCATTTTAGGCCATTATCTCATTTGAGAATTTCACATCTCATCTCATAATCTTTATACTTAATCATATTATGATATTTCATGCCTTAGCACTTACCCATAAAAATTTTACGCCAATCCATAGGCATAGAACATAACATAATCCTTCTACAACATTGAATAACAATTTAATCGTTAACATTCGTATATCCAATCAACCCTTAGGTTCATATTCAAGTACTCATGGAAATTCGTTCATCTTTGAATCTCCACCTATGCTCCTTGCCTCCCTTCTTTCACCTGTCTTTGGGTTTGGAAAATAAAACGTGAGTCAAAACTCAATAAGCAAGCTTAGGGTTTTCAGAAAATTCATTTTAAAGCAACATTCTTTAAAAATATTTCCCTCCATTCAGTAGAGACACATAGCAAGTGATCAACTACTTGTGGAGTAGAAACTTTTTCATAAACCTTTCATAAACCATTCATGAAAATCATTCATGAAAACCATTCATGTAACCATTCGTAAATCCCAGTTTTTGGGCATTTCATAAACATTGGATGTGCAAATGCATCATTTCCATTCATGACATTATCCTTCATGTGACGGTACGCTAGCTCAGGGAATCCTCTTCCATGACATGATCCTTTTCATCCTTGGCGCCGAACATACCGACTTGGCAACGTCAACGGGGACCTCCTTGTCCACTTCCTACCTCAACTAGCCTGCTTGACTTCCATTCCATGCATGACCTTTGGTCACCCCGGGCATTATATACCTCTTAAAAATGACATCTTGTCATTCTCATGTAGAGAATTCTTTGCACCATCCCTTTGAAACATCATTTCAATGAAACATCATTTAAATCCATGCTTCATCACTTTTCATAAATACTTGCGAAACAGTAAGCAAATCACTTATGATAATTGAAATAACATTTCAATACACATTGAAATAAAGGAATGACCATCTTAAATTCCTTAGAAAGCATTTAAAACAAAACTCATTTACAAAGCTGCTTGCTTACTTATTTTGCCTTAGCTTTCCGTATTACTTATCTCTTTGCCTTTGCCTATACATATAAGAATGACATTGCATTCATAACATTTTCATTTTCTAGCTTAGTTTTCCAACCCATAATCCATTAACATACATAACTCACTTGAATTCCAAGTCGGGTATACATACATCGCACTCACTTGTGCATCATACCATCCATTCCATATTGTGTTTTAAATCCTTATTTAAGGTAAAAATATAATTATCGTTCATAAATCAACATATGGGGATTTATATCACCCATTTATCATTTTTCATTCATTTTTCCATTTCCCTACGTCAATGCTTATTCTAAGCATATGAGTGACGTCTTAAGCTTCATAACTTGATCTCAAAATTTGAGATAATCAAAATCTAATCATACAGCAACATCCTTATGCATTTCATCACATATTCATGCATATTTTTCTTTTTAGCAACTTCACATAAATCATATATCATCCATTCATGCTTAGCCTTCCACATACACCCATCGTACAACACATAACTTGGGTATTTCTTAAAATTTCTCAAGTCAGCAACTTGTGTCCTTATTCAGAATAATTAAAACCCTTAATTAACATTTAATTTATGGTCTAATTTTGGATTTTCAATCCATTCATCATTGGGTTCCAAATCAGCAACGTTCGAATCCGTTTTTCATCCTTTCAATGTCTCTTTTGATACTTAAATCAAAATAGATTTTTAATACAAAAATTTCAGCAATTAATCATGATTTTATTATCCCATTGTAAGTTAAATTCTATCCTAAAAATCTGGAATTTAACATTTATCTTGATTTATTCCTTAAGTTGTCCATAATGCCGAAATCATACATGTTGAACTCTCAAAATCTTTGATTATTATCAAATAAATTATTTTTGATCTGAAATTTCTATCATACCTTAATAGATTCATGAATTAACCAAAATAAATATTTATAGTATAAAAAATCAACCATTTGTATTTATTTTGGTATTTTTACCCTGCTGCATAGCAGCATCCATTTTTAGACAGTCCATATCACGTTAATTATTAGGTATATTTATACCCTTAAAAAATAAATTTTTATTTTTTTTAATGTGATATTAAGGATTTATTTTATATCATTTAAAATTTTCAGCTCAAAATACCTTGCGTAAAAATTATTAACAATCATTTGGTGCAGATGATCCTGACACCCGTGTAACCCTGTCTAGGTTGATTTTCCTGGATTTTTAATTTGCAAATTCATTGTTATTTTAAGCTGAAAAATTGGTCATTTCTTAAAAACACCATCATGAGTGTTTACACAAATTTTCATGAAAAAAAGCATTAATTTTCTATATCTTCCATATTTTTCTTTCCAGGTCCAAATTTAGTACACATAAGTGTAGATTAGAGGATATAGGCTGATTAATCCCCAAATTAAACTTTATAAATCAACGCATTTAACTAAGAATCTTTAATCCTTGAAATATGTTAATAAATTATCACATACCTAGATTTTTTGGAGAGAAATCAATCCTCAAGAAGACTTCCAAGATGACCTCCTCTCTCTTTCTCTCCCTTTCCTTCTCCTCTCTCTCTTTCTCTCCCTTTCCTTCTCTCTTTCTCTCTCTTTCTCTCCCTCTTGCTTGAAAGGGACAGCCCTTGCTGCCCCTTTTCTCTTTTTATTTGCTTCCTTTCTTGCTCCCCAAGCAATCCCATGGGTACTTAAGTAATTTTCATTTTAACCTTCCCAAATTACCCCTCTTTACTTAGCTCTTAAGTAACCTCTTACTTGCTATCCAAGAAAGAAACTTTCCATGATAATTATCTTAATCTAATCCATTCATATCATAGATTTCATAATTTTATTTCATCGTTTCAAATTTCATCTCGAACCGACATTTCTTGTCAAGTTATGACCCTTTGAAATATCCCTAAAGTGTGAGATTAAAATAAATATTTATGATCTTAATCTCATCAAATTTACCTTAATATGATCCATACATTAGGTCAAGCTTATAATCATGAGCTTATTTTTAAAATTTCACCTCAATCTGCCTTATAGGAGTCAAGTTATGAATTTTCTACATTTTCCAACATAATTCCATAATTATCATTTTAATTTACATAAATTAAATCATGAAAATTAAAATAATTATTCATGCCACATTAGAATATTCTAATCCTAATTAAGGCTCTTTGATCATCTTGACTCTCATTAGTCTATGGCGATTAATCTTAATCACCATTCTTAATCATAACCCTAATTGTAAAATATCATTCAATCATAAAATTATCCATAAATCAACAAAATCATACATAATTCATATTTATATGCCAAATGCATATATATGAGCCCTACTTGGGTATGGGTATCACAGAAAATAAATCGTAAGTTGAAACTCAATAAGGAAGCTATAAGGTTTTCAAGCAATTCATTTTGCAGACAATGTTTTTATTTAAAACATCTTGGAAAGCAAACATTATACCCACTTGAGGGTATATTATAAAAACATGATTGCTTATACCTATCAAGGGTATATCATAAACAATGCAATGCATCATTTTTAAATATGTCATCATAAGATGGAAGCTAGGTAGGCAACCATCTATCTCCAACTTCTCTCCTAATCCTGGGAGGCGCCGCTGGCCCGAGGCCGATCTTAGTGACTTGGCCGCACGAAAGGGGGACAATCGGTCTGCTTACACCTTTGAGGTGGACCTCATACTTTGTGCACATGAATCTTTAATAAACATTCTTTTGGACATGCTAGCATGATTTTGCATCCATAAATTCATGTTTCATCTCTTGTCATAAGTAATTGAGAAAGCATTGAATAATTCATTTAACATATTGGAAATATCATTTCAATATACAATGGGATAAAGGAATGGTCATCCTCAAACATCTTAGGAAGAATTTAAATCAATCATTTGCTAAACCATTCAAATAGTTAGAACATCGTTAGCAAACATTTTTATCATATTTTGATAAAACAAGAAGCATTTAGAAAATCGCTTGCTTACCTCTTTCGCCTTAGCTTTCTGAGTCAACTTTGTTTTTGCCTTTTCTTATACATAAGAATGACATTACATTCATAAAATTTTCATTTTCTTGTATACACCTCAGTTTTCTAACCCATAATTCATTTCATACACAACCAACTTGAATTTCAAGTCGAGTACACATACATAGTACATACTTTTACATTATACCATTCAAACATTTTAAACCCATATGTAGGGTCAACACATGTTAACCATTCATTAATCATCATGTGTGGGTTCATACCTCCCATTTATCATTTTTCATCTATTTTTCATTTTTCTTATGTCGATGCTCATTTAAGCACATAGTTGACGTCTTAAGCTTCATATATTAATCTCAAAATTTGAGATTATACTTAATCATCAAAACAGCAACAAAATCATGCATTTGATCATATATTCATGCATTTTTGCATTTTAGCAATTCATATAAGTCATTTATCATTCAACCATACATAGCCTTTCATATACCCATCTTACAACACATAAATTATATGTTTCTTAAAAAATTTTAAAATAGAAAATTGTTACTTATTTCAGCATGGTTTCACCCTTAATTAAAATATAATTTAGGATTTAATTATGGAATTCTAATCCATTCATCATTGGGTTCCAAAACAGCAACGTTAGGACCCGTTCTTCATCCTTTCAACGCCTCTCTTGATACTTAAATCAAAACAGATTTTTAATCCATAAATTCTAGTAAATAATCATGATTTTATTAACCCAAATTTAGGGTAATATCAAAATCCATATATTGGTTGTTTCCAAAATAGCTACTTCTACACATGTTTTGAATACCTTTTGCACCCTTCTTTGGACACCCTTTTGCATACCCTTAAAAAAATCAGATTTAGGGCATAGCTTCCAAACTTATTTTGGCCGTCCAAAGTACCCTAATCCTAGATATTTTATCCTCTAAAACATCCATGATTTAATTATTCACAAACAGCAACATGTTATGCGTGTAGGGTACCCATCTTAGCCCCATTTCGACATCCCTTTGTACATGCCCAAAAAATCAGATTTAGGTCCATCTCTTCCACCCCATGTAGGACGTCCAAAGAGTCCCTAATTTAGGGTACTTTACCCTACAATTCACCCATAAATAATTTAGGCAAATCCTTGCATCATATTTAACATAAAAAGTGGAAAATTGGGTAATACATGAAACCTTAAGTTCCATCCTTGCTATAATCTTTAGCATATGCCCAAATCAACATGTATAATCCATAAGAACATGAATCATGTCCTAATCATGGTGCTTAAACAAAACAGCCACTTATATTAGGATTTTAATAAAATTCAAGATAGGTTCTCAACCCAAAATGAACTCTAACTTCCATTTTCTCCCTCTTGAACCTTTGATTTCATACATATCATTCAATCCTCATTCAATACCCTAATTAAGGGCATCATAAATCATCCTTAAAAGGTTCTTTATGAATCATATTCATGACCCATATTTAGAGGTAGAAAACTTGGGTTTACATGATTCAAAACTCAAGATATACTTACTTGAATCGAATCAAACTTGAATCCCTTTCTTTCTTTCCCCTTTTTCCTTCTTTTTTTTGTCTTTTTTTCCTGCTACATCCTTGCTGAATTTGGGACGTGCAAGGCTGCCTTGGTTTGGGGGTATTTCCTCCTTGAACTTTCTCTCTCCAACCTTCATAGCATATGGACGTCCATACCTTATATAGCTTGATTTTTTTTCAGCTTTTTGGTCCCACTTGCCACATCATTTGAGGGTAAATTAAATCATGTGTATCCCTTTTTGACATGGCACATCCACCTCCAAGTAAATTATGTAATTATCTCATGTAAAAATTTATCAAAATACATTGCATTGATGGGCCACCAAGCTGTCCATGAAGAGCACGTCCCATGCAGCTCCCTTTTTTGGCATTTTATGCCCCAATTTCCACTTAATTTAAATTTTCATTACTTAACCTAGGTGCCTAGGTAACTTAGATGCTCATTCGGCATCTTAAAAAATCAAAAACAAAAAAAAAAGAATTTCACCTTGGACGTCCACACCATGCCACCTTCCAAGCCTCTTCAAGCTAGCCTTTTTAGCCCCTTATCCATGCATTTAATCAAGGAATTTACCATAGATTTTGTGATTTAGAATAATCCACAAAATCAAGCCAAAAAAACCCTTGGTTGACACCTCATATGGGACATTAATTCAAGCCATTAAACCATTTGCTTTTTCATAAATGCTTGTTGGAAAAGTCAATGCCACTTTGACCTTTTGTGATTAAGCATGTTCTCATAATAATTAGCTTAATCCAACCTTTCCATAATATTCTCCATATAGTTTTATCCGTTCATCTCGAATTTCGTCTCAATACGACTTTTCTATCTCAAATTATAATCATTTGAAATTAACTTTTGGATTTGGGATGAAAAATTTAGATATGGCTCGATTTCATATCGTGGGCCTTCTCTCCAAGTAAGCATATCTAGAAGAAATGAGAGAGGAAAGTCTTACTCAACGGGGTCTCTTTCATAAAAATTTTTGAAGACCATCCGGACTAAGGTACCATTTGAAACATGTTATCTTCAAAGCACGAGATCTTTAAAAGATGATTGACGGTTGACTCAAGACCCATGTTGACAAGATTCCAATGCAAACAATTCTTCAAAATCAAGTGTTTCTTAAGAAAGTCACTTCCTTCACTCTATAAACCCAAGTCAATTAGACTCTAATCCATGCCAAAAGGAAATGAGTGAGAAAATAAGTGGGTACGTCACTCATCCCATCCTCAAGTAGACGACATGTATAAATGTGAACTCAATTATTAAAATTGAAAATCAAATATTGAGTTTTGATGATTAACAACTAATTTGAAATATTCTAAGACTATTAAAATCATTTGGAGTTTGTCCATGTAAGATAGAAACATAAAATCAATGTGCAGACAACTAAAGTCACACTTCAAATTAACTTCAGATGCGACCTGAGTGAAGTCACAACCCAATTAGACTTCAAAAGCAACCTTAAATGAAGAATTCAAGGCAAAGAGTTTTAGAGGTAAACTACATAATCGAAGTCGACTTACCCGAAGTCGACTTCATATGCAATTTGGGTGAAGTTGTAGATGAAGTTGACCTCAGTCCATGACTTAGAGGAAGAAAAGAAGAAATAAAATCTTTGTTAAAAAATAAAATTTGAATTCACAACTAAAGTTAACCTTATATGCAACTTGGGTTAAATCGAAGTCGATCTTAGTCCATGACTTGGAAGAATCAAGGAGCTTTTCGAAATGAAAATGAAGTTTGAATTTGCATATGAAATTGACTTCACATGCAACTTGGGTGAAATCTCACCTGAAAGTTAACCTCCAAGCATGACTCCAAAGATGAAAGGGAAAATAAGGAGTTGCATGGAAAAGATGCATTGAAGTCGCACCTGAAGTCAACCTCAAATGTGACTTGGTGAAGTCCAACCCAAAATTGACTCCTTACGTGACTTGGAAGGCTAGAATTTTAGGGATTACCTTACTATGAAGAAATCTCAAGTTGAAATGGATACCCAAGTCGACTTTACATGTGACTAACAAGCTACGCATATGTCTAATTAAAATGCACATTTTAACGAAGTATACATGTCGATCAAGTAATAAAGAGTGATTAGGGTATTGTTCCCACGAGGATTGTGTTAAACCGACTAGCACCTCAAAATTCAATTGTCTAAAATGAATTGGAAAATTAAATAGGATTTGTATTCAAAGAACTAAATTTTGACTAAACTAAGTAAAACAGTAAATAACTAAAATGGAATGGATACTGCTGAGATTTCTTTGAGATGATTAAGTTAGGCGAGGATATGAATTCATTGATTCATGACTATGCCACTTTGGTCCCATTTAAATTAGTGGTGTAGAGATTACTAATCTAGGTTTATTTATATTCATATATGTCTTCCAACACATACAAACCTAACCAAGTTTTAATTATTTGCTATATTCCCATGCACCTAAGTAAAACAAGGCTAACAGCCACATAACCTAATGAAGATGACAAAGGGTTAATAGGTATATTCCTATCCATATTAACATCCAACACAAACAAGAGCTGGAAAACCTATGCCTTATAGATTGATCTAATTCAAATCCCACTTCTCCAAGCATGAATCTGAATTTTCAATCAATCTGCAAGGTCACAAAGCTTGAAAATGCATTAAGCATGATATATAAAGATAATCTTAAGCAACATAAGCTACAGTTCAATCATTTTCTCATTCAAGCACAAGGAAACCAAATAACATAGTCTATGATATCAAATCCTACATATCTCCCACCATAAGAAGATTCAACCCATAAACATGACTTCAATTTCCATTAAAATTAAGTTTACAATTATCTCAATCAAGGAGAATAACAAAAATTAAGAAAGAGACGAGAAGAGGAGATGGAACTCAATAGATTTGCAGGAATCAACCCGTTCTCCACTTGCTCTTCTCTCCTTCATTGAAGCTCTTAGTTTTTCTCCCTCAAATACTGCAGTCACAAGCCCTCTAAATTATGCTTAAGAAACCCTAAGAAAAGTATTTATAACTCCCTTAGTTTAGAGCTTCACACGTGTGAGATTTCACACACATCAGCTTCGTGGCCAAGGCCTCCACCATGTTGGACAATGGTGGTGCAATTTCTTCCAAGGCGGTGGACTTCATGGCTGCGGCCTCCACCATGCTGGAGCATGCTGGAGATAGTGAGGCTCTTTTGACAGCTTCGAGTGATTTTTCTCATTTTATCCTCTTTTTGGCTTGAAATTACATAGAACTTGCTCTCCTTTTCCTACAATAAAAGTGCAAAAATAAGTAAGTGCATTCCTAAATGATCGAATAAAATTAAAATAATTAAAATGAGATGAATTTAAACTAGATACAACCTAAAATGCATAAAAATCACAAAAAATGCAAGAATTACACAAATGATAAAAACTAATGCAAAACTTATGTAAATTTACATATTTTTCTTGAACTAACATCCAAATGAGTACAAAATGAGTGTTGATAACTTTATTTTTAGAGAGTTATCAGCGACTTAGGTGAGATCGTAGGCCAAGGCAAACTCACATGCGACTTTAATCCTAGCGGTCATAAATTCTTTTAATGTTAATGTGGCACCCTAACCTGAGACGTCACATCTTAAGCCTTATTCCAAGATCTTATCGATTGGTAAATGTGAATCAGGATTGTTGCCCTGATCACATGGCGGGTTCTTAATTGGATCTTGTCTAATTTTTTTTCATTTCATTCCTTTTATCCATCATCATTTCATGTCTTTTTATTCCACATCATTCATCTTACAAGCGACAATACACTTGTAATCAATTGCACATATCAAGTGCACATTTCATTTATAACATCTCAACTTGCTCTTCTACATTAAAGGTCCTTTTGACCTGATCATGACATTTTCATTCCATACATACATACATTCATTAGTTCTTAGCATACAAGCACTTATCATTTAACCCATTTCTTATCTTAGTTATGTCATAACTATACAAGGTATTCGTAGCATATCCCATTAGGGCATTCGCTCATGCTTCAACATATAAAGGATTACAAACCTTTGAAAATTCCTTTTTCCCTTCCTTAGTCAGAACATGCTTTCCATCACTTGATTTCCTTTGCACCTGTCTAAGGGTGGTAAAACAAAATATGAGTCGAAACTCAATAAGCTAACATCTTTCATTCTCGTTTAAATGCATTTCTTTCCATTCGGTAGAAGACACTTAGCAAGTGATCAACTACCAATGGAACAGAAACCTTTTCATAAACCATTTATGGAAACCATTCATAAACCATTCATGAAAATCATTCATGAAAATATTCATGTAAACCCAATTTTTGAGTATTTCATAAACAATGGATGTGCAAATGCATCATTTCCATTCATGACATAATCCTTCATGTGAGGGCACGCTAGCTCGGGGAACATCCTTTCATAACATGATCCTTTCCATCCATGATGTTGGACTTGTCCGACTTGGCCTCGTCAAGGGGGACATCCGGTCCTCTTACTACCTCGACTAACCTGCTTGATTTTCATTCCATGCATGACTTTTAGTCACCCCGGCATTATATACCTTTTACACATGGCAACTTGTCAGTCTCGTGTAGAGAATTCTTTGCACCATCCATTTGAACATCAGTTCAATGAAACATCGTTTAAATTCATGTTGGCATGTCATTTCCAAATAGAGAGGAATTTAATCAATCATTCAATAAAAGAAGTAATCAAATCATAATAAAGAGACAGAGGGATGACCACCCTTAAATAGCTTTAGAAACATTCAAGTAAAACAACTTGAAAGCATTTTAGCATTTGAGAATAAAATGTCTATTTTTAAAAGTCCTGCTTGCTTACCTATGGCGATCCTTTTGTGCCTTCCATCCTTTCCTTACCTTTTCTTAGACAAGTAAACATGATTACCTTCTACATTTTCATCATATGTTGTGCTTGCATGCCTTGTCTTTTTCTTCAATTCACATATACATGTCATATGGGTTTAATTCCATATGGTTCATAACATATTAACGTTAAATCATTCTTTGTTTGGAATGCATATCCATCTTTACCCTTGTCAATGGTCACACACATATATATATGACTTACTCATAAATCTTTTGACAACCACATAACTATGTAATCTTAGTTAGTGGTTCGTTTTCTTTATTCCATTCATATATCTCAATAACATAGGCATATATATATATGCCATAGGGTTTTCAACTTGCATTTAATCTCCTTTTAATCATTCAAAACACTTGAGTAACCCTCACTTGAGACTTCAACAATCAAGTTCAAGTAAGGTTTCTCAACTTCATATTTCTTAAGTCATATATATATCCCATATGATTTCTATTAGCTTACATAACCCACTTGTATTTCAAGTTAAGTATTCATACATAGCAACATAGCTTATATATCATATCATCCATTTATTCATTTTTAATACCCCTATGTAGGGTAAACTTTTATACACATCATAATCTTTTATTAAATCATCATATGGAGGTTCATTACCTCCTATTTATCTTTTTTCACATATTTTTCATATTATATATGTCGGTGCTCATTTTAGGCACATATTTGACATCTTAGGCTTCATATATTAATCTCAAAATTTGAGATTATACTTAATCATCAAAACAGAAACATAATCATTAACTTCATCATAATTTCTTTCATTTTTTCATTTTAGAAAATTACATAAATCATTTATCATTTATTCATGCATATCTTTCCATACATACCCATTTTACAACACATATCTTATGTATTTCTTAAATTTTTTTAAAACAGAAACTTATATCATAATTCAGAATGATTAAACCCATTAATTAAAACATAATTTAGGTTTTATTTATGGAATTTTAATCCATTTATCATAGGATTCCCAAACAACAACTTTGGAACCCGTTTTTCACACTTTCAACGTCTTTTATTATACTTAAATCAAAATAGATTTTTAATCCATAAATTTCAAAAATTAATTATGCTTTTATTAACCAAAATTTAGGTTAATATCACATATTTAAAATCCATAAATTGGTTTCTTCCAAAACAGCAACTTTCATACACATTTTGGGTACCCTTTGCACCCCTCTTTGGACACCCCTTTGCATACCCTTAAAAATCTGATTTAGGGCCATCTCTTCCACCCCTTGTAGGACATCCAAAGAGTCCCTAATTTAGGGTATTTTACCCTATAATTCATCCATATATCATTTAGGCAAATCCTTGCATCATATTTAACATAAAAAGTGAAAAATTAGGTCAAATATGAAACCCTAAGTTCCATCCTTCCTAAAATCTTTAGCATATGCCCAAATTAATATGTATAATTTATAAGAACATGAATCACGTAAAAATCATGATACTTAAACAAAACAGAAACTTAGCTTAGGGTTTTAAGAAAATTCAAGATAGGTTCTCAACCCAAAATCAACCCTAGTTTCCATTTTCTCCCTCTTGAACCCTTGATTTCATACATATCAATCAATCCTCATTCAATACCCTAATCAAAGGCATCATGAATCATCCTTCAAGGGTTCATTATGAATCAAATTCATGACCTATAATTTGAGGTGAAAAACTTAAGATTAAAAAACCAAAAACACGAAGTATACTTGAATCGAATTAAACTTAAATCCAAACTTTCCTAGCTTGAATCCTTCTTTCTTCCCCCTTTTCCTTCTTTTTTTTCTCCTCTTTTTCCCTTTCTTTCTTGCTATTTTGGGACACCCCAGCTGCTGCCCACTTTGGAGAATTTTTTCTCTTTGAAATTTTCTCTCTCTAACCTCTTGGAACGTCCCCATGGAAGCCTCTTTTATGCCCTTCATTTTCTAGATTTTTGGGCCCACCTTGCACATCATTTGGAGGGTAATTAATGGGTATCTTATCCCTTGATGACATGGCCCATTCATGTCCAAGTAAAATGGCTAATTATCTTATTTATGAATTTCCAAATCTTAGCTCATAAGTGAGCTACTTAGCCCCCTCTCCTTGGACGCCCACATGACAACCTCTTATGGCTTTCTTAGCCACCGATCCATCTTCAATTTATAAGCATTTACACACCCCCTTCATGTAGATTTCCTAGGTTTTGACTTTAGGTTAAAAAAAACAAAAAAATCCAAGTAGAGAGCCCCCTTGGACGTCCCCGCTTGATGCCACCTCCCATGCCTCTCCTAGCTACACCATTAGCCCCTTAAATCAAGCATTAATGCATGAAATTTTATCATGGATTTTCTATGTAATACCCAGACCCAAGTAGGACTCATATAAATGCATTTAAGCTGTAATGATATTTATGTATGAATTGATTGATTTTTGGATATTTTTATGAATTGATGAATTTTGCAATTAGAGTTTGCAATTAAGAATGGTGATTAAAATTGATCGCTAAAGCCTGATGTGAGTCAAGATGAATAAAAGGGCTTAATGAGGATTAGAATATGCTAATATAGTATGAATATTTATTTTAATTTTTATGATTTAATTAATGGAGATTAAAATGGAAATTATAGAATTATGTTGGAAATTGTAGAAAATTCATAACTTGACGCCTGTAAGGCGAAATGAGATGAAATTTGAAAGGTAAGCTCATAATTTTGGGCTCAACCTTATGAGTGGATCGGATTAAGACAAATGTGATGAGATTAAAATGATAATTATTTGATTTTAATCTCACACTCTAAAGTTCTTTTCAAATGTTCATAAATTGATGTAGAAACATCAGTTTGAGATAAAATTTGAAATGATTGAATAAAATTAGAAAATCTATGGTATGAATGGATTTTATTAAGCTAATTACCATAGAAAATTACTTAATTAAAAAAGGTACCTAGCATTGACTTTGTGTATCCTAGACTACCATAGCATTTATGTTAAAGCAAGTGAGTTAAATGACTTGGTTTAATGCTATGAAAGATGTCAAATGGAGGTGAATGCAGCTGGATTTTATGAATTTTTTTAATGGTCAAATCCATGAAAAAGTGACAGTTTAAATGCAATGGTTTAATGCCTAAGTTTAGCTCAAAATGGAGCATAGGTTATGTGGCAACTAAGGGGACGTCTAAGGGCATATATGGCATGAAATTTGGATTTTTAAAAATCCTAAAATACATATCTAAGTAGATAAGACCTTAGGGTAACTAATGAGGCACATATATATGTGGAAATTGAGGTATAAAAATGTCCAAAGCCATACCTAAGGGGGGCGTCACCTGGTGGACAACAATGCATTCCTTAAATGCATGGATTTTGATGATTTTTGATAATTAGAAAATGCATATTTTACTTGGATATAAAATTATCATGTCATCAAGGGATAAGCTAGAATTAAATTACCCTCATGACATGTGGCAAAGTGGGTACTAAGGCATGGTAAAAAAATATAAAAGGGGAGGCATACCCATGGAAAACGTCTATATGAGAAGGGGGAGAGAGATTCCCAAAATTTTCTAAGTGTGGAAGCAACCTTGGGCACATCAAAACCAGCAAGGAATAAGGAGAAAAGAAGAGAAAAAGAGAAGAAAAAAGGGAAGAAAGAGAAGAGGAACCAAGCTAAACAAGTTGGATTCAAGTTAGATTCAATCCAAGTAAGTGAAATCTAAGTTTTGAATCATTTAAATTAAGGTTTTCTCTCTCAAATCATGAGCCATGAATATGGTTCATAAAGAACTCTTAAAGGATGAGTTATGATGCCTTGATGAAGGTATTGAATGATTTTTGAAAGATATAAATGAGATTAAGAGTTCAAGAGAGTGAAAAGGGAAGTTAGGGATGGAATTTTGAGAAAAAATCTATATTGAAAATTCTCAAAAATCCTAAACCAAGTTGTTGTATGATTAAAGCATAATGATTTGGATGTAATTCATATTCTTTTGGATTACATATGTTGATTTGAGCATTTGTTAATGATTTTGGCAAAAATGGATCTTAGGGTTTCAAGTAATGCCTGATTTTTTTATTTTTGAGTTAAAAATGATACAAAGAAGTGCTTAAATGGTTTATGAATGAATTATAGGGTAAAGTACCCTAAATTAAGGACCATTTAGATGACCTAAGTGGGCTGGATGATTTTGCCCTAAATCTGATTATTTAGGGTATATGTATGCAACGTCCAAACGGAGGCCAAAACGGGTACTTTATATATGATTTATGGATGTTATGGAGGGTAAATTACCCTAGGATTAAGGTACTTTGAGTGTCCAAAAGGGCTTGGAAAGATTTTCCCTAAATCTGATTTTAAGGATATGTGTATGGACACATTGAAACGGGTTAAAATGGATGCGCTATATGCTTGAAAATGTTTCTGTTATGGAAGCAAATAAATTTTAAATTTTAAATATGTGATAATACCCTAAATTTGGGTTAAGAAAAACATATTTAGTTGCTGGGAATTATGACTTAAAAATCTGTTAAGATTTAAGTCTTGAAAGAGACATTGAAAGGATGAAAAATGGGTCTTAACATGGCTGTTTTGGAACCCAGTGAGAAATGGATTAAAAATCCGAAATTAAACCCTAAAGTATATGTGTTTGTGATTCTTGGGAATTAATTTGGTATGATAATTTTGAGAATTGAGTCATTTGAGGCTAATAGTGAAAATTTGGTAGGTAATGAACTTAATGTGCAAAGATAAGATTGTAAATGTGTTTGTTATGTGTGAAAATTAATTTTGGAGGCGTGAAAGGTAATATATGTGATTTGGGAAAATGAGGCCCATTGTAGAGGCAAATGAGATATTATGATGATAAGTGATGTGTGAATAATCGAGTTGGTGTTAAGAATATTTTAGCAGGTGATGATCACTTATTTTGTGAACAGGTGAAAGTTGTTGGTAAAGTTGTAAAATGCATGCCAAATTTTTTGGTAATGTAATTTTGAGCTAAAATTTTGTGTAGAGATATTACTTAAAGTTAGAAATCTAACACAAAAAGAGTCGCCTCAATCAGAGTTGTCTACAGAAAGTTATGGGTGAAATAGTGTAACATAACTGAAAATGGGTCATTTATGGGCCCACATGGCCCATGAAAAACCACTCAAAGGTTCTTGGATTCATGATATTTTTGCATCAAGGAAGTTTCTTGGATTAAGTAGAGAGCTTGGAGCATAGGAGAACTTAAAAATTTTTAGATGAAATTGAATTTGATGTAAGTAGGTTATTTTCTTTTTAATCAAAGCATGGATTTGAGCTAGAATCATGTTGTTTTTGTGATTTGGATGAATTGTTGAGAGATGAGGCTTGTGTAAAGATTGTAAGATGTTAGAAATTGAGGATTTTGATGAAAAATATATATAAAGGATGAAATGGAAGTGTTTAGAAGTAATTTGGTATGTTATTATTATGTGCTAGTGGAATCCCATGAATTTTGAGTGAGTTTAATTTGATTTTTATGTGTTGCCTATAAGGTGTTTGTTGAAATGCTCAAATGAGGCTTCATGCCTAGAAACCATGTGTAAATGGATGTGTAAAACCATAATGATATTAACAATGTGTTACAAATACTTGGGAGCATATGCAATGTTAAATTATTTGGATTAAAACTTGTGGTGGGCTTGATAAATATGAGTTGTATGAATTGAAATGGGACTTGAACTTTGTGCATGAGGATATTATTGGATGTTTGTTGGAATTTAAAGGAGATGCATGTAAGGGACGAAATGGAAGTGATTAGAAGTTATTTTGTATGATATTATTACGTATTGGGTGGAATCTCATAAATTTTAAGTGACTTTAGTTTGATTTTCATATGTTGCCTATAAGGTGTTTGTTAAAATGACTAAGTGCGGCTTAATAACTAGAAACCGTGTATAAATGAATGCGTAGAACCTTAATGATGTGAATAATGTGTTGCAAATGGTTGGAGGATATGGGATGATGAATTATTTGGAATGGAACTTGTGATGGGCATGGTGAATATGAGTTGTATGACTTGAAATGGGGTTTAAACTTGTGCTTGAAGATAGTTGGATGAAAGATAAAATTATGTAATTCCTATTTGAAATAGGAATAGAGGCTTCATTTGAATAAGGAATGAGAAGTTAATTTATGGCTGATCCGCTAGCTATGTTCCTTTGTATGGACGGGTACTAATTCGACATGAATCTTGAATTTCATGCCAATTATTGATTTGGTGCTAGGTCCTTTAAAAATGGGTTAGTATTGTTGACTATGTGTTTGATACCCAGACCTAAGTAGGCCTTTAAATATGACACATGTGTGATTTAAATGAATTTTGAGTGATTTATGGATGATTTTATGATTTAATGATATTTTGGAATTAGGGTTTCCGTTAGAAACGGTGATTAAAAATTTAATCGCCGGAGCCCAAAGTGAATCGGTATGACCCGAGGGACTTAATGAGGATTGAAAGGTGAAAATGTGTCATGAATAATCATGTTAATAATCTTGATTTAATTGATGGATATTAAAGTGTAATTATGGAATTATGGTGAAATATGATAGAAAATTCATAACTTGACGCCTACAAGGCGGATTTCGATGAAATTTGAAAGGTAAGCTCATGACGGTGGGCCCGATATTATGAATGGATTGGATTAAGGGAATAATAATGGGATTAGGGTGATAATTAATTATTTTTATCCCAAATCCGAAAGATAAATTCAAGTGGTCATAACTTGACGTAGAAACGTCGGTTTGAGATGAAATTTGAAACGATGGAATAGAATTATGAAATCTATAAGATGAATAGAATGGATTAAGATAATTATCATGAGAAGTTGCTTTCTTGGGGAGCAATTAAGATATTACTTAGGAAGCTTCATGGAAGTTGCAAAGAAGGCAATTTGGGAAAGGTGAAAATGGAATTTACAAAAATGCCCTAGGGGGTTACTTAAGCACCAAGAAAAGTGACTTATAAAAAGAAGAAAAAAGGGGAGCAAGGGGGTTGGAAGTTCCAGCGGCAGGGGAGAAGGAGAGAGAGAAGAGAGAAAGAGAGAGAAGAAGAGAGAAGGAGAGAGAAAGAGAGAAGGAGAGAGAGAAGAGTGGAAAAATAAGAGAAAAATGGAAATTTTCTCCAAGGGAAGAAGCTAGTGCACGTGAACAGAAATTAGGAGAGGAAAATAAGAAAATTTCAAGTTCTTAATGGAGGGATTATCAATTAATCAAGTAAGTATATGTTAATCTTGATTTTATGCCTCAAATCTAGAAGTTATATGATGTTGTAAACTAAAATATGAACGGAATAGTAACTGGATGAATTTTAGTATGAAATTTTTTGAAAATAATAATTATGGGGTTATTAAGGAAAGAACCAATTTTCAGCTTAAAAAGATAAGGTAGTTACAAACTAAAAATCCGATAAAATAAACTTGGACAGGATTAAACAGGTGTCAGGTTCAGCCGCACCAAAAGATTTTTAATAATTTTTATATAATTAATTTTTGGTTGAAACGTTTATATGATATATAATAAATATTTATTATCACATTAATAAAATAAAAATTATGTTTTTATGGGTATAAATATACCCCATAATTAACATGATTCAGGCTGTCTGAAAATGGATTCTGCTGTCCGGCAGAGTAAAAATACCAAAATAAATAGAAATATTAAATATTTCATTATGTAAATATTTATTTTGATTAATTAATGTATTTATTAAGGTATGTTAAAAATTTCAGATAAAAAATGCTTTATTTGATATTAATTCAAGATTTTGAGATTTCAGTGCGCCTGATTTCAGCATATGTCGATAGTTGGAGAAACAAATCAAAACAAAATATGAAACCTATGTAGAAATGATCAAAATTGATATATATGTTAATAAAATAAATTTGGATTAAGAAAAGTGGGATTAGTTTCTGAAAATTCGGATTTATAAATCTGCTTAGGGTTATGTGTCAAAAGACATGTTAAATGGGTGAAAAATGGGTTCCAAAGTTGCTGTTTTGGAAACCTATGATTAGTGAATTTAAATTTCATAAAAATACCCTAAGTAAAGTGGTAAAAGAGGTTTAATTATTCTGGAATTAGAGACAAGTTTCTGTTTTGAAAAAGTTTAAGAAACACATGATTTATGTGTTGAGAAATGGACATATATGAAGAGATAAGTATGAATACCCGACTTGAAAGACAAGTGGGTTAAGTTAGATGAACTTATGTAGGTTGAAAAACCTAAGGAATATAATTATTTGAAGACGATGCAAATAAATGAAATGTTATTTTCATTTATCTAGGCAAAGGCAAAGACGAGTATGGAAGAAAAGGATTATGGCGATCCCAAGTAAGCAAGCAATCTTTCTAAAATGATATTTTCTTTCTATGTGATGATGTGTGATTGAAATTATTTATGATCATGTTTAAACGAATGGACAAGCACAAGTTTTGAAAATGATGCCTTTAATGAAAAGCCATAAGTTTTGAACATGACGGCTTTAATGAAAAGTCACAAGTGTTGAAAATGACGGCTTTAATGAAAAGTCGTAAGTTTTGGAAAAGAATGGCTTTAAGGAAAAGCCTCAAGGTTTGCTTCATGGGAAGCAAGCAATATGTTTTAAGATAAGGATTTTATCACAAGGGTCGCCTTGGATTGGCAATGCTTTATGTTAATAGAATTCGAGAATTTTGCTTATGAGTAAGCAAGTTCTAACGATAATGTTTTCAAAGGATTTCATGTTTTATGTCGATGTTTTTTTTAAGAATTTTCTATTAAGTAAACAAATTCTTTATGATGCTGTTTCAAAAGTATTTATATAAGAAAAAGGGAATGTTGCCCTTTTTCACAAAGCAACAAATGTAAACAAGTTTCGAATTTCTTTTATGGTGTTTTATGATAAATAATTATGTTTGTGAAAGAAAAGAAAAAGGAGATTTTATTTATATAAAAGATTTGTTTTGCTAGGTCATGATAATTAAATAATAAATGATGATTTGGACATAGTTCATATATTTTGAAATGATATTCGAAAAGTTTTGATTTCCTTTAGATAAGGAAATCTCTGTTGAAAATATCTTGAAAAATGTTTATACGGATGTGTTGAAGGGGATTTAAGGATGACCAACCTTCTATGTTGTTTTCATAAAAAGGGTTTTAAGGTGTGTTATTTCTCAAACATTTTAAATATTTATCAAAATATTTTACTCAAAATGTTTCTAACGAAATTTAAGGAAGGTCATCCTAAAATTAGATTTCAAATAACAACTTGTTAAAGTGGGTGCGCTCGCTTACAAGTTGACACAGATTGCGGTCTGTGATGTGTTTTTAAAGATGATTTTTCAAGATATAGACTTCGGTCTAAGATTTTTTGTGTGTTATGGATGTAGACAGAGATCTGTGATCCCGATTTAAAAGAACATGGGCTGCGGTCTGTGGTTCTTCAGACCAATTGTGTGTAATGGATGCAGACAGAGGTCTGTGATCCCGGTTTAAAAGGACATGGGTTGTGTCTGTGGTTCTTTAAACCAAACGGGTTGCGGTCCGTCATAATAATGTATGGTGTACCAGTACAAGAAACAAGCAGGTTGTAGAGCACGGTTGGGATGACCGGGGCCCACTCTATATAAGGCCAAGTCGCTAAGGGATGGCAGGAGTGCTAGCGGCGCCCTCCCTAAGATGGGAGTAGGATAAATAAACAGCCGCCTGGCTAACGTGCTGTTAAGGATTCTCTTCTAAAAGGTAGCATGATCACTTGGTAAGTGTCACTACTGGATGGGGAGAAATGTGTTTGTATACGTTTTGCTTTTCAAAAGCCCAAAGATTGGGATATAACAGCATTTATATAAAAAGTTATCCTAAATTGGATTTCTATGAGCCATTATGCATAAGTGATCCCAAAAATAGGGTGTTTTACACAAAATGTGTAAATATTAAGAATAAAAACAAATGATTTCTATGCAAAATTTTTCATGAAAAGGATTTATAACTTGTTTGCTATAAACAAGCCCTAAGATGAGGATCACGAAAAAGGGTTTATGTTGGAAAATGGTTGAACATGAGAATGTCCATTTCCAAACGGGATTTATGTTGGAAAATGTTTTGGACATAAGAATGCCCATTTCCGAAAGGTTTATGTGGAAAAAATGGTTGGACATGAGAATGTCTATTTCCTAAAGTGATTTATGTTGGAACATATTGTTGGTCCCGAGTTAATGGCAATTACCCAAGAGGGGAGGGGTGAATTGGGTATTTAAAAATTTATAACTTAAACAGAAACTTTACCCCGGATTAATCTACTCCCCTTTATGATGAAACGAAATGGAAAGCAATATAATGTAGAGAACAGAAATATAAATCAACACACAAGATTTTATAGTGGTTCGGGCAACCTCTCTACTCCACTCTTCCAAGCTCACACCCCTTGTGACTTGGGTTCTACTATTGTATTTCACAAATACAACTAGAGTCACTGCTCTCTTCTAGATTCTAGCTCTAGGGGGCATCAACAAATCACAGCACAAGTAGGTGATGAGTTCCACTCCAATCACACACTACTTTGCTTACACTTGATCTTAGTTCCTCAAACTAAATTAAGTTCAATACAGTAATAATAATGATAACAAAAGAATCTACACGTTACAGTTGTGTAGAAGCAGTTTAGCGCAGTGAAGAACTTGTAGTGTTGGCTTTGAAGAATCATCAGTTGAGCTTTAGCAGTTTGAAGCAAAGTTCTTCCTCTAAGGATTGACTTGATCACTTGAAGCTCTTTAGAGATAGGAGTTATGAGCAGTTAATGAATCTCAACTACTTCCCTCGTTCACATTGAATGCCTTTTATAATTGTGGAGGGAATCCGAACGTTTGAAGGTAGGTGGCGCACATTTAATGAGCCAACGTTCGAATATTTTTCGATTGTTGCGACCCAAGTCGCAGGTGGAGTCGACTTCGGGTGCGACTTCGCCTGTCCGCAGCAACTTCAAGTTCCTAACTGGGTCGACTTGGTCATCGACTTGACCCAAGTCTCAGGTGGAGTCGACTTCGGGTGCGACTTCACCTCGACAGTTTTTGCTTGATGAACTTGAGATCTTTGGAATGCTTTTGATTGGTTGGGTTTCTTCATGTCTTGTTTGTTCTTCCTTGATTTATTTCTCTTTGAACCATTGTGTCTTCATCCTAGCTTGTTTCCCTTTAGCTCCATGATTTGCAAGCCTTGAGTCCTTGAGTCTTAAATCTTGTATTCATGAATGTTCTTGATTTGAATGGTTGAGTTTATGCATCTTGCTTTCTTTGGACTTGGATTAGTCTTCATATGTTCTAATTTGAACATCTAAGTTGTCTTGATCTTCAACTTCACTCAAGTCTGCCTTGAAGTCAATTTAATCCCAGATTGTCTTCTGAAATTTCTCCTCTGTCCGATCGAAGTCGATGCCGGAGTCGACTTGGTCTGCGACTTCACCCAAGTCGCATGCTGAGTCGACTTGGGATGCGACTTCGGCAACTCCTGTTTTCGGTTTCAACTCTGGACAGAAAATGACGCCTCCAAGTCGCTACTGGAGTCGACTTGGTCTGCGACTTCACCTCAAGTCGCAAGTGGAGTCGAATTGGGGTGCGACTTTGGCACTTCGGAGTCTTGACTTCAACTCTGGAAGGAATAGTCATTTCGAAGTCGATGCTGGAGTCAACTTGGTCTGCGACTTTGCCCAAGTCGTATGCGGAGTCGACTTCGTTTGCGACTTCCGCAGCTCTGCTCCCCATTTTCAACTCTGGAAGGAAACGACGCCTTGAAGTCGATGTTGGAGTCGACTTGGGGATCGACTTGGCCTTAAGTCGATGCCTGAGTCGACTTGGAAATCGACTTAACCTGCCATGCTTCATTTTCTTCAAATGTATAGCCTTTAATCACTTCCACAAACATGTTAGTATCCAAAATTTACTCAAATTGATTTGTTAATCATCAAAACATAGACTTATCTTATTTTCCACATATTTCCAACAATCTCCCCCTTTTTGATGATTGACAAAATCGATTTGAGGGTATACCTTTCAATTGCTTAAAAACATGCTAATCCATTTAGACTCAAATCATTGACTCAAATCCCTCTCTTCTCTCCCTTTTTATCAATATATCAAAAATTAGAGGGTAAGGTTAGGTGGGTGTGCTCCCCCTAAATAGGTGTTCCCCCTTAGTTTGTGCTAAGTTAATTCAAGCATTCCCATATCATTTCTAATTTTATAAAATGGTTCTTTTGCTAGAGGTTTGGTGAGTATATCTGCAATTTGATCTTCAGTTCTTACATATTCCAAACATTTGTCATGATTTTCTACATGTTCTCTAATAAAATGATGTCTAAGGTCTATATGTTTGGTCCTAGAATGCAATACTGGATTTTTAGTTAAACATATGGCACTAGTATTATCACATTTAATAGGTATATCTTTAAAATTCATGCCATAGTCCCTAAGTTATTATTTCATCCAAAGCAATTGGGCACAACAGCTCCCGGCGGTAATGTATTCGGCTTCCGCCGTAGATAGAGCAACACTAGTTTGTTTTCTTGAAAACCATGAAACCAACATGTTTCCAAGAAATTGACATGTTCCACTAGTGCTTTTTCTATCTACTTTGTAACCGGCAAAATCCGCATCTGAGTAGCTGATTAGATCAAAATTAGAGCCCTTTGGATACCAAAGTCCTAAATTGGTAGTGTCTACTAAATATCTGAAAATTCTTTTCACAGCTACCAAGTGTGATTCTTTTGGACATGACTAAAATCTTGAGCACATACATACACTAAACAGTATATCTAGCCTAGAAGCAGTTAAATACAATAAATAACCTATCATGCTTCTATATAATTTTAAATCAATTGTTTTTCCTTTCTCATCTTTGTCAATTTTAATTGTTGAGCTCATAGGGGTGTTTGCCCCTTTGCTATTCTCCATGCCAAACTTCTTCAATATTTCTTTGTTATACTTGGACTGGTTGATGAAAATTCCTTCATTTAGTTGCTTGATTTGCAGTCCAAGGAAGAAATTTAGCTCCCCCATCATACTCATCTCAAATTCTTTCTGCATAAGCTCAGAAAATTCTTGACAAAGAATCTCATTAGTAGCACCGAAAATAATATCATCAACATAAATTTGAATAATCAATATATCTTTTTCTTTGTATTTGATAAACAAAGTGGTGTCTACCTTTCCCTTTTGAAAGTCATGATCAATCAGAAATTTGCTTAATCTATCATACCAAGCCCTTGGAGCTTGATTTAATCCATATAATGCTTTGGTTAATTTGTATACAAATTGAGATTGATCTTTTTCCTCGAATCCAGGTGGTTGTTCAACATACACCTCTTCATTTATATATCCATTCAAAAATGCACTTTTAACATCCATTTGAAATAATTTAAAGTTCATGTGAGATGCAAAAGCTAGTAAGATGCGAATAGCTTCTAATCTAGCAACCGAGGCATAGGATTCCTCAAAATCTATTCCTTCTTCTTGTGAGTATCCCTTTGCCACAAGTCTAGCTTTGTTTCTCACTACAAGTCCACTTTCATCTAATTTGTTCCTAAAGACCCATTTGGTGCCAATAACAGTACAATCTTTTGGTTTAGGAACAAGGTGCCAAACTTGGTTTTTTTCAAATTGATTTAGCTCTTCTTGCATTACTATAATCCAGTTTTCATCATCAAGAGCTTGATTAATATTGGATGGTTCAATCTTAGATACAAAAGCATATTGTCCACAAACATTTTATTTTGATCTTCTAGTTTTTACACCTTCATACACATTCCCTATAACTTGTTCAATTGGATGGGCATGGTTGAACTTTAAATCAGTTGGAGGTTTATAGGAGTTATTACCTTTACTTACTCTTTCCTCCATGGAGTCTTCTAGCTTTTCCACATGCAGTTTTTCAAGACTACTTGTTATATCATCTGCATCACTTAAATCATCTTTTCTTTTGAAGCATGGGTTAATTTCATCAAAAACAACATGTATCGACTCTTCTACAACTTAGTTTTGTTTATTGAATACTCTATATGCTTTACTATTTGATGAGTATCCAAGGAATATTGCCTCATCACTTTTGGCATCTAGTTTTCCCAAGTTGGTTTTACCATTGTTCAAAACATAGCATGTGCATCCAAAAGCATGAAAGTATGAAATATTTGGTTTTCTTCCTTTCCATAGCTCATATGGGGTCTTTTTCAAGATTGCTCTAATAGTAACTCGGTTTAACACATGACAAGCTGTACTTACAGCTTCATCCCAAAATTTCTTGGATAATTTGCTTTCATTTAGCATTGTTCTAGCCATCTCTTGTACAGTTCTATTTTTCCTTTCAACCACTCCATTTTGTTGTGGAGTTCTTGGTGCAGAAAATGTGTGATGAATTCCTTTTTCATTGCATAATTCTATAAATCGTTTATTTTCAAATTCACCACCATGATCACTTCTAATGGTCATGATAGTACATTATTTTTCATTTTGCACCAAGTTTACAAAAGTTGCAAACATAGAGAAGGCTTCATCTTTGTTAGCTAAGAGAATTATCCATGTGAATCTTGAAAAATCATCAACTATTACAAACACATATTTCTTTCCACCAATGGTCAAAATATCGGATGGCCCATATAGATCCATGTGTAGCAATTCAAGTGGCCTAGTGGTGGAAATCTCCTTTTTGGTAGAGAAAGGCATTTTAGGTTGTTTTGTCAATCTTCATATATACACATTTGTGTTTCATTTGAGAAAGGAAGATATTTCAATTAAGTTTTGTCAATCATCAAAAAGGGGGAGATTGTTGAGACTATTGATCATGTGCTTATCGAATAGAATGGTTAATTTGATTTTGATGATTAACAAATAATTGAAATATCATTAAAAAGGATCTAACACATTTGTCTAAGTGTTCTCAGATATTTTGTCCCTAATTATGTGTATAAAAATGAAAAGGCGAAGTAATTTAAGTTTCAAGCGTTCAAAGTTCGTAAATTGCAAGTTCAGCAAGTGAAGTCTCAGCCCAAGTCGACTTCGCTTGCGACTTGGGTGAAGTCCCAGCCCAAGTCGACTTCGCCTGCGACTTCAGACAAAACAGCGAAGTGAAGTCGCATCCCAAGTCGACCTCACAAACCGAAGTCGACTTCACTCAGCCCAAGTCGACTTCACCTGCGACTTCAAGGCCTGAATCTTGGACAGAGTGTTGACGGCGAGCTTATACAAAATGAAGTCGCACCCCAAGTCGACTTCACCCATCCGAAGTCGACTCCACTCATCCGAAGTCGACTCCACTTACGACTTCAACATGTAACGGTCGAAAATCCAAACGTTGGAGCTCTAGAAGCGCGTGAACCTTCACTCAAATGGCTAGAACCTTTTTTCCTCTATATATACCATTGAAGAATGAACGTGGAGAGAAGAGAGAAGGAGGAAAGAAAGAGGAAAACATAAGTTGAGCTTTCATCTTCAAATATTCAAGTGTGTTGAAGTTAGTTGAATAACTATTGAAGTTCCAAGTGCTACAACTTTCAAGTGCGCTTCCAAGTTTATCATCTCTACATGACAAGGAGCTTCCGGTGCTTAATCGAATACACATTGTAAAGTGTAATTTCTCTTTTGTTTATTTTGTTTTGTGTTGTTGCCTTGAATCGGTGTTGGAGACCGAATTTAAGAAGAAGCAAAATAGGGGGTTGGTTTGAGTATGTCTCACTAACGGGTTTTGCTTGATTGGTTGGAGTTTGTCTCACCAATCGTTTGGACTTTTTGGTTGGAGTTGGTCTCACCAACAAGTGATTATTGTGCATGCCCCCTAGAGCTAGAATCTAGAAGAGAACGGGTGCTCTAGATTGTATTGAAAATACAATAGTGGAACCCAAGACACAACGGGTGTGTGCTTGGAAGAGTGGAGTAGGGAAGGTTGCCCGAACCACTATATATCGTTGTCTCTTATTTGGTTTGATTGTTTACATTTTTATATTCCATTTGCACCCTCTCATTTTATCTCATATCACGTTTCATCAAGGGAATTGAAATTATAAGGGGTTAAGTTTTAATTTACCAAAGAATTTTTCAAGAACCCAATTCACCCCTCCCCTCTTTGGTTTTGCCATAAACTCGGGGCCAACAAGTGGTATCAAAGCAGGCCTCTATCTTATTTGAGGAGATCTCTTTTATATTTTTATGACAACCTACTTAACTTCTGTACCTGCATTTGCCGAAGGCCAATCATTTTTAAGGCCACCTCTATTTGATGGCAATAATTTTAATTATTGGAAGTTAAGGATGAAACAACTCATTATGGCAACCAATATGAATTCTTGGATAGCCATACAAGATGGTATTACGTTACCAAAGGGGGACAAGGCGTCCACTTGGACAAAAGAAGAAACTATGTCCATCCAAAGTAATGCCAAAGCTATGAATTTCTTATTTTGTGCATTGACCGCTGCAGAATTTGATAGAGTTTCTTCATGCACAACGGCTAAAGAGATATGGGATAAATTGGTATCTATTTATGAGGGTTCCTCCCAAGTAAAGGGAACTAAAAGGAATATCCTTGTTGGTGATTTTGAAAGATTTCAAATGTTAGATGGTGAATCAATTTCAGAAATATATGCTAGATTTTCTAAAATCACTAACGCTCTTAAAGGCCTAGAAAAGCCAATTTCTGAAAGTGAGCAGGTTATGAAGATACTTAGAGCATTGCCAAACTCATGGAATGAAAAGATTACAGCTATTGAGGAGGCAAAAGACTTAAACAAGCTCAAAGTAGATAACTTGATTAGCTCACTCATGTCTCATGAGCTCATCAAAAACAAAAAGGAAGAATCTCGCAGAAGTAAGAAGTCTATTGCGCTCAAAAGTATGATAAAGAGCTCAAGTGAATCTACATCAAGTTCATATGAATATTCTAGCTCAAAGAAGAAAATGAAGAATAGAAGAAAGGAATTTCCAAAATGTTATAAATGTGGTGGTCTTGGACATATACAAATCGAATGTACCACCCCGGATGATTTGGAAATTCAAAATGAGAGAAGCTTTTCAAAGAGACAAGCTAGAAGAATGCTTACAAAGGAATATACTACCACAAGCTCTAGCACCTCATCAAGTGAAGGAGAAGATGTAGTAAATTGGGCAAGAATTTGCTGCATGGCCATTGTAGAAGATGAAAAGAAAAATTACCAAAAATCTGAAGAAAGGGATGCATCTATGGATATCGAGGTAAGCTCATCTGATTCTTATTCATCCTCTAATAATTGTTCTAAATCTAATGAGTTGAATGATTTACAACAAACTTATGACTCATTATTTGATGAATTTAAAGGCCTTGGTATCAAATATGTTCAAAAGAAAAGGCAACTCAACACAACTGCCATTACAAATGGAAAATTGGAAAAGGAGAATGCATCCTTGCAAAATAACATAAACGTCTTGAAGGATGAAATAGAAGCATTGAAAAAGGAGAACCAAATTTTGAAGGATTCATTGGCTAAGTACTCCAACATGGGAGAAAATGTGCAGAAATTTTTTAGAATGACCACTCAAGATAATAAGAGAGGTCTTGGATTTGTAAAGCACATAAATAAAACAAACTCTTCTATTTGGATTAAGGCTTCTAGTACATCAAATGTGAGGGGACATTTTAAGAAGCTTGTTGATAAATCTTGGATAAAAATATCTACTTGGCAACAAAAGAGTTATCATGGTACTCCAATCTATGATAGAATCACTTGCCATTATTGTAATAAGTTTGGACACAAAATATATCAATGCAAGGTAAGAAAATTGGTTTACAATGGAGTGAAATTAGTTTGGATGCCAAAGAGACATATCTAAGGTGGAACCAAGTCTCCTTGAGTTCCTATGCATTATGGTACTAACATTCATGGACCCATAACACGGGTACCAAAAGGAAAGAAAATATCATATTTGTGATGCAGGTTATCTGAAGAATGAAGGAGCATGAAATGCAAAAGAAAGGGGGAGTTGAGCAAAATAGTAATGATAACTTTAATCAAAGGTAAGTGAAGGTATGTTGCTCTCCCAAAGAAACTAATAAAACAAATGGTACCATAGTCAAAATGATTATTGCGCTTATTGATCATATGCTTGACTCAAAATGAATAATTAGTATGAAAAAAAAGGGGGAGAAAGAGTATAGTATGAACCTATCTTTTAAATCCTCATTTGTACTACCTATTTTATATGTCCCATTGAACCCCATTGTGCTACCTTTTTGTATTGATTGACAAAAAGGGGGAGAGAGTATGGAAATATCTTAAAGAGAATAATATTGCATATAACTTAGGGGGAGAAGTATTTCCATGAAAAGAATATATATTATTACTCTTATTGATAAAAATCATGATCTTCATATATACACATTTGTGTTTCATTTGAGAAAGGAAGATATTTCAATTAAGTTTTGTCAATCATCAAAAAGGGGGAGATTGTTGAGACTATTGATCATGTGCTTATCGAATAGAATGGTTAATTTGATTTTGATGATTAACAAATAATTGAAATATCATTAAAAAGGTTCTAACACATTTGTCTAAGTGTTCTCAGATATTTTGTCCCTAATTATGTGTATAAAAATGAAAAGGCGAAGTAATTTAAGTTTCAAGCGTTCAAAGTTCATAAATTGCAAGTTCAGCAAGTGAAGTCTCAGCCCAAGTCGACTTCACTTACGACTTGGGTGAAGTCCCAGCCCAAGTCGACTTCGCCTGCGACTTCGGACAAAACAGCGAAGTGAAGTCGCATCCCAAGTCGACCTCACAAACCGAAGTCGACTTCACTCAGCCCAAGTCGACTTCACCTGCGACTTCAAGGCCAGAATCTTGGACAGAGTGTTGACAGCGAGCTTTTACAAAACGAAGTCGCACCCCAAGTCGACTTCACCCATCCGAAGTCGACTCCACTTACGACTTCAACATGTAACGGTCGAAAATCTGAACGTTGGAGCTCTAGAAGCGCGTGAACCTCCACTCAAATTGCTAGAACTTTTTTTCCTCTATATATACCATTGAAGAATGAACGTGGAGAGAAGAGAGAAGGAGGAAAGAAAGAGGAAAACACAAGTTGAGCTTTCATCTTCAAATATTCAAGTGTGTTGAAGTTAGTTGAATAACTATTGAAGTTCCAAGTGCTACAACTTTCAAGTGCGCTTCCAAGTTTATCATCTCTACATGACAAGGAGCTTCCGGTGCTTAATCGAATACACATTGTAAAGTGTAATTTCTCTTTTGTTTATTTTGTTTTGTGTTGTTGCCTTGAATCGGTGTTGGAGACCGAATTCAAGAAGAAGCAAAATAGGGGGTTGGTTTGAGTATGTCTCACTAACGGGTTTTGCTTGATTGGTTGGAGTTTGTCTCACCAATCGTTTGGACTTGGTTGGTTGGAGTTGGTCTCACCAACAAGTGATTATTGTGCATGCCCCCTAGAGCTAGAATCTAGAAGAGAACGGGTGCTCTAGATTGTATTGAAAATACAATAGTGGAACCCAAGACACAACGGGTGTGTGCTTGGAAGAGTGGAGTAGGGAAGGTTTCCCGAACCACTATATATCGTTGTCTCTTATTTTGTTTGATTGTTTACATTTTTATATTCCATTTGCACCCTCTCATTTTATCTCATATCACGTTTCATCAAGGGGATTGAAATTATAAGGGGTTAAGTTTTAATTTACCAAAGAATTTTTCAAGAACCCAATTCAACCCTCCCCTCTTGGGTTTTGCTATAAACTCGGGGCCAACAGTTTTGACAATTGACATGCCTTGCAAATTTTATCTTTGTCATATTTTAATTTAGGCAATCCTTCTACCAAACTCTTCTTCCATAGGGTCTTTATATTTGTCATGTTTATATGCCCAAGCCTCTTATGCCAAACCCATGGATTATTATCAATGGCCATTAGACATTGACCATCTAGTTCATCAAGTGAAACCAAATATACATTTCCATGTCTTTTTCCGCTAAACATGATATGTTCTCCATCAAATACATTACATATAGATGATTCAAACACAACCTTGTATCCTTTGTCACATAATTGACTAATGCTTATTAGATTGTGCTTGAGTCCTTCAACAAACAATACATCTTCCATGCATGCATTTGAAATACTATATATGGTTCCTTTATCTTTAATTTTACCTTTCTCATTATTACCAAAGGCAACCGTTCCATCATTGCAAGGCTTAAGTTTATGAAATAAACTTCTTTCTCCAGTCATATGCCTTGAACAACCGTTGTCCATAAACCATACGTTGTTTGGCTTTGCCTTGAAACATATCTGAAAAATAAATAAGTAAATCTTATCTCTTTGGTACCCATTTGATGGGTCCATTTGGGTTAGTAATATGATTCAATCTTTGTTGCTCTAACTTAGAAAGCCCAAATCTTGTGTTTCTTGGAACCCAAACTAATTTTGCACCATGGTCATACAGTTTCTTAAAGTTACATTTATAGGCTTTATGACCCATTTTATTGCAGAAATTGCAAGCCATTGGTAGTCTAAGAGTAGGCCTCCAAGTATGCAATGGTTCAAACGTTGGCCTTCTAGTCCACATAACATTTTTCTTTTTGGGCTTGTAGATAGGTGCAGTTTTGGTTTGATGTTTCCCAAGTATTGGCTCATTTGATTTGCCACTTTCTTTTTGCTCAAATGTATAGTATCCAAGACCTCTTCTATTTGTTTGAGCGATCATGTTCAGAAACATCTTTACATTTTCTCCGGGATTAGAGAACTTTGCTAATGATTCAATTAAGGATTCGTTCTCCTTTTTCAATTTCTCTACTTCTTTCAAAAGCAATTCATTTTCATCTTTCAATTTTGATGTTCTTTCAGCTAGTTTTCCATTTACGATAATGACGGAGTTACATTGTTGTCTCTTCAAAGACAACTTGTTTCCTAGCTTTTTGATTTCCTCATATAATGAATCATATGCAATTTGTAATTCTTCTAATTCAACACATTTGAGGCATTCTTGAAAAGAAGAATAAGTAGATTGAGAATGACTAAGTTTGGAAGTTACCTCTTCCTTACTTGTGCACTTTGTTGAGATGGTTTGTTCTTCCAAAACTTCTGTTGTGTTTAAACACAACAGATTTTCTTCTTGCTCAATCCGTGCCATGCAGCATATTCTAGCACAATTTTCCGCTTCAATATCGTCGGTTGAGGAGCTGCTTGTTGATGAGGTTTCTTCATTGACGTACATTCCTCTTCCCTTTGGCCTTTGGAATTTTCTGCTTTCATATCTTTCCCTCCTTTCATGTTGATCCTTTGATTTCTCTTCCGGCGTAGGACGTTGAGCTTGCATATGTCCCGTACCGCCGCATCTATAACATTTTGTAGCCTCCTTCTTCTTCTCCTTTCGTGGTCTTTCTTGGAGGTCCTTGAAGTTCCTTTCTCTCCTTACGAACTTTCAAAATTTTCGGGTCAACAAAGTAATGTCTTCATTGTCATTATGGGATGAGGAGGTTGACTCATCCGTGTTATGTGCCGCTTTTAGTGCAATTGCTTTCTTCCCTTTGTGGTGATCTTCATTTCTTTTCTTAATTAGTTTATGTGACATTAATGAGCTAATAAGATCTTCTAGCTTCAGTGTATTGAGGTCTTTGGCTTCTTCTATCGCAGTAATCTTTGGAGTCCAAGATTCCGGTAGAGCTCTAAGGATTTTCATGACCTGTTCAGATTCGGAGATAGTCTTTCCAAGACCTTTCAAAGCGTTAGTAATTTTAGAAAATCTAGCAAACATCTCAGAAATATTTTCTATTTCTAACATTCTAAAGCTTTCCAACTCTCCTATCAAGATGTTTCTCCTTGTCCCTTGGACTTGAGAAGTACCTTCATAAATAGATGTTAAAGTATCCCATATTTCTTTAGCGGTTAGGCAAGAGGATACTCTATCATATTCAGAAGCCGTAAGAGCACAAAATAAAGAATTCATGTCCTTAGCATTGATCTTAACGGTTCTTACTTCCTCTTCGGTCCATTTGGAAGCCCTTTCATCGATAGGCAAGGTTACACCATCTTGGATTGCAATCTAAGAGTCCATATCGATAGCCATAATAAGTTGCTTCATACGAAGCTTCCAATAGCCGAAATTGTTCCCATCAAACAATGGTGGCCAAGTGAATGACTGGCCCTCGGCAAATGCGGGAACATGGGTTGATTGGGATGCCATATCAATAGATCTCTTTGGTTTAACTCAAAGACCTTCTCTGATACAACTTGTTGGTCCCGAGTTAATGGCAATTACCCAAGAGGGGAGGGGTGAATTGGGTATTTAAAAATTTATAACTTAAACAGAAACTTTACCCCGGATTAATCTACTCCCCTTTATGATGAAACGAAATGGAAAGCAATATAATGTAGAGAACAGAAATATAAATCAACACACAAGATTTTATAGTGGTTCGGGCAACCTCTCTACTCCACTCTTCCAAGCTCACACCCCTTGTGACTTGGGTTCTACTATTGTATTTCACAAATACAACTAGAGTCACTGCTCTCTTCTAGATTCTAGCTCTAGGGGGCATCAACAAATCACAGCACAAGTAGGTGATGAGTTCCACTCCAATCACACACTACTTTGCTTACACTTGATCTTAGTTCCTCAAACTAAATTAAGTTCAATACAGTAATAATAATGATAACAAAAGAATCTACACGTTACAGTTGTGTAGAAGCAGTTTAGCGCAGTGAAGAACTTGTAGTGTTGGCTTTGAAGAATCATCAGTTGAGCTTTAGCAGTTTGAAGCAAAGTTCTTCCTCTAAGGATTGACTTGATCACTTGAAGCTCTTTAGAGATAGGAGTTATGAGCAGTTAATGAATCTCAACTACTTCCCTCGTTCACATTGAATGCCTTTTATAATTGTGGAGGGAATCCGAACGTTTGAAGGTAGGTGGCGCACATTTAATGAGCCAACGTTCGAATATTTTTCGATTGTTGCGACCCAAGTCGCAGGTGGAGTCGACTTCGGGTGAGACTTCCCCCAAGTCGCAGATGGAGTCGACTTCGGGTGAGACTTCGCCTGTCCGCAGCAACTTCAAGTTCCTAACTGGGTCGACTTGGTCATCGACTTGACCCAAGTCTCAGGTGGAGTCGACTTCGGGTGACTTCACCTCGGCAGTTTTTGCTTGACGAACTTGAGATCTTTGGAATGCTTTTGATTGGTTGGGTTTCTTCATGTCTTGTTTGTTCTTCCTTGATTTATTTCTCTTTGAACCATTGTGTCGTCATCCTAGCTTGTTTTCCTTTAGCTCCATGATTTGCAAGCCTTGAGTCCTTGAGTCTTGAATCTTGTATTCATGAATGTTCTTGATTTGAATGGTTGAGTTTATGCATCTTGCTTTCTTTGGACTTGGATTAGTCTTCATATGTTCTAATTTGAACATCTAAGTTGTCTTGATCTTCAACTTCACTCAAGTCTGCCTTGAAGTCAATTTAATCCCAGATTGTCTTTTGAAATTTCTCCTCTGTCCGATCGAAGTCGATGCCGGAGTCGACTTGGTCTGCGACTTTGCCCAACTTGCATGCTGAGTCGACTTGGGATGCGACTTCGGCAACCCCTATTTTCGGTTTCAACTCTGGACAGAAAATGACGCCTCCAAGTCACTACTGGAGTCGACTTGGTCTGCGACTTCACCTCAAGTCGCAAGTGGAGTCGACTTGGGGTGCGACTTCGGCACTTCGGAGTCTTGACTTCAACTCTGGAAGGAATCATCATTTCGAAGTCGATGCTGGAGTCGACTTGGTCTGTGACTTCGCCCAAGTCGCATGCGGAGTCGACTTCGTTTGCGATTTCGGCAGCTCTGCTCCCCATTTTCAACTCTGGAAGGAAACGACGCCTTGAAGTCGATGTTGGAGTCGACTTGGGGATCGACTTGGCCTTAAGTCGATGCCTGAGTCGACTTGGAAATCGACTTAACCTGCCATGCTTCATTTTCTTCAAATGTATAGCCTTTAATCACTTCCACAAACATGTTAGTATCCAAAACTTACTCAACTTGATTTGTTAATCATCAAAACATACTCTTAGCTTATTTTTCACATATTTCCAACACATATGTGGACATAAAAATGTCTGTTTCTAAAAGAGTCTAAAAGATAAAAGTGTTTGTGGACATATGAGTGTCCATTGCCAAAAAGGCTTACGTAAAATGTATTTTGGATACAAAAATGTTCATTACCAAAGTGTTTATGTGAAAAACATTTTAGGACGTATAAACGTCCGTTTCCAACAAGGTTTAAGTGGAAAAATGTCTTAGGACGTATGAACGTCCAATGTCAAAATGAGTTATGTGGAAAAACGTCTTTTCGTGGACATGAGAATGTTCATTGTCAAACATTATTTATGTCAAGATGTTTTGGGACAAACAATGTCCCCTGACCAAAATGATTTATGAGAAAAGTGTTTTAGGAAATAATTTTCATGAAAAGTCTTGCCCCAAAATGCTTGCTTACTGAGTTATCACTCACATTTTGTTTTCCCAAACCTTAGACAGGTACCGGGAAACACAAGGGGTCAATGGACCTAAGCACTACGAAGGAAGGTACGAAGTAGTACCCAGGTGAGCTAAAAGGATTAGCCATGGTGAGTGGAATGCTATGAATGGAAGTTTCAGGTATATTAATATATAAGTGAACTTGTTTAAAGTTCTGAGTTCTAGGTGAACTAATGATTGAATAGATATATGTATGCAATGGAAATGCCATGATTAGGTCAAGAGGGCCTATGATGTATAAGTACATGTTGAGAAGTTATAAAATGGATATGTACAAGTGTACCATTACTTATGTTATAAATGAAATGATGATGAATGAAGAAACGAAAAAAATTCGGACGAGTTCCAATTAAGAACCCGCCTCGTGATCAGGGCAACAATCCTGATTCACATTTACCAATTGATAGATCTTGAGGTAAGGAAGTGACGTCTCGATTTGGGGCTCCACAATGTGTTTGTGTATAGTTTTAATAAATTGATGGTGCACGGTTTGAAATAAGCATGAGGCATGATTTTAGCATTAGCATGATGCCTATGGCATGAGGGTGCATATATATGGCTTGCATAGTGTTGTTCATGACTCTTTATTAACATGAGGATAGGGTTGTTCATGGCCCTTGATGGACATGAGGTTAGTTTATTTGATATGTGTGTTTATGGCATGACGTGATTGTGTGGGGCTAATGAGATCTTAGTGTTTGGATTGCGTGTGATGGCATGACATATGATGAATTTGGCATGGATTTGTCGCTGTTTTTACCAAACACACTTACTTACTTAGTTTGCCCAACTCACATGTTTATTTTTTAACCTTTTTAGAAGGACTAATACTACAACCACTTAGCTATAAACTATATTCTCTAGCTGACGTGAAATATTCCAGGTATAAGTCATGTTAGCTTTAAGTTATAGTTATTTGATGCTCATGTATCTATGAGATATGATGTAAACCATATGATTAGTTATGAGAGGCTTTTATATATTGGAAATGAGTCATAGATGTATGGCCTATTGAGGTCATATTATCGTATTTGGAAATTATGAATGTGTATTTTACTTCCGTTGATATGTGAATGATGAAAATAATTATAATTCAATTGGTTCTTATTGTTATATGTGTAATTGATGAATTAGTTGTGAATATCTAGGGCTGTCATAGGTGGATTTTTATACAAATGTGGTCCTTTGTTTTTGAAATTATGACAAATCTTGGGGAAATGTTGTCGGATCTCTACCGTAATGACCACTGGTCCGGGGTAGTGGTCGTGGGGCATTACAAAATCTAAGTTGATATAAATAAAGAAAATAAGAAAAGAAAGCTTATTGGTATAGTCTTCAATGGTGTCTTAAATATCTACTGCCAAACACGCCTCTTCCTTCTTCTCTCCTTAGGTCTCCTCTTTTCTCCAAGACTTAACTGCCAACCCTAGTTTAAAAACACATCCTTGGATGCCCTAGACATTTCTCAAGAATTGCCCAAATGTAAGCAAAAAAATGCTTATGCTACAACTAGAGTTGAACATGGCCTAGGCCATGTTACTTGCTTGTTATAGATAACTTGCTCTAAAATTTGATTCTTTTTCTGCTTGTCATGCCCTAAATGCCAAAATTTCTTCTACATATCTAGGACCTTGTTGTTCTATTTTTACTCCTTTAAGCTCTTCAAAACATCACCTTTGAATGCCTTATATTCTTCATCACCTGATCATTAATTATCTTGTATCAATTTTGCGCCCCGATTTGCCTGTTTATACTTATAACACCAAAAAATGGACTTCTACTAAACACTTGCACTAAACTAAGAAAATTTTAGCATTAAATTTCTCAAAATCATAATTTAAAAATCATTTAGAATATGAAAAATCTTGATATATGAAGTATAAAATTGACTCAACACCCACTAATTGATAATAACATGGGGACATACATAGTTCGAGAAAGGGAAAGCCACATTGCATTAAGTTAGCATGGGATAGTCTCTCATCAACTAAGATTGGGATCTTATTAGATCCATCATAATGTGCAAATGTGCACTGTTACTGTATCCCATGTCTTCCAGCTAGCCAAGATAATTTGAGTCAATCAACCAAGTCTACTAAGCTAACTCAGTTTATCTTCCTAATCCATCAAGTTAACTCAACTTGTCAACCCAATCATTGAGTTAACCCTACCAACTTACTAAGCCAAGTCAATTCACTCAACTCATTGAGGTAGATAATGTCATCTAATTAAGTTAAACCTAGCTAGTTTGTTCTTGCTCTTTTGTAGTTTTAATTAAGATAATAGAGAAACCCAACTCCTTAAGGTAGATAATATCACCTCATCAAGTTAAACTCGGATAGCCTATTTCAGTCTTTCATAATTCCTCACAGGCAATTGAGAGAACATAGTTTCCAAACCTAGTCTATATGGTCATTCTCTTTCATAATTTCCTACAAGAAATTGTGAGAATACAAAACCTAACTCATTGAGATAAATGATGTCACCTCATCGAATCACTGTTTGCTAGCTTGGTTTACTCTTTTATAATTTTTCAAGGGAAATTAATAGAATATAGAACGAACTCATTAATGTCGATGGTGTCACATAATTAAATCAAACCAAGCCAACGTGGTCCCATACGTTCATAGTTTTTATGGGAAATTAAGAGAACACAACATGCTTTCAGAAAGAAGAGAATACAATTTTTTTTAGTAAATCTATTTGGTCCTCGTTAAACCCAATTAATTTGGTCCTCATGTAGTTGTGTAATGTAGTGGTGTCACTTCTTTCAGTAAAATTCAGTGAGTCTAGTCCCACTCTTTTATAATTTTTCATGGGCAATTGAAAGAACCAAACTTCTTTATTAAACTTGCATGCCTAGACCCCATTAAACCTAGTCGGTTTTGCCCCCCTTTCTTTACCAAACAGCCCTACTTGTTGAGATAATGATGTTATCTCCTTGAGTCAAATATAGACTGTTTAGTCTCAATCTTTCACAGTTTTCCATTGGCAATTAAAAGAACATGACTTCTTTATCAAGTTCGTCTAGTCCCTGGTAAACGCAATCAACTTAGTACCTTTCTTAACAACCCTAGTCTCCATCATGCTTGTACTTTCTTTTTAATTAAGGTTTTCCTTTGTCAATTGGATGTAACTATGGTTATTTGACTAGGGATGTGTAGTGGTAATCTTCCGAGGATATTTTAATTTTAATGTAATTAATGAAAAGCTGAGAGATGATCATTTTCATTCTCATCATCTCCATGTCTTTTTTGTTGCTTAACATGGTAACATGCTTCAATTTGGACCAAATCTGGTAGGTACGAATGCAAGAGCCCTTCAGAAAATTTATTATTGAAACCCGGTGGTTGACGTAGGGAAAATTTTAGTGAGAACTCAAAAAATGGTTGCCAAAACCTCTAATATTTACACAGCCAGCAGCTAAGTAACAGCACCTTAAACTACGTAATTATACATATAGCAAAAAATATTCATTAATGTCTACTTTTTATCAGCATTAGTGCCCGTTTTAACATGAAGCATAGTAACCAATAATATGTATGAACTTTAGAAAATTTACTTATAACTATCCACCAGCAGTATTTATAAAATTTATTTTCAATAAATAACTTCTCGCGGATATCAATAAACGCGTGATGACAGTAAAGAATTCTTTTGTCTTGAAAGTGTGTGAGTATAGAGCTTAAAAGTCGTCACTTTTGAATTTTGAAGGGGCGTATTGTAAATTTTGGTCAAACACAAATCAGAAATAACTAAAGCAGATGGTGTTTTTGTTGATGATTGCGGATGGGCATTAGTAATTAAAAAAGGAAAGTGATTCAATACAACCAAACTTTAGAGCATCCAGTTTTTGAAATTTTTTTTTATAAAACTGTTAATCTAAGTGAATTTAATATCTAAGCCAAGTTTTTCCATTTTGAAAAATGTTATATATATTTTTATTTTTAAAATAGGGATATTTGAAAATAACTGAAATCCTCATGTATTTTAAAAACAAAAGTGTGTTTGAAAAGTGATAAAATCTTTGGATGAAAAGTTTTTGGTATAAAACTTTTTGAATGTGAGAAATGATATGATATGATAAAGGTAATAATAAGAAGTAAAGAGAACAAAGTTAAAATCGATAGGTTAATTATGGATAGTTGTTTATGATTGAAAAGTAAAGAAAATTTTTTCTTGAGAGCAGAAAAGTAAATTTTTGAGTATTTTAGATATTTATTTTTTATTTTTAAAAATCGGTGGCATTTCAATTACCTAAAATACCACTGACTTTCAAAAATAAAAAATAAATATCTAAAATACTCCAAAAATGGTAAAAATTGATACACATGTTAAATACACTTAGATTAACAATCTTGTAAAAATATTTTTAAAAAATTAAAAAATGGTTGTATACACCCGGGAGCATTGAGAGCTCAATGTTCCGGGGAGCTTAAAATCACGTTCATATTTTGATAGCTAGATGTTAAAGTAATAACTTTGAAATAGATATATCAACTATGGTTTAGATGATTAGATGTTGAAGTAATAACTTTGAAATAGACATATAAAACAAACAATTTTATTATGTTGAATTTTCATCTTTATTAGATGGGGGAAATCCACATATATGATTGGCAGCATAAAACTAGGTTTTTCTAGTGAAATATATAATTTTAAATTCAATGAGTGAATTATATTTTAGTTTAATCATCAAAGTGGCCCCAAAAAAGAGGAGGTAAAATAAAATCTTCTGTAGTACATCAAGTTGTGCACACGGGACACAAGTTGAGGCTGTCTTTGGTTTTGTATAAAAGGGAAATCAAAAAGGAAAAATGATCCGGTAGAAAAGAGAATACAAATATGTTACAAAGACAATTGCCAATGATAAATTTTGGAAGCAGATAGATGTACAGGGATACTAGAAGATACTGAAAAACAATCAATGAGTATTCAATGAAGACCTCAAATAAGATATTTTGAGTGGTTGAAATCATTTCAAACCACCAAGGCTTGGGAGCTTTTCTTCTTTATTACCCCTCAGATTTGCCAGGCGCGCGCGTTTCTTCCAGACGAGAAAATTATTAGTTTTTAATGTTCATGAAATAGTTGAATGTTTGGAGCTAGATGTATTTAGCCAGCTAAAGCTAGGGATTGGGCATGAGCTATATACGCATGG
Organism: Annona cherimola; assembly: GCA_030490835.1. Taxonomy (NCBI): domain Eukaryota; kingdom Viridiplantae; phylum Streptophyta; class Magnoliopsida; order Magnoliales; family Annonaceae; genus Annona; species Annona cherimola. Next base: position 588,810 of record JASFXW010000033.1, on the reverse strand, counting down.
TGTCCTGGACATTTGCAGCTGGAGCGAGGAAGCTATCTAGGGATTGGATGGGGTGATTGCTTTGCTTTTACGAGTGTATAGTATCCAAGTGAATTGAGGCAGCCGATTGTCGTTTGTTAGGGATGGACGTAATGTTTCCTTCCCTTGTGCTGTCTGCTTTGATAAATCTAACACTAGCGACGACGCCCGACTGTTACCTCAACGTGTCTTGGTCCCCTAAAAATAAAATTACCTCCACTCCTATCCCCTTTACCTACCCTCTTTTATCCCTTTAAACCACGAGAATACCCTTAATTTCCAGGCCACAGACTACCTACCGGCCCCGCCTGAAGTCCTGCATACCTATTTATGCATTTATATTTTATATATGCCTGCTAAACTTATTAATTTGATGCACTAGTATTAAATTATCCTTCCATAATCACCTACGTAATTTATGAGAATTTTTTGTCTCTACGTACAGAGTTAGGGAGTAACCATAGGTATATCAGTAGTTTTCAAAAAAAATTTATATTTATATCTATATAATTTGTCCTGAATTATAAGCGTAACTTTTAGAGTGTGTTTGGAAAGTGATATAATTTTTACATGAATTAATTTTTAGTGTAAAAGTTTTTCAACTGAAAGAAATTGATATGATGTAATTGGGTAACATGAGAGTAAAGAGAATAAAGTTAAAATAGATATGTTGGTTTGTAAGGATAGTTGTGTAGACATTATTGAAAAGTTGGGTAATTATATTAGAATATGAAAAAATAATTAAAAAATAAGATAGTTATGAAGAGTGAGAAGTTTTAGTGTGAAAGTTTTTAGTTTTACCAACATGCCCTTAGTAAAAAAAAGAAAAGATTAAAATGACAAAAATGTTCTGATAAACAAATAAAGTTAAAAAATGCAAGGAAATATTTTTAAAATACACAAAATTTATTTTCTTAAAAAATCTTTCATCAAATAGATCTATCTAATGTGAAGAATATTTTAAGTAATACTTTTTTATTGGTATAATATTGCATCTCATCATTTCATATTACAATCAGGCATAAGGGAGACACTAACCTCACAAGCTCCTATTTATCTATAGGGTACAACAAGCCCCCATTTATCTATAGGGGAGACCACAAGTGCTTACCTATTTATTAAGCTCCCACTAAATAATTGGAGAGACCAAGCTCCATCTTAGGTCGGCACTATTGTTGCCGTTGAGATCGACCAACAAGGCTAATTTAAGTGATGTTTTTAATTTTTAAAATTTCTTAAAAAATAAACGCTAGCAATTTTATACAAACTATACTGGTATGTACACTTACAAGGTAATGGCACGCTTGCAATTTTGTTGAAACTACATAGGTATAGATGTGAAAATCTTCTAATTTAACTATCCTGGTAGCTAACAAAAAATAGGACAACATGCCCACAAAATTGAGTTCAATTGATTTGGACAAGCCTGATTTAAATTCGCAAATCAAGATTGGGGTTAATGTAAACTAGAATCAATCCCACCTAGTTTACACTATTAGACAAGATCAAGATTGATGATAAATCAAAGGAAAATTTCATAGACTTTGAAACATCAACTTCAACTATGATGGACAAATAAATTAATTCTGTTAAAATGGGTAATAAGTGCAAGTTAAAGTTTGCATATTATATCTTAGGGGAATTTATTCAATGCACCTGGGTGCACTTAGCTTCGGTGTACCCTGGTGTATTTAACCCATTTTATTTATTTTTAAAAAATTTTTACACGACGTTAATTTAACTATATTTAACATGTATATCAATTTTTATCATTTTTATCATTTTTAGATTTTTTTGAATTTTTAAAAATTAGTGGCATTTTAATTTCAAAAAAAGTAAATAAAAATGGGCATTTGTACCCGAGTGCACCGAAAGCTAAGTGCATCCAAGTGCATTGAATAAGGCTCCAAATCTTAGCTCTTATTTCAAACTTGTGAACTAACAATAAATTAAAGCCTATTATTCAAGAATAATTAAGTCAGTTTCAATGCTTGTTATTTGAAATATTCACCTTCGTAATAATAAATTGCAAATTATTAAATTTTATGACATGTAGACCATCATAAAGGATAGAAAAAAGTGATATAGTAATCACAAAATGAATAAAGGAAAAATAGAAATTTTAAGATAGAAAATCTAATAGTAAAAAAATATAACTAATGACAGAAAAAGTAGTTGTAATGATAAGATAAATTAGTGAATCAGGTATAAAGAAAAAAGAGAAAGAGACATTGTAAGAAAAATAAACATTTAGTAACAAGAAATTTGCCACTATATATACAATTTGCTGTGTGGTGGTACTATAGCTCAATGTTGTAAGCCGATTACAAAATAATTTAATTGAGATGAGAATTAGAATGAGATGAGATTTCTCATTTGTAAGACAAATTTTTTGATTTCCAATATAACTTGTTATATTTCTAATACCATCTTTCTTTTCTCATTTAAAATCTATTTGTTAATTTTTATTTTTTTTATAAAGTTGTTAATTTCGATATATTTAATATATAAATTAAGTATTAACATTTTTGGATATATAAAAATATTTGTAGATTTTCAACATAGTGGTATTTTTAGCCATTTTAATGGTTAAAAATAGTAAAATAACCTTCTTTAAATATCTAAAAAATATTTATACCCATCTCTAAAAATGGTAAAACATATTTTTATATATTAAATATATTAATCTAAGTGTATTTAACATGTATATCAATTTTTACCAAATTTGGAAATTTTTAGATTTTTTTTATTTTTAAAAATTGTGTAAAAAATTTCAAAATAATAAAAATGAGTATTTTCGCTCGGATGCACTCAAGTGCACCTAGGTCAATGCACTTGGGTGCACCTTATCTTATCTCAATTTCATACACTTCTAATGATATTTTAAAGGGAAGTGATCCTATTGGTCCAAGCTAAGAAAATGGCTTGCTTAGTCTACATTAAGGTTTTTTTCTTTATATACTTATTTATCTAAGTGTATTTAACATATAAACTAAGTTTTATCATTTTTTAAATATGTGTATATATTTTTTAAAAAATTTTAAACATAGGTGTATTTTAAATACATATATATGTATAGATATTTAAAATTTTAAAAAAATATACACATATATCCAAAAATTGTAAACTTTTTTTTTATTCATATATATACACACAACAAGTCATCTGATATTACAAATCAGTACATATACAATCATCACAATACAGAAGAAAACAAATAATATACCCACTGCTGGGAGGAAATTAATACCCCACTAGTGGGAAGGTCGAACCCTTGGCCCAAGGGAATTGCACTCCGCACTTTACCACGGCATTCTCCATCATGAAACAAAAATGATAAAACTTAATTTATATGTTAAATATACTTAAGTAAATAAAGTGTATGAAGAAAGAAAGTAATGTTTTAAATGGATTTTTAAGGTGGGCTAAACCAGTCATTTACTTAGCTCAACTAACAAAATCATTCCTCTAAAGTACATTAGGGCCCAAAATATCTTAATAGAATTTGATGTAATCAAGCTCAAATTTTTGTTAGTGCAAAATACAGGAAGTCACAACTACTGGATGCAGTTGAATTGATTGATTAATTCAACTTTGTCTTCTGGGCATTTTCAGTAATTCCGGAAGAAATGGGGAGTAAACATCTGACATGATCAAAAAGAATATAGTACCCACGGAGGGGCTTTCCCAGAAATATTTAGCAGAAAATGACAGCGCACTGCAACCTGCTGTACTCACTCCTTCAGCCCCCCAATCTCTGTTAGCTCTAGCTCTAGCGCTACGTCTTGTCCCCCACTTCTTCTTTCGTAGAATTGCTGTTGCGAGCTGTTGGATATTGCACCCATCAAAAATACCCAAGTTGTATGTGTTGGGTAACTTAATTTCCCAAGGCCATACACATTAATTAATCATGATTACTTCGCGCCAAAATTGCACGTAGTAAGTAGTAATGTGAATTGCATTTTACAAACTGCTATCTTCCGTCTTAGGTTCTTAATTACAATCCAGCAAGCATGTTATACAATTAATGAAGGAAATTAAACAAGGAATAATGTAATCGAAGCAGCTAGCGAGATATCTATGTGTTCGTGTCTTACTGTGGCGTTGGTCTTTGCCCCAGCCGAAGCTCTAGATCTACTTCTTCAATAGCCATGTCAATCTGGTCCTTGCCTTTGCCTTCTCCATGGCTGTTAGTCCTCTCTGACGATGGCGCCATCGTTTCCACCTTCCCCGGGTTATAACAGGAGGAATGATCTGATCCTTCAGTCACCATGGCAACTTGGGCAGTGGACTGCCGTGCAACAGACAGAAGAGTGGAAGGAGAGTCCAAACAGCCACCATTAGCCGGTATGGGTGCTACTGCCCTGAAGACAGTGCTGCTGGCAGTGGCGACAAAAGGGTATACAAGCCGAAGCCCGCCACTACCACCGCCAACAATTTCTTGAGCTGGGAAGATGGGGGTGGGGAAAGAGTACGAGGCCGCAGGGTGGTCGGCACCAGGCTGGGATGACTGATGGAGCCTGGCCCGGTCACGGCGGTGGACATTCATGTGTCCTCCGAGTGCCTGAGCCGACCGGAATTCACGTCGGCAGAAGGCGCAGGTGTAGGAGCGTGGCGGCCATGTGGTGCCCACAGCACTGCTGGTGTCCTCGGCGAAGGCCCTTACTTCCCATGAATCTTCCTCCTGCGGCCGCTGCTGATGAGCTTCGCTTGGGTTCCACATATGGTGAGCCTGTTCCAACTGATGTCACGGTCAAGAAGAGTAAGCCAGGCAGAGCGGCTGCAGCCATGGCTGGTGGGGGAGTGGGAATATCATCTAGGAATTGGAGTTGGAAAAGATATTCTAGGGTTTTGTCTGATGGAAAGGGTTAAATACAAAGGGATGTGGATGGGTGATGTCTCACTTTGGTTTTGAAGTTACCAATATTGGAATGTAGTTGGTGGAATTAATTCTTTGGAATTTAGATACAGCTCTTACATTGGCTTGATCGCCCATTTCAGTCCAAGATAATCAATCACCCAATTAATTATTTAAAATTATTTCGATGGAATCAATAAGTTTATATATGTTGATTGTGACCGTCCGTTGCAATTTGGGCCCTGCTCAGTTGAGAAGATTGGTTACATGTTTTAATGGATTTTTCAATTGTCACTGAATAAATATTTGATCGATCGCTACTTAGTTTTTAAAGTTTGGTCCCCACATGCAGGTTGCTTCAGACGCTTGAATTGACGGCTGTGGATTGCTGTATGCATATACCGACAGAAGCAAGCACATGATGACGGAGCATATGTAGACCAATACAGCTGCCATGCATGCCCTAGCTCTTTGGCTGATCGTGACCGTTGGCATTTTACTTTGGTCCCAGCGGATTATGTGGGTAGAGCAATATTTAGCATGCTCTTGGATTCTCAAAGATGGATGGGTCAAGTACTCCTTTCGACTGTTGGCTTTAAAATGGATGGCTGGAAAGAGACATGAGCAAGGCATGGGATCGGAAAAAATATTTTGGAGCTTTGACTAGCTAGCTAACTCCCACTTCTGTCGTTTTAGATCAAATACTTTAGTTACTTGGCAATTGTAGAATCATATAATATATATACAGAGAGAGCGAGTTGTTCCGATGCAATGTCACTACACCGAAACAGCAGTACATTTGCCCATTTTTGAACTTCATAAATATTAAAATGTAATGAAACTTTATACAATCATTTATCTATATATAAATTTTATAGCAAATAATTTACATTGAAAAAATCATTTTAAATTTGTTATTTACATCAAACTATTTTATTATGTTAAATTTGTACCATTTTTAAATGAGGTACATACACATTAGATTGAGATGAAAATTGATATGATAATAAAATACATTATTTTAAATATAATGAGTAAAGTAGATTATAATTTTATTATCATGCGGGGTCATTTTGACGCCACTACATTGTAATTATGGTACTATGGCGTTGCACCTGAAAATTTCTCATATATATATATATAGCGGTTCCGGTGCAGCACAACTGCACCGGAACAATGGTGTAGTTGCCTAAAAAATGGGCCCCACACATATTAAAATGCAATGAAACTTTATTCAATCATTTATCCATATATAAATCATACTTTAAATAGTTTAGATGCTGAAAAAACACTTTAAAGTTGTTATTTACATCAAAATATTTTATTATGTTGAATTTATACCATTTTCAGATGGGATCCATACACATATCCGATTGGGATGAAAATTGAAATGGTAATAGAATAAATTATTCTAAATACAATTGGTGAAGTAGATTTTAATTTTATCATTATGTGGGGCCCATTTTAGTGCCACCGCACCGTAATTATAGTGCAGTGGTGCTACACTTGAATATTATCCATATATAGAGAGAGAAATATTCAAGTGAAGCTTCACTGCACCATAATTATAGTGCAGTTACTTCAAAATGGGCCCTGTATGATCATAAAATTATAATCTACTCAACCCATTATATTTAGAATTATGTATTCTATTACCATATCAATTTTCATCCCAATTGGATATGTGTATGAACCTCATCTAAAAATGGTATAAATTTAATGTAATAAAATAGTTTGATGTAAATAACAACTTTAAAGTTATTTTTTCAATATGTAAATCATTTGCTATAAAATTTATATATAGATAAATGATCGTATAAAGTATCAATATATTTAAGTACATGTGGTGCCCATTTTAGGTCAAATGCACTGTTAATTATGGTGCAACTTCACTACACAAAAAAGGTTCTCATATATATATATATATGAGAAATTTCAAGTGCAGCTTCACTACAGTTACCTCAAAATGGGCTCCACATGATCATAAAATTATAATATACTCCACTTATTATATTTGGAATTATGTATTCTATTATCATACTAATTTTATCCCAATTGGATATGTGTATAGACTTCATCTGAAAAAGGTCTAAATTTAAAGTAATAAAATAATTTGATACAAATAACAACTTTAAAGTTGTTTTTTAAATATGTAAATCATTTGTTATAAAATTTATATATGGATAAATGATTGTATAAAGTATCAATATATTGAAGTACATGTGGGGCCCATTTTGGCCTAAACGCACATTTAATTATGGTGTGACTTCACTACGCAGGAAAAGTTCTCATATATATATATGAGAAATATTGAAGTGCAACTTCAGTGCAGTTACCTCAAAATGGGCCCCACTTCATCATAAAATCATAATCTATTTCACTTATTATATGTGGAATTATGTATTCTATTATCATACCAATTTTCATCAAAATTGGATATGTGTATGGACCCTATCCGAAAATAGTATAAAATTAATGTAATAAAATTATTCGATGTAAATAATAATTTTAAAGTTGTTTTTTCAACATGTAAATCATTTGCTATAAAATTTATATATGAATAAATGATTATATAAAATATCTATATATTTAAGTATATGTTGGGCACATTTTGGGCAAAATGTACCGTTAATTATGGTGCAACTTCACTGCACAGAAAAGGTTCCCTGTCTATGAAGTGCTCCGCAGGCCGGCCGGCCATCCAAACAACTTTTCTTTAAAAATAATGGTGATTCTAAAATTTTACGATTAAAAGAAAATTCTATTTTTGCCAACGGCTTGACTTTGGGATATGCATGGGTCGGTTTAAAGGCAAAAATAAGGCTAAATTAGCCAAAGCTTTTCTTTTTGTAAAAAGACGCAAAAGCTTCTTTTTCTCCTCTTTTGTTATTGTGAAATTTAACGATTTATAATTTCATATTATGATTTTTTTTTAAATATTACCTTCGGCATCTTAATTTTATTAATTTTAAGGATAAGATATCTGTATATTGTTTACTTTTAATTTTCCCTTCTCTTCTATTTTTTTTAGCAAATTTGTCTTTGTATTTACATTTCTTTCAGGCCAATCCTAGTCACCCTTACGTGAAACAAGAAAGAAAAGTAGAATAAGAACAGAAAAAGTACCGTGGGGCCTAATTCGATGAAAGCCGGTATAATCAGAAGAAATGAAACACAAGGCGCTGCAGTCATTTTACAAAGTGTCAGTATGTTTGTAAGTTCCATGAAATTTATTTTAGATATACATAAAAAATCAATCTATTTTATTCAGTTGATAGATCATTTGTTATAACGCATGTGAGTACAATTTTTATTATTTAATTTTTCAAAAAATATTTATAAAAATATTATTTTAATAATATTTTTTTGCAATTTGTATAGTTGAAAAATATTTTATATACTAAACATCGATTATGTTAACTAAAATGCATATAAAGAATGTATTCTCAAGTATCACAACTCGTTTATCAATTTTTTTGAATTCTATGAAAAGTTTTTCTTATTAATTTTTGAAACGTAAATAAATGTAACAAAGTCTCACCGAGTTTAGCATAGCCTAATCAAGTCTAATAAAATCTAATAAGTCCAACGAATCCTATCCAAGTCTAACCAACTCTAATCAAATCTAACTTTTATTTTAATTTGTTAATCTTGATTTAATGCCTATAATGTTCCCTTTAGCTCCTCATTCAAGTCTAAAATGCTCAGCGTAGAGATTAGTTAAAAGGATTTAATAGAATCTACTTATGGCATCCTAAACATGAGGTAGTGTTGTAGTAATAACCTTACTCAAAAATCACTTAATAAATTCTAATCAGAATGTCGTTTTAATTGATCCTTGAAATTTTAATTTAGACAAATTTTTTAATGCACTTCATGCAAAAAGAACATTTCTAACATTACGTTTACATAAACATTCTAATCATTAAAATTACATTATGTGATATCTTTATTGCCCTAATGTACATATCATTATGTCTCTTTGTCACAGATACTCATGTAAAATAAAATACGTACTTTCTATTCAAGCATATCAAATACATGAAAACAAAATAAGCAACACACAAGCATCAAGGTTCTCCAAATTAAAGCATTCCTTCTTTAATTTTAGACTTCATGACTAGGGTTGAAAAAACAAAACAAGAGTACTACACTCAGTAGTCAGCATTTTTATTTAAATAAGTCTTTTCAATGTAGAAAATAATTTGCATTATCATAGAATAAATTTATAATGAAAATGCATATTCAACATAAATGATTGATTACAATATTGGATGATAAGCTAACTACGCAATCATCATTACATGTACTTCCTATAATAGGATGAGCACCATTGGCCAATGAGTCTCGGTTACATTCGAAGGAAATTTCGGTCCTGTTTTACCTTTAGAACAGACGTATAACCTTTTGTACTATGCATCATATACATACTAGCATGATTTTAATAAATAAACACATTTGTATATTTTTTAACATATGCAAGTCGAATAATATTTTTCATAATCATAAATAAAATACTACATGTAAAAGGAAACTAGTTAAGAAACACACTTTTAAAATAAAATATCTTTATGGTGATGACCAATCTTAAAACAACATATTTATAATAATATTTGAAGTCTTCACATTAGAAATTGTAAATATTTAATTATTTAAAACGCCTGCTTATAAAAATAGTACTTGTTTACCTAGAAGTACTAGTCTGCTTTCCTAACCTTCTTTTTAACTTTTTCTAAATAAGTGAAAAAGAATATTTTATGTATTTACATGACAATTATATAATTTTCATGCCCACATACTTGTTCTTTCATATCTTGCATTACTATATTTAAATTCACATTTTCACATTTTCTTTTTTGTCTGAATATTTATTTGACCATAACTTCATGTATATAAGTTTGAATTAGGTGATTCAAAAGTCTAAATAAATTTTCATTCTATTTCTACTGTTTGATTTATTTTACTAAATTTTGTTATTTTTTAAAAATTACAAAAATGGCCCCTTTCTACATACTTCCATTATACCCCAAATTTGCAAAAATGAATTTCAATTCATTCTAAACATTGAATTATCATTCTTAAAATATAATTAAGCATTACCAAATCCCTGAATATCAAAATAAATGAACAAAATTGCATCAAAACCTTAAAACTCAATTTATGAACTTAAAATTTAAATTTTCAGACCACTTTAGATGCCAATGTTTAGAAGACATTGAAAACTTGGATTGATTTGAAACTTGGTGGATATTTAATAAATATATAAGGCTATAAAAGTACAAAATTTAATGTGAATTGAACTTCATTTAGTTAGTCAAACATTAGGCACAAGTTAGGCTCATATTTTAGTTTCTACTATATTTGTTCAAGCCCCTGTTGTAAGAACGAATCAGACCGGCCAGTCTGAGCTATTTAACTGGGAACTGTTGGCTTGGCTGGTCCGACCCTACCCAGTTCCGATCGAGAGAAATAAGCAGCATTGAACTGGTTGAATAGGATCGATTTTTGGTTTTTAAGTAGGCCGATCAAGCTAGTTTGGTCATGTATGGATATTTTAGAAAAACCTATGTTGCCTTTCTACCTTGTTGAGTATCCGAGTGAGCATCGGCTTCTGCCTTTGCAATTTCGACAGGTAGTCTCCATACCCGACTAATTTTTTTGGAAGACAGCTTCACTATTAAGGCTTTCTTCTTCCCTTAAGCCGACAGCATTGTCTCCTTCTTCCCTCCAGCTCATCTTGTCTTTCCTCTTTACTATTTCGACTTAGTAGAAAAAAAATTTCCCCCCTATGATTTCGATCCAAGTTCATTTTCCCTCTTTGCAATTTCGCTCCAACCATATTGACATTGCTAGCATGGATCTTCATCCATCAGCCTCCTTCAAGTCTGTGGCAATGTTGTCAGAACCGAACCAGTGATTGAACCGGTAAAGGTATCGGTCTAGTTCAAACCGGTTCGAATCGATGACGTCAGCATGACATATTTATGATGTTATAAATATTACATTATTTTTAAATTTTAAATAAATAATTAAATAGATTGAATTATTAATAAAATTATATTTTCATAAATCCTAAATATATATGTTAGATTTTAAGAATCACCATATAAGTACAAAATATGCAAAAAAAACTAATAGCAAGTTTTAAAAGGAAAAATATGAACGTTAAAAAAATTAACTACATTAACTAACCTGAAAGACTTAAATTTGTAATAAGCTCTGACCGTTGTTGATTAGATGTTGGTTCTTAATTTTTTCCCGTTTATATTGGTACTTTTATGATAATTAGATAATCGTGTTTAAATAAGCCAAAAAAATATATTATTTTTACAAATAGCGTAAGCATTTTAAACTATGTTGGATAATAAATTTCGACAGTCTATTACCAAGAATAATAAGTCATGCATCCCCAATTACCAATGTCCATTAGAAACACATCTATTCCCAAAACAAAAAAAATCAAAAAGGAGACGACGAAAGACAGTAGACTTCATTGCAATGAATTAGACTTTCTATAACTACCCCCTATTATTGTGAAAATTAATTATTATTTCCCATGCTTATTGTTACTTCTCAATGTCTCAACAAATTCATTCCGCATCGACGATCCTTCCTTCCCCACCGCGGCTTCCATTTCCTTCCTCAGCCGCCACTTACTCAGCTCCCACCACCACCTCCTCCCCTCTCCCCACCTCCTCTCACGCCCGCAATTCCTCCACCACCATCTTTGAACAATAGAACTACTCCGACGCTAGCAGCCATCCGATCATCGGCACTCCACAGTTCAAGCTCTCCAGCACCGAATTCCACCCACAGTGGCTCACGAACACCTCTGTCGCCCGGTGCTTCAAAATCTCCAGCTGCGACGTCGGCGCCCATTTCCTGATCAGAAGCCTCAGCTTCTTCTCCAGCATCCATTCCTCGAATCCCTCCGGAAGCCACCGCCTATCGATCTCCCTATCTGTGTAGAACTCGATCAAAGGTCGCGGGACCCACACAAACGCAGTGGCTCACGAACGCTAGTTGTGGTTGTGGTTGTGGCCCACGCGTTGGTTGTGGCCATGATGATCTCGGCTGGCCTCCACATATCTGGCGGCCATCTCAATCCGGCGGTGACGCTGGGCCTCGCCGTTGGGGGCAACATCACCATTTTCCGTTCTATCCTCTATTGGATCGCTCAGATCATCGGATCCACTCTGGCGTCTGCAGGCGAGGGTGTCTGCGGGCTGCGGCCACGGCGTCGAACGAGGAGGGAGTCTGCGGGCTGGACTCGGGAGTCAGTGCAGCGAGAGCACTGCTTGTGGGAGTGCCGACGTTCGCGAAGGGAACGATCGGAGTCCGGATGTGGCTGTGGGGCCGCGAGACGGCGAGAGGGCCTATAGGGTTAGCTACTGCGGGGTCGCGAGACGACGAGACCGTCCGACCGGTCGAATTCGGTCCGACCGGATATCCCGGTTCGACCGTCAGTTCACCGGTTCGGACGATTTTATATAATAAAACTGAACCAAGTCGAAATGAATCGGGAACTTGACTTGTTCCCGGTCGAACCGGTCGGACCGGATGGTCCGGTCCGGTTTTGATAACACTAGTATGTGTCGACACCACACAAGTCGATGGATGTCATTTTTATTTTTCCCCTGCTTTCTGATCAAATTTATTGATGTGTGGAAACATTGATTACTAGCTCTGTTAGTGTTTTTTTAATTTTTTTCTTGTAAGTTTCGTCCCTCTATTTTGGATTTCCGCTTTCATTCTTGCATATACCCATTTTTTAATTTTTGGGTAATTTGTAAATATGTCCCCGTAGTTTGACGATAATTGTAGATATGCACCCATTGATTCACGAATTGCATATTACCCCCACAAAGTTTCACAAAAATCGCTTGTGTACCTCTCTGAAATTTAGTAGCTATTAAATAGAAAATACAATTTGCAAATATAGCCCCATAGTTTGAACTAATTGCTGATATGCCCCCATTGTTTTATGAATTACATATTACCCTCATAAACTTTCACAAAAATTGCTCATGTACCCATAATATTTTTTGTCACCAACGTGAATTACAATTTTGGATAATGACAAAAATGACTGAATTGTGTAGGCGGAAGAAGATAACATGTTAGCAATTAACATAAGTATTTTACAAACTCCTTCCACTTACAACTGGGTGTTTTATAAACTATGAAATTTTAATATAATTTAAATAGGGTCATTTTTGTCATTATCTAAAATTTTAATGTATGGTTGGTGACAAAAAGGTGTCATGGGTATGCAAGCAATTTTAGTGAAATTTTATGGAGATAATATGCACTTTGTAAAACAATGGGGTATATCAGCAATTAGTGTCAAACTATGGGAGCATATTTGCATATTACGTTTTTTATTTAACAACTATTAAATTTCAACCATTAACAGGGATACACAAGCCATTTTTTAAAACTTTATGGGGGTAATATGCAATTTGTGAAACAATGGGGGAATGTTTGTAGTTAACATCAAATTATGGGGCAATATTTGCAAATTACCCTTTATTTTTGCTTTCATCTCCCACATATTGCCTGTTATTTTTTTATTGGTACATGCATGTTGTTGAATGGTTAGTTTTGCCATCTTTCAAAGGATCATGTGTTATTTGAATTTCGAACATAGAAACCTATGAGTCAAATAACACATTTTACACAAACAAAATTCCCCAATAATCCAAATATAAAAAATCATACAAATGAAATTAAGAATTATAGATCCTATTAACATAATAAAATTCAAATAAGTCAAATATAATAATTTAATAAAACAAATTCAAATACAATAAATTGCTATCACAATAGCAGGAAAGATTTAAAATCAATAACCTTATTATATTTCTATTGCTTTTTAATGTGAATTTTTAGACTTTTATCTTATCAATTTATGATATATCTTACGTAAATTATGAATACCAAATTATGGATATGGATGGTTTAATTTGATTTTCAAAAAATGGTTGAATCGATTAGACCAAAATCAGTCCCTTGACCAGTTCATTAACCGATTTGGTTCTAACAACATTGGTTCAAGCAGCCTTGTTTTATCCAAATTGTTTTCACCTAGTTATGAATATTGAAAATTGTCACTTAGTCTCTAAAACTAATTATATCAAACTTAGAAAATCCTAAGTTTCGTAAGTTTTAGATATCATTTGCCCCTTTAATAGAAATCATCCGAAACTAAGTTTAATAGAACTTATAATCATAGAGCAATATATTTAATAGAACTTATAATCATATAGAAATATTTTATATAAGTCTATAAATATATATTTATTTGTTTCCCTACACATTTTTAGAATATTTAAAGTATTTTCGCATGCTTAAGTTGTCAAAATGGTAAAGTTGATATATAAGCATTATAGTATAAATTTTTAGCAAGTTTGGGCCCCATTTTGATTGGAGTTTATTCTTGGATTAGTATATTACAATACCATATTTTTTTATGCAATTCTATAGTCATTTAACATGTCATTTTACATCCCAAAGAAGAATACCCAAAAACTAAATTTTACCATTCGACAAAGGTTGTTGCATATGAAATATTGGAATCAGCATTTCTTTGCAATTTAATACTTATACACCTCCAATTAGATGTATTTCACTTACTAAAACTAGCAATTTCAATAATTACCACAGATATTTGATTTTGTGATGGTGTTTGATGATACACCACATGTGAACTTAACTTTTACTAACCTTTTTACAGTAATAATTTGAACTAGTAAAAACCTACATCAAAGGATTTGTTTTAAAACAAATAATGAAAAATACACTATGCATATTAGTTATTGACCAAGTTTCATGCCAAATCATGGCTGTTTTATCATCAAAAGTTAACCCACCAATTTGTATAGTATAGTTGTGATATATATAAAGCTGAATTTAAAAATTCCATATATCATGCAATCCATGCCATATCTAGACCATAAATCATCATAATATCTTGTTATATCATATATATATAATTTTCTTAATTGTCATCATCAAGTAAGTATTCAATAAATCATCATTGTTCATCAACATCTAAATTGGGACAAAATTTTAGGTTAGAATAAGGCCTCCTTATGACCTAATTTAAACCAATTAAACACTTTTTAACTAAAACTTTCAACATGAAGTTGTAGATCTCATGTTAATTAGATTTTAGCTATCTAATCATCAAATTTGGTTTTGATTTGAGGAGATATTATCAATTTAATGAATTATCTCCAAATTCTTTTTCTAATATTTCAACTTAGAGAATTTCAAAAGAATTAATTAAATGAACATGATCTAAACTATTAATGAGCTATCTAAAACTTTAATTAATAAATTTTTTTTTAAAAAAGATCAAAAATCCATTTTTTACTTGATAAGAACACAAGGTCACTCGAACCTGCAAGCATGTTGCAAGCCTTTGTAATTTCAAATGGTCTACCTTCACA
The DNA here is from genome assembly GCA_030490835.1 of Annona cherimola. NCBI lineage: Eukaryota > Viridiplantae > Streptophyta > Magnoliopsida > Magnoliales > Annonaceae > Annona > Annona cherimola. The sequence goes on along the minus strand of JASFXW010000033.1, from coordinate 573,480 downwards.
TGCGAATTTTCATGCACACACAATCTATTTTAAACTTTTACTGTACCTAAGCTCTCTAGCACATCTTTACAATCATCTACCCTTAATTTACATAGTAATTTCTAGATATCACTTAATGAAGATTGAATGAACAATCTAGATAGCTGCTAGCACCTACATTCAAGATAGCTTTAGAACCCTATTGTATCCACTTCTTTCACATGCCCAAATACATGATAGAAATATGAAATCTATTCCATTCATTGTGAATACTAATGCATGAGAATCCTTAAGGAGAAGATCCAACTGTGTGGGTGATGCACGAGAAGCCAGTCTTTCTTCCCCATGTATGATTGATGAATAACTTAAAACCCCTTAATCAAGCTAAAATTTTTATATTGTTTCCCATAAATGTTTTATATAACAAATAACATGTTACATATCAATGTATTCATAGTGAAACATACATCAGCACAATTTCTTCACCAAAACTACCTGATACCCATTAAATCTAATCAATTCGGTCCCCCATCTTTAATTACAATCCCTTAGTCCTACTCTTTTACATTTTCTCATGTGCAGATGAGAGAACAGAGATCCTAACTTATTAATGCAGATAGGCCACTTCATTGAGTTAAGTCCAACCATCCTAGTCTCGTTCTTTCATAGTTTATCATGGGCAATTAAAAAAACATGGACCCTACTCATTGATGCAAACAAGGTCACTTCATCAAGTTAAACTTAGCTAGCCTAGTCCCACTCTTTCACAGTTTCTCATGGGGAATTAAGATAATATAAAACTCCAAATCATGGATGTAAACAAGGTCACTTTGTTGAGTTAAATCCAACTAGTCTAGTAATGCTCTTTCATAGTTTCTTATGAGTAATAAAGAAAACATTGACCCTAACTCATTGATGCTAATAAGGTCACTTCGTTGAGCTAAACTTAGCTATCCTAGTCTCACTCTTTCATGATTTCTCATGGGCAATTAAGGGAACAGAAAACTTGACTCAATAATATGGATTAGTTCACTTCATTGGGTTAAACCTAGGCATCTTAGTCGTACTCTTTATAGTTTCTTACAGGTAATTAGGAAAATATAGTCCTTTTACAAAACCTACTTGGTCCTTGTTAAACCTACTTAGATTGGTGCCCCTTTTTCCAATCTAGTTTGTTTGGTTCCACTCTTTTTTAGCTTGTCATGAGTAATTGATAGAACATAGTTTCATTATCAAATTTCTTGGTCTCCATTAAACCTAATTAGTTTGGTCCTCCTGCTTCAAATCTAGTTTGTCTAGCTTTGCTCTTTCATAGTTTCTCATGGGCAATTAAAGAACACAATTTCTTTATGAAACTTGCTTAGTCCCCATTAAATCCAGTCATCTCGATCTCCTTTTTCAAATCCATTTTGTTTGCTCTAGCTCTTTTATAGTTTCTCATGGGCAATTGAGAGAATATAATTTATTTACAAAACTTTCTTAGTCCTTATTAATCCCAATCAGCTTGGTCTCCGTTCAAACTTAGTCTGTTTGGTCCCTTTTTTGTAGTTTCTCAAAAGCAATTAAGAGAATATAGTTTCTTTACCAAACTTGCTTGATCCCCTTTAGACCTAATGTAATACCTAGACCTAAGTAGAACTCATATAATTGCATTTAAGGTGTAATTAAGATTTATGTATGAATTGATTGATTTTTAGATATTTTTATGAATTGATGAATTTTGCAATTAGGGTTTGCAATTAAGAATGGTGATTAAGATTAATCGCCAAAAGCCTAATGTGAGTCAAGATGACTAAAGGGGTTTAATGATGATTAGTATATGATAATGTGGCATGAATATTTATTTCAATTTCTATGATTTAATTAATAGAGATTAAAATAGAAATTATGGAATTGTGTTGGAAATCATAGAAAATTCATAACTTGACGCCTATAAGGCGGAATGAGATGAAATTTGAAAGACAAGCTCATGATTTTGGGCTCAAAATTTTATATGGATTGGATTAAGACAAAAGTGATGAGATTAATGTGATAATTATTTATTTTTAATCTCACACTCTAAGGTTATTTTTAAAGATTCATAACTTGACGTAGAAACGTCGGTTTGAGATGAAATTTAAAATGATTGAATAAAATTATGAAATATATGGTATGAGTTGATTGGATTAAGCTAATTACCATGAAAAAGTTTTTAATTGGAAAAAGGTACCTAGCATTGACTTTGTATACCCTAGACTTCCACAACATTTAATAAAAAGCATTTGAGATAAATGACTTGTTTTAATGCTATGCAAGGTGTCAAATGGTGGAGGATGGAGCTGGATTTTATAGATTTTTTTAATGTTCAAATCAATGGAAAATTCAAGGTTTAAATGCAATAGATTAATGCCTAAGTTTAGCTTAAATTTGAGCATAGGTTATGTGGCAAATAAAGGGATGTCCAAGGGCACTTCGGGCATGGAAATTTGATTTCTAAAAATGCTAAAATGCATATCTAAGTTGCCTAACACCTAGGTGAAGTAAATGAACACATAAATATGTGGAAAATGTGGCAAAAAGAATGTCAAAACCTAAGCTAAAGGGGGGTGTCACCTAGTGGGCAGCAATGCAATCCTTAAATGCATGGATTTTGTTGATTTTTGATAATTAGAAATGCATATTTTACTTGGATATAAAATTGTCATGTCATCAAGGGATAAAATAGAAATAAATTACTCTCTTGACATGTGGAAAAGTAGGTCCATGGGCTGGTTAAAAAAATATAGAAAGGGGAATGTCTAAGGGGGGGGGTGTCCACATGAGAAGGGGGAGAAAAAAATCTAAAAAATTTGCTAAGTGTGGAGCAACCTTGGGCACGTCCAAAACCAGCAAGGGAGAAGGATAAAAGGGAAGAAAAAGAGAAGGAAAGAGGAGAAAAAAAAAGAAGAGGAACCAAGCTAAACAAGTTGGATTCAAGTTAGATTTAATCCAAGTAAGTAAAACCTAAGTTTTGAATCATTTGAATCAAAGTTTTCTCTCTTAATTCATAAGCCATGAATATGGTTCATAAAAAAATCTTAATAGATGAGTTATGATGCCTTAATATGGGTATTGAGTTATTTTTGAAAGATATAAATAAGATCAAGAGTTCAAGAGAGTGAAAAGGGAAGTTAGGGTTGAATTTTGAGATGAAAGCTAACTTGGAAATTCTCAAAACCCTAAAACAAGTTGATGTATGATTTAAGCATGATAATTTTGATGTAATTCATATTTTTTTGGATAACATATGTTGATTTGAACATTTGTTAATGATTTTAGCAAAATGGGACTTAGGGTTTCAAGTAATACCTGATTTTTCTATTTTTGAGTTAAAAATGATACAAAGAGGTGCTTAAATTGTTTATGGATGAATTGTAGGGTAAATTACCATAAATTAAGGACCCTTTGGATGGCCTAAGTGGGCTGGATGATTTTGCCCTAAATTTGATTTTTTAGGGTATGTGTATGGGATGTCCAAACGGGGGCCAAAATGGGTACTTTCTATATAATTTTTGTTGCTATTTATAGATAAATGATTTATGGATGTTATGGAGGGAAAATTACCCTAAGATTACGGTACTTTTATTTTAAAAAATTTCTTAAAAATATTTACCCTAAATCTAATTTTAAGGATATATATATGGACACGTAAAAACGGGTCAAAATGGATACCTTATATGCTTGAAAATGTTTCTGTTATGGAAGCAAATGAATAATGGATTTTAAATATGTGATAATACACTAAATTTGGGTTAATAAAATCATATTTATTTTCTGAAAATTATGACTTAAAAATTTGTTACGATTTAAGTCTTGAAAGAGGCGTTGAAAGGATGAAAAACGGGTCTTAACATGACTGTTTTGGAAATCAGTGATAAATGGATTAAAAATCCGAAATTAAGTCCAAAATTATATGATAATTAAAGGGTCTAATTATGTTGAAATTGGGTGTAATTTTCTATGTTAATAAATTTTAAGAAGCACATAATATGTGTTGTATGTTGAATGTATGTAGAGCATATGTATGAATGGATGATATGTGGCTTATGTGAGATTGATAAAATGAAAAATATTCATGAATATGTGATAAAATGCATGATTATGTTGCTGTATGAATTATTTTTAATTATCTCAATTTTTGAGATTTGTTTATGGAGCTTAAAGTGTCACTTATATGCTTAAAATGAGCATTGAAGTAGCAAAAATGAAAAATAGATGAAAAATGGTTAATGAGAGATATAAATCCCCATATGTTGAATTATGAATGAATGATATGTGTTTACCCTAAATAAGAGATTAAAACACAATATGGAATGAATGATATGATGCACAAGTGCATATTGTATATGTATGATCGAACTTGAAAATTCAAGTTGATTATGTATGTAATTGATTATGGGATTGGAAAACTAAGTGCATGCATGCAAATGGATTGTTATGAATGCAATACCATATTTATGTATAGGCAAAGACAAAGAGATAAGTGAGACGGAAAACTAAGCAAACAAGATAAGCAAGAAGTTTTCTAAATACTTTATTTTATCAAATGTGATAAAATGTTTATCAATAATATTCTAACTGTTTAAATGAGTTAGCAAATTAATGATTTCAATTCTTTCTAAATTGTTTAAGGATGGTCATTCCTTATCTAAATGTGTATTGAAATATTCTTTCTAATGGAATAAATGAATTGCTTACTACTTTTCAAGTACTTATGTCAAATGATGAATCATGAGATTTGACGAGCTGCGTATATGCCTAATTAAAATGCTCATTTTAACGCAAGTATACATGCCGATCAAGTAATAAAGAGCGAGTAGAGTATCGTTCCCATGAGGATATGATCTAACTAGGATTATTAATCAGTTTAGTTGCTTTTGGTGAGTAAAAAATTGGGGTTTCAATCTTAAAACTAAAATTATCAAATGCAATAAGGAAATAGAAAATAGTTCACGGAACAACTGGAATACTAGAAGAAATTATCGATTGGGGATGATAGATGGATAGTTCGGAATCCTTGAATCTAAACTATATCGCATTGGTTCCTTTTCATTAGATTGTGTAGGGATTTACTAGTCCAAGTTCAATAGTCCGTATATATATCTTCCAACACACACAAAGCTAATTACACCCTATTCAATTGCTATGTTCCCATGCCATTAAATAAATTGGAATTGATAGATTCATAACTTCTTCATGACTACATAATGTTTAACGGTATATTCCTATCCATTAAACAACTCCCCTTAACCAGGAGAAAACCTATGCCCTACATAGATCTAGCAAAGATTTTCCTTTTCCAAGGATTAATCATGCAATTAAATCATCTTACAAGGTAGCAAAGCTTGTAAAAAGCATTAAACATCATATGCAAAGGTAAATCCACAACGCACAATCATATAGAAGTCAAATATTCATCCCCGAAACTTGAAGAACCATTATAATATAATTAGATATCAATTCATCCTAACTATCCATCTAATTGAAGTTTATCTCAAAGACTTAGCACAAAAATTGTTTACATCCGTATTGTTAATATCCAGGAAAACAAAGAAAGAAAAATAAAAAGAGGAAGAGGAAACCAAATCTCAAAAGTTTCCACCAACGGGGTTGAATCTCCTCTTCGATCCGCGCTTCAAACGGATTCTTTTCCTTCTGTCTATTCCGTCGGCTCTCTTGCTCTTGCGCACGACTCCCTAAGTTTCTATTTAAACTGGTTAACCTGCACAACACACGTGCAGAAACCCACGCGTAAGGATGCGTAGTGGCGCTTAGGTGCCAACTCCTTGTGTGTCGTGTAACTTAAAAAACCCTTTGGGATGCCCTGCATACTTGTGTCATGGCACCTAGGCACCCTAGTTGGTGCCTGGGCACCAACTCCCTGGAGTTCTTGTGATTTGGAAGCTCTCTGGAATGCCTGTATACTATTGAAGTGGCGCTTAGGCGCCCCACGTTGGCGCCTGGGCGCCAACTTACTGGGAGCTTTTTACAGTGTTAGGTGTTGGATCTTTTGGCTTAAGCATGTAGGGTGGTGCCTGGGTTCCAGCCTATCTGCTTCTTCATTTTGCTCTGTTCTGCCTTCGACTAGCCTGCATACCTGTGAATTCTATTGTTCCTGCAAAATGAATGAAACTAAATAAATGAACTAAAAAGGCCTAATTAATACTAAAAATGCATAAAAACTATATAATGCTCCTAAAATGCAAAACGAGTGAAAATTTAGCTAAATGGATACAAATTAAACCTAATCTCTTGGACTAACAAACAAAAATAGTCTAAAATGGGTCATGATAACTCGCATTTTTGCGAGTTATCAAGATTATTATTGAGAAATCATGCTAGCATGTCAAAGTTCATGTTTATGAAAGAAAGCATGTGCACAAAAAGCATGAGGTCCACCTCAAAGGTGTAAGCGGACCGATTGTCCCCCTTTGGTGTAGTCAACAGCACCTCCCTAAAATAGGAGAGAGGATGAAAGTGGATGGTTGCCTAGATAGCTTCTATCCAAAGGAATGTCATGATTTTAATTGATGCATCACATTATTTATGACATACCCTAGACAAGTATAAGAAGCATGTTTTAAGATATACCCTCGAATGGGTATAATGTAGCTTTCTAAGTTATTTTCAATGAAAATGAATTGCCTAAAAACCTTATAGCTTGCTTATTGAGTTTTGACTCACAGTTTTGTTTTCCAAATCCTAAAGACGGGTGAAGGGACGAACCATGCAAGGAGCACAGGTGGAGATTCAAGAAAATATGAATTTCTATAAGTTACCTGTGTATAAATTTTATGAATTGTATGGTTTTATGAATATTAACAATAAATTGTGGTTTAATGTTGTATAAGAATTTATGTGGTGATGTCGATTATAAATAACGAAAAAAATTTATTGTCATATGTTAAGGTATAAGTTAGCATGAAATGACTAAGTATGAAAATTATGAGATCATATGTGTATATTTCAAATGCAATAAGGACCTAAAAAGGCATATGATGAAATTTGAATGTATGAAATGATATCTAGGATAAAATGGATAAATATCCAATAAGCCCGCCCTGTGACAGGGCAACAATTCTGATCACGTTTACCAATCAATAGATCTTGGAGTAAGGTTGTGACGCTCGGGCTGGGACGCCACACCTAATCAACTATTTTCTCTTCTACAAATCTTGTTCATTTAGTCCTTCTATTTTACAATTTCTCACAGGTAATTAAGAGAACGTAGTTTCTTTTCTAAAGCTTCTGGTCTCCGTTAAAGTCGGTCAATTTGGTCCCCCTTCTAAGCAAACCCTAGTTTGAGTCAACACATTTCATTTTTGGATCCTTGTCATGCATTATATTTTTAATTTAATTAAGAATTTTCCTCCATCCTATGGGATTTAATTATGGTTATTTGACTATGATAGTGAACTGCTAATTTTCTAAACACAACAAGGTGTACCTTAATGAAAAACTAAGAGATTACCATGTCTTGCTCTCATCATCTCTAATGTCAAAGATTTTTGTTGTTTAACAAAAATGATGAACCCGATATGAAACATTCCACCCTTCATCTTTAAGGAAGATATTTATGTCAACACAATGATCACCTTCTTTGAATTACTAACTATTAATTTCATATATTGTTAGCGCTTGGAATGTTGGTCAACATTCGATGCAATCTACATGGTGTTTTGATTCCTTCTAAGAGGTGGCTTCATGATCAACAACCATTAGGACTTATATAGGAGCATCCTCACTACATTACCATGGTGCCAACAACTCACACATTAAAGGTGTACCAACAAATGATGTTACACATTGCTCCAACTATAGCTAAGCTAATGCTTCTACTCATGACCTCTAACAGTGTCAAGGTCAAAGATCGTAAGAAGAATAGGTGACCAAGGAGGAAGTTTGCTATCCCAACAATCAAACTAGTCAAAGAGATTATTGTGTTAGTTCCTCACATGAGGAGCAGCTAGTCTGAGACCTTGAAGAGCATCTCAATAAAGACCTCAATGTAGAAGATTCTACCTACCCCCTCACAAATTGTTGGAAGAAGGAAGGAGAGTGATTTCCTAAAGGAACATAAAGCTTCCTTCAATCGTAAGATGGAAAGAGACAAGCATACAAAGTCAATCTTGCCAGTCTTCCCATAGCATGAGCAAGGGAGGACTATTAAATGTGACAAATTCTAGTTTGTGTAGAACTTCAAGCTTCAAGCATAAGAGAAATCAAAAGTTCTTAACGAAGGAGAAAGGACTAAAAGAAAACTCTAATGAGGCTAAGAATGTCTAGCATAAGCAAGGAAAGTGTGAAGGAAAGAAGGACATGGCCAAGGTCAAGTGCTACGATTGTAGTGAGTTGAACCACTTTGCTCATGACTACACTGAGCCAAAGAAGGTACTGCCTAACTTTACTCCTACTTATACTTCTGTTTATGTCAATAGCTCGGTAATGGTGATAGAATCTCATCCTTCATTGATTATAGACTCAAAATTGATAAACCTCATAGCTGTCAATTGAAGAGATTTTGTGGAATATCGTCGAATTTCTGTTAGTATAAAGTGGATATATGTGAGAAACAACTTAAAGTTAACGTCAAAGGGATTTGAACTTGCATGCGTAGTGGTTGAACTTTGCTCCTGCATGATGTCATATATGCATTAGAAATTCAACAAAACTTGTTGTAATCTCTCCGCAAGTATACATGTCATAGATTATAGTATATAAACTATTGATCTTATAGAGAATTTGGGACTTAAATTTTTTCTTTTAAACATTTATAGCAAACACCAAGAGAGTAGAATGGGAAAAATAGCAAAGAAGAAAGAAAATCTTTAAAGCGTAGAATGGGGATTTAGAAGTCAAGAGGTGAGAATACCTAGGGTCTAAGGTTTCACATATAACAACTACAACGGACACATGGAATGGTTATCTAATCCAAATATTAAGTGTTGAAGGAAAACTATCCCTGTATAATCTTTGCACCTTCTCTCAAAACCTACAAAACCACCTATTTTCATAAGATTAGGTCAATTAGTATCTATTAAGTTCTATGGAAGTTCATGAGATTACTCAATGCCATTATGTCTATTCTCATGGTCATAGGTTTTTCAAGTTTAACATCTTAATTATCCTATATTTGATTTTCACCTCTCGATTTCATCATTTAATACATGGAATCATGCCATAATGTGGGCCTATATATGGTCTTTGATGATTTGTTAATCGTTTATACTCGATTTTTGCTCAAAGTTATTTGAAGGATCAATTCGTAGCCGTTCGTAATTTGACTTTACTATATGTGTTGGAGGATAAACAAAAGTTTGAGTGTAGGAGAATTTATTAATTCATTTTCATACTAATCATTTTAGACTATAATTGGATGAAATTTTGGGTGTTTAAAATGATTTGAATCATATTTTAATTGATTTAGCTTTATTTATCATAAAATACACACAATTGATCAATATGTGTAAAACAAGAAAATTACTTGCAATTTTAGTGGAAAATAAGGTCAAATAGACAAATCTTGATGACAGCAGAGTTAAAATGTAAATTTAAGACTCATAATTGAAGTAAAAAAATTTAAGACTCGAGCTCACATATGTTGAAGGAGTTACCACACAATTTGGGAGAAAACGGGACACAACTATGCAAAACTACGAATGAAATTGTGCACTCCAAAGTGCCAAATAGACTGAACCGTGTGGATCCAGGTGATACATGTTTCAAACTATGTTGTGGCGCCCCAACCTGAGACGTCTCATTGTAAGCCTTACTCCAAGATCTTATGGATTGGTAAATGTGAATCAGGATTGTTGCCCTGATCACGCGGCGGGTTCTTAATTAGATCTCGTCTAAATTTTTTTTGTTTCATTTCTTTATATTTTACTTCATTCACCTTACAAGTGATGATACACTTGTAATTAATTACACATATCAAGTGCACATTTTATTCATAATATCTCAACTTGCTCTTCTACATTAGAGGTCATTTTGACCTGATCATGACATTTTCATACATACATTACATACATTTAATCATCAGTTCACATTGAACTCAGAACTTTAAATAAATTCATATACATCCGCTTAAAACATTAAGGCATATCATCTCATACATCCTGACTAATCGTTTCAGCCCACATTTGCATATCATCTCTTAGCTTTCCTAAGATGCTCAAGTGTAACACCCCATTCCTAGAAATACTCAAGAACTAGTCAATGGGTGCTACACAACCTAAGAAAAATTTGGCAGCATCTCTCCATAACATACAAGGAGTAATATGGAATAGATGACCTGATATTCATAAACATTTCAATCTGTAACATTTAATCCTATATTTATATACTTGCATCTTTATATAATAAGGACATTCATATAAAAGGAAAATCATTAAATATTACCCTTACACATCAAGCAAATATAATGATCAGGCATATGTGCATCCACAGAGATTATAATCCAATCCGAAATACCAAATACATTATAATTGTCAAAGTGAATCCGCCTAAATAATTGTCTACATATATGATTATCAAAAAGAACTGAAATTAACATATTGTGCTATGGTCTCTCATGTTTGATCTTCAACTTGTCCCATCTTTAAGTTCCCCACCTGGCCTGTGATCTAAAGGCACAATAACAAACGATATGAGTCTATATAGACCCAGCAAGTAGATAGTGATTAGCACAAAGTGGAAATAAGTATAATGATGGATACTCATATAGTGATGAAGCTAATACATATGGGTCCAATACCCACTCCCAAGATCGTATGCATATAACCACACACAAATTGAACAACACAACCAATCATCTACTCATGTCCATCAAGGGCCATGAACAACCCTCTCCTTATGTCAATCAGGGGCTATGAACAACCCTTTTACAACCAACCATTTGAAATAACACATCATAATTAACAGACAAGGAAACATGTCGCAAACCACGCATACAACATCAACACAATTCAAATTCAACATATAAATCTGTCACGCAATCATTTTATCAAACACATGATAGGTGGGAAATGAAAAAACCTTCGATTCATACTCTCATTTGGGGAAAATCAATTCACGTCACATTTCAACAATATAAAAATTGGTAAGAAGTTTTTTACATCATAGAAATCGCACATTCAAAGCAAATTTCCCATAAACCCTAACTGTTATGAACCTTATGCCTCATACCATGGAGTCGTCAGGCACTACACATTCCCTCCAGTCTCACATCACGTTTAACATAAAATTTTATCACTAAATCGAGAAGGAGCGACATCTACTTACCTTGACCGTGATTTCTCCCAAAACAGCGACCCTAGATGTGGATTGTAGAGATTTGGAGCCTCGGAGCTTCCCGGACTAGGATCTATGACCTTCAAGGAAGTTGGTATAGTTTTTTTCAAGAGATCCATGGGTGGTTCGAACTGAGTGGAAGAGAAAGAAGAGGAGGAGCGAAGAAAACACGGTCGAGTGCGAAAGGGGAAAATGAAGCCCTAGAGCGCGGGCCGCTCATGTTAATTGAACCCATTGAGTCGGGTCGGGGCATGGGTCAGGTCCAGTCGCAATTAGTAATTTAATTTTCCACTCCTACAACTTAATAATTACAAATTTCTTCGGGGGCGCTGCCCCGCTGACCCCCGCGACCTGACCGATCAGGTCGAACCCCGTACCTACTCTGCGAAGGGAAAAATAGTTATAGTGCTCAACAATGACACACTAATCATATACATTTAAATTTATACTCAGTGTGCTAAGATCATAATACATGCATATATGCACTATATGTCCCCTAGATACTATATTCATATATGTTATGCATCCATTAACATTATAAACTCCTAGTGGCATGTTCATAAGTTATCTCATAAATAGAGAAGATTTATAATGAAAATAAAATAAAATAAAATACCTGGTCCTTACATCAAGTCCATGACCCCTTGAGCTTCCTAGTACCTGTCTAAGGTTTAGGAAAAAAAATGTGAGTGATAACTCAGTAAACAAGAATTTTGGGACAAGACTTTCCTTTAAAACATTTCCATAAATATCTTGAACACCTTTTCATGAGGCCATTTGTATGTCCTAATACATTGTCATATAATCCTTTGTTCATGAGAATAATTCTATGTCCTAGAACATTTTCATAGACATCCATTCATGAAACCATTTACAAACCACATCTGGGCTTGTTAAGGAAAAACAATGTGTTGTACCCTCATTAAGTAATTTTCTTTGGTCTTGGATGAACATTTATAATGTTCCAAGACATTTACATAAAATTTTCTTTTGCTAATGAAAGTTTTTACGTCCAAAATATTTTTCATTATAAATTCTTTTAGCCAATGGACATGTGATGTCCCAAAACATCTTTGACATAAACTTTCTTTGGTAATGGACATTTATATGTCCTAAAATATTTTTCTTATAAATCTTTTTGGCAATGGAGATTCTTATGTCCAAAAACACTTTTCCACATAAACCCTTTTGGAAACGGACATTTATATGTCCTAAAATATTTTTCCACATAAACCTTGTCGGCAATGGACATTTATGTCCTAAAATATTTATCGCATAAGCATATCGACAATGAACCTTTGTATGTCTAAAAATATTCTCGCATCAACCCTCTTTGTAATCCCCATCTTGGAGTTTGTTTATAGCAAACAAGACATAAATCCTTTTTCATAATCCCCATCTTGGGACTTGTTTATAGTAAACAAGGCATAAAACACATAATTCATTTTCATGGAAACATTTGCATAGAAAATATTTCCTTTCATCCTTGTTATTTACACTTTTGTGTAAAACACCCTCTTTTTTAGGGTAATCTTTTTGCATAGGCTCATAAAATACCATTTGGGATAATCCTTTTCGTATAAATGCTTTTATATCCCAATCTTTGGGATTTTCAAAAGAAAAACATATGCAAATGCATTTCTCCCTATCTAGTAGTAACACTTAGCAAGTGATCATTTTTCCTTTTGGAAGAGAATCCATCATTAACAGCATGCTAGCCAGGCGGCTGTTCCCTCATCTTCTCCCATCTCAGGGAGGCCGCTGCTGACCTCCTGTCATCCCTTAACGACTTAGCTATATGTAGAGTGGACCCCGGTCCAACTCCGACTGTGCTCACGATCGACCTATTTCTTATTATTGGTGCACCATATATTATAATTATTAATGTTCATTATGCTAGCATGATCTCATAAAACATCACAGACCATAGTCTATGTGGTTTAAAGTATCACAGACCACCAACCCGTATTCTTTTAATCATCTTGAAAAACATCATAGACCGTAGTCTGTCTTTTTAAATCATTTTAAAAGAGAACATCACGGACCACAGTCCGTGTCAACTTGTAAAGCGAGCGCACCCACTTTAAACAAGTTATCATTTGAAATCTAGTTTTAGGATGACCTTCCTTAAGTTCTTTTAAAAATATTTTGAATAAAACTTTTTGATAAGCCTTTGAAATGTTTGAGAAAACAATAGATCTTAACATCCTTACGATAAAGAAACTTCAAAGCTTTTGGATTTTCAAGAATAAACCACATATTTTCCTAGCATTTTCTTAGTTTCTATTTCGGGGCCTTTTGCTCACAAAGGTTATGCAATTGTATCATCCCCTTCTTGATCATTCTGATATCAAATCCTTGTCCACATATCCATCTTTCCATTTTTACATAAAGAGGAGCTTGCATAGTCTTTTCCATGCCATTCTAGCAACCCAAAATCAAACCATTTTATGAAATCAACTTATCAGATTGGTCATCCTTAAACCCCTTTTTAACAACATCCATAAAAACATTTTTCAAGACATTTTCAACATATTTTATTATCTAAAGAAAATCAAAACTTTTCTAATATTATTTTCAGCATATGGACCATGTCCAAATTATCATTTAAGATTAAATGTCATGGCGTAGAAATCAAATTCCTTTTAAAATCAACATCATAAAGAACTTGCTTGCTTAAAATCCATTGGCATAAAGTATGAAATCCTTAAGAAACAGCATTATAAAGAATTTGCCTATTTTTAAGAAAATTTCTAAATCCATTAATATAAAGCATTCCCAATCTTTGGCAACACTTCTAATAAAATAATTATCTTAAAAAGCGTTGCTTGATTCCCATGAAGCAAAACTTGTGACTTTTCATCGAAGTCATCCTTTTCAAAACTTGTGCTTGCCCATTCGTCAAAATATTATCATAAACATTATCAATCATGTCAACACATAGAAAGAAAATAATATTTTAGAAAGTGTGCTTACTTACCTAAATTGCCTTAATCCCTTTCTCCATACCTTTCCTTGCCTTTGCCTAGATAAATGAAAACGACATTTCATTTATATGAATCAAATTCAAATGCTTGTATCCCTTAGGGTTTTCCAACCTACATAAATCCATTTCAATTTACGTTAAACTAACTTAACCCACTTGCCTTTCAAGTCGGGTGTCCATTTTCCAATTCTCACATTAGTATAAGTTGTGCTTCCATAGCGCCCATTCCTTTTAAAATCCACTTCTAATAGGTTAAACCCTCATAATCACTTATGATATTTATTTATCTCCCATTGCAAGTTAAATTCCATCCCAAAAATCTGGAATTTAACATTTATTTTGATTTATTCCTCAATCTGTCCATAATGCTGAAATCGGACACACTGATTTCTCTAATTTTTGAATCATAATCAAATCAAGGAATTTAAATCTTAAGTTTCTATAATACCTTAATAACTATATGATTTAACCAAAATAAATATTTATAGCACAACATATGAAGTATTTATATTTATTTTGGTATTTTTACTCTGCTGGACAGTAGCATCAATTTTCAGATGATTCAAATCACGTTAATTATTAGGTATATTTATAAATTTCATAACCAATGTTTTTGTGTAGTGTTATTAAAATATAATCCATATCATATAAAATTTTCAGCTCAAAATTCCTTGTATAAAAATTATTAAAAATTATTTGGTGTAGCTGACCTTGACACCCGTTCAACCCTATTCAGGCTGATTTTCCCAGATTTTTAATTTACAACCTCCGTATCCTTTTAAGATGAAAATTAGTTCATTTCTTAATCACCCTATAATGAGTTTTCATAAAAATTCTTGTGCTAAAAATCATTCATTTACTATTTCTTTCATATTTTACTTTCCTATTCCAGATTTAATACATATAAACATATCCATGTGATTCATTTCACCCTTATAAGTATTAACACATAATCTATATGAGGGTTTAGTTTGCTTAATCATTCATCAAGCATTCAAGGATATATTTACCCATGAATTTAATATTTATAACCATCTTTACATTAATCATCAACCAAACATGATTTAGGTTAACGTATAGGAATTAAAAACACATAATACTCACCCAAATTAAACATGAACATGGATAAGCCTTGTTGAATCTTTTTTCCCTTTCATTATTCTTACTTTTCCTCCTTGCTTGGCCTGCTTGGGACGACCCTAGCTGTTGCCCCTTTGTGGAGAAAATTTTCTCTCTCTTTCTCTCTCCTGGCTTGAACAATCCCCTTGCCTTGCTGCCCACTTTCCTCCTTATTTCCTCCTTTCTTACTGCCCAAGAAGCCCCTTTATATATATTTGGGATTTTACCCTTGGTTATCCATCATTTAATCATGGTTAAGGGAGCTTAATTGCCTCAAAATCCATTCATATTGCTGTCCATCCATTCACGTCCCCATGTGGCTTATTTTTGGCATTTTATGCCATCAAAATCCATCTCATTTTAATGTCATTTAACATACCTAGTCATATAGACTAATGACATGTGATTTTAGCATTTTTAAAAATTATAAAATCAAGCCATATCCCCCTTGGGCGCCCCCTTTGCTTGACACCTTAGCTATGCCTCCTTAAGCTACACCATAGCCATTTAAAACCATGCATTTAAGCTCTTGATTTTTCATGGATTTTAAAAAAATGTTAATTCATAAAATCCACTTGGAATTGCCTCCCTTTGATACCTCATATATGCCATTAAATAATGCATTTAATCCACTTACTTTCACATAAATGCTATGGTGTTTTTGGGTGCACAAAGTCAATGCTACTTACTTTTTGCAATTAATCATATTTACATAGTAATTAGCTTAATCCAATCCTTCCATAATGTTATCCATATAATTTTATTCACCCATTTCAAGTTGTGTCTCAATATGACTTTTTTAAGTCAAGTTATGATCATTTGAAATTATCCTTTGGATTTGATATGAAAATAAAAATTATCTTCTTAATCCCATCACCTTTTCCTTAATCCAATCCAACCATAAGATTGATCCCAAATTCATATGCTTTTCATTCAAATTTCATCTCAATCCGCCTTATAGGTGTCAAGTTATGAGTTTTCTACATTTTCCAACTTAATTCCATAATTATCATTTCAATTCCCATAAATCAAATCATGATAATTAAAATAATTATTCATGACTCATTAGCATTTCCTAATCCTCATTAAGCCCCTTTAGTCATATTGACTCACATTGGGCTTTGGCGATTAATCTTAATCACCATTCTTAATCATAATCCTAAGTGCAAAAATTTGTTAAATCATAAAATCATCCAAACGTACATGAATCATACATAATTCATGTTTACATGCCAAATGCACATATATGAGCCCTACTTGGGTCTGTGTATCACATATGTGGACCCCTATTTGTGCAAATCTATGCGCAATTCGGATTATGTGCAAATGGGATTATGAGATCTGTATATAAACACCTCTTAGGAATGTTCTAGAGGATCTTAGAATGTGATTGGAGCTTGGATTGAGCTCCAGAAGCAAGAAAGGAGAAGAGTACGAGGTGAGAAGTGAGATGGTGATTTGGTTGAAGTGTTCAAGACACCTGTGGCGCCCCGAACTGAGGTGTCTACATAGTCCTTACTCTGGGATCTTGTGGATTGGTAAATGTGAGTTAAGATTGTTGCCCTGATCACGTGGCGGGTTCTTAATTGGATCTCATCCAAAAAAAATTTCTTTTCTTTTCATTCGTCACTTAAGCATACACTTTATTTATAATAGACTTATCTATATCATCATAAAACCATTCATATATTCTTTTATTATAATAATTCACATAAATACAATTATGTTGTAATATCCATAAAATATGTCTTTAGCATGATTATCATACATTTGTCTCTTTGGACACATACATAGAACTGCAATTAAATTTGCAGGTCATATCTACCTGGCATCCTTTATGAGTCAGCTCCATAGCCTGTTTGTCATTTTGAAAACACATATGAGTAATAATACTCGGTAAGCAAGCCTTTTTCTTTTGCATACATTTTTCTTGCATTCAAATGCATTTCTTTCCATTTGATAAGAGACACTTACCAAGTGATCAACTACCAATGGAATAGAAAACTTTTCGTAAAAATCGTTTCATAAACATTGGATGTGCAAATGCTTCATTTCCATTCCTGACATAGACCTTCGTGTATGGGTACGCTAGCCCAGGAAACATCTCACATAGCATGGTCCAATATGCCGGCTCTCTCTCCAACTTGGCCTCATCAAGGGGGACCTTGTGTCCTTTACCTTGATTAGCCTACATGGTCTCCTACATGTATGACTTTTGATTTTTTCGGCATTATATACCCCTTACACCAGGTGATTTGTCATTCTCATGTAGAGAATTATTTGCACCATCCCTTTTTGAAACATTGTTTCGATAAAACATAATGTAAACCTTTTCATGCATTTCATGAGAATGCAATGCATTCATTCATTCATGACTTTCCTTGTGCCTCAAACCTCTGGGAGAACGCCGCCGGCACACAGCCCTTGCGACTCGGCAAAGTGAAGGGGGATCCCCGATCCACTTACTACCTCCACCAAAGCCTCTTCCTTGTGCACCATGTTCATACATACATATGCCGGCATGACATGATCATAAACTTGATAAAAATCATTTGAGAAGAAAACAAACATTTATCATTTCAAACATTATAGGAGTGGTCATCCTTAAACACATTTTATAATCATATTTGCAATCATTTGAAATATTTGAAAAGCAATTTCAAAATAGAACTTGCTTACCTCCTCAGTCTATCTCCTCCACCTTTTCCTTTCCTTTTCCTATAAAAGGAAAAATGATATTTTACCTATATCATTCCATGTCTTAGATTGCTTCCCATGCATGCTTTATAATTATCCATTACCTCATTTCTATAGAGGTTATCCCTTTATAAATACATGATCATTACCTCCTTATATGGATTTTTATCCATAAATCCTTTAAAAATTTCATCCATATATCCTCATAAAATATAAAAATAAATATCAATTTTTCCCAAAATCATGATGTTTACTGTTCATGGAACTGTAGCAAATCACTGCATCAATTTACTGTAGCAATTTACTGTTCATTCGAGGTTAGTGTTCACAGAGACGTAGTTACTGTTCATGGATTCCAAAAATTGATATTTTTTTTCCAAAAATAAAAAATTACCATGACATAGCTTATGCATAATATATCATATGACATTTCATACATTTTGATTTTATCATCATTTACTTGGCGAAAAAAATCATTTTCTCCATATACTAAAAGTCGACATAAATTCACTTAAGCATAACCTTAATTCCAAAAATTATGAAATTAATATATAATCATCCCAAAATCATATTTATCATAATAATACATCTCAAATCATAATTTATCATTTTTGGAGCATTATTTACACATATCATATGTTATCTTCCCAAATGCTTTATTTTCGCTGTAAATCTTTGATGTTTTGGCATAATTCCGATTAAGAATTATTACTATACTTATTTTATCATGCTTAGATATTATCTAAGCATGGTTTTACCATACTTAACATCCAAAAGAAATTTGGGTGGAAATCACTTACCCGAAGTGGAGATACGCCTCTTTTTCTCACACTTTCTCTCTCCAACTTTCTTTTTCTTTCTCTAAAGGCCAAAAAAGAATTTTGGGGTTGAAATGCTTGAATTTATCAAACTTGGAGTGCCTTTGGACGTCCACCCTGCTGCCCTATTTATAGGGTTGCATTTTTCAACAATTTGGAATTTACCCCTTGCTTTGAGGTATTTAATTATAAATTGGTATTTCTTTTTAATTTTAAAAGTCACTTTGAGCCAAGAGCTGCCCACCCTATTCCTGCTCCAGCCACCCTATTCAGCCCTATTTTTTATTATTTTTTATTATTTTTAAAATTATTTAATTTAAGCTAAATAAATCCTAGCCATTGATTCAAGATGATGATGATCATGGACCATTGATTTGGTCAATTTCCAAGCCACCCTAGCATTCCATGCCCCTGCTGTAGCTGCCCTTTTCATTTAATTTTTTTTATTTTTTATTATTTATTTTATTAAAAAGTAAAAAGTGGAATTAATTAAAAGTTAAGCTACTTTTTCGATCTCTTTTTGACGCTTCATCTTGACCCTTGATTTGTGATTTTCATCACATCTTAACCCATTCATCATGTTCATCATGAATTTTTAACCATCCATAAAAAATTTCATCGAATTCCGACGCCCGGATTGCAAATTATGAATTTTTTTCTATTTTTCTACTAAAATCCAAATTTGTATTAAAATAATAAAAAGTAATACTATTTTTTCTTGTAGTGATTAAATCCCTATTTTGTCTTGTAGTGATTAAATCCCTATTTTGTCTTTTTGTGATTAAGTTAATCCAAGTGATTAACTCTTAATCACGTGTCTTAATCCTCGGTTACTATTCACATTCACTATTCATGTGCACTATTCACGTGGGTTAAATTTTAATTTTATTATTTTAGCCTCTAGTACACACATTTGCAAATATAACATATTTCATGAATTTTATTTATCATAAAAATCAGTACAAAAATCTATTGTGTTATTCTAGGATTGCGGGTTTCACAATCCTCCCCCCCTTACAAAAGGTTTCATCCCGAAACCTGTTACAACGCATCACACTTCTGCTGCGCCTTTCATATACAGGGTTTTTATATAGAGACACTATTCATTCCTTCTACTAACAGTGCAGGAGTAGTTGATATGAAAATCACATAATGTTATCATTAATTAATTCATTATTCATACATGCAATTTCTTCCTCTCCTTGTTCTTGTGACTCTTTGTGAGTCAACGCATACATCCGCATTGGGTTAGTAGAGGTACCCTGTTGGTTGGCAACCATATTCCTTTGCTGAGCAGATTTCCCTTGACCTCTTGCTTCTTGTACTTTGTTTGGACATTTGGTGGCAATGTGTCCTACTTGTTCACAAATTAAGCACTTTAATAATTTTGCCTCAGCACTTCTGCAATTCCTTGCTATATGACTAGTCTAGCCACACCTATAACATTTATTAGAACCCTTTAAACATTTGCCAAAATGACACCTTTGACAATTTGTACATATTGGAGCACCTACTGGGATGGAGTTTGACTTCATTATTCTTGTCACTATCTTCTTGCTCCTTTCTTTTCCCATATCATGCTCCTGGGTGTCAAAATTAAGCTGTTCTTGTTCTTCTTTGGTTCTTAATATTTCTAATTCTAAGGCTCTTGCACTTTCTATACTTTAGGCATAATCTCTAATCAAATAAGGTGCAAGGCCTTCTCTTAAACACGGCTTCAACCCTTGCTGAAACCTTTGTGCCTTATTTTCGGGCACATTTGCTATCCATGGAACAAATCTTACCAGGGCATTAAATTTTATAGCATACTCCGTAGCAGTCATTTTTCCCTGACATAATTGTTAGAACTCAATCACCTTTTGACTTTGGAGACCTACTGGAAGGTACTCCTTATTAAATTCTTCCAAAAATTTTTGCCACGTCACCTCTTCCGGGTGTGGCATAGTAACTAGTAGAGTCTCCTACCATTCATAGGCATCCCCAACCAATAAGTGGGTGGCGCATAATAACTTCTGTTGATCATTGCATGGGGAGATTCTAAATAACTTCTTAATCTCAATCATCCATTGCTCGGCTTTAATAGGGTCTGGTTCGCCTGCAAACTTAGGGAGGTGTTGTGCTAAGAAAGCACTGATAGCCCTTCTATCAGCTTCTAATTTGCTATCTTCAATTCCTATTATAGGGTTAGGGTTGACCAATGGGCCGATTCTATCCCTATCCTTGTTTCCTAGATGGGCACATTGATGTTCCTCCCATAATCCTTGGATCATGCCCATGGCTTGTGTTGTCCACTGCTGCATTGCTTTTTCTACAGCTGCAGCTACTATTTCCTCTATTTGTTTTTCTTTGTTAGCTCCTTTTTCTCTACAGGGTTCAGAACTAACCTCTTCTCGTCGGTGACGAGTTCTTGGTCCTGATTTCTCCTCCTGCCCTGGTCGCTTAGACCTATTACTGGTGTCTCCTTTTTCCTGTTGACTTACAACTTCATTATTTGCGACCGCTTTTCCTTTGTCTAACCTAGCTCCTGCTTTGGTGATAGGCATCTTTTTATATATTCAAAAATCATATTATCAATAATTCATAACATAATTAATTATATAAATCACTAATCAAACATTCTTATCATACAAGTGTAAAATATTTTCACTTGTATCTAAAATAACCTATATTCATTTATCATTTCAAAAGTCAAAAGAGACTTTTGTTATCTTCCTCTACCCTTTTCTTACCGTATATGCTCTACTTAGCTAGTGCCAGACCAACCAAGTCATCTTTACTTTTCTTTTTTCCACTTCTATTTACCAATCCTAATTTTGATATCAACTCTGTGATATCAAATCTTTTCTTTCCATGTCATTACCAAAACCTGGCTCTGATACCAACTTCTGTGGCGCCCCAAATCGAGGCGTCTACATAATCCTTACACCGGGATCTTGTCAATTAGTAAATGTGAGTCAGGATTGTTGCCCTGATCACGCGGTGGGTTCTTAATTGGATCTCATCCAAAAAAAATTTCTTTTCTTTTCATTCGTCACTAAAGTATACACTTTATTAATAATAGACTCATCTATATCATCATAAAACCATTCATATATTCTTTTATTATAATAATTCACATAAATACAATCATGTTGTAATATCCATAAAACATGTCTTTAGCATGATTATCATACATTTTTCTCTTTGGACGCATACATAGAACTGCAATTAAATTTGCAGGTCATTTCTACCTGGCATCCTTTATGAGTCAGCTTCATAGCCCGTTTGTCATTTTGAAAACACATATGAGTAATAATATTTGGTAAGCAAGCCTTTTTCTTTTGCAAACATTTTCCTTGCATTCAAATGCATTTCTTTCTATTTGATAAGAGACACTTACCAAGTGATCAACTACCAATGAAATAGAAAATTTTCGTAAAAATCATTTCATAAACATTGGATGTTCAAATGCTTCCTTTCCATTCTTGACATAGACCTTCGTGTATGGGTACGCTAGCCCAGGAAACATCTCACATAGCATGGTCCAATACGCCGGCTCTCTCTCCGACTTAGCCTCGTCAAGGGGGACCCTGTGTCCTTTACCTTGATTAGCTTACATGGTCTCCTACATGCATGACGTTTGATTTTTCCGGCATTATATACCCCTTACACCAGGTGATTTTTCATTCTCATGAAGAGAATTATTTGCACCATCCCTTTTTGAAACATTGCTTCAATAAAACATCATGTAAACCTTTTCATGCGTTTCATGAGAATGCAATTCATTCATTCATTCATGACTTTCCTTGTGCCTCCAACCTTTGGGAGGACACCGCCAGCATACAACCCTTGCGACTCGACAATAGTGAAGGGGGATCCTCGATCCACTTACTACCTCCACCAAAGCCTCTTCCTTGTGCACCATGTTCATACATACATATGCCGGCATGACATGATCATAAAATTGATAAAAATCATTTGAGAAGCAAACAAACATTTATCATTTCAAACATTATAGGAGTGGCCATCCTTAAACACATTTCATAATCATATTTGCAATCATTCGAAATATTTGAAAAGTAATTTCAAAATAGAACTTGCTTACCTCCTCGGTCTATGTCCTCCACCTTTTCCTTTCCTTTCCTTTTTCTATACAAGGAAAAATGATATTTTACCGATATCATTCCATGTCTTAGATTGCTTCCCACGCATGCTTTATAATTATCCATTACCTTATTTCTATAGAAGTTATCCCTTTATAAATACTTGGTCATTACCTCCTTATATGAATTTTTATCCATAAATCCTTTAAAAATTTCATCCATATATCCTCATAAAATATAAAAATAAATCTCAATTTTTCCCAAAATCACGCTGTGTATTGTTCATCGTACTGTAGCAATCACTGTAGCAATTTAATGTTCATCCGAGGTTACTGTTCATAGAGACGTGGTTACTGTTCATGGGTTCCAAAAATTGATATTTTTTCCAAAAATAAAAAATACCATAACATAGCTTATGCCTAATATATCATAGGACATTACATACATTTTGATTTTATCATCATTTACTTGGCAAAAAAAATCACTTTCTCCATATACAAAAAATCAACATAAATTCACTTAAGCATAAACCTTAATTCCAAAAATTATGAAATTAATATATAATCATCCCAACATCATATTTATCATAATCATACATCCCAAATCATCATTTATCATTTTAGGAGCATTATTTACACATATCATATGTTATCTTCTTGAATGCTTTATTTTCCCTCCAAATCTTTGATGTTTTGGCATAATTCCGATTAATCATTATTAATATACTTATTTTCTCATGATTATACATTATCTAAGCATGATTTTACCCTACTTAACATCCAAAAGAAATTTGGGTAGAAATCACTTACCCGAAGTGGAGATACACCTCTTTTTCTCACACTTTCTCTCTCCAACTTTCTCCTTCTTTCTCTAAAGGACAAAAACGAATTTTGGGGGTGGAAATGCTTGAATTTCTCATGCTTGGAGTGCCTTTGGACGTACACCCTGCTGCCCTATTTATAGGGTTGCATTTTTCAACAATTTGGAATTTACCCCTAGCTTTGAGGTATTTAATTATAAATTGGTATTTCTTTTTAATTTTAAAAATTGTTTTGAGCCAAGAGATTCCCACCCTATGTCTTCTCCAGCCACCCTATTCATCCCTATTTATTATTATTTTTTATTATTTTTAAAATTATTTAATTTTAAGCTAAATAAATCCTAGCCGTTGATTCGAGATGATGATGATCATGGACCATTGATTTGGTCAATTTTCCAGCCACACTAGCCTTCTATGCCCCCGCTGTAGCTGCCCTTTTCATTTAAATTTTTTTTATTTTTTTTTATTTATTTTATTAAAAAGTCAAAAGTGGAATTAATTAAAAGTTAAGCTACTTTTTCGATCTCTTTTTGACGCTTCATCTTTACCCTTGATTTGTGATTTTCATCACATCTTAACCAATTCATCATGTTCATCATGAATTTTTAACCATCCATAAAAAATTTCATCGAATTCCGACGCCCGGATTGCAAATTATGAATTTTTTTCTATTTTTTCACTAAAATCCAAATTTGTATTAAAATAATAAAAAGTAATGCTATTTTGTCTTGTAGTGATTAAATCCCTATTTTGTCTTTTTGTGATTAAGTTAATCCAAGTGATTAACTCTTAGTCGCGTGTCTTAATCCTCGGTTACTATTCACATGCACTATTCACGTGAGTTAAATTCTTAATTTCATTATTTTAACCTCTAGTACACACATTTGCAAATATAACATATTTCATAAATTTTATTTATCATAAAAATCAGTACAAAAATCTATTGTGTTATTCTAGGATTGCGGATTTTAGAACACCATTGAAGCTTTCTAGCAATAAGCTTTCTTTTTTTTTTTATGAGTTTAATTCTCTTGTTTGAGATGGATTAGAGTTGCAATATTCTTTCGTGTTTGAATTTTATCTTAAACATGTTAGGTTAAACCCTTAATCTAGGGTTTAAGATGTAGCATGTGTACAATATAGCGAATATTGTAGTTTTAATTTATTTATGAAGGATATTGATTGTTAATTTAATATCTTTTGTTCTTAATACATGCTTTATACATGGGCCCGCATTACGATGTGATTCCATATATTTGGTGATGGAATCGAGAGGTGAAAATTTAATATACGATAATTAAGATATTAAACTTGAAAATCTAAGACCAAGAGAATAGGCATGATGTGAAACCCCGACCGTGTACGCGTCATTTCGACATTGTAACCATAGATTTTTTTGTAATTATTTTTATGATAAATGAAAATTCATAAATTATATTGATGAATATGTGTATTGGAGATTGATATAATGCAATTGAAAATTTAACCCCGTGAATAGTGCCGTGAATAGTAACTGGGGATTAAGACACGTGATTAAGAGTTAATCACTTGGATTAACTTAATCACAAAAAGATAAAATAGAGATTTAATCACTACAGGACAAAATAGCAATACTTTTGGATATTTTAATACCATTTTGGATTTTAGTAGAAAAATAAAGAAAAATTCATAATTTGCAATTCGGACATCGAATTTTGATGCAATTTTTTATGGATGGTTAAAAATTCATGATGGACATGATGAATGGGTTAAGATGTGATAAAAATCACAAATCAAAGGTCAAGATGGAATGTCAAAACAAGATAAAAAAGTAGCTAACTTTTTAATAAATTCTACTTTGACTTTTTAAATAAAATAAATAATTAAAAATAAAAAATTAAATGCATTGGCTGCTGCTACAGGGCTGGGAAGGGGGAGCAGCTGGAAAATTTGACCAAGATCAATGGTCATTAATCATCATCATCTTTAATCAATGGCTAAGATTAATTTAGCCTAATTTAATTAATTTTAAAAAATCAAAAAAATAGGTAAAAATAGGGCTGCATAGGGGGGCTGGAGCAGGCCTGGGGGAGGGGCAGCACATGGCTCAATGAATTTTTTAAAAATTAAAAAGAAATACCAATTTATAATTAAATACCTCAAAGCTAGGGGGTAAATTCTAAATTCTTGAAACATGCAACCCTATAAATAGGGAAGCAGGGAGAACATCCAAGGGCATCAAATCCAAGCTCCATTTGAGCCATTCCAAGTCCCCAAACCATCCCACAAGTCCAAGGAAAGAAGGGAGTAAGTTAGAGAGAGAAAGTTTGAGAAAAAGAGGCGTATCTCCACTTCGGGTAAGTGATTTCTACCCAAATTTCTTTTGGATGTTAAGTAGGGTAAAAAAATGCGTAGATAAATCCTAAGAATGAGAAAATAAGTATAGATATAATGCTTAAATGGAATTATGCCAAAACATCAAAAATTTGGAGCGAAGATAGGGTATTCGGGAAGATAGCATATGATATGTGAAAATAATGTTCCAAAATTGATAAATGATGAATTGGGATGTATGATTATGATAAATATGATGTTGAAATAATGATATATTAATTTCATGATTTTTGGAATTAAGGATTATGCTTAAGTGAATTTATGTTGATTTTTAGTATATGGAGAAAATGATTTTTTTCGCCAAGTAAATAATGATAAATTCAAAATGTATTAAATTTCTTATGATATACTAGGCATAATTTATGTCATGGTATTTTTATTTTTGGAAAAATATCAATTTTTGGAATCCATAAACAGTAACCACGTCTCTATGAACAGTAACCTCAGATGAACAGTAATCTGCTACAGTGATTTGCTACAGTAATAGCTTGATTTTGGAGAAAATTTGTGATTAATATTTAAATATAAGGATGGAAATTTTCAGGAACCTATGGATAAAAATATCTATATAAAGAAATAATGCCCAAATATTATAGAGCATGCATGGGAAACAGCTTGAATAGAAGAAATAAAATTATCCTTTTTCCTTGAATAGGAAAAGGAAAAGAGAAGGTCGAAGACACCCACTGAGAAGGTAAGCAAGTTATATGTTTTGCAAATTATTTCTAAAATGCTTGAAATTGTTTGTGAATTGCTTTATGAAATTTATTTAAGGTTGGCCTACTTATAATTGTTTTACATGAATTGAAGTTTGTTTTGTTAAATTATTTATTAAATGCTTTTTTTGAAATTGTTTATGATTTGCAAATATCATGCCGGCATGTGTATGTAAATGAGCATGTGCACGAGGAATAGGTCTTAGTTGAGATAGTAAGCGGACCGGATGTCCCCCTCACTATCGCCAAGTCGCTTATATAGGCCCAAGCCGGTGGCGACCTCCCTGAGATGGGAGCATGTATGGGATGGGCGCCTAGCTAGCGTCACATCCAAAGGAATGTCATGAATGCTATGCATGCATTGCATTTGCATTTTATGAAATGCATAAAAAATGATTGAAAAATTATGTATGGCTTGCTTACTGAGTATTATTACTCACCCATGCTTTTTCAATAACAGACAGGAAATGATGATGAAGACAGCATGCCAAGTATTATGTAGTTTTGATATAAATGTTGTATATGTGCATATTTATGTAAAGACAACGATGTTAATTTTGAGATGGAAATGAATATTTTATTCCAATGAAAGTGTTTATGCAACAGTTTTGGATTATAACTGTGATATGAGAAAATATTTCATGCTGGATGAATAATGAAAATTTTCCATGTATTGATGATATATATAAAAAAAATCCTGCTGTGTGATCAGGGTAAGAATCCTGAGTCACGTTTACCAATCAAAACGATCCCGGAGTAAGGCTTCTAGGCACCTCGGTTCGGGGCACTATAGAAGTTGGTATCAGAGCATGAATTAGTAAATAGGCAGAAAAGGAAAGAAATGATCAAGCTAGAATACATGAAATCATGATTATGATAGATTTATTTATCATTGATGATTTATATGTAGATAACAGATAAAGGAAAGACTCCACTAAGTGCAAGGGAACAGGTACATAAGGCTAAGTCAGCCTATGTACAAAAAGTTTGACTTATAAATGGTTTATTGATGACTTATGATAATTTATGTGAATCATGTGATCCTATGACTATGTGTTTTTATCTGACTAAGTATATCGTGATAAATATTGATGTTATGCTAATGAATGTTTTATGAAGTTGAAAATGCCGCTTACCAGAGCTAAAGCAAGAGCCAACAAAGAAAAGGCCCCAATGGAAGAATCAGTTGATCAAACAAGGGGCGAAGCCAGTAAAAGAACTTATAGGGCTGAATCCGAGGAGCAATCCTTTAGGACCCGCCTACGGCGAGAGGAAAGCCCTAGACCTCAAGCAGAGGTCAATATAGAAGAAAGAATTGTTGCAGCCATCGAAAAAGCTATGCAGTAATGGACAGCCCAGGCTGCTGGGTTATTGCAAGAAATGAGAAACCAGCAGGCCCTACCATCAAGAGGAGACAGGGAAAGACCAAGGCCCTCGGCCAACCTCGGCATGTCAAGGGGAGTGGAGGATAGTCTCCTTGAGGCCGACAGAAAGGCTATCAATGCCTTTCTTGCCCAAAGACCGCCCAAGTTTGCAGGGGAACCAGACCCCCTCATTGCAGAGCAGTGGATTACGGAAATCAAGAAATTATTTAGAATATCGCCCTGCAATGATCAGTAGAAAGTATTGTGTGCTACCCACCTACTGATAAAGGATGCTTATGAATGGTGGGAAACACTAATGGTAACCACGCCACATCCAGAGCAAGTTACGTGGCATGAATTTTTGGAAGAATTCAATAAAGAATATCTCCCTGTAGGGCTACAAAGCCAAAGGGTGATAAAATTTGAAAAACTATACCAAGGCAGGATGACAGTCACAGAATATGCCACGAAGTTTAACGCCTTGGTAAGATATGTGCCATGGATTGCCAATGTGCTGGAAATAAGGCACAAAGGTTCCAGAGGGGATTGAGACCCCAACTAAGAGAGGGGTTAGCCCCATTATTAATAAAGGACTATGCCTCTAGCATTGAAAGGGCTACGACATTGGAGATGGAGTCTATGAGGACTCAGGAGCTTAGGCAAGCTCAAAAACAATTCTTTACAGACTCCAAGGAAGGTGGGGCTAATAAAGGGAAAAAAGGAATCGCCGGGAAAAAGAAGACCGGCGACAAGACAATGAGCACCCCGATTTGCAGAACTTACCACAAGCGCCATTCAGGCGAATGTCTACAAGGAACAGGGAAATGCTACAAATGTGGCCAAGTGGGGCTTGTGGCCCGAAACTGCGGGACCGACGAAGCCAAAACAATAAAGTGTTTCAATTGTGGTCAAGTTGGACACATTTCGCCCAACTGTCCGAATAAGCCACAAGGAGCACCAGCTCGAGGGAGGCGGCCCAGCAAAAAGTCCCCGCCATCGCCAATCGACCCGGTACTACTGCCAACCCAATGTGTGTCCAAGCCCTCACTCGAACGGAGTCTCAAGAGATGGAGGAAAAAGTGATTACAGGTATGATTTACATTTTAGGAAATTCTGCAGCAGTTTTATTTGATTTTGGAGCTATGCATTCATTTATATCATACCAATTCGTAATCACACACGCGCTTCGGGTAGAAGAAACCAGTAGTACTATACATGTAGAATCCCTAGTATATAGGTTGGCAAGTATAAATAAAATTTGCAAGGCATGTCCTATCAAGATAGGGATAAAAATATTGGAAGTTGATCTCATCTTATTACCAATGACAGAGTTTGATGTCATACTAGGGATGGATTGGCTAAGTTAATGGGGTGCGACAATGGATTGCAGAAATAAAAAGGTGCAATTTGAAGTACTAAAAGATAAAATAGAGATCAGTAAAATAAGACAGCCAGAAAACACAATAAGGATAGTATCAGCTATGAAAGCATCTAAGCTGATGCGCCAACAATATACAACCTATCTGGTCTCTACAAACACAATAAGAGATGGGGTACCTATGGAACAAATTCCAGTGGTAAAGGAATTTTCAGATATTTTTTCAAAGGAGCTATGTAATTTATAACCAGAAAGGGAGATGGATATGGAAATAGAAATTATTCCAGGAACAACTCCAATATCTAAGGCCCCATATAGGATGGCACCAGCCGAATTGGTTGAGTTGAAAGTGCAAATTCAAGTTTTATTAGATAAAGGGTTTATTAGACCAAGCGCGTCACCATGGGGAGCTCCAGTGCTATTTGTAAGGAAAAAGGATGGGAGTTTGAGACTCTGTATTGATTACAGAGAATTGAATAAAGTAACAGTTAAGAATAAATACTCACTCCCAAGAATAGATGATCTTTTTGATCAGTTAAAAGGTGCTTCTATATTTTCAAAAATTGATTTATAGTCAGGTTACCATCAGTTGAGGATATGTCCAAAGGACATCCATAAAACAGCATTCAGAACAAGATATGGGCATTATAAATTCTTAGTCATGCCATTTGGACTAACGAATGCCCCCGCTGTGTTTATGGATATGATGAACAAGACTTTTTGAGAATTTTTGGATCAATTTATGGTAGTATTCATTGATGATATATTGATTTATTCCAAGACAGAAGAAGAACATGAGAAACAATTGAGGATAGTATTGGAAATTCTCCGAATGGAGAAATTATATGCTAAATTCAAGAAATGTGAATTTTGGTTGAAATAGGTAGCCTTTCTCGGCCACATTATATCCGAGAAGGGAGTACAAGTAGATCCTTAAAAAATTGAGGCAATAACAAAGTGGCCACAACCAACAAATATCACGGAAATAAGAAGCTTCCTAGGGCTAGCTTGCTACTACAGGAGATTTGTGGAAGGATTCTCACAATTGTCAGCTCCGCTCACAAAGATGACAAGGAAAGGAGTTAGGTTTGAATGGGCATAGGAATGTGAGAATAGCTTCCAAGAGTTAAAGAAAAGATTGGTAAAAGCGTCAATTCTAACGTTGCCTACAGAGAAGGAAGGGTTTGTAATTGATAGTGATGCCTCAAAAAAAGGGATTAGGATGTGTATTGATGCAAAATGGAAAAGTTATATCATACGCATCCAGACAACTCAAGCCAAATGAGGTAAACTATCCGGCCCATGACTTATAATTGGCAGCAGTAGTCTTTGCCTTGAAAATTTGGAGACATTATTTATATGGAGTTAAATGTGAGGTCTATACTGATCATAAAAGCCTCAAGTACTTTTTTACTCGAAAGGAGTTAAACATGAGGCAAAGAAGATGACTCGAGTTACTTAAGGATTATGACCTCGATATTTTATATCATCCAGGCAAAGCTAATGTAATAGTCGATGCGCTAAGTAGAAATATTAGCTTAGCACATCTTATCACAAAGCAAAAAGGGCTACTACAAGAATTGAGACAACTAGAATTAATTGTAACCCCTGCCTGGGGTACAAGTTAGATTGTCTCAACTACAAATCCAGTCAAATTTATTTGAGCAAATTAAAATGGCTCAACAAGAAAATGGGGAATTAAAAAGTTATATGGAGAAAATTATCAAGACAAATTCCACTAAATATATACAAGATGAACATGGAATGTACAGATATAGGGGTTGCTTGTGTATACCCAACCAAGAGAAAATAAAGGAACAGATATTGAAAGAAGCACATTTCTCTCCATTTTTGATGCATCCAGGTAGCACCGAGATGTATCAAGACATTAAAAAGATGTATTGGTGGAATAATATGAAGAGAGAAATTGCTGAATATGTGGCTAAGTGTCTAATATGTCAAAGGGTTAAGGCTGATCATCAAAGAACCCCTGAAAAATTACAGTCGCTCGAAGTGCCGGAATGGAAATGGGATGATATTACTATGAATTTTATTGAAGGGTTGCCAAGAACCCAAAATGGAAATGATGCTATATGGGTAATAGTTGATAGATTATCAAAAGTAGCTCATTTCCTAGCTATCGAAATTTTTTTTACTGTCGAACGACTGACTAAGATCTATTATAAGGAGACAGTGAGACTGCATGGAGTACCTAAGTTAATAGTTTTCGATCGAGATTCTAGTTTTACGTCTCGATTTTGGAAAAGTTTACATCAAACCTTCGGTACATAGCTGAAATTCAGCATAGCATTTCATCCTCAAACTGATGGGCAGACAGAAAGGGTAGATCAAGTAGTTGAGGATATGCTGAGGATGTGCACAGTAGAATTTGGAGGATCATGGGATGAATATTTGGCTATGGCAGAGTTTTCTTATAACAACAGTTATCAAACAAGCATTCAAATGGCCCCATTTGAAGCTTTATATGGACGGAAATGCAGAACTCCTCTAAACTGGGATGAAGTGGGAGAAAGGAAGTTGGCTCCAGACCTCTCAAAGAGAATGGCAGAAAATGTTCAAATGATTCGCCAGTGTATACTCACGGCCCAGAGCAGGCAAAAGAAATACATCGATTGCAAAAGAAGGGATTTAAATATCCAAGTTGGGGATCACGTATTTGTTAAGGTAACACCATTCAAGGGAGTCACCCGGTTTGGAAAGAGGGGAGAATTACACCCAAGATATTTTGGGCCCTTTAAAGTTTTGGATAAGATAGGCAATTTAGCCTATAGAATTGCCCTGCCTCCAACCCTAAGTGTCATCCACAATGTATTTCACATCTCCATGCTAAGGAAATATGTTTTCTGATCCTACCCATGTGTTGATAGCGGAGAATTTGCTGATCCAAGAACACTTGAACTATGAGTAAAGGCCAATTAAAATATTGGATTTCAAAATCAAGAAGCTTCGGAACAGATATGTAAAAGTTCAATGGAGTCGATATTTAGAATCCGAAGCCACATGGGAGCTATGAGAAGAGGTCGAAAGAAAATATCCTCAATTATTCAAAGAAAAATAGGTTTCGGGATGAAACCTATTGTAAGGGGGGAGGATTGTGAAACCCCGACCGTATACGCGTCATTTCGACCGTATACACATCATTTCGACATTGCAACCATAGATTCTTTTGTAATTATTTTTATGATAAATAAAAATTCATAAATTATATTGATGAATATGTGTATTGGAGATTGATATAATGCAATTGGAAATTTAACCCCGTGAATAGTGCCCATGAATAGTAACCAGGGATTAAGACACGTGATTAAGAGTTAATCACAAAAAGACAAAATAGAGATTTAATCACTACAGGACAAAATATCATTACTTTTGGATATTTTAATACCATTTTGGATTTTAGTAGAAAAACAAAGAAAAATTCATAATTTGCAATCCGGACGTCGGATTTCGATGAAATTTTTTATGGATGGTTAAAAATTCATGATGGACATGATGAATGGGTTAAGATATGATGAAAATCACAAATCAAAGGTCAAGATGAAACTTCAAAACAAGATAAAAAAAAGTAGCTAACTTTTTAATAAATTCTACTTTGACTTTTTAAATAAAATAAATAATTAAAAATAAAAAAATTAAATGAAATGGCTGCTGCTACAGGGAAGTGGTAGGGGGAGCAGCTGGAAAATTTCACCAAGATCAATGGTCATTAATCATCATCATCTTTAATCAATGGCTAAGATTAATTTAGCCTAATTTAATTAATTTTAAAAAATAAAAAAATAGGTAAAAATAAGGCTGCATAGGGGGTATGGAGCAGGCCTAGGGGGGGCAGCACATGGCTCAAATTTGTTTTTAAAAATTAAAAAGAAATACCAATTTATAATTAAATACCTCAAAGCTAGGGGGTAAATTCCAAATTCTTGAAACATGCAACCCTATAAATAGAGAAGCAGGGAGAACGACCAAGGGCATCAAATCCACACTCCATTTGAGCCATTCCAAGTCCCCAAACCATCCCACAAGTCCAAGGAAAGAAGGGAGTAAGTTAGAGAGAGAAAGTGTGAGAAAAAGAGGCGTATCTCCACTTCGGGTAAGTGATTTCTACCCAAATTTCTTTTGGATGTTAAGTAGGGTAAAAAAATGCTTATATAATTCCTAAGCATGGGAAAATAAGTATAAATATAATGCTTAAATGTAATTATGCCAAAATATCAAAAATTTGGAGCGAAGATAGGATATTTGGGAAGATAGCATATGATATGTGAAAATAATGTTCCAAAATTGATAAATGATGATTTGGGATGTATGATTATGATAAATATGATGTTGAAATGATGATATATTAATTTCATGATTTTTGGAATTAAGGATTATGCTTAAGTGAATTTATGTTGATTTTTAATATATTAAGAAAATGATTTTTTTTGCCAAGTAAATGATGATAAATTAAACATGTATGAAATTTCCTATGATATACAAGGCATAAGCTATGTCAAGGTATTTTTTATTTTTGGAAAAAATATCAATTTTTAGAATCCATAAATAGTAACTACGTCTTTGTGAACAATAACCTCGGATGAACAGTAATCTGCTACAGTGATTTGCTACAGTAAACAGCTTAATTTTGGAGAAAATTTATGGTTAATTTTTAAATATAAGGATAGAAATTTTAAGGAACCTATGGATAAAAATATCTATATAAAGAAATAATGCCCAAATATTATAGAGAATGCATGGAAAGCAGCTTGAATAGAAGAAATAAAATTATCCTTTTTCCTTGAATAGGAAAAGGAAAAGAGAAGGTCGAAGACACCCACTGAGAAGATAAACAAGTTATATATTTTGCAAATTATTTCTAAAATTCTTGAAATTGTTTTTGAATTGCTTTATGAAATTTATTTAAGGTTGCCATACCTATAACTGCTTTACATGAACTGAAGTTTGTGTTGGAAATATGTGGAAAACAAGCTAAATCTATGTTTTGATGATTAACAAATCAATTTGAGTAAGTCTTGGCTACTAACACGTTTGTGGAAATATTTAAGGGATATACATTTGAAGAAAATAAAGCATGGAAGGCCAAGTCGTTCCCCAAGTCGACTCCAAGATCGACTTCAAAGAGCCAAATCCGTCCAGAGTTGAAACGGGAAGAAGAGCAGGTGAAGTCGCAGGCCAAGTCGACTCCACTTGCGACTTGGGAAGCCAAGTCGCAAACGAAGTCGACTCCAGCATCGACTTCAGACGGGAAAAACCGTCCAAAGTTGAATTTGGGGCAGAAGTATACCGAAGTCGCAGTCGAAGTCGACTCCAGTTGCGACTTGGGCGAAGTCACAGACGAAGTCGACCCCAAGTTCGACTTGACGTTCTTCAAAGTCCAAAATGCAGATTCAAGCTCATTTCCAAGATCAACTTAAGATCTCTTAAGACCAAATCAAGGATACAAGCTCATTATCAAGATCAAGTTTATCAAGTCCAAACAAAAGCTTCAAGTACATTTTAAGGTGAAGAAACTCAAGACATGAAGACTAGTATCGAAAGCAAGAAGGATGAATCAAAAACAAGTTCTTCAAAGAAGACTACAAATATATGAAGCCATAAATTGATCAAAGAAAGAAGCCAAGCAAGCTAAGAAGAAGATGATCCAAAGGGAAATGAAGGAACCAAGCATTCCAAGTTTTAAAGATCATCAAGCTTCTTGCCGAAGTGATGTCGCACACCGAAGTCGACTCCACTTGCGACTTGGGTCAAGTCGATGCCCAAGTCGACCCGACCTGGAACTTGAAGTCGCGAACAGAAGGCGAAGTCGCACCCGAAGTCGACTCCATCTGTGACTTGGGCGAAGTCGCATCCGAAGTCGACTCCGCCTGCGACTTGGGTCGCAACGGTCGGATAATTTTCGAACGTTAGCGCATTTAATGCGCGCCACCTACCCTCAAACGTTCGGATTCCCTCCAAAATTATAAAAGGCATTCATTGTGGACGAGGGAAGTAGCTGAGAATCATTAAGTGTGCTTAACTCCTATATTCAAGAGGTCTAAAGAGGTCAAGCCATTCAAAGAGGAAGAACTTTGCTTCAAATTGCAAGAGCTACATTTCTGAATCTTCAAAGTCTACATTACGAGTTCTTCTCTGCGCCAAATTGCTTCTACACATCTGTAAAGTGTAGACTCCTTTTGTTATTTCATTTTGTTGTATTGAACTTGATTTAGTTTGAGGAACTAAGATCAAGTGTAAGCAAGGTAGTGTGTGATTGGAGTGGAACTCATCACCTACCTGTGCTGTGTTGTATTGAAGCCCCCTAGAGCTGGAATCTAGAAGAGAGCAGTGGCTCTAATTGTATTTGAGGAATACAATAGTGGAACCCAAGTCACAAGGAGTGTGAGCTTGGAAGAGTGGAGTAGGAAGGTTGCCCGAACCACTATAAAAATCTTGTGTGCTTGATTTATATTTCAACTCTTTACATTATATTGCTTTCTATTTTGTTTCTTCATAAAGGGGAATAGATTAATCCGGGGTAAAGTTTCTGTTTAAGCTTTAAATTTTTAAATACCCAATTCACCCCTCCCCTCTTGTGTAATTGCCATTAACTAGGGACCAACAAGTGGTATCAGAGCAGGTCTTTGAGTTAAACCAAAGAGGTCTATTGATATGGCATCCCAATCGACTCTTGTTCCCGCATTTGCCGAAGGCCAATCATTTACTAGGCCACCATTGTTTGATGGGAACAATTTCGGCTATTGGAAGCTTCGTATGAAGCAACTCATTATGGCTACCGACATGGATTCTTGGATTGCAATCCAAGATGGTGTAATATTGCCTATAGATGAAATAGGTTCCAAATGGACCGAAGAGGAAGTAAGAACCGTCAAGAGCAATGCTAAGGCTATGAACTCTTTATTTTGTGCTCTTATGACTTCTGAATATGATAGAGTATCCTCTTGCCTAACCGCTAAAGAAATATGGGATACTTTAACATCTATTTATGAAGGAATTTCTCAAGTCCAAGGGACTAGGAGAAATATTCTGATAGGAGAGTTGGAAAGCTTTAGAATGCTAGAAACAGAAAATATTTCTGAAATATTTGTTAGATTTTCTAAGATTACTAACGCTTTGAAAGGTCTTGGAAAGGCTATCTCTGAATCCGAACAGGTCATGAAGATACTAAGAGCTCTACCGGAATCTTGGACTCCAAAGATTACGGCGATTGAAGAAGCCAAAGACCTAAATACACTAAAGCTAGAAGATCTAATTAGCTCATTAATGTCACATGAGCTAATTAAGAGAAGAAACGAAGACAATCACAAAGGGAAGAAAGCTATTGCGTTAAAAGCGGCACACAACTCAGAAGAGTCTACCTCCTCTTCGCATAATGATAATGAAGATATTGCACTTCTCACTCGCAAATTCTGAAAATTTGTGAGAAAAGAAAGGAACTTCAAGGACTTCAAAGAAAGAACAAGAAGAGAGAAGAAGAAGGAGCCAACGAAGTGCTACAAATGCGGCGGGATAGGACACATAAAAGCTCAATGTCCCACGCCGGAAGAGAAATCAAAAGAGTATCAAGAGAGGAAGGAAGGACATGAAGGCAGAAAATACCAAAGGCCAAAGGGAAGAGGGATGTACGTCATTGAAGAGACTTCATCAACAAGCAGCTCCTCAACCGACGAATTTGAGGCGGCAAATTGTGCTAGAATTTGCTGCATAGCACGAATCGAACAAGAAGAAAACTTTTTATGTTTGAACACTACGGAAGTTTTGGAAGAACAAACCATCTCAACAAGGTGCACAAGCAATGAAGAGGTAACTTCCAAACCTTGCTATTCTCAATCAAGTTATTCTTCTTTTCAAGAATGCCTCAAATGTGCTGAATTAGAAGAACTGCAAATTGCTTATGATTCATTATATGAAGAAATCAAAAAGCTAGGAAACAAGTTGTCATTGAAGAGACAACAATGTAACTTCGTTATTATTGAAAATGGTAAACTAGCTGAAAAATCAACAAAACTAAAAGAAGAAAATGAATCATTGTTGAAAGAGATAGAAAAATTGAAAAAGGAGAACGAATCATTAGCAAAGTTCTCTAATCCTGGAGAAAATGTAAAAAAGTTTTTGAACATGACTGCTCAAACAAATAAAAGAGGCCTTTGATATTATACATTTGAGCAAAAAGAAAGTGGTAAATCGAATGTGCCAATACTTGGGAAATATCAAACCAAAACTGCACCTATATACAAGCCACAAAAGAAAAATATTATGTGGACTAGAAGGCCAACATTTGAACCAAAATATACTTGGAGGCCTATTCCTAGATTACCAATGGCTTGCAATTTCTGCAACAAAATGGGTCATAAAGCCTATAAATGCAACTTTAAGAAACTATATGACCATGGTGCAAAATTAGTTTGGGTTCCAAGAAATACAAGATTTGGACTTTCTAAGTTAGAGCAATAGAGATTGAATTATATTACTAACCCAAATGGACCCATAAAATGGGTACCAAAGAGATGAGATTTACTTGTTTATTTTTCAGATTTGTTTCAAGGCAAAGGCAAACAATGTATGGTTCATGGACAGCGGTTGTTCAAGGCATATGACCGGAGAAAGAAGTCTATTTCACAAACTTAAGCCTTGCAACGATGGAACGGTTGCCTTTGGTAATAATGAGAAAGGTAAAATTAAAGGTAAAAGAAACATTTATAGTATTTCAAATGCATGCATGGAAGATGTTTTGTTTGTTGAAGGACTCAAGCATAACCTAATGAGCATTAGTCAATTATGTGACAAAGGATACAAGGTTGTGTTTGAATCATCTATATGTAATGTATTTGATGGAGAACATATCATGTTTAGTGGAAAAAGACATGGAAATGTATATTTGGTTTCACTTGACGAATTAGATGGTCAATGTCTAATGGCCATTGATAATGATCCATGGGTTTGGCATAAAAGGCTTGGACATATAAACATGAGAAATATAAAGACCCTATGGAAGAAAAGTTTGGTAGAAGGCTTGCCAAAGTTGAAATATGACAAAGACAAAATTTGTAAGGCATGTCAATTATCTAAACAACCTAAAATGCCTTTCTCTACCAAAAAGGATTTCAAACAACCTAAAGGTGAAATGCTTGGACAATCTGCCTTTTAGATAACCCATGATGTGGACATTTTCTTAATAATTCTTTTAATCTTTCCTAGGATTCATGGATTTGCTCCCCAGGTGTTTGGGAAAATTGGGTAATTGCTCTTCTCATGGTATTGGTTCGGCCTATAAGATAAAATTTCTTTAGAAACTCTTGTTGTATCATATTCCAAGTAATGATAGGTCTACTTAGCGTACCTAACCAATATTTAGCCTTATCTTTAAGGGAAAATGGGAAAAGCCTTAATTTGAGAGCGTCATCAGAGAAACCTTGTATTTTCACTGTGGAGCAAATTTCTAAAAGTTCATCTAAATGCTTATAAGGATCTTCATTAGTATTTCCATAAAAAGAGGGAAGCATTTGGATGGTTCCTGGTTTAATTTCATATTGATTGGCTTGAGTTTGAGGTAGTTGAATACAACATGAGGGATTATAATTGGTTGGAATCAAATATTCTTTCATTTGTTTAGGAGGATCAGGTTCAGCGTTATTAATTTCTAACATTTGATTTTGATCCATTATATATTTTTGTGATTTTCTTAATTGATGTAGGAATCTTTCAATTTCAAGGTTTGATTTTATCAAATCAGGATTTAAAGATCTCCTACCATGCATATATCATTAAATTTTTTTTAATAATAATTCACTGTTGGGGTTAATAATTAAATGATTAAATCTTATGACACTTCCTTTAGTCAGCCAGGTAAGGGGTGGGATTATGGGAGGCTCCCCTTGCTTTAGCAAGGTCCTAATTAAATAACCATAAATCCACTTAGGCGTTAGCCTTTTAACCTCTAGCCTAGACACCAACCTTTGGTTGTGCCATTAAATCTAATCGTTTAATTGTTCACTCCCAATTGTGTGAATGAAATTTTTAAAGGGATTAAAA
The DNA here is from genome assembly GCA_030490835.1 of Annona cherimola. Classification (NCBI taxonomy): domain Eukaryota; kingdom Viridiplantae; phylum Streptophyta; class Magnoliopsida; order Magnoliales; family Annonaceae; genus Annona; species Annona cherimola. Next base: position 533,788 of record JASFXW010000033.1, on the reverse strand, counting down.
TTTATATTTTTGCAAACTAAAGTTCCACAAAATGCTAAAAAAAGCAGATAACAAATAAACTGAGTAATGAGCAAAGGAAAACAATGATATTAAACTAACATCATAGCACTTAACTTGAAGTAAAGCAACATAAGATGAGAATTAATAAAAAAAATTCAGATCATTAAGGAAAAAAATAATTCAAAATTTCGTGCCTCCCGGGCAACGGCGCCAAAAACTTGATGCATACCAAGTGCTTGTCGTTAAAAGCACTATGATCACCAGTTTAATTAAAATTAACCAAAACACATTAAAGCTACTACTATGCGGATGATAGTGTAGAATAATGGTGAGTCGGGTCGAATCCACAGAGAGGCTATATAATTTTGAATTATTTTAAGCAGAAATGAAAGAAAAAAGTGAGAGGGTGTAGAGAAGAGAAAGAAAGAAATTAGAGAGAGAGGAAAGGGAATAGAGAAATAAGAAAGAGGAGAGAGAAATCAGATAAAGAAAGGAGAAAGCAGAGACAGAGAAAGGAGAGGAGAAATTGCAATTAACTAAAATCAAATCTAAACTAGGATAACAATTAAAAGACTACAGAAGTAAATTTTAATCTTCGAAAACAGGAATGAAAATTGCATTAAGCTTAATTTAAAAATTACAATGCATAAAGCGGTAAATCTACGCTATACATTACAAATCTAAAATTAGCAACTATAAAGCATTAAAGAAAAAAACTGTAATTAAAAGAAAATTTATTTACTCCAATTCTTGCTCGAAGACCACTCTTTTGAGAAGCAATCTAAGCCCTTGGAGCATTACCCACTTGGCAAAGGTCCCACATAAATGGGTCCCACTTCAAGGGGGAGGAGAGTGTTGTGTGTCTTCGGGTGTGTGGAGGGACCCTCCTTATATAGAATGTGGGGCACCCCCTTGGGAAGTTTTAGGAATTGATTTGGGATTCCCATTATAGCAGCTATTGTAGCTGCTCTTGCCATTTACCGTAGCTTCCTTCTTTGCACCGTTACATCCATGTCTGCAAGAGCTTGCAAATGCTGACATGGCCCTACAGCCACCAACCTCTTCAAATTCTTCTCCTCCCCCACAAAATCCTTCCTATTGGATCGAACAGCAACCAGCGAAACCAGTGCCCACCTAGCAACATCCTGCATCCCAACTGTCTTAGAAAATTTCATCTTTTTCATAAGGGCGGACATGCAGCCAGAAACGGCATTCCTCTGGGTCAGCAGTGATGGCATCGATGGCGGCAATAGCCTTCTTCTTGACATCCATTGAAGCCGTCACCAACAATCGCAGCAGAGGCCCCAAACCCCCTTCTTGAAATACGCACTTCCTGGAAGAATCGGAGGCATTGGTAGCGGGATGGGAGAGGGACGAAGAGGCCTGGTCGATCAGGTTCTGTCGCTGGCGGTTGCAGTTGGCCGAATTTTGGGTTTTTGCGCTGCCAATTTTCATGGAGATGGCTTGGTTTGGAGAAGACGGCCTGGCTGCACTTGCTGCTATTGCTTGGAAGATGAAGTGGATTCCATTGTTGGAATTTGTGGCAGCTATGAATTTCTTTGCTTTGGGGAAGATGATGATGGAGGGAAAGAGATGATTTTTGATGGTATTAATAGGGGTGGTGATCGGAAGAGCTGTTGTCATGGTTTTCGGTGGTTTAGGAGAAAGTTCGGGCAGCTAGAATTGTTTGATTCCATGGATGGAACAGAGATGCTGTTTAGTGGTTTGAGGCAAGTTGGTTACAAATCAGAACCCGTTTGATGAACTTTGGGGTCGAGTGGTGAGTTGTTGAAAATAAAACTAATGCAGGGATGGCTGCAATTTGGGGCTTCCGGATTCTTTTGATTGCTCACATGGCAGCTGCTTGGCTTGTGCGACTAACGAAGATGGGTGGCCTACTGTTGATTGGGTGGGATCTCGGCTGGATTTCAAAATCCATGGTAGTCGGTCGATGATAGCTATTGTCTATCCGGACAAGAGAAAGAAATTGAGCTCCGGTAATGGTTGTTGTTGCGGGTGAAGGAGAAGTCGTACGCCATTGCAATCGTTTCTCTGATCTCTGCTGCTGTGCTCCAGTCGATTTAGGGGCGATGGAGTACCGAAAATGGTAGCCCGGCGATGTACGGTCATGTGTACTCATGCAGAAAACAAAAATGTGGATTTAAACATTTAACTTTTGTCAAAATAGTTTTAATAAGCTCATAGAGATTTTTAATTTACTTTTTCGCCCCTTTTGAATTTATTTGATGAAATTTTATCTTAAATGTCATAACAGTTTGCTTTATAACCATATTTTAGATTATATTTACAACTGTATGTATGAATTTTCCAATAGATGGTTTTATAATTTTGCCCAAATTATATTAATACGCTAATACATATTTTAACGTTGAAATTTTCTAGGGGATTGAGTCATGATTTTATATTTTTCGAGAATATTTGCAAAATGTCCCATTTTATAGCAAAATTAAAGATTCTATCAAAAATATGATTTTCATGAAATTCCACTTAAAACATGTATTTAATTAACATTTTAATATTTAATTGTGCGAATTTAACATGAAATTAAATGAAATTTTTTTAGAATTATCAGGGTTCGCGCGCGAGAGGAGAAGAGGGAGAGCCCAAAAACGAATTGCCAAGCAAGAGAAAGAGGAAATCAAGATCAAAGCCCGGATTGAAGAGAGGATTCAACCCCATTGGTGGAAACCGCCGGAAAACAGTGTTTTCTATTTCTTTCCACTTTTCTTTCTCTGCTTTCATGGATACTTTTTACATGGATGTAATGGATGTTGAAACCATGTCTTTTAACTAAACTTCCATTAGATAGATAGTTAGGATGATTTGAATTCTAAACTATATTGTTTCTTGATTCTTAGAATATTCAGGAATGAATATTTGATTTTATATATGACTGTGTATGATTTACCTTTGCATGTGTGGATTTAATGCTTTTTACAAGATTAGCTACCTTGTAAGATGATTTAATTGCTTGATTTATCCTTGGAAGTGTAAAATCTCTGCCAGATTCATGTGTAAGGCATAGGTTTCTACCTTTGTGTAAGGGGAGTTGTTTAACGGATAGGAATATACTGTTAAACCCTGTGTAGTTATTATACAGGTTATGAACTTATCAATTTCACTTTATTTAATGGCATGAGAACATAGTAATTAAATCGGGTGTAATTAACTTTATATAATGTTGGAAGACATATATAAAGATACATGAACTTGGGCTAGTAAATCCATATGCAATCCAATTAAAAAGAACCAAAGCAATATAGTTTAGATTCAAGAATTCTGAGCTATCCATCTGTCATCCCTAATAAGTAACTTGTTTGTAGTATCCAGTGGTTTCGCAACTCTACTCTAATTTCTCATTGCAATCATTAGTTCTAGTTAAATCATAAACTCAGAATTTTCACCCATCGAAAGCAGTCAAACTAATTAATAATTCCGGTTAATAATTCCTCGTGGGAACGATACTTTACTCGCTCTTTATTACTTGACATGACACGTATACTTGCGTAAATAGTGAGCATTTTAGTTGACATATACGCATCTTGTCAAGTTTTTGGTGCCGTTGCCGGGGATTTGTTTAGCCAATTATTTTTAGTTTTATTGCTTTCTTGTATAATTCTGTAGAATAGTTTATTTTCATAATTTCTTTTAGTTTATAATTTCTTTTTCTGCTAGTTCAATTTCATTGGTTTTTGCAGAGTTATCTCATATTGTATGCGCCGAGGCAGAGCCGGAAAGGAGATTGCTATTCCTTTTGATCTGGAACCCAAACGAACCTATTTTACAAGGCGTCGCAAGAGCAGGGAGGCTAGGAATCGACAGCATACGATGGAATGCATCGAGAACCAGAACGAAAATGTTCACGCAAATCAGCAGGAGAACAAAGGATTGAGATTCCGAATCATCTGCCTCAAGATGATTTGGACCAACCCATTTGGGATATGATTTCTCTTGGCCAGAATGCAGTTCAAACTAGCATTGCGCCTCCTCCGATCGTCACTAATAATTTTGAAATCAAACTGGTGATTTTCCAGATGCTCCAGTCTATTGGGCAGTTCGGAGGTCTAGCATCTAAAAACCCACACTGCCATCTGCGGAATTTTCTACAGATTATGAACACTTTCAAGCAGAACGGTGTAACGCCCCGAACCGAGATGTCACTTCCTTACCTCAAGATCCTATCGATTGGTAAATGTGAATTAGGATTGTTGCCCTGATCACGCGGCGGGTTCTTAATTGGAATACGTTTAAATTTTTTTCGTTTATTCATCTGTCATCATTCATAACTTGACATGACAATCATCACACATCGTGACACTTCACTTATAATAGAATTCATCATTTCATTCATAGCATCCTTTCATGCCTGTAATTATTCACTCAATCATTGTACACATCATACTTGCATACATTTAGTCATTGACTCACATGAAACTTAGAATTTTAACTAAGTTCATATACACATAAACATGGAACTTAGAATTCTAACTAAGTTCATATACACATTAGCTTACCTTAGCATATTCATGTTTTTCCATTCCTCATAATCTTCAAGGCTATCATCATGTACCTTCCTCCACGTCTTAGGTTCGCAACCTTCTGAGTTTCTCCGGTACCTGTCTAAGGGTTGGGAAAACAAAACGTGAGTGATAACTCAGTAAGCAAGCATTTTTTATCTTTAGGGCAAGGCTTCCTTGAAAACCTTTTTCATAAACATTGGGAATACCTTTTTTCCTGAGGATATGTATATGTCCTAAAATATCATCATGAAATCTTTTTCATTAAGTATTCATTCATAAAACCAGTTACAAGCCACGCGTAGGCCTGTTAAGGCAAAACATACACGTTTTACCTTCTCCGATGGAATCCCTTTAATTCTTATATGAACATTTTTAATGTTCATAGACATTACATGAAATCATCGTTTGCCAATGGACGTTTTACATCCAAAACATTTTTCTTATAAATCCTTAGGCAAAGGAGACATCTCATGTCTCAAAACATCATTAACATGAACCATCATAAAATCTTTTAGCCAAGGGACATTTTATGTCTCAAAACATCATTAACATAAGCCATCATAAAATCCTTTAGCCAAGAGACATTTTATGTCTCAAAACATCATTAACATAAGCCATCATAAAATCCTTTTCTTAATCCTCGTCTTGGGGCTTGTTTATAGCAAACAAGGCAAATAAAATACGTAAACCATTTTCATAAATGCATTTGCATAAACACATTTCCTTTAATTCCTATTATTTACACTTTTGTGTAAAACACCCTTTCTTTTAAAGTAACTTAAGCATATTAGCTCATAAGAATCCAATTTAGGATAACTTGTTATATAAATGCTTTTATAACCCAATCTTTGGGCTTTTGAAAAGCCAAATGCATGCAAATGCATTTCTCCCCATCCAGTAGTGACACTTAGCAAGTGGTCATGCTACCTTTTGGAAGAGAATCCTTAACAACACGCTAGCCCAGCGACTATTTATATATTCTACTCCCATCTCAAGGAGGGCGCCGCTGGCACTCCTCCCATCTCTTAGCGACTTGGCCTTATGTAGAGTGGGCCCGGTCATCCCAACCGTGCTCTACAACTTTCCTATTACTTGTACTGGTGCACCATACATTACTATGACGGACCGCAGTCCGTTTGGTTTGAAGAACCACAGACCGCAGCCCCATGTTCTTTTAAACCGGGATCACAAACCGCAGCCTGCATCCATATGCACAAAAATCTTAGACCGAAGTCTATATTTAAGAATAATTTTCAAAAACACATCACAGACCGCAGTCTGTGTCAACTTGTAAGCGAGTGCACCCACTTTAACAAGTTGTTATTTGAAATCCAGTTTTAGGATGACTTTCCTTAAATTCCTTTAGAAACATTTTGAGTAAAATATTTTGATAAACATTTGAAATGTTTGAGAAACAATACATCTTAAAATCCTTTTAATAAAAGAATTTCAAATCCTTTGGATTTCCATAAATAAATCATATTTTTCTCTAATATTTGCTTGGTTTCCATTTCAGGACCTTTTGTTTACAAAAGTTATGCAATCATGCTATCCCCTTCTCCATAACCTAAAAATTTAATAATTGTCCACATATCAATCATTTTTACATAAAGGGAAATTGCACAGTTTTTGCATGCTATTAAGCAACCTGAAATCAAACCATTTTATGAAATCAATTATAGAAGGTTGGTCATCCATAAATCCCTTTTTAACACATATGTATAAACATATTTAACATAGATTTCCTTGTCTAAAAGAAATCAAAACTTTTCGAACATCATTTCAATACATATGGACTATGTCCAAAACATCATTTATTATTTAATTATCTTGACCTAGTAAAACAAATCTTTTTTCATCATTGTTTATCACGAGTTATTGTAGAAATAACTCACAACTCATTTACAAACAATATTTTGTGAAAAATGGTAAAATTCCCTTTTTCTTATAAAATGTTGTTGAACAATATCATATAGTACTTGCTTGCTTAAAAGAAAATTCTTAAAACCATCGGTATCAAACATGAAATCCTTAGAAAACATTAGCATGAAGAACTTGCTTACTCATAAAAAAAAATTCTTAATTCCATTAACATGAAGCATTCCCATCCTTGGCAACACTTAGGATAAATTATTTATCTTAAGAAGTGTCGCTTGCTTCCCATGAAGCAAACCTTAAGACTTTTCATTAAAGTCATCATTTTTCCCAAACTTATGGCTTTGCGTTAAAGTTGTCATATTCAAAACTTGTGCTTGTCCATTCGTTAAAACATAAACATAAACATTGCAATCATATCAATCATATAGAAAGAAAATGCATTTTAGAAAGTTCTCTTGCTTACCTGAGATCGCTATAATCCCTTTTTCCTTCCATTCTTTTCCTTGCCTACATGAAAATAATATGATTTTTTTCATATATTTCTTTTCCTTGCATTCCATTTAGTTTTCCAACCCATTTTATTCACATATATCATTTATTCAACTTCTCAAGTCACTATGCATACATTTAGTATATACGTACACATTTTTATACATTCCATCGACTAATCACATAACATATATAACCCCATAATTAGGGTATCCATTCAATCATACAAAATCCATCCATTAACTATCATACATAGGTTCATTAACCTTCATTTACCATTTTTCACTTTTTTTTCCAAAATTCATTCATTGGTTCCCGTTCCGAGTGTCCGTTATGACCTTAGGCTTCATTACATAATTTCAAAATTAGAAATTAACCTCATGAAGTGCTAAAAAGATATATATTCATGAAATATATCATATTTTCATACATTTTTGCACAAAATCATATTCTACATGTCATTTATCATCCTTGCATGTCCATTCCTTCACATATGCTCTTATGGCAACCTATACATAAGATATTTCATAAAATTTTCTATGGCAGAAATTTAATCCATATTTTAGCGGTTTAATTAACCTTAATTACCATTGCATTTATTGTATTTTCATGGGATTTAAATCCACTCGCCATAGGTTTCCAAAACAGCAAGTTTGGAACCCGTTTTTACCCGTCTAACGTGTCTTTTGACACATAACCTTAAGCAGTTACCTTATTCCAAAATTTCAGCATATAATCCTAATTTTCTTAACCCATATTTAGGTTATTAACATATATATCAATTTGGATCATTTCTACATAGGTTTCATATTTCTTTTTGATTTTTTTCTCAAACTATCCACATATGCTGAAATCAGGCGTACTGAAATCTCAAAATCTTGAATTAATATCAAATAAAGTATTTTTGATCTTAAATTTATACAATACCTTAAAAAATATATTAATTAACCAAAATAAATATTTTCATCATAAAAAATTAATTATTTATATTTATTTTGGCATTTTTACCTTGCTAGACAGCAGCATCCATTTTCAGTCATCCTTAATCACGTAAATTATTGGGTATATTTATACCGATAAAAACCTAATTTTTAATTTTTTATTGTGATCCTAAATATTTCTTATATATTATTTAAATTTTTAAACCAAAAATTCCTTGTATAAAAATTATTAAAAATAATTTTCTACAGATGATCCTGTCACCCATTTTACTCTGTTTGGGTTAGTCTTCTCGGATTTGTAATTTGAAACATACTTATCATTTTAACCTGAAAATTGGTTAGTTAATTAATAACCCCATAATTATTATTTCCAAAAATTTTCATACTAAAATTCAATCATTTACTATTCCGTCCATAATTTAATTTATAACATCATATATCATTCAAAACTTCATTTTCATAATCTAAATCATGAAATTTCATACATGCAAGCTAATACCCATTCCATATTCATTAAAAAGCATGTTGAATCATCACTTTAAAGCATGTTTAAACATCCTTTTCATTTTTGAATTTTGGAGTTCAAGAACTCAAGATAAACCAATCAAAATAACACATCTACTTACTTGGATTGATGCTCTCCAAACCCTAATCACTTGGAAGAGTTTTCCTCCACAAATTCCCTTCTTTTTTTCTTGCTCTTCTTCTTCTTTTCCCTTGATTTTCCTCTGCTTGGAACGTTCAAGGGGCTGGCTAGGGATGGACGTGAGGGCTGCTCTTGGGGAGATGGAATTTCCAACCATCAACCATGTGAACGTGCACTCCTTATGGGACTGGATTTTCTCCAACTGTGGGCCCCACTTTTCCTGGGTTTCCACAGAAATTTAATGAATTTCTATCCCCCTTATGTGCTGGTGAACTCACAGCCATATAAATTATTTTTTTCATATTTTCTTAATCGCAAAAATCTGCATGCATCAAGACCGTCCAAACTACCCATAGATTATGTCCATTTCTGCTTTCATTTATCCAGATTTTTTTCATTTTTTGATAATACCCATTTAAGGGTAAATCATACACCTAATTATGCTTTAATTCATTCATTAATTTGGCATTAATAATTTTAGCAAAATGACAGCAATCAGCCCATCATTTGGACGTCATTTGCATGAGACAAAGCTGTCCACTTTTGCATTTTTCAATGGGCAGCTGATAATCACGAATTTTCAGGGATTTTTCCACATGATTAATGGCCCATTACTTAGCCTAGGTGTTTAGGTATTTTAGATACATATTTGGGATTTTTTTTAAAATCCAAAAACCATACTTTATCACCCATGGTCGTCCCTTGTGTTGGCACACATACATGTCTATTGAAGCTACTCCCTTAGCCATTTAAAACCCTGCATTTAAGCTACTGATTTTCCATGGATTTTATCATTTTTGTTAATTTATAAAATCCACTTGGAATTTCCTCCCTTTGACACCTCTTATATGCCATTAAATAATGCATTTAATCCATGTACTTTAGCTATTAATGCATGGTACTCGTGGGTGTAAAAGTCAACTATGTGCACCTTTTTCAATACAGGTATTTTTCTAAAAGTTCATGCTTAATCTAAGCCATCCAAAATAAACATCTCATAATTTCATTCAACCGTTTCAAATTTCATCTCAATCCGAGTTTCATAGCTCCCGTTATAGCCGTTTAAAGTTAACGGTTGAAATTGAAATATGATCAATAAATCATAACTCTAATTTCATCAAGGATTTTCATAATAGAATAATCCCATAATACCAAGCCCAACATCATCAACTTTCATTTCAAATTTCACTTGAATCCGCTTTACAGGCGTTGAGTTATGAATTTTCTAGTATTTTCCAACATAATTCCACAATTTCCATTTTAATCTCCATTAATTAAATCATGGAAATTAAACTAAACATTCATGCCACATTAGCATGTTTTAATCCTCATTATGCCCCTTTAGTCACCTTGACTCATATTGGGCTCCGGCGATTAAATTTTTAATCACCCTTCTTAATTAAACCCTAATTGCAACATATCATAAAATCTTAAAATCATCCAAAAATTCCATTTAATCATATATAAGTCACATGTACATGTTCAGTGCATACATTGAATCTTACTTAGGTTGGGGTTTCACAAATGGAGTCTCCGACGAGGCAATGCGGCTTCAGACATTTCCATTTTCTCTTTTTCTCTGCATGATCGAGCTTCGGAGTGGATAGACTCTTTGCCCCCGAACTCGGTCAACACATGGAACGACTTGGCGCAGAAATTCCTGGAGAAATACTTCTCGCCTGCCAAGTTAGCCAAGCTGAGGATGGATATAGTCTCATTCAAGCAACACGGAGAGGAGACCCTATCAGAGGCGTGGGACCGCTTCAAAGACCTGCTCCGAAAATGCCCGCATCATGGAATTCAGTCGTGGGTCCAAATTCATATTTTCTATAATGGTCTCCAAAATTCCACCCGTCACATGGTGGATTCTTCATCAAATGGTTCTCTGCTGAGGGAAAGATATCGGGAATCATATGCCCTACTCAAAAAAATGGTGGCCAATACTTATCAACTGCCATCTGACAGAAGCCGAAGTGGGGGTCTACTCCATCTGGATGCAGTTTCGTCGATAAATGCCCACATCGACGCTTTATCTTGGAAAATTCAGAATTTATCCAGGCCAGCTAACGTCAGCGCGCTAGGGGCATCTACACCACAGCAATCGACAACAGCAGACATTTGTACATGGTGTGGCGAATTTGGCCATCCTAGTGATGAATGTGCCTCCAACCCGGAGTCCATTAATTATGTGGGAAATTTCCAGAGAAACCCAATGAATCAGTATGGAAACAACCACAACCCAAGTTGGAGAAATCATCCCAACTTCTCATGGAACAACCAAATGACGCCGAATCAACCGCCCGGATTCTCGCAGCAGCCCCCACAGCAACAACCTGCAAGACCATTTCAGTTCAATCCACCACCGCGAGAAGAGAAGAAATCTGATCTGGAAAACCTCTTTATGCAATTCATGCAATCCTAGATCATGACGAACAGGAACTCAGAAGCTCAGATAGGACAATTGGCCTCAACCCCGAACAACCGACCTCAAGGTTCGTTGTCGAGCGACACTGAGAAAAACCCAAAAGGAAAAGGGAAGGAACAGGTCTAGGTAGTCACATTGCGTAGTGGACAGCAGTTACCCGATGCAACGTCACAAGAATCAGTAACTGAACCCACTAATCCTCTAATTCAGCAGTCGCAGGAGCTAGAAGAACCAGTTACTACCCAGAAGCAACTGGATGCTGAAATCGCCACGAATCCAAGTCCGCCTCCTCCATTTCCTCAGCGATTCGAAAAGACTAAAAAGGAGGGCCAATTCAAAAAGTTCTTAAAGGTATTAAAGCAGCTGCATATTAATATACCTCTCATCGAAGCCTTGGAACAGATGCCTAGCTATGCCAAATTCATAAAAGATGTGCTATCAAGGAAAAAGCGGTTGATAGAATTCGAAATGGTGGCATTAAAAGAGGAAACCAGTGTGAGGGTGCAGAGTAAGCTGCCTCTTAAACTCAAGGACTCAGGGAGTTTTACCATCCCGTGTACGATTGGAGACCAATACTTCGGGAGAGCCCCATGCGACTTGGGAGCCAGTATTAATCTCATGCCCAAGTCCATGTTCAAAAAATTAGGCCTCGGGGAAGCCCGACCTATGACACTGATGCTACGATTGGCGGATCGATCCATCACATATTCGGAAGGTATTATTGAGGATGTCCTTGTCAAGGTGGACAAGTTCATCTTTCCAGCTGATTTTATTATCCTGGACTATGAAGAGTATCGAGATGTGCTAATTACTCTCGATCGGCCTTTCCTTACAACGGGCAACGCAATAATCAATGTTTGAGCCGAAGAATTAACCATGCAAGTGAAAAATGAAAAGGTTACGTTCAACGTGCTCAAGTCTATACAGAGCCCAACTGATTCATAGGATTGCTTAAGGAGAGATATGAGCAATTTAAATGTTCAAGAGCTTCCCCAGACTGGTATTGAAAAGGACCCAGAGGAGATTGCAACTAGGGGCTGCAAGTTATCTGATTATGCTAAAGACCGACTCGTTGGTCACATCGGGCTTGAATGACTGACTAAGCAGGTGGAAAGCCAGGACATGGAAATTAAAGCTAATAATGGAATATAAGGGGTTACAATTGATAAACTTGGATGTTTTCATATCCGAAGACCCCTATCTCATCTGCCGGGAGGTCAAATCTGGCACGACCTAATGGACCGATGGTCTAAGCTTAGAACTGAACCTCAAGATTACAGTCCGAATGGACGTGAGTGTGAGGTGGTGAAATTGAAAGCAGATTGAATAGCAGGAACGTCGGGCTGAGGACGTTAAGCTTAGCGCTGAATAGGAGGCAACCCATTGCTTAGTCTCAATTTGATTTGCAATTTTTTTTTATTTTTATTTTCAGAAAAATAATTTGGAGCATAATTTCATAAAGATCATGCTTGGAAGCAACTAGGAAAAATTGCAAAAAAATTGATGGAAAAAAAATCGGCGCCTAGGCGCCCCATGGGGGCGCCCCGGTGATAAATCATATTTTTACGAGTTATCATGGCCCATTTCAGACTTAATTTGGTGTTAGTTCGAGAGATTAGGTATAGTTTGCACTCATTTAGCTTAATTTTCTTTCATTTTGCATTTTAGGAGCATTAATTAGTTTTTAGGCAATTTTCGCATTATTTAGGCATTTTTAGTTCATTTATTTAGTTTTTTCATCTTTTATAGGAAGGACGAGACATATGATAGCAGAGCAGACAAATTGAATGCAAGATGAGGTGTCCAGAACCAGAGAGTTGGCGCCTAGGCGCCACCCTACGCCCCTTGACCGTTTGCAACACACATAGCTGACATGAAGGGAGCAGTCCAGAGAGTTGGCGCCTAGGCGCCACTTCATCAACATGCAACTCAAGTGAAAATATTGCTAAAACCGCAAGTTAGAAACCACATCCAGGGAGTTGGTGCCTAGGCACCAGTGTAGAAATTCCTAGGGTCTCCAGACATTGTCCAAATTGCTCAGCACATAGAGAGTTGGCGCCTTGGCACCAATACTCATCCGTACGCGAATATTCCAGTGCATAAGCTATGCAAATAGGACTCTATATATAGTTCCTAGGGGTTTACGCGTGCGAAGAGGTGAAGAGAGGAGGAGAGAGAGCCTTAGAACGAACCAAAGTGTAGAAGAAAGTGGAAATCAAGATTAAAGCACGGATTGAAGAGAGGATTCAAGCCCCGTTGGTGGAAACCACCGGAAACAGTTTTCTCTTATTCTTTCTAATTTTCTTTCTCTGTCTTTATGGATACTTTTTATATGGATGTATTGGATGTTAAGATCATGTCTTTGAGCTAAACCTCCATTAGATGGATAGTTAGGATGAACTGAATTCTAAACTATATTATTTCTTAGTTCTTAGAGTATTCAGTAATGAATATTTAAGCTTATATATGATTGTGTATGATTTACCTTTGCATGTGTGGGTTTAATACTTTTTACAAGATTAGCTACCTTGTAAGATGATTTAATTGCTTGATTTATCTTTGGAAGAGGAAGATCTTTGCCAGATCCATGTGCAAGGCATAGGTTTCGACCTTTTGTGTAAGGAGAGTTGTTTAACGGATAGGAATATACCGTTAAACCCTATGTAGTCATTATACAAGTTATGCACTTATCAATTCCACTTTATTTAATGGCATGAGAACATAGCACTTAAATAGAGTGTAATTAGCTTTATATACTATTGGAAAACATGTATAAAGATATATCAACTTGGGCTAGTAAATCCATATGCAATCCACTGAAAAAGAACCAGAGCAATATAGTTTAGATTCAAGGATTCCGATCTATCCATCTGCCATCCCTAATCATAAAACCCGTTCAAAGTATTCAGTAGTCTCACATCTCTACTCTAATTTCCCTTTGCAATTATTAGTTTAATAGGACCACAAACTCAGAATTTCACAACACTCGAAGCAGTTTAACTAATTAATAATTCTGGTTAACAATTCCTCGTGGGAACGATACTCTACTCACTCTTTATTACTTGACATGACACATATACTTGCGTAAATAGCGATCAATTTAATAGACATATATGCAGCTTGTCACCCGGCGCCATGAGGAACACCCCGAAGAACACGGGGGCCTCGACGCAGGGTCGTAGACAGCGCGACCCGGACGTCCTATAAAGAATGCGGTTAGGGTTCACTAAACCCCACGCCCCGGTGCCGAAACTCCCCATTTCTCATTTCCAAACATTCTCACCTAGATTTCAAGCCATTTCAACTCAAATCCAACATTAAGGATTCATCTGCCCATTCCATCCATTCCAACCATTCCATTTTCATTCTTTTCTCCCTTTGCTTAGATCCACTCAAATCCATTCAAAACTCCGGTATTTCATCACCAAATCCTAAGCCTAACACCTACATTGAGGTTCCACTCACTTTCCCCTTCATTTGGGCTCCATTTTGAGCCCCATCGTCTTCCCTTTTCCGTCCAACGCCGAAAATCGACTGACAGTAGATCGGCGCCTAGGTGTCGATACCCCCATGCCCCGACACCAATGCAGAAGCAAGGAAGTTTCAGAATTTCAGGCAGAAAGCTTTGTGGGTAAAAATTTCTCCATTTTTGATACATTCCAAGTGCTTTGAAGTGATTTGATAACTGTTTGAGTGGAATATTGGAGTGGATTGGTGAATTTTTGTGGATTGATTTGCTTGGGGTTGGTTTGGTGCTCGTTTGGTATTGGTGGTTGCTTTGTGGAGGTTGAACGGTGATTGCTTTTGGCGCATTTTTGGAGCTTGGCTTGTGGTGTATTGGACTTTGGATTGCCTGGTTGTGTTGAATTTTTGTTTGCAAGGACCGTTTGGGACTGCTTGTGTGCGACATGGCGTCATCATCCTCTGCCAAAAGGAAGAAAGTGCAGGAACCTGTGGACTTCAATGCAAACAGATTTGTGTCAGCCAAGGCCTTCAAGCGTTACACAGACGCGCTCCAGAAAAGGCATCTGATTCCCGAGAGAGGAATCAAGATAGATGAGTTCTCCGACGCTCCACTCCTTAACTTGCATGCTCGAGGTTCGCAGTAGTTCGTGGCGTAACCCCCGCCCGCTATTACTCCCGTGGTCAAGGAGTTCTATGCCAACGCAGTGGAACACGAGGAGGGGCGGGTGAAAGTCAGAGGCAAGATTGTCCCTTTTCATGCGAGGCGATCAACGCCTACTATGGGTTGACGCCTTTTCCTCACCCAGACGAGTACGAGGCATTTATGGAGGGGGAAGACCGAGATACCGACTCCATCACTAGGCCGTTTTACCAGAGGCCGCTGGTTCGGAAGTCGACGGGCGGGCAGCTAACCTCTTTCAAGCGGAGCGACATGTTGCCTCATGGGAGGATGAATTTTCACTTCATCTCGGCCTGGATGATGCCGTCGACCCACGTCAGCGAGGTGACGATGGATAGAGCGCTGCTTCTCCATGCCATCTATAGTGGGCTGACAATCGATGTCGGGAGGCTGGTATACCATCAGAACTGTGCTTGTGCGACTGCACCCCGGGTTAGCTATTTCTTTCCATCCCTCATCACCGGACTCTGCAAGCGGGCCGACGTCAGATGGGAGTCGACGGAGGAGGTCCTGAACTGTCAAGCCATCATAGATGACCTCTCCTATCGCACCCAGCCCTGGGTTCGCACCACCACCATGCGCCCCAGAGCAGCTTCACCTGCAGTGGGTCCATCCCCGCAGCCGCTATCCACGACCGAGCGGCTAACCAACCTGGAGAATTTTGTTGCCACCCAAGCCAGGTACCACCGACAACATGACCAGGCAATGGAGGCCTACCTACGGCGGATAACGGAGGACTGCCAGATCGACATCTCCACCCTCCCTCCCTTCCCACCGACGCCACCCGAGGTTCGAGCCTGCTTCGGGCAGCAGTCCCAGCCCCAACCCGACGATAGTGACGACGAGGACGCAACGGAGTCCAATTCATGATTTCATTTTGTTTTTTTAATTTTACTTTTTCTTTTCATTGTATTTTCATTATTAGTTCATTTTAGGTCATCATTCATTGAGGACAATGCATCTCTCAAGTTTGGGGGGTGTATAATTCTCAACCATAGGTTAGTTTTGCATATTTTATTTTATGTAAGTTTTTCAACTTTTCATGTTTTATTTTATGTTGCCTAAATGTCAATTCTAGTTAATGAAAGTTGTCTTTCTTTCAATCATCTTATTGTGAAAATGTTCAAGGTTGTGATTAATTTTGACTTGAAATTGAATTCATGAAAGAATGAGATATTCAGATTAAAAACCAAGTATAAAAGCAGGTTGAAATTAACATGTGAAAGAATTAAAAGGAATTTCATAATGCATTGTTCTAATTCAATCACAGGCATATATTTCAGAACGAGATGATGAGAATTGAATTAAATAAATGTTGACCAAGTACTTTAATGGGTTCAGAAATGGTATTATTTCATAGAAATTACTCAAACATGTTCAGTACCTCTAACAAGGCATCAAAAAAATAAAGGGGGTGGTTGACCTAAGCTGAGTAACTGGGACTTGGCATCGACAAATGGCAAGGTTCGTGTAAAAAGCAATGGAAAATCACAGTAATAATGCTTTAAAATCAAAATTCTCCCTAGATACCCTGAAATATGGTGAGAGGAGCTAAAAAAAAAGAAAGAGAGATCTCCAGACATCCTGAAATATGGTGACGAGAATTTTTGCAATAAGTTTGGGGGGAAAAAGGGACGTGCAGTTGGTAGAAATTGGAACCAGTGATTTATTACCATTTGCTGTGACCAGTGTATTCAGCTTAATCCTTGGTTTGCTTGTGTTCATTAATTTTCTAATCAGTTTTCTGATCGAATGGAAGGTTAACGTGATGAATTATGACTTTGCACTATGGAATCTTAGCATCCACATGTAACTTGGTTTGAAAATGAAAATGCATGCCTTGTTTGTGTAAGGAAGGGTTTTTCAAGTTAAATTAATCTGGACCTTGTGAAATGTATAAGTAGATTGATCAAAGCATAACAGGAAGCAAACGGAGTTGACAGAGTCTGCATGCATCCATTGATTCATTGATTCATTGATTCATTCATTCATTTAGTCATACTGTTTGCATGTGTTGCTCGAGCACTACCAATATTTAAGTTTGGGGGTGTGATAACTCTATGAAACCCCAACCAAAGGAGGATTTAATGTGTGTACTGAACATGTACATGTGACTTATATATGTTTAAATGGAATTTTTGGATAATTTTAGGATTTTATGACATCTTGCAATTAGGGTTCAATTAAGAAGGGTGGTTAAAAATTTAATCACTGGAGCCCAATATGAGTCAAGGTGACTAAAGGGGTATAATGAAGATTAAAACATGCTAATGTGGCATTAATATTTAGTTTAATTTCCATGATTTAATTAATGGAGATTAAAGTGGAAATTATGGAATTATGTTAGAAAATCATAGAAAATTCATAACTCAATGCCTATAAGGCTGATTCAAGTGAAATTTGAAAGAAACGTTGACGATGATGGGCTTGATATTATGGAATTATTGGGTTATGAAAATCCTTAACAAAATTAATGTAATGATTTATTGATCATATCTCAAATCCAACCGTTAACTTTAAACGACTATAACTTGAGCCAGGAAAATCGGATTGAGATGAAATTTGAAATGGTTGAATGAAATTATGAGATGCAGATTTTGGAAGGTTTGGATTAAGAAAATTATGTTGGGAAAATATATGAATTTGAAAAGGTGTATATGGTTGACTTTTGCACCTCAAGAGTACCATGCATTAAATGCTAAAGTACATCGAATTAATGCAATTTTTAATGGACCAAATAGGTGCCAAATGCATGCGCAATGCAGGGTATTTTAAGTATAATTATTAAATGAAAAAATTCCATGAATTATCCATGCATTAACGTCAACATTTAAGGGGCTAAGGAGAGCTCAAAGTGAGCATAGGCGATGTGGAGATGTATGGACGTCCAAGGTGCTGCTATTGCTGGATTTTTTTAATATTTTATTTTATAAATAATACACATAAATATATGACATGTTGGGATACATAAAAGATTAATTATGTGAAAAAAATCTAAGAAAAATCGTGAATTGCGGCTGCCATGAAAGGTAAAAAAAATGGACAGCTTGTTGCACTCAAATGACGTCCAAATGATGTGTGGTTGCTGCCATGTTTCCTAAATTTTTTAATGCAAAATTAATGCATGAATTGAAGGGTAATTAGGTGTATGATTTACCCTTAAATTGAGATTAATAAAAAATGGAAAAAATATGAAAATGGGCTGCAATGGTGGATGTGATTTGGTGGACAGCTGTAGGGTTGAGAAGTGAGTAGATTTTTGGTTTTATTAAAATGTGTAAAAATTATTTTACATGGCTGATATGTAACCAGCACATTAAGAGGATAAGAGGCATTCAATGGCTGTGGAAAATGCAGCAACAAGTGGGGCCCATAGCTGGAAATTCCAGCTCTATAAGAAGGGATGTTAGGTCATGTGATATGAGGTTTTGTGATTTTTTTCTAAGTGCTGAAACTTCATCTTCCCCAAGATTAGCAACACGTCCAGTCCTAGGCCAGCCAAGAATGAAGAAAAATAAGGAAAAAGGAAGGGAAAAAGGAGGGATTATCAATTAATCAAGTAAGTATATGTTATTTTTTATTTTTATACTTCAAATCTGGAAATTATATGATGTTATAAACCAAAATATGAATGAAGTAGTAAAAGAAGGATTTTCATGAGTATAAATATTCCCCATAATTCACGTGATTAGGGGCTGACCCTAAACTCACAGCACTGTCTAGCACAGTGAAAATGCCAAAATAAATATATAATATTAATATTGCGTGATGAAAAATTTATGAAAGTTAATTCATGTCGTTATTGATGTATGATAGAAATTTTAGAATTAAATAACTTGATTTGATTATAAATCAAGATTTAGAGATTTCAGTATGCCTGATTTCAGCATATGTGGATAGTTTGAGAAAAAAATCAAAAAGAAATATAAAACCTATGTAGAAATTATCCAAATTGATATATATGTTAATACCAAAATTTTTATTAAGAAAAGTGGGATTATTTGCTGAAAATTCGAATTTATAAAACTGCTTAGGGTTATGTGCCAAAAGACACGTTAAATGGGTGAAAAATAGGTTCCAAAGTTGCTGTTTTGGAAACCTATGATTAGTGGATTTAAATTCCATAAAAATACCATAAGTACAGTGGTAATTAAGGATAATTATCATGCTGAAATTTTAATTAAATTGCTGACTTGGGAAATTTTATGAAATGCCTCATATATGTGTTGTTAAATGGCTATATGTGAAAGGATAGACATGCATGAGTGGTAAATGACCTATGTAATTTGGTTTTGTGCAAAAATGCATGAAAATATGATAAATTTTGTGAATATATTGATTTTTATAATTTCTTGATGTTAATATCAAATTTTGGGATTAATTAATGAGGCTTAAGGCAACAACGGGTGCTTAAAATGAGCAATGAGGTGTGAATTTTGGAAATAAGTGGAAAATGGCTTAAGAAAGGTAATGAGCCATTAAATAATAATTATTGGATTATTATTATATGATTGAATGGTTACCCTACTTATGGGACTAAATGTGATGTGTAATAGCCCATGTAGTGCACAAGTATGTGCTATACGGGCATAACGACTTGAGAAGTCGAAGGAATTATGTATGTTAATGAAAATGGGTTGGAAAACTGAGTTGAATGCAAGCAAATGAATGTTATATCATTCTTATATATATAGGAAAAGGCAAAGGGATAAGCGAAACGGAAAGCTAAGCAAGCGAGGTAAGCAAGCAGCTTTCTAAATGATTTTGGTTTTCATTACAAAGTGTTTAAGGATGGTCATTCCTTGTCTAAATGTATGTTGAAATTTTATTTCTATTGAAATAAATGATTGATTATTGTTTTGCAATTATTCATGAAAAGTAATGAAGTATGGATTTGAAACGATGTTTCAAAGGGAATGGATGGTGCAAAGAATTCTCTACATGAGAATGACAAGTTCCCTGTGTAAGGGGGTATATAATGCCGAGGTGACTAAAAGTCATGCATGGAATGGAAATCAAGTAGGGTAGTCGAGGTAGTAAGTGGACAAGGAGTCCTCCTTGACTTTGCCAAGTCAGTAGGTTCGGCGCTAAGGATGGAAAGGATCATGTCATGGAAAAATGTTCCCCATGATAGCATACCCTCACATGAAGGATAACGTCATCAATGGAAATGATGAATTTGCACATCCAATATTTTTGAAATGTTTACGAATGCTTTATACAAGTTTTATGAAAGGATTTTTTGTGGCGCCCCCGACCCGAGACTCCACATATTCCTTACTCTGGGGTCGAAAAGGGTTGGTAAACGTGACTCAGGATGGTTGCCTTGGTCACACAGCGGGATTTTTAATTGGATCTAATCCAAATTTTTTTTACTCATCTCGTCACATCATATCATCGTATATAAACACATCAATTTCACATATATTATTCATATTATAATAACTGATTTGTCTACATCACAAGTTCTCTCAACCTAAATATTTCATACATATATACTTTGAAAATTCCATATAATCATTCATATTACCACAAAACCATTCATATTTTCTTTTATTGAAATAATTCACATATTCACATAAATACAATCATACTTATCATATTCATAAAATATGTCTTTAAACATGATCATCTTACATTCGCCCCTCTGGACATCTACATAGAACTACAAATAATATATGTATATCATTTCTACCTGGCATCCTTTATGAGCCAGCTCCACAGCCTGTCTGATATTTTGAAAACACATGTAAGTAATAATACTCAGTAAGCAAGCCCTTTCTTTTTCAAGTAAACATTTTCTTTTCCTTCAAATGCATTTCTTTCTATTGGGTAGGAGACACTTATCAAGTGATCAACTACCAATAGATTAGAAACCTTTTCATCCTTATGCGTATTATGAGAATACGATGCATTCAAGCATATATGACCTTTTTCCAAATGGACCGCTAGTTAGGCGTCCACTACTTGATCCTGCTCCCATTTCAGGGAGGTCGCCGCCGGCCTGGGCCTAATTTTTCACTTAGCGATAGTGAGGGGGACATCCGGTCCGCTTACTACCTCAGCTATGGCCTAATCCTCGTGCACCATGATCATTCACATACATATGCCGACATGACATTTATAAATCATAACATTTTACAAAAGCATTTAACAAGCAATTAGCAATTATTTCATGTAAAGCATTTTAGGAATGACCATTCTTAAATATAATTCATAAAACATGTGAGCAAACAATTTGCAATCATTTAGAAACATTTTAGAAAGCATATAACTTGCTTACGTGCGTAGTCAACTTGTACCTTCCACTTTTTCCTTTCCTTTTCCTATACAAATGAAAAAGACCATTTTTTTTCTCATATAAACATAATATCTCATGCTGCACATTTCTACTATTAACTATGAATCTATCTTAGGGTTTTCTAACCCATGTGTGTTTCATACCAACTTTTACCCATTTCTACCTTTAGTTCAATATTGTCATCACTCTGTTCCAATTCACTTATGTTTACCATTTCTCACTTATCAATTCCATCTTTAACACTTATTTTCTTTCCTTTAGTCAACTTCTCAAGGAAATTGCTTATGAACTTCCTAAGTCATTTGATGTCACCAATTCAAATAAGCCGTTTATCTTCCTTTTTCTATAAATTCAATGTAATTATCTTCTAACCATATTTTCATATTTGGCTAATACCAACCACTCTTATCCTCATTTGGTTGAACTTGTTTCAATGTCTAACCATTCCATTTATTTTTACATCATGATTTAAGGGTTAATTTTCCAAATCTTACTTAGGATTTGTAACACTTAGCTAAATCCAACATCTTGGATTTTAGCATTTTATACTTAGCATATATTTCATATAATTGACATATTATTTGAGAAAATCTCTCAAGATATTTGCTTAAGAGTAAGGGCTTATAATTTGGGTCTAAAATTTTTATAAATTTTGTAATTTCCCTCAAACAGCCCTATATATTACATTTTACCCTCATCTATATTTTCTAAAATCACATCTTAGGTACTTAATCACTTACTTAGTGATCATAAATTTGTACCTTTTTAGTAAACCTTGTTTACACATTATAATGAAAATAAATTCCATTTAAAATTTTTGGAACTTATTATTAAATTCCAAAACAGCCTTTGTTTTCTTATTTTCACTAAGTTTCATCTTCTTATTTACCCATTAATTCCATATACATATTATAACATCAATTATTAATCATTCTTGCTATCCTTAATCCTTTATAATAAATTTTATGAATATATTTCTGTTTCGAATTGCATAATGTTAATCTCAAATTTTGGGATTAATTAATTAATGAGGCTTAAGGCAACAACGGGTGCTTAAAATGAGCAACGAGGTGTGAATTTTGAAAAATAAGTAGAAAATGGCTTAAGAAAGGTAATGAGCCATTAAATAATAATTATTACATTATTATTATATGGTTGAATGGTTACCCTACTTATGGGACTAAATGTGATGTGTAATAGCCCATGTAGTGCACAAGTATGTGCTGTACGGGCATAACGACTTGAGAAGTCGAAAGAATTATGTATGTTAATGAAAATGGGTTGGAAAACTGAGTTGAATGCAAGCAAAGGAATGTTATATCATTCTTATATGTATAGGAAAAGGCAAAGGGATAAGCGAAACGAAAAGCTAAGCAAGCGAGGTAAGCAAGCAGCTTTCTAAATGATTTTGGTTTTCATTACAAAGTGTTTAAGGATGGTCATTCCATGTCTAAATGTATGTTGAAATTTTATTTCTATTGAAATAAATGATTGATTATTGTTTTGCAATTATTCATGAAAAGTAATGAAGTATGGATTTGAAACGATGTTTCAAAGGGAATGGATGGTGCAAAGAATTTTGTACATGAGAATGACAAGTTCCCTGTGTAAGGGGGTATATAATGCCGAGGTGACTAAAAGTCATGCATGGAATGGAAATCAAGTAGGGTAGTCGAGGTAGTAAGTGGACAAGGAGTCCTCCTTGACTTTGCCAAGTCAGTAGGTTCGGCGCTAAGGATGGAAAGGATCATGTCATGGAAAAATGTTCCCCATGGTAGCATACCCTCACATGAAGGATAACGTCATCAATGGAAATGATGAATTTGCACATCCAATATTTTTGAAATGTTTACGAATGCTTTATACAAGTTTTATGAAAATATTTTTGCTCCACAGGTAGTTGATCACTAGATAAATGTCTCTACTGAAGGGAGAAAATTGCTTTTAAATAAATATGCCTTCAAAATGAATTGCCTACAAAATATAAGCTTGCTTATTGAGTTTCGACTCCCGCTTTCGTTTTCCAAACCCATAGACAGGTGAAAGATTAGACCTGGCAAAGGAGCAGGAGTCATCCATTGAAGAAATGAAAAGACATTATAAGTTTCATGTTTATGAAAAACTTATGTTGAATGAATGTAAATTTACATTAATGATTTATGTCGACATCTATGATGATACATGCAGTGACATCTGATTTATGAGATGGTTTGAAATATGTTATGAAAATCATGTCTAGTTATGACATTATTGGATGGAAATGATTCAGAAATGCATGAAATGAAAATATGAGGAATTAAACTCCTATTGAAACATAATTAATTCGATAAATATCCGTTAAAAAGCGTCGTATGACAGAGCAACAATCTTGATCACGTTTACCAGTGGAACGATCTTGAGGTAAGGTTGTGATACTCGGGCTGGGGCGTTACAAGTAATGGTATCAGAGCATGGACTGGTAATAGGCGTGGAAAGGTTTAAGTTTAATGACTAAATATGATATGCATGATTTTATGATGAATGCATAAGTGATTATCATGATTGTATGCATGATATATGATGATGAGATGCATATGTTATGACCTAACCCTAACTATGGATAAAAGTTATGTGCTTTTGATATACAGAAAAAGCATTATGGTTGATACAAGGTCAAGGGTTAGAAAGAATAGGGGAAAAGAAGTTGCTACAGAAGTTCCCAACCAATGTGAGGTTGGAGAAACTAGTAGACCTAAGAGGGGCAGACCAAAGTCACATGGGCAAGACCCAAGAACTCATCAAAGATGAGAAAACTTAAGCCCAGAAAGAAATACGGAAGAGGAACTTGAGCCTAGACAGGCTAAATTGATTGAAGAAAGAGTAGCTCTGGCAGTAAAGGAAGCCATGCAGCATGCTACTCAAGACTGGGCAGCCCAAGCCGTAAATATTATGCTAGGCTTGAGGTAAAAGACCCAGCAAGGACAGATGGGAATAGCTAACCAACCGGCAACCTCTACGAATCCTGTATGTGTGCATGCTTTAACTCAAGTGGAGTCATGGGAGCAAGAGGATGAAGTGGTTACATGTATGGATTAAATTTTAGAAAGTTTGGCAATGGTCTTGTTTGATTTTGATAATAATTATTTAATCATAAATTGCCAATATGTAACCACGCATGCACTACCTGTAAAGGAAACCAACAGGTGGAATTCTCTATATGCAGGATAGCTATGGTTAGTTAAATATGGATGATATGATTGATTAGGATAAGAATCCTAGATCATAAAGTACAGAAGCTTTGGAATAGAAAATTAAAAATGTTGATATTCAATGGAACAAGTATTCTGAAAGCAAGAATATTTGGAAACTAAGAGAAGAAGTAGAAAGGGAATACCTAATTAATTTAATAGTAGACGGTTTCGGGACGAAACCTATTATAAGGGGGGGGGAGGATTGTGGAACTCCAACCTAAGGAAGATTTAATGTGTGCATTGAACATGTACATGTGACTTATATATGATTAATGTAAATTTTGGATGATTTTAGGATTTTATGATATCTTGCAATTTGGGTTCAATTAAGAAGGGTGGTTCAAAATTTAATCGCCGGAGCCCAATATGAGTCAAGGTGACTAAAGGGGTATAATGAGGATTAAAACATGCTAATGTGGCATGAATGTTTAGTATAATTTCTATGATTTAATTAATGGAGATTAAAGTGGAAATTATGGAATTATGTTAGAAAGTCATAGAAAATTCATAACTCAACGCCTGTAAGGCGGATTCAAGTGAAATTTGAAAGGAAAGTTGATGATGATGGGCTTGATATTATAGAATTATTGGGTTATGAAAATACTTGATGAAATTAATGTAATGAGTTATTGATCATATCTCAAATCCAACCGTTAACTTTAAACAGCTATAACTTGAGCCCGAAAAATCGGATTGAGATGAAATTTGAAACGGTTGAATGAAATTATGAGATGCACATTTTGGAAGTTTTGGATTAAGAAAATTATGTTGGAAAAATATCTGAATTGGAAAATGTGTATATGGTTGACTTCTGCACCTCAAAGTACTATGCATTAAATGCTAGAGTACATGGAATTAATGCAATTTTTAATGGATCAAATAGGTGTCAAATGCAGGTGAAATGCAGTTATTTTATGTATAATTATTAAATACAAAAATTCCATAAATTATCCATGCATTAATGTCCGCATTTAAGGGCTAAGGAGAGCTCAAAGTGAGCATAGGTGATGTGGAGATGTATGGACGTCCAAGGTGCTGCTATTGCTGGATTTTTTAAATATTTTATTTTATAAATAATGCACATAAATAGATGAAATGTTGGGATATATAAATGAGAATTTAATTGTATGAAAAAAATCCAAGAAAAATCATGAATTGCAGCTGCTATGAAAGGTGAAAAAAATGGGCAACTTGTTGCATGCAAATGACGTTCAAATGATGTGTGGTTGCTGCCATTTTTGCTAAATTTTTTAATGCAAAATTAATGCATGAATTGAAGGGTAATTAGGTTTATTATTTACCCTTAAATTTAGAGTAATAAAAAAATGGAAAAAAATGAAAATGGGCTGCAATGGTGGACGTGATTTGGTAGACAGCTATAGGGTTGAGATTTGAGCAGATTTTTGGTTTTATTAAAATGTGTAAAAATTATTTTACATGGCTAATATGTAACCAGAACATTAAGAGGATAAGAGGGGATTCAATGGCTATGGAAAATACAGCAACAAGTGGCGCCCATAGCTGGAAATTCTAGCTCTATAAGAAGGGATTCTCGGTCATGTGATATGAGGTTTTGTGATTTTTTTTCTAAGTGCTAAAACTTCATCTTTCCCAAGAACAGAAATAGGTCCAATCCTATCTCAGCCAAGAAGGAAGAAAAATAAGGAAAAAGGAAGGCGAAAGGGAGGGATTATCAATTAATCAAGTAAGTATATGTTATTTTTTATTTTTATACTTCAAATCTAGAAATTTTATGATGTTATAAACCAAAATATGAATGAAGTAGTAAACGAATGATTTTCACATGAAATTTTGTTTACAAGCTCATTATATGATGATTAAGGGATGACCAAAATTTCAAATTGAAATATTAAGCTGGTTTCAAATTAAAAATATGAAAAAATTAACCTAAACAGGGTAAAACGGGTGACAGGATCAGTTGTATAAAATAATTTTTAATAATTTTTATAAAATTAATTTCTTAATGAAAATTTTATATAATATATAAGAAAAATTTAGTATCACACAAAAAAAATAAAAATTAGGTTTTGATGGGCATAAGTGTTCCCCATAAGTCACGTTATTAGGGCTGTCCCTAAACTCACAACACTGTCCAGCACAGTGAAAATGCCAAAATAAATATATAATGTTAATATTTCATGATGAAAAAATTGTAAAATTTAATTCATGTATTTATTAATGTATGATATAAATTTAAGAATTAAATACCATGATTTGATTATAAATCAAGATTTAGAGATTTCAATATGCCTGATTTCAGCATATGTGGATAGTTTGAGAAACAAATAAAAAAGAAATATGAAACCTATGTAGAAATGGTAAAAATTGATATATATATTAATAGCCTAAATTTTGATTAATAAAAGTGGGATTATTTGCTGAAAATTCGAATTTATAAAACTGCTTAGGGTTATGTGTCAAAAGACACTTTAAATGGGTGAAAAATGGGTTCCAAAGTTGCTGTTTTGGAAACCTATGATTAGTGGATTTAAATTCTATAAAAATAAAGTAAGTACAGTGGTAATTAAGGATAATTATCATGCTGAAATTTGGATTAAATTTCTGACTTGGGAAATTTTATGAAATGCCTCATATATGTGTTGTTAAATGGCTATATGTGAAAGGATAGACATTCATGAGTGGTAAATGACCTATGTAATTTTTTTTTGTGCAAAAATGCATAAAAATATGATAAATTTTGTGAATATATTACTGTTTATAATCGCATGATGTTAATCTCAAATTTTGGGATTAATTAATGAGGCTTAAGGCAACAACGGGTGCTTAAAATGAGCAACGAGGTCTGAATTTGGAAAATAAGTGGAAAATGGCTTAAGAAAGGTAATGAGCCATTAAATAATAATTATTGGATGATTATTATATGGTTAAATGGTTACCCTACTTATGGGACTAAATGTGATGTGTAATAGCCCATGTAGTGCACAAGTATGTGCTGTACGGGCATAACGACTTAAGAAGTCGAAGGAATTCTGTATGTTAATGAAAATGGGTTGGAAAACTGAGTTGAATGCAAGCAAAGGAATGTTGTATCATTCTTATATATATAGAAAAAGGCAAAGGGATAAGCGAAACGGAAAGCTAAGCAAGCGAGGTAAGCAAGAAGCTTTCTAAATGATTTTGGTTTTCATTACAAAGTGTTTAAGGATGGTCATTCCTTGTCTAAATGTATGTCGAAATGTTAGTTCTATTGAAATAAATGATTACTTATTGTTTCGTAATTATTCATGAAAAGTGATGAAGTACGGATTTGAAACAATGTTTCAAAGGGAATGGATGGTGCAAAGAATTCTCTACATGAGAATGACAAGTCCCCTGTGTAAGGGGGTATATAATGCCAGGGGTGACTAAAAGTCATGCATGGAATGGAAATCAAGTAGGGTAGTCAAGGTAGTAAGTGAACAAGGAGTCTCCCTTGACGTTGCCAAGTCGGTAGGTTCGGCGCTAAGGATGGAAAGGATCATGCCATGGAAAAATGTTCCCCGTGCTAGCGTACCCTCACATGAAGGATAACGTCATCAATGGAAATGATGAATTTGCACATCCAATATTTTTGAAATATTTACGAATTCTTTATGTAAGTTTTATGAAAAGATTTTTGCTCTACAGGTAGTTGATCACTTGATAAGTGTCTCTACTGAAGGGAGAAAATTGATTTTAAATAAATATGCCTTCAAAATGAATTGCCTGCAAAATATAAGCTTGCTTATTGAGTTTCGACTCACGCTTTCATTTTCCAAACCCATAGACAGGTGAAAGATGAGACTTAGCAAAGGAGCAGGAGTCTTCCATTGAAGAAATGGAAAGACATTATAAGTTTCATGTTTATGAAAAACTTATGTTGAATGAATGTAAATTTACGTTGATGATTTATGTCGACATCTATGATGATACATGCAGTGACATCTGATTTATGAGATGGTTTGAAATATGTTATGAAAATCATGTCTAGTTATGACATTATTGGATGGAAATGATTCAGATATGCATGAAATGAAAATATGAGGAATTAAACTCCTATGGAAACATAATTAATTGTATAAATATCCGTTAAAACTCGTCATGTGACAGGGCAATAATCCTGATCATGTTTACCAGTCGAACGATCTTGAGGTAAGGTTGTGACTCTCGGGCTGGGGCGTTACGAGCTTGTATTTTTCCGAGTTATCATGGCCCATTTCAAACTTGTTCTATGCGTTAGTTCGAGAGATTAGGTTCAATTTGCATCTATTTAGCTTAATTTTCACTCGTTTTGCATTTTAGGAACATTATTTAGGTTTTAGGCATTTTAGCATTATTTAGGCACTTTTAGTTCATTTACTTTGTTTTTCCATCTTTTGCAGGAAGGACGGGACATATGAAGGCAAAGCGGGCGAGTCGAATGCAGATTGAGACAAGTCAGAGGCAGGTGGTTGGCGCCTACCATTGGCGCCTAGGCGCCACCCTACGTTCCTGGCCATTTTTCAGGCAAAGTTCAGAAGTTTCTGAAGCCACTGCTTCCAGGGAGTTTGTGCCTAGGCGGCAGCCATGATCAACCACAATGTGTCAAGGAGAAGTTCCAAGCCATGAAAGTACAGGGATTTGGCGCCTAGGCGCCAAAGCATGGACTCCTAGGGTTTAA
The DNA here is from genome assembly GCA_030490835.1 of Annona cherimola. Classification (NCBI taxonomy): domain Eukaryota; kingdom Viridiplantae; phylum Streptophyta; class Magnoliopsida; order Magnoliales; family Annonaceae; genus Annona; species Annona cherimola. The sequence goes on along the minus strand of JASFXW010000033.1, from coordinate 504,533 downwards.
AAAATGTGTCTAAGTTGCCTAGCACACAGAGAGTTGGCGCCTAGGCGCCAGCTAGGGGCGCCTAGGCACCGATACGCATCCGTACGGGCAAATTTCAGTGCGTAAGCTGCGCAAAGGGACTCTATAAATAGTTCCTAGGGAGTTCGCGTGCGAGAGGAGAAGAGGGAGAGCCTAGAAACGAATTGCCAAGCAAGAGAAAGAGGAAATCAAGATCAAAGCCCGGATTGAAGAGAGGATTCAACCCCGTTGGTGGAAACCGCCAGAAAATAGTTTTTTCTATTTCTTTCCACTTTTCTTTCTCTTCTTTCTTGGATACTTTTTACATGGATGTAATGGATGTTGAAACCATGTCTTTGAACTAAACTTCCATTAGATGGATAGTTAGGATGATTTGAATTCTAAACTATATTGTTTCTTGGTTCGTAGAATATTCAGGAATGAATATTTGATTTTATATATGACTGTATATGATTTACCTTTGCATGTGTGGATTTAATACTTTTTACAAAATTAGCTACCTTCTAAGATGATTTAATTGCTTGATTTATCCTTAAAAGAGCAAAATTTCTCCCAGATTCATGTGCAAGGCATAGGTTTCTACCTTTGTGTAAGGGAAGTTGTTTAACGGATAGGAATATACCGTTAAACCCTGTGTAGTCATTATACAGGTTATGAACTTATCAATTTCACTTTATTTAATGGCATGAGAATATAGTAATTAAATCGGGTGTAATTAGCTTTATATAATGTTGGAAGACATATATAAAGGTACATGAACTTGGGCTAGTAAATCCATATGCAATCCAATTAAGAAAAACTAAAGCAATATAGTTTAGATCCAAGGATTCCGAGCTATCCATCTGTCATCCCTAATCAGTAACTCGTTTCTAGTATCTAGTAGTTTCACAACTCTACTCTAATTTCTCATTGCAGTCATTAGTTCTAGTTAAATCATAAACTTAGAATTTTCACCCATCCAAAGCAGTCAAACTAATTAATAATTCTGGTTAACAATTTCACGTGGGAACGATACTTTACTCCCTCTTTATTACTTGACACGGCACGTATACTTGCATAAATAGCGAGCATTTTAGTTGACATATACGCAGCTTGTCAAGTTTTTGGCGTCATTGCCGAGGATTTGTTTAGCCACTTATTTTTAGTTTTATTGCTTTCTTGTATAATTCTATAGAATAGTTTATTTTCATAATTTTTGAGTTTAGAATTTCTTTTTCTGCTAGTTAAATTTTATTGGTTTTTGTAGAGTTATCTCATATTACATGCGCCGAGGTAGAGCCGGAAAGGAGATTGTTATTCCTTTTGATTCGGAACCCGAACGAACCTATTTGAGAAGGCGTTACAAGAGCAGGGAGGCTAGTAACCGACAGCATACGATTGAGCTCATTGAGAACCAAAATGAAAACGTTCACGCAAATCAGCAAGAGAACCAAAGGATTGAGATTTCGAATCATCTGCCTCAAGATGATTTGGACCAACCCATTTGGGATCTGATTGCGCTTGGCCAAAATGCAGTTCAAACTAGCATTGTACCTCCTCCGATCGACACCAACAATTTTGAAATCAAACCGGTGATTTTCCAGATGCTCCAGTCTATTGGGCAGTTCAGAGGTCTAGCATTTGAAGACCCACACCGCCATCTGCGGAATTTTCTGCAGATTATGAACACTTTCAAGCAGAACGGAGTCTCCGATGAGGCAATGCGGCTTCTAACATTTCCATTTTCTCTGCGTGATCAAGCTTCAGAGTGGCTAGATTCTTTGCCCCCGAACTTAGTCAACACATGGAACGACTTGGCGCAGAAATTCCTTGAGAAATACTTCCCGCCTGCTAAGTTAGCCAAGCTGAGGATGGATATAGTCTCATTCAAGCAACACGGAGAGGAGACCCTATCAGAGGCATGAGACCGCTTCAAAGACCTTCTCCGAAAATGCCCGCATCATGGAATTCAGTCGTGGGTCTAAATTTAGATTTTCTATAACGTTCTTCAGGATTCCACCCGTCACATGGTGGATTCTTCATCAAACGGTTCTCTTCTGAGGAAAAGTTATCGGGAATCATACGCCCTACTCGAAAACTGTTGGGTCCCGAATAGATGACAAAACCCAAGAGGGGAGGGGTGAATTGGGTTCTTAAAAATTTCTTTGGTAACTTAAAAACTTAACCCCTTGTAGAATTAATCCCCTTGAATGAAGAAATTGAATGGAAAGCAAAGTAATAAAGAGAGCAGAAATGTAAATCAAGCAGACAAGAATTTTTATAGTGGTTCGGGCAACCTCCCTACTCCACTCTTCCAAGCTCACACTCCTTGTGACTTGGGTTCCACTATTGCATTCCACGAATACAATTAGAGCCTCTTGCTCTCTTCTAGATTCTAGCTCTAGGGGGCATATAACTCACTGCTCAAGTAGGTGATGAGTCTCACTCCAATCACACACTACTTAGCATACACTTGATCCTAGTTCCTCAAACTAGATCAAGTTCAATTACAAATAAATGAAACAAAGAAATCTACACTTTACAGTTGTGTAGTAGCAGTTTTGGCGCAGAGAAGAACTTGTTGTAATGGCTTTGAAGATTCTGAAATAAAGCTCTTGCTATTTGAAGTAGAGTTCTTCTTCTTTGAGTGGCTTGATCTCTTTAGAGCTCTTGAATGTAGTAGTTAAGCACACTTAATGTTTTTCAGCTACTTCCCTCGTCCACCATGAATGCTATTTATAATTTTGGAGGGAATCCGAACGTTAGAAGGTAGGTGGCGCGCATTTAATGCGCCAACGTTCGAATTAATTCCGACCGTTGCGACCCAAGTCGCAGGTGGAGTCGACTTCGGGTGCGACTTCACCCAAGTCGCAGATGAAGTCGACTTCGGGTGCGACTTCGCGAACTTCGGTCTTCAGTTTCAACGCTGGAAGGTTTTGCCCACTTGAAGTCGATCATGAAGTCGACTTGGCTTTGCGACTTCACTGTCATGATGTTCTTGAAAATCTTGACTTTGATTCATCTTGAATCTTGACTCATGTAATCTTAGATATCTTCTTGATTTGAACGATTGAGTTTATGCTTCTTGCTTGTACGTGGATTTGTCTTCAAATGTTTCAGCTTGAGTATCTATGTTGCCTTGATCTTCATCTTCATTTAGTTTGGCTTGAAATCAAGTAATCCAGAACTTGTCATTTGAATTTTTCCGTCTGCCTGAGCGAAGTCGATGTCTGAGTCGACTTCGGCTGCGACTTCACCTCAAGTCGCACGTGGAGTCGACTTGGGGTGCGACTTCGGCATTCTGCTGTTTCGAATTCAACTCTGGAAGGTTTCGCCCGACTGAAGTCGATGGTGAGGTCGACTTCGTTTGCGACTTGACTTCTCAAGTCGCAGGTGGAGTCGACTTGGCCTGCGACTTCACCTTCCCTTCTTCCGTTTTCAGCTCTGGACGTTCTGCATGTTTGAAGTCGATCTTGGAGTCGACTTGGGGAATGACTTGGCCTTCCAACTTGATTTTCTTCAAATGTATATTCCTTAAGACATTTCACAAACTTGTTAGTAGTCAAGACTTTCTCAAATTGTTTTGTTAATCATCAAAACATAGATTTAGCTAGTTTTCCTCATGTTTCCAACAATCTCCCCCTTTTTGATGATTGACAAAACCGATTTGAGTGGATACCTTTCATTTAAATAAATAAGCTCATATTCATAATGCAAACATTCAAAGTATTCATTTAAGCATATACATATCCTACTCTTCTCTCCTTAAATCTCTCTCCCCTTTAATCATAAAGACTTATACTCAAATAACTTATACTCAAATCCTCTTCTTCTCCTTATTCTTAAATCTCTCTCCCCCTTTTTGTCAATATATCAAAAATGGGTGCTCCCCCTAAATGGGTGCTCCCCCTCAATTTATGCTTTAAGTTAGTTCAAGCATTCCCATGTCATTTCTAAGCTTATAAAATGCTTCTTTTGCTAGGGGTTTAGTGAATATATCTGCAACTTGATCCTCTGTCCTTACATATACCAAACATATGTCATGATTTTCTACATGTTCTCTAATGAAATGATGTCTAAGGTCTATATGTTTGGTCCTAGAATGCAAGACTGGATTCTTGGTTAGACATATGGCACTTGTATTATCACATTTGATAGGTATATCTTTGAAATCCATGCCATAGTCCCTAAGTTGCTGTTTCATCCAAAGTAATTGAGCACAACAGCTCCCGGCGGCAATATATTCGGCCTCCGCCGTAGATAGAGCAACACTAGTTTGTTTTCTTGAAAACCATGAAACCAACATGCTTCCAAGAAACTGACATGTTCCACTAGTGCTTTTTCTATCTACTTTGTAGCCAGCAAAATCCGCATCCGAGTAGCCGATTAGATCAAAATTAGAGCCCTTTGGATACCATAGTCCTAAGTTGGTAGTGTCTACTAGATATCTAAAAATTCTTTTCACAGCTACCAAGTGTGATTCTTTTGGGCATGATTGAAATCTAGAGCACATACACACACTAAACAAAATATCTGGCCTAGAAGCAGTTAAATACAATAAGGAACCTATCATGCTTCTATACAATTTTAAATCAACTACTTTGCCCTTCTCATCTTTGTCAAGCTTGATTGTAGAGCTCATGGGCGTGTTTGCTCCTTTGCTATTCTCCATGCCAAACTTCTTGAGCATCTCCTTGATGTATTTGGACTGGTTTATGAAGATTCCTTCATTTAGTTGCTTGATTTGCAGTCCAAGGAAGAAGTTTAGCTCTCCCATCATGCTCATCTCAAACTCTTTCTGCATAAGCTCAGAAAATTCTTGGCAAAGAGTTTCATTAGTAGCACCAAAAATAATATCATCTACATAAATCTGAATGATCAATATATCCTTTCCATTGTACTTGATAAACAAAGTGGTGTCTACATTTCCTTTTTGAAAATCATGATCAATCAGAAATTTGCTTAGTCTATCATACCAAGCTCTTGGAGCTTGTTTTAATCCATATAATGCTTTGGTTAGCTTGTATACAAATTTAGATTGATCTTTTTCCTCAAATCCAGGTGGTTGTTCTACATACACCTCTTCATTTATATAACCATTCAGAAATGCACTTTTGACATCCATTTGAAACAGTTTAAAGTTCATGTGAGATGCAAAAGCTAGTAAGATGCGAATTGCCTCTAATCTAGCAACCGGGGCATAGGATTCTTCAAAATCTATTCCTTCTTCTTGTGAGTATCCTTTTGCCACAAGTCTAGCTTTGTTTCTCACTACAAGTCCACTTTCATCTAATTTGTTCCTAAAAACCCACTTGGTGCCAATAATAGTACAATCATTTGGTCTAGGAACAAGGTGCCAAACTTGATTTCTTTCAAATTGATTTAGCTCTTCTTGCATTGCTATAATCCAGTTTTCATCATCAAGAGCTTGTTCAATATTAGAAGGTTCAATCTTGGATACAAAAGCATATTGTCCACACACATTTTGCTTTGACCTTCTAGTTTTTACACCTTCATACACATTTCCTATAACTTGCTCAATTGGATGTGCATGATTGAATTTTAAATCAGTTGGAGGTTTATAGGAATTGTTACCTTCACTTACCCTTTCCTCCATGGACTCTTCTTGCTTTTCCATATGCAATTTTTCAAGATTGCTTGTAATCTCATCTGCATCACTTAAATCATCTCTTCTTTTGAAGTATGTGTTAGTTTCATCAAAAATAACATGTATGGATTCTTCTACAACTTGGTTTCGTTTATTGAAAACTCTATATGCTTTGCTATTTGATGAATAACCAAGGAATATTGCTACATCACTTTTAGCATCAAGTTTTCCCAAGTTGGTTTTTCCATTGTTCAGAACATAACATGTGCATCCAAAAGCATGAAAATAAGATATGTTTGGTTTCCTTCCTTTCCATAGCTCATATGGGGTCTTTTTCAAGATAGCTCTAATGGTAACACGGTTTAATACATGACAAGCTGTACTTACAGCTTCACCCCAAAACTACTTGGATAATTTGCTCTCATTTATCATTGTTCTAGCCATCTCTTGTATAGTTCTGTTTTTCCTTTCAACTACTCCATTTTGTTGTGGAGTTCTTGGTGCAGAAAATGTGTGATGAATCCCCTTTTCATTACGTAATTCTATGAATCGTTTGTTTTCAAATTCACCACCATGGTCACTTCTTATAGACATAATAGTACTTTGTTTTTCATTTTCCACCAAGTTTACAAAAGTTGAAAACATAGAGAAAGCTTCATCTTTGCTAGCTAAGAGAATTATCCATGTGAATCTTGAAAAGTCATCTACAATAACAAATACATATTTCTTTCCACCAATGGTTAAAATGTCGGATGGTCCATATAGATCCATGTGTAGTAATTCAAGTGGCCTTGTGGTGGAAATCTCCTTTTTGGTAGAAAAAGACATCTTTGGTTGTTTAGATAATTGACATGCCTTGCAAATTTTGTCTTTGTCATATTTCAACTTTGGCAAGCCTTCTACCAAATTCTTTTTCCATAGGGTCTTTATGTTTGACATATTCACATGTCCAAGTCTTTTATGCCAAACCCATGGATCATTTTCAATGGCCATTAGACATTGACCATCTAGTTCATCAAGTGAAACCAAATATACATTTCCATGTCTTCTTCCACTAAACATGATATGCTCACCATCAAATACATTGCATACAGATGATTCAAACACAACCTTATATCCTTTATCACATAATTGGCTAATGCTCATTAAGTTATGCTTGAGTCCTTCAACAAACAAAACATCCTCCATGCATGCATTTGAGCTACTGTAAATATTTCCTTTACCTTTGATTTTACCTTTCTCATTATTACCAAAGGCAACCGTTCCGTCGTTGCAAGGCTTAAGTTTGTGGAATAAACTTCTTTCTCCGGTCATGTGCCTTGAACAACCGCTATCCATGAACCACACATTGTTTGCCTTTGCCTTTAAACAAATCTGAAAAGTAAACAAATAATCCTTATCTCTTTGGTACCCATTTTATGGGTCCATTTGGGTTAGTAATATTATTCAACCTTTGTTGCTCCAACTTAGAAAGTCCAAATCTTGTGTTCCTTGGAACCCAAACTAGTTTTGCACCATAATCAAACAATCTCTTAAAGTTACACTTGTAAACTTTATGACCCATTTTGTTGCAAAAGTTGCAAACCATTGGTAATCTAGGAGTAGGCCTCCAAGTATATTTTGGTTCAAGTGTTGGCCTTCTAGTCCACATAACATTTCTCCTTTGTGGCTTGTATATAGGTGCAAATTTGGTTTGATGTTTCCCAAGTGTAGGCACATTGGATTTGCCATTTTCTCCTTGCTCAAATGTATTGTATCCAAGACCTCTTTTGTTTGTTTGGGAGGTCATGTTCAGAAACATCTTTACACTTTCTCCTGGATTAGAGAACTTTGCTAATGATTCATTTAAGGATTTGTTCTCCTTTTTCAGTTTCTCTACTTCTTTCAACAATGATTCATTTTCTTCTTTCAGTTTTATTGATTTTTCAGCTAGTTTTCCATTTTCAATAATAATAAAGTTGCATTGTTGTTTCTTTGAGTACAACTTGTTTCCTAGCTTTTTGATTTCCTCATATAATGAATCATAGGCAGTTTGTAGTTCTTCTAATTCAGCACATTTGATGCAATTTTGAAAAGAAGAATAACTAGATTGAGAATGACAAGGTTTGGAAGTTACCTCTTCACTTTCTGTGTATTTTGTTGAGATGGATTGATCTTCCAAAACTTCCGTTGTGTTCAAGCATAGCAAGTCCTCTTCTTGCTCGATTCGTGCCATGCAGCATATTCTTGCACAGTTGGTTGCATCATTGTCGTCGGTTGAAGAGCTGCATGTTGATGAAGTTTCCTCGTTGACGAACATGCCTCTTCCTCTTGGCCTTTGGTATTTTCTTCTTTCATGATTCTCCTTTGGCCTTTCTTCCGGTGTAGGACATTGAGCTTGCATATGTCCTACGCCCCCACATCGGTAGCATTTTGTGACCTCCTTCTTCTTTTCTTTTTGTGGTCTTTCTTTGAAGTCTTTAAGGTTCTTTTCTTTTCTCACAAATTTTTGAAACTTGTGAGTAAGAAGTGCAATATCTTCATCACCATTGTTAGACGAGGAGGTAGACTCATCTGAGTTGCGTGCCGCTTTTAATGCAATGATTTTCTTCCCTTTATGATTTTCTTCGTTTCTTCTCTTAATTAGCTCATGTGACATTAGTGAGCTAATTAGATCTTCTAGCTTTAGGGTGTTGAGGTCTTTTGCTTCTTCAATAGCTGTAATCTTTGGAGTCCATGAATCCGGTAGAGCTCTTAGTATCTTCATCACCTGTTCGGATTCAGAGATAGCTTTTCCAAGACCTTTGAGAGCATTAGTAATCTTAGAAAATCTTGCAAACATTTCAGAAATATTTTCAGTATCTAGCATTCTGAAATTTTCAAACTCTCCAATCAAAATGTTTCTCCTAGTCCCTTGGACTTGGGAGGTTCCTTCATAAATGGATGTTAGAGTATCCCATATCTCTTTTGCAGTCAAACAAGAAGATACTCTATCATACTCCGAAGCCGTAAGAGCACAAAATAAAGAATTCATTGCCTTGGCATTGCTCTTGACGGTTCTAACTTCCTCTTCGGTCCACTTGGAAGCTCTTTCATCTATAGGCAAGATTACACCGTCTTGGATTGCAATCCAAGAGTCCATATCGGTAGCCATAATGAGTTGCTTCATACGAAGCTTCCAATAACCAAAGTTGTTCCCATCAAACAATGGTGGCCTTGTAAAAGATTGGCCCTCGGCAAAAGCGGGAACGGAAGTAGATTGGGATGCCATGATAATAGATCTCTTTGATTCAATTCAAAGACCTGCTCTGATACCACTTGTTGGGTCCCGAATAGATGACAAAACCCAAGAGGGGAGGGGTGAATTGGGTTCTTAAAAATTTCTTTGGTAACTTAAAAACTTAACCCCTTGTAGAATTAATCCCCTTGAATGAAGAAATTGAATGGAAAGCAAAGTAATAAAGAGAGCAGAAATGTAAATCAAGCAGACAAGAATTTTTATAGTGGTTCGGGCAACCTCCCTACTCCACTCTTCCAAGCTCACACTCCTTGTGACTTGGGTTCCACTATTGCATTCCACGAATACAATTAGAGCCTCTTGCTCTCTTCTAGATTCTAGCTCTAGGGGGCATATAACTCACTGCTCAAGTAGGTGATGAGTCTCACTCCAATCACACGCTACTTAGCATACACTTGATCCTAGTTCCTCAAACTAGATCAAGTTCAATTACAAATAAATGAAACAAAGAAATCTACACTTTACAGTTGTGTAGTAGCAGTTTTGGCGCAGAGAAGAACTTGTTGTAATGGCTTTGAAGATTCTGAAATAAAGCTCTTGCTATTTGAAGTAGAGTTCTTCTTCTTTGAGTGGCTTGATCTCTTTAGAGCTCTTGAATGTAGTAGTTAAGCACACTTAATGTTTTTCAGCTACTTCCCTCGTCCACCATGAATGCTATTTATAATTTTGGAGGGAATCCGAACGTTAGAAGGTAGGTGGCGCGCATTTAATGCGCCAACGTTCGAATTAATTCCGACCGTTGCGACCCAAGTCGCAGGTGGAGTCGACTTCGGGTGCGACTTCACCCAAGTCGCAGATGAAGTCGACTTCGGGTGCGACTTCGCGAACTTCGGTCTTCAGTTTCAACGCTGGAAGGTTTTGCCCACTTGAAGTCGATCATGAAGTCGACTTGGCTTTGCGACTTCACTGTCATGATGTTCTTGAAAATCTTGACTTTGATTCATCTTGAATCTTGACTCATGTAATCTTAGATATCTTCTTGATTTGAACGATTGAGTTTATGCTTCTTGCTTGTACGTGGATTTGTCTTCAAATGTTTCAGCTTGAGTATCTATGTTGCCTTGATCTTCATCTTCATTTAGTTTGGCTTGAAATCAAGTAATCCAGAACTTGTCATTTGAATTTTTCCGTCTGCCTGAGCGAAGTCGATGTCTGAGTCGACTTCGGCTGCGACTTCACCTCAAGTCGCACGTGGAGTCGACTTGGGGTGCGACTTCGGCATTCTGCTGTTTCGAATTCAACTCTGGAAGGTTTCGCCCGACTGAAGTCGATGGTGAGGTCGACTTCGTTTGCGACTTGACTTCTCAAGTCGCAGGTGGAGTCGACTTGGCCTGCGACTTCACCTTCCCTTCTTCCGTTTTCAGCTCTGGACGTTCTGCATGTTTGAAGTCGATCTTGGAGTCGACTTGGGGAATGACTTGGCCTTCCAACTTGATTTTCTTCAAATGTATATTCCTTAAGACATTTCACAAACTTGTTAGTAGTCAAGACTTTCTCAAATTGTTTTGTTAATCATCAAAACATAGATTTAGCTAGTTTTCCTCATGTTTCCAACAAAAATATGGCGGCCAATACTTATCAACTGCCATCTGACAGAAGCCGAAGTGGGGGTCTACTCTAGCTGGATGCAGTTTCGTTGATAAAGGCCCACATCGACGCTTTATCTTAGCAAATTCAGAATTTATCCAGGTCAGCCAACGTTAGCACGCTAGGGGCGTCTACACCACATCAATCGACAACAGCAGACATTTGTACGTGGTGTGGCGAATTCGGCCATCCCAGTGATGAATGTGCCTCCAACCCGGAGTCCATTAATTACGTGGGAAATTTCCAGAGAAACCCAGCAAATCAGTATAGAAACAACTACAACCCAAACTGGAGAAATCATCCCAACTTCTCATGGAACAACCAAACGAGGCTGAATCAACCGCTTGGATTCTCGCAGCAGCCCCCACAGCAACAGCCTGCAAGACCAATGCAGTTCAATCCACCACCATGAGAAAAGAAGAAATCTGATCTGGAAAACCTCTTTATGCAATTCATGCAATCCCAGATCATGACGAACAAGAACTTAGAAGCTCAGATAGGCAAACTGGCCTCAGCCCTGAACAACCAACCTCAAGGTTCGTTGCCGAGCAACACCGAGCAAAACCTGAAAGGAAAAGGCAAGGAACAGGGCCAGGCAGTCACATTGCGCAGTAGAAAGCAATTACCCGATGCAACTTCACAAGAATCAGTAACTAAACCCACTAATCCTCTGATTCAACAGTCACAGGAGCCAGAAGAACCAGTTACTACCCAAGGCCGCCTCCTCCATTTCCTCAGAGATTCGAAAAGACTAAAAAGGAGGGTCAATTCAAAAAGTTCTTAGAGGTATTAAAGTAGCTGCATATTAATATACCTCTCGTCGAAGCCTTGGAACATATGCCTAGCTACGCCAAATTCATGAAAGACGTGCTATCAAGGAAAAGGCGGTTGACAGAATTTGAAACAATGGCATTAACAGAGGAAATCAGTGGAGGGTGCAGAGGAAGCTCCTCCTAAACTCAAGGACCCAGGGAGTTTTACCATCCCGTGCACGATTGGAGACCAATACTTTGGAAGAGCCCTATGCGACTTGGGAGCCAGTATTAATCTCATGCCCAAGTCCATTTTCAGAAAATTAGGCCTCGAGGAAGCCCGACCTACGACAGTGATGCTACAACTGGCGAATCGATCCATCACATATACGGAAGGTATTATTGAGGATGTCCTTGTCAAGGTGGACAAGTTCATCTTTCCAACTGATTTTATTATCCTGGACTATGAAGAGGATCGAAATGTGCCAATTATTCTCGGTCGGCCTATCCTCGCAACGGGCAACGCGATAATCAATGTTCGAGCCGGAGAATTAACAATGCAAGTACAAAATGAAAAGGTTATGTTCAACGTGCTCAAGTCTATACAGAGCCCAACTGATTCAGAGGATTACTTAAGGATAGATATGAGCAATTTAAAGGTTCAAAATCTTCCCTAGACTGGTATTGAAAAGGACCCAGAGGAGATTGCAACTAGGGGCTGCAAGTTATCTGCTTATGCTAAAGACCGACTCGTTGGTCACATCGGGCTTGAATGACTGACTAAGCCGGTGGAAAGCCAGGACATGGAAATTAAAGCCAATAATGGAATAGAAGGGGTTACAATTGATAAACCTGAACATTTTCATATTCGAAGACCCCTATCTCATCTGCCGGGAGGTCAAATCTGGCACAACCTAATGGACCGATGGTCTAAGCTTAGAACTCAACCTCAAAATTGCAGTCCGAATGGACGGGAATGCGAGGCGGTGAAATTAAAAGCAGATTGAACAGCAGGAACGTCGAGATGAGGACGTTAAGCTTAGCTCTGAATGGGAGGCAACCCATTGCTTAGTTTCAATTTGATTTGCAATTTTGTTTTTGTTTTTGGTTTTCATTTTTATTTTCAGGAAAATAATTTGGAGCATAATTTCATAAATATCATGCTTGGAAGCATCCAAGAAAAATTACGAAAAAATTGATGAAAAAAATGGTGCCTAGGCGCCACATGAGGGCGCCCCGACGCCATGAGGAACACCCCAAAGAACACGGGAGCCCCAGAGCTGGGTCGTGGACAGCGCGACCCGGATGCCCTATAAAGTATGGGGTTAGGGTTCTAAACCCTAAACCCCACGCCCTGGTGCCAAAACTCCGCATTTCTCATTTCCAAACATTCCCACCTAGATTTCAAGCCATTTTAACTCAAATCCAACTGCATTTCATCAAGGATTCATCCTCCCATTCCATCCATTCCAACCATTCCATTTTCATTCTTTTTCCCCTTTGCTTCGATCCACTCAAATCCATTCAAAACTCCAGTATTTCATCACCAAATCCTAAGTCTAACACCTACATTGAGGTTCCACTCACTTTCCCATTCATTTGGGCTCCATTTGGAGCCCCATCATCTTCTCTTTTCCGGCCGGCGCCGAAAACCGACTGACAGCAGATCGGCGCCTAGGCGCCGATAACCCCCTCCCCGGTGCCAGTGCAAAAGCAAGGCAGTTTCAGAATTTCAGGCAGAAAGCTTTGTGGGTAAAAATTTCTCCATTTTTGATACATTCCAAGTGCTTTGAAGTGATTTGATAACTGTTTGAGTGGAATATTGGAGTGGATTGGTGAATTTTTGTGGATTGATTTGCTTGGGGTTAGTTTGGTACTCGTTTGGCATTGGTGGTTGGTTTGTGGAGGTTGAACGGTGATTTATTTTGGCACATTTTTGGAACTTGGCTTGTGGTGTATTGGACTTTGGATTGCCTGGTTGTGTTGGATTTTGTTTGCAAGGACCGTTTGGGACTACTTGTGTGCGACATGGCGTCATCATCCTCTGCCAAAAGGAAGAAAGTGCAGGAACCTGTGAACTTCGACGTAAACAGATTTGTGTCAGCCAAGGCCTTCAAGCGCTACACAGACGCGCTCCAGAAAAGGCATCTGATTCCGGAGAGAGGAATCAAGATAGATGAGTTCTCTGACGCTCCACTCCTTAACTTGCATGCTCGAGGTTAGCAACAGTTCGTGGCACAACCCCCGCCCGCTATTACTCTTGTGGTCATGGAGTTCTATGCCAACACAATGGAACATGAGGAGGGGCGGGTGAAAGTCAGAGGTAAGATTGTCCCTTTTCATGCGGAGGCGATCAACGCCTACTATGGGTTGACGCCTTTTCCTCACCCAGATGAGTACGAGGCATTTCTGGAGGGCGAAGACCGAGATACCGACTCCATCATAAGGCCGTTTTGCCAGAGGCCACCAGTTTGGAAGTCGACGGGCGGGCAGCTAACCTCTTTCAAGCGGAGCGACATGCTGTCTCACGGGAGGATGATTTTTCACTTCATCTCGATCCGGATGATGTCGTCAACCCACGTCAGCGAGGTGACGATGGATAGAGTGCTGCTTCTCCATGCCATCTATAGTGGGTCGACGATCGATGTCGAGAGGCTGGTATACCATCAGATCTGCGCCTGTGCGACCACACCCTGGGGCAGCTATTTCTTTGCATCCCTCATCACTGGACTCTGCAAGCAGGCCAACGTCAGATGGCAGCCGACGGAGGAGGTCCTGAACTATCAGGCCATCATAGACGACCTCTCCTACCGTACCCGGCCCTGGGTTCGGAACGCCACCACGCGCCCCAGAGCGGCTCCACCTGCAGTGTGTCCATCCTCGTTGTCGCTATCCACGGTTGAGCGGCTAACCAACCTAGAGAATTTGGTTACCGCCCAAGCCAGGTACCAGCGGCAACATGACCGGGCGATGGGGGCCTACCTACGACGGATAATGGAGGACTGCTAAATCGACATCTCCACCCTCCTGCCCTTCCCACCGACGCTACCCGAGGTCTGAGCCTGCTTCGGGCAGCAGTCCCAACCCCAGCTCGACGACAGTGACGACGAGGACACAATAGAATCTGATTCATGAGGGATCCCAGTTCTTTCATTTTGTTTTTCTTTAATTTTATTTTTTCTTTTCATTGTATTTTCATTATTAGTTCATTTTAGGTCATCATGCATTGAGGACAATGCATCTCTCAAGTTGGGGGGTGTATAATTCTCAACCATAGGTTAGTTTTGCATATTTTATTTTATGTGAGTTTTTCAACTTTTCATATTTTATTTTATGTTGCATGAATGTCAATTCTAGTTAATGAAAGTTGTCTTTGTTTCAATCCATCTTATTGTGAAAATGTGCAAGGTTGTGATTAATTTTGACTTGAAATTGAATTCATGAAAGAATGGGCTATTCAGACTAAAAACCAAGTATAAAAGTAGGTTGAAATTAACATGTGAAAGAATTAAAAGGAATTTCATAATGCATTGTTCTAATTCAATCACAGGCATATCTTTCAAATCGAGATGATGAGAATTGAATTAAATAAATGCTGGCCAAGTACTTTAATAGGTTCAGAAATGATATTATTTCATAAGAATTACTCAAACATGTTCAGTACCCCTAACAAGGCATCAAAAAAATAAAGAGGGTGGTTGACCTAAGCTGAGTAATCGGGACTTAGCATCAACAAATGGCAAGGTTCGTGTAAAAAGCAATGAAAAATCACAGTAATAATGCTTTAAAATCAAAATTCTCCCTAGATACCCTGAAATATGGTGAGAGGAGCCAAAAAAGAAGAAGAGAGATCTCCAGATATCCTGAAACATGGTGAGGAGAATTTTCGCAATAAGTTTGGGGGGAAAAAGGGACGTGCAGTTGGTAAAAATTGAAACCAGTGATTTATTACCATTTGCTGTGACCAGTGTATTCAGCTTAATCCTTGGTTTGCTTGTGTTCATTAATTTTCTAACCAGTTTTCTGATCAAATGGAAGATTAATGTGTTGAATATGACTTTGCACTATGGAATCTTAGCATCCACATGTAACTTGGTTTGAAAATGAAAATACATGCCTTGTTTGTGTAAGGAAGGGTTTTTCAAGTTAAATTAATCTGGACCTTGTGAAATGGATAAGTGGATTGATCAAAGCATAACAGGAAGCAAACGGAGTTGACAGAGTCTGCATGCATTCATTGACTTATTAATTCATTGATTCATTGATTCATTTAGTCATACTGTTTGCATGTGTTGCTCGAGGACTAGCAACATTTAAGTTTGGGGGTGTGATAACTCGTATTTTTACGAGTTATCATAGCCCATTTCAGACTTGTTCTGTGCGTTAGTTCGAGAGATTAGGTTCAATTTGCATCCATTTAACTTAATTTTCACTCGCTTTGCATTTTAGGAACATTATTTAGTTTTTAGGCATTTTTAGCATTATTTAGGCATTTTTAGTTCATTTACTTAGTTTTTCCATCTTTTCCTGGAAGGACGAGACATATGAAGGCAAAGCGGGCAAGTCGAATGCAGATTGAGACAAGTCAGAGGTAGGTGGTTGGCGCCCAGGCGCCACCCTATGTGCCTTGGCCATTTTTCAGACAAAGTTCAGAAGTTTCTGAAGCCACTACTTCTAAGGAGTTGGCGCCTAGGCGCCAGGCATGATCAACCATAATGTTTCAAGGAGAAGCTCCAAGCCATGAAAGTGCAAGGAGTTAGCGCCTAGGCGCCAAAGCATGGACTCCTAGGGTTTACAGAATGTGTCCAAGTTGCCCAACACACAGAGAGTTGGCGCCTAGGCGCCAATACGCATCCGTACGCGCAAATTTCAATGTGTTAGCTGCGCAAAGGGACTCTGTAAATAATTCCTAGGGAGTTCGCGAGTGAGAGGAGAAGAGGGAGAGCCTAGAAACGAATTGCCAAGCAAGAGAAAGAGGAAATCAAGATCAAAGCCCGGATTGAAGAGAGGATTCAACCCCGTTGGTGGAAACCGCCGGAAAATAGTTTTTTCTATTTCTTTCCACTTTTCTTTCTCTGCTTTCATGGATACTTTTTACATGGATGTATTGGATATTGAAACCATGTCTTTGAACTAAACTTCCATTAGATGGATAGTTAAAATGATTTGAATTCTAAACTATATCGTTTCTTGGTTCTTACAATATTCAAGAATGAATATTTGATTTTATATATGACTATGTATGATTTACCTTTGCATGTGTGGATTTAATGCTTTTTACAAGATTAGCTACCTTGTAAGATGATTTAATTGCTTGATTTATCCTTGGAAGAGGAAAATCTCTGCTAGATCCATGTGCAAGGCATAGGTTTCTACCTTTGTGTAAGGGGAGTTGTTTAACGGATAGGAATATACCGTTAAATCCTCTGTAGTCGTTATAAAGCTTATGAACTTATCAATTTTACTTTATTTAATGGCATGGGAACATAGTAATTAAATCGGGAGTAATTAGCTTTATCTAATGTTGGAAGACATATATAAAGGTACATGAACTTGAGCTAGTAAATCCATATGCAATCCAATTAAAAAGAACCAAAGCAATATAGTTTAGATTCAAGGATTCCGAGCTATCCATCTGCCATCCCTAATCAGTAACTCGTTTCTAGTATCCAGTAGTTTCGCAACTCTACTCTAATTTCTCATTGCAGTCATTAGTTCTAGTTAAATCATAAACTCAGAATTTTCACCCATCGAAAGCAGTCAAACTAATTAATAATTCCGGTTAACAATTCCTCGTGGGAACGATACTTTACTCACTCTTTATTACTTGACACGACACGTATACTTGCGTAAATAGTGAGCATTTTAGTTGACATATACGCAGCTTGTCAGATATGAATCCCCATATGTTGAATTATGAATGAATGTTATGTGTTTACCCTAAATATGGGATTAAAACACAATATGGATGAATGATATGATGCACAAGTGCATGTTGTGTATGTATGATCGACTTGAAAATCCAAGTTGATTATGCATGATATGGATTATGGGATTGGAAAACTAAGTGAATGCAAGCAAATGGATTATTATGAATGCAATGCTATGTTTATGTACAGGCAAGGGCAAAGAGATAAGCGAGACAGAAAGCTAAGCAAGCAAGGTAAGCAAGCAGTTTTCTAAATGTTTTGTTTTATCAAATGTGATAAAATGTTTATTAATGATATTCTAACTGTCTAAATGAGTTAGCAAATGAATGATTTCAATTCTTTCTAAGTTGTTTAAGGATGACCATTCCTTATCTAAATGTGTATTGAAATGTTATTTCTAATGGAATAAATAAATTGCTTACTGTTTCGCAATTATTTATGACAAATGATGAATCATGGGTTTATGAATGAAAAATCATGCTAGCATATCAAAGTTCATGTTTATGAAAGAACGCATGTGCACAAGAGCATGAGATCCACCTCAAAGGTGTAAGCCCCTTTGGTGTGGCCAAGTCGCTAAGAGAAGGCGTCGGGTCGGCGGCGCCTCCCTGGAATGGGAGAGAGGATGAAAGTGGATGGTTGCCTAGCTGGCTTCTATCCAAAGGAATGTCATGGTTTTAAATGATGCATCACATTGTTTATGACATACCCTAGATGGGTATAAGAAGCATATTTTAAGATATACCCTTGAGTGGGTATAATGTGGCTTTCCAAGTTATTTTTAATGAAAATGAATTGCCTGAAAACCTTATAGCTTGCTTATTGAGTTTCAACTCATAGTTTTATTTTTCAAATCCTAAAGACAGGTGAAGGGACAAACCATGCAAGGAGCAGAGGTGGAGATTCAAGAAAATATGAATTTCTATAAGTTACATGTGTATGAATTTTATGAATTGTATGTTATATGAATGTTAACATTAAATTGCGGTTTAATGTTGTACAAGAATTTATGTGGTGATGTTGACTATAAATAGCGAAAAAGATTTATGGTCATATGTTAAGGTATGAGTTAGCATGAAATGACTAAGTATGGAATTTATAAGATCATATGTGTATATTTCAAATGGAATAATGACCTAAAAAGGCATATGATGGAAATGGAATGTATGAAATAATATAAACTCCTAAGAAGTTAGGATAAAATGGATAAATATTCAATAAGCCCATCGTGTGACAGAGCAACAATCCTAATCACGTTTACCAATCGATAGATCTTGGAGTAAAGTTGTGACGCTCAGACTAGGGCGCCACATTAGTACTTAAACGATCTCAAATTAAGTTGTTAATCACCAAAACACGGATTGTGCTTAATTTTCCTCAAGTTCCAACAATCTCCTCCTTTTTGTCAATTAACAAAACCAATTTGAGATAAACCTTTCATTTTTGTCATCAAAGAGACATTTCATTTTGGGGGTAACATTTTAAATGAATTTGGTTGTTTATCATGTTTGTTACACAATATTTCATATGGTCGATTCAATTTAAGTCAGAACAATTCAATCAAACAGTTCAATTTCATTCATATAACAAAAGAGATTTTCATTCAATGCAAGAAATTTACATGCTAGTGTAAAACATACAAAAATGATTCAAGTGTTTACATACTACCAACCCAAAATGTCATAGTAATCTCTCTCTCTCTCCCCTAAGTCAAAGTCGGAGTCGACTTGATGACCGACTTGGTTTGATTTTTCATTCCTTAAAGATATTCACAAAACTCATTAATAATCATAACGTACTCAAATTTGTATTTGTTAATCATCGAAACTTGTGCTTTGATCAATTTGTTTTTCGATTCATCTATTGTTTCCAACAATCTCCCCCTTTTTGATGATTGACAAAACTAATTTGAGTTTGTACCTTTCAAAGATGTCATATTTATTATACTTTGTTCGAATATTCAAATAACTTCCAAAACATAGCATAAAACAAAGTAAACAGATAATTTCCAAAATAGAGCAAACTTAATCAGAGCATAGAACAGATCATAATTCAAACTTTTTCACATTAGCATAATTCATACAGATTACAGTGCAAAGTAAAAAGAAACCTATATACAAGCTACCCAACCAAAAACTTGAAAATCTAAATTTAACTCTTATCTCCTAAAAGTTAACCAAACATATCCTATCTCTCCCTTTTTGTCAATCAGTCAAAATAAGAGTCAATTACCAAAGATTTGGTGAATTGAAACTTGGAAATGGGATATGAATTTTGGGTAGGTTTGATAGGTCGAATATGGGTAGAAGAATAAAAGGATGAAACGGGTGCTGGGGTAGCATCTCGATGAACTGATCCGGTATCAAACGGATCCAGTTCGGGTATGGGATTATTTCGATGATGCCCGGATGCCAGGTGGTAGCAAATGGTTCGAAGCTCCCGATCCATACGATCTTGGCGTGAATGCATATCTGTTATGGCATTTTGGACCCCGACAATTTGGCTAGTTAATCGGTCCTCTAGCTGCTCAAGATGGACTCGAATGGCATTCACCGAAGTGTCCCATGATGGGGGATGTGGCGCAAGATCTGGAATTTGTGAACCATGAGGTGAGCAGGAGCCGTGTGACACGGCTGAGGCTGGCTCCTCCGGAGCAGGTTGCTCACCCTCTGGTGGCGAGGGCTGCTCCCCCTGACTTTGTGCATCCTCAGCTTCCTCTTGAGCTGGTTTGCCCATTCTTTCTTGTATTTTCTCTACTCTAAATTGCTCCACATTGATTTTCATGCGTTGGAGCAGGGCTTTGTTGATGGCATTCGTTGATTTCATAACTTCAAATGGTTCACCGTCGATGTCAACCCCATAGAATTCCAGAATCCTTGTGATCGATGTCCCATATGGAAGAACCCCTCGTGGGTTGTCCTTCCTCGAGGCTAATGCTTCCAGAAATAGTCGCGGTATGCTGACCTTGACTTTATTCGCGACTTTCCAAAGAATTCCCGCCTCCTGCGGGTTCAGTTGGTTTCTTCCACCACCCTTTGGATAGATGCGGTGGGCGATGAGTAGCCTAAGGACCCTTAGCTTTGGGGATAGGTCCATGTAGTGCAGGAATTTAACTTCTGGATGATATTTGTTGCTCCGTGTTAGTTGATTATACATCTGATCCAGGGTTAGATCCTCAGGAAGCTGCCCTTCTTCGTATGGTACATGTAGGATTCTTCCTATTTTCATCAGTGCATTTCCTAGACTTGCTGTTCTCACAGTTCCTAAGAATATTTCTACTCCTTTTACATATGTGTTAAAGGAGTTATCATCCCATAAGTAGTAAAATATCCTAGTCAGGTCGGGATATACTCTGTCATCTGCTTTCAACAAACTAGTCCAACCTTTGAAATCTAACAATTCTTCAATTCCAAATTCATAATCGCTCAAGAACTTAAAGTCTATAATTTTAGGAATGAATATCTTCCGTTCATAGAACGATTTATAGAATCGGCTGTGCTGCAATTCAGTCTTGAAATATGTCGTAGGCATCTTCAAGACTTGACCTTTGGTAGTGGGAGTCCCTCTTCTCCTATCTCCTATATCAGTACTTCTAGTTTGATTTTCGGACCCTTGAGCTCCTGTTGTAGATGGGGTAGCAGTCTGGAATCTAACCCTTTGACTTGTTGAAGTTGAAGGTTCTTCCCTGACCCATTTTGCAGAAGTTCTCTGCCTCCTGGGAATTTCCTGCTCTGTGGCTGATTCAGAAGGCCTAGGTATAGGCCTTAGAGATGGTTTAGATACCGCTAGCTTGGCAAGTCAAGATTTAGGAGCCATTTGAGATGGATTTTGAGATTTAAGAGAGGAATGGAGAGATTAATGGAGAGAACCGAGAGAGAGCTGGGAGAGAGAGAGATGAAGACAAATAGAGAGAGCTGAGAGAGAAAGGGAATGCCGGAGAGTCAGAGAAATGCCGGAGGAAGGAGAAAATGAGGGAGAAAATAAGGTTGCCGGCCGGGAAGAAATGAGAGGAGAGAGAAGAAGAAAGAAAAAAAAAAGGAGAGAAAAGATGGAAGTCCGACGGTCGCCCGCGCGGAGTCGACTTCAGTGGAGTCGACTTGGCTTCCTCGGAGTTGACTTCACTATCGACTTGAACTTTTTAGGTTTGATTTTCCTGTCTAATTGTTCATAATTTAATTCAATCATCCCCATTTCATTTCTAATTTTGTAGAATGGTTCCTTTGCTAAAGGTTTGGTGAATATATCAGCAATTTGATCCTCAGTTTTCACATATTCCAAACAAACATCATGATTTTCAACATGTTCACGAATAAAATGATGTCTTATATCTATGTGTTTGGTTCTTGAATGCAATACTGGATTTTTAGTTAAAGGAATTGCACTCGTATTGTCACATTTAATTAGAATGTTATAATAATCAATACCATAGTCTTTCAATTCTTGTTTCATCCAAAGTAGTTGGGCACAACAACTCCCGGCGGCTACATATTCGGCTTCTGCCGTAGATAAAGCAACACTAGTTTGTTTCCTTGAATACCATGAAACCAACATATTTTCAAGAAATTGACAAGTTCCACTAGTACTCTTTCTATCTACTTTGTAACCAGCAAAATCTACATCTGAGTAGCCGATTAAGTCAAATGTTGACCCCTTTGGATACCATAGTCCAAGATTAGTGATATTTATCAAATATTTTAAAATTTTTTTTACAACCAATAAATGTGATTCTTTAGGACATGCTTGGAATCTGGAACACATACATACACTGAAAAGAATATCTGGTCTAGAAGCAGTTAAATATAACAATGATCCTATCATACTTCTATAAAGCTTTTGATCGATACATTTACCGTTTTCGTCCGTGTCGATCTTGATTGTTGAACTTATTGGAATATTTGCTCCTTTTCTAGTTTGCATTCCAAATTTCTTTAGCATTTCTTTGACGTACTTGGACTGATTTATGAATATTTCTTCGCTTTGTTGCTTGATTTGCAGTCCAAGGAAGAAATTTAATTCTCCCATCATGCTCATTCCAAATTCGCTCTACAAAATCTTAGAAAATTCTTGCCACAGAGTTTCATCAGTAGCACCAAATATTATATCATCTACATAGATTTGCACAATTAAAATATTTTTACTTTTATACTTGATGAATAAAGTAGTATCAACTTTTCCTTTTTGAAATTTATGATCAATCAAAAATCTATTTAACCTTTCATACCAAGCTCGTGGAGCTTGTTTCAGTCCATATAATGCTTTGATCAGCTTATAAACATATTTTGATTGATCCTTTTCTTTAAATCCGGGGGGTTGTTCAACATATACTTCTTCGTTCAAGTACCCATTCAAAAATGCGCTTTTCACATCCATTTGAAATAATTTGAAATTTATGTGAGAAGCAAATGCTAGTAAAATGCGTAGGCTTCTAATCTAGCCACAGGTGCATATGATTCTTCAAAATCAATCCCTTCTCCCTGGGAATACCCTTTGGCTACTAGTCTAGCTTTGTTTCTAATTACAAGTCCGCTTTCGTCCAATTTGTTCCTAAATACCCATTTGGTACCAATAATGGTATAATCATTTGGTCTAGGAACTAAATGCCATACTATTTGTTTCAAATTGATTTACCTCTTCTTGCATTGCAATAACCCAGTTTTTCATCATTAAGAGCTTGTTCAATGGTGGTTGGTTCAATTTTTGACACAAATGCATATTGTCCACAAATATTTTGTTTTGATCTCCTAGTTTTTACTCCTTCATAAATATTTCCAATGACTTGCTCAATTGGATGGACATTTTTGAATTTTAAATCAATTGGAGGTTTGTAGGAGTCATTACCTTCACTTACCTCTTCTTCCATGGAGTTTTCTGGCTTGAGCTCGGTTTCCTTTTGTTGTTCTTGTTGTTTTGCTTTTGTATCATCTGCATCACTTAGTTCATCCTCCTTTCTCGGAGTTTGGTTAAATTCATCAAAAACAACATGTATTGATTCTTCTACTATTTGATTTCTTTTGTTGAAAATCCTATATGCTTTGCTATTTGATGAATAACCTAAGAAAATAGCTTCATCAATTTTGGCATCTAATTTTCCCAAATTTGTTTTTCCATTATTTAACACATAACAAGTGCACCCATATGGAAATATGATATGTTTGGTTTTCTGCCTTTCCAAAGTTCATATGGGGTCTTTCTCAATATCGTTCTAATGGTAACTCGGTTTAATACGTGACAAGATGTACTTACAGCTTCACCCCAAAATCTTTTGGACAATTTACTCTCATTTAGCATGGTTCTAGCCATTTCTTGTATTGTCCGGTTTTTCCTTTCAACAACTCCATTTTGTTGAGGAGTTCTTGGTGCAGAAAATGTATGGTGAATTCCTTTTTCATTGCAAAATTCTATGAATCGATTATTTTTAAATTCACCACCATGATCACTTCTAATGGAAATTATTGAACTTTGTGTTTCATTTTGCACCAAATTTGAAAACGTGACAAACATAGAAAATGCTTCATCTTTGCTAGCTAAGAGTATAATCCAAGTAAATCTTGAAAAATTATCAACAATTACATACACGTACTTTTTCCCACTAAGAGTTAAAATGTCTGATGACCCATAAAGATCCATATGTAGCAACTCAAGTGGTCTAGTTGTTGAAATTTCCTTTTTGGTAGAAAATGGTATTTTGGATTGTTTAAATAGTTGACAAGCTTTACAAATCTTATCCTTGTCATATTTGAGCTTTGGTAACCCTTGTACTAGATTCTTTTTCCACAATGTTTTAATATTTGACATATTTATATGTCCAAGCCTTGTATACCATATCCATGGATCATTTTCTATGGCTATTAGACATTTCCCTTCTAGTTCATTAAGGCAAACCAAATATATATTTCCATATCTTTTGCCACTAAATACTATGTGTTCATCATCAAAAACATTACATATAGAGGATTCAAATACAACTCTATATCCTTTATCACATAATTGACTAATACTCATTAGGTTGTGTTTGAGTCCTTCAACAAATAGTACATCTTCAATACATGCATTTGAAATACCATAAACATTTCCTTTACCTTTTATTTTACCTTTTTCATTATTTCTGAAAGCTACTGTTCCTTCATTATGTGGGTTGATCTTATGGAACAGTCTTTTTTCTCCTGTCATATCTCTTGAGCAACCACTATCCAAAAACCATATGTTATTGGCCTTAGCTTTGAGACAAACCTGCAAAAATTAAGTCAAGTGGAGCTCATCCTTTTGGTACCCATTTTATGGGTCCATTTGGGTTAGTTATCCTTTGGAGTCTATGTTGGTATACTTTTGAAGCCATAAATTCAATGCTTTTCTGCATCCAAACCAATTTTGCACCAAGGTTTTGCAATTTTCTCAATTTACATTGATAAACCTTATGTCCTAACTTATTGCAAAAATTACAAGCTCCCGGAAGTCTAGAAATAGGAAGCCATTTGGTAATTTGTTCATCGGTTGGTCTTTTGGTCCAAACTACTTAATTTATCTTAGGTTTAGTATAAATGGGTTTGGCGTTGTTTCTCGGAGCATTAGATTTTTCTTGATCAAATGTATTATACCTAAGTCATTTCTTGCAAGTTTGGGTTGTCATTTTTAAGAACATTTTCACATTTTCTCCTGGATTAGAAAACTTGACAAGCGATTCATTTAATGATTCATTTTCCTTTTTGAGTTTCTCTAACTCAACTTCCAAGGTATTCTTTTCACTTTTTAATTTATCTATTTTTTCAGCAAGTTTACAATTCACAATTATTACTGCATCACATTGTCTTTTCTTTATTGTAAACTTGTTTCCTAATTTCTTTATTTCCTCATATAATGAATCATAGGCTTGTTGAAGTTCTTCCAATTCAGTACATTTGATGCATTCATTTGTGGAAGAAAAAATTGAAATAGATTTTTATTTGGAGGTTACCTCTTGACTACTTGTGCAGTTTGTTGAAGTAACTTGATCCTTCAAGATTTCCGTGGCTGCAAAACATATGTAGGAATTTTCTATGCAACAAATTCTTGCTCTAGGGGGCGCGTCTAACAAGCAACACAAGTAGGTGATGAGTTACACTCCAATCACAACCCTACTTGCTATATCTTGGTTTGAAACACCAAACTCAAACCAAGCACCAAAATCAAATAACAAGATGTAATAGAAGAAATCTACACTTTACAGATTTGTGTAGCAAGTTTCGACTCGAGGAAGAATCTATAGAAGCAACGAATCATATTGCGTTGAAGCAAACAACAACTTTGAAGCTTGTTCTTCCTTTGAAAGTGTATAGATCACTCAATTGTAGAGAAAAGTGGATTGAAACTCTTAGTAGTACTTCTTTCCTCTTTTTCAGCTCTATCTTATATGTTTCCACGTTTACTTGAGTGTCTATATATAGAGGAGGGAGAATTTTGAACGTTAGAGAGTCGGTTGGCGCGTAATAAATATTCCAACGTTCAAAAATTCGAACGTTACGTCTCCAAGTCGCAGGTGGAGTCGACTTCGTGTGCGACTTCAGCTATTCTTCAGTTTCCAAGTCCGTCTTCTGGGTCGACTTGATTTGAGACTTGGCTTCAAGTCGATCTTGGAGTCGACTTGGGGTGCGACTTGGCTATTTCCTTGTGCCAATTCAGTTTTGATCTTTGTTGAAGTGTCTCTTGCTTGCTTTAAACTTGAATTAGTCTTCATCTTTTATTTGACTCAAGTTTATCTTGAAGTGGACTTGTGCTTTGACTTGAGCTTGAAAAAATGTCTTATCATGTTGAAGTTGATGCTAGAGTCGACTTTGCCTGTGACTTCACCTAAGTCACATGTGGAGTCGACTTCGGTTGCGACTTCAAAAAGTTTTGCTACTTGATTCAACGCTGGAGGAAAGTTGCTGCTTGAAGTCGATACTGGAGTCAACTTTGTCTGCGACTTCACCCAAGTTGCAAGTGGAGTCGACTTCGTCTGCGACTTCAGTTGTTCTATCTTCCAAAATCAACGCTGGAAGGGAAATGCTGCTCCAAGTCGATTCTGGGGTCGACTTCGTCTGCGACTTGGCCTCAAGTCTCAAATGGAGTCGACTTCATCTGCGACTTCGGATGTTCAAATCCCCAATTTCAACGCTGTAAAAAAACGCCTGTTGAAGTCGCTTGTGGAGTCGACTTTGGGATCGACTTCGCCTAAGTCGAAGTCGGAGTCGACTTGATGACCGACTTGGTTTGATTTTTCATTCCTTAAAGATATTCACAAAACTCATTAATAATCATAACGTACTCAAATTTGTATTTGTTAATCATCGAAACTTGTGCTTTGGTCAATTTGTTTTTCGATTCATCTATTATTTCCAACAATCCTCCCTCTCAGGATGAGCGTCCAGGACTTCTGGTTGAGCGGGAATGTCTTGGAATTGGTTTTCCACTCACTCTCATAGCCGTTCTACCCCAACCGACTCCACATCAATTTTCATCTAAGTCAGGAGGGCATGATGATGGCATTGATCAGTTTTAGTACTTCATACAGCTCACCCTCCAAGTCAACGTTGTAATAAGCTAAGATCTTGGTAATCCACGTGCCACATGGTAGAACGCCCAGTGGGTTCTCCTTCTTCAGCTCAAGAGCTTCCAAAAAATAGTTTGGGAAAATTAACCTTGACCCGGTTTGCGACCTTCCATAAGATTTCGGCCTCCTGTGGGTTGAGTTGATTCTAGCCGCTGTCTTTGGGGTAGATGCAACGGGCAATCAGCAGTCGTAGGACCCTTAGTCTTGGGGATAAGTCCATTTAATGTAGAAACTTGACTCCTGGATGGTATTTATTGTTGTTTATAAGTTAATTGTACATCTGAGTAAGGGATAGGCCTTCAGGAAGGGGTTCATCATCTCTAGGTACTCCTAGAATGTTGCGGATTCGATCGATGACATTTCTTTTACTGATTACATGTCCGACCCCCCAGATTTATTTCTACTCCCTTGGCATAAGTATTTAAATACTCCTGATCTCATAGGTAATAAAATAACCTGGTTAGATTAGGGTATATCCTATCATCTACTTTTAACAGCCCGGTCCATCCTTGGAAATCTAGTAATTCCTCTATTCCAAACTTGTACTCTTGCAAGAATTTAAAGTTGATGATTTTGGGCACAAAAGTCTTTCTTTTGTAGAAATGTCGGTAGAACCTATTGTGTTAACGTTCAATTCTAAAATAGTAAATCGGCATCTTGAGAACTTGGCCCCGTTGAGTGAGGGTACCCTTTCTCTTTCCACCCAACTTAGAGTTGTCACTAGATTCCACATTCTCCTCTTCTCCGAGTGCAGAGGTGGATGGGTTACCTTCATGAAACCTGACCCGTCGGCCTGTAGACGTTGTGGCTTCTTCCCATGCTCTCTTGCACGACATCCTTTGCCTATGAGGCACATCCTCCCCCATGTGTGATCTGGATGGTCTGGAGATGGGTAGTTTGTTCGACCTGGATACAACTTTGGTTGATATGGGTTTTGGATAACTTGATCTTGAAGGTGTAATTGGGTATGAAAGTTTTTGAGAAGAGAATGGGAGAGAATGAGGGAAACGAGAGTGAGAATGAGAGAGAGAATGGGAGAGTGAAAGGTGTCCCCACCTCTTGTAGGCGTGGGACAGCCGAAACGACGCCCCCGAAGTTGACTTCGAACCCTAATCAAAGTCGACTTTGGCGAAGTGGACTTGGGATGGGCCGAGTCGACTTGGGTGCGACTTCAATTCAATGCACTTTCTATTTTCTACTCCCCTTATTTAATTGCAAATTTTCATATATCTAATCAATATCAATCAGACCCATATCATTCCTAATTTTGTAAAATGATTCTTTTGCTAATGGTTTGGTAAAAAAATCTGCAATTTGGTCATCAGTTTTAACATGTTCGAAGCAAATATCATGATTTTCAACATGTTCCCTAATGAAATATTGTCTCACATCTATACGTTTCGTTCTAGAATGCACTACTAGATTTTTGGTCAAACAAATTGCACTTGTGTTATCGCATCTAATTGGTATATCTTTGTATTCAATTTCATAATCTTTAAGTTTTTGTTTCATCTAAATTAGTTGGGCACAACAGCTCCCGGCGGCAATATATACAGCTTCCGCAGTAGATAAAGCAACACTAGTTTATTTTCTTGAAAATCATATTACCATCATGTTTTCAAAAAACTGACATGTTCCACTAGTACTTTTTCTATCTACTTTATAACTGGCAAAATCCGCATCCTAGTAGCCGATTAGATCAAATGTTGAACCCCTTGGATACTATAGACCTAGATTAGTAGTGTTGATCAAATATCTAAAAAAATTTTTACAGCTACTAAATGTAATTTTTTGGGACATGATTGAAATCTAGAACATATACAAACACTGAACAAAATATATGGTCTTGATGCAGTTAGATATAATAAAGATCCTATTATGCTTCTATATAGCTTTTGTTCAATTAATTTACCATTTTCATCCTTGTCAATTTTGATGGTTGAACTCATGGGTGTGTTTGCTCCTTTGCTATTTTGCATTCTAAACTTCTTGAGCATTTCTTTGATGTGTTTGGACTAATTTATGAAGATGCCTTTAGCTAGTTGCTTAATTTGTAGTCCAAGGAAGAAATTTAGCTCGCTTATCATGCTCGTTTCGAATTCACTCTGCATAATCTCATAGAATTCTTGACATAAAGTTTCATTAGTAGTATCAAATATAATATCATCCACATAAATTTGAACAATTAATATATTTTTACCTTCATATTTAATACACAATGTGGTATCAACCTTTTCTCTTTGAAAAT
The DNA here is from genome assembly GCA_030490835.1 of Annona cherimola. Lineage (NCBI taxonomy): Eukaryota > Viridiplantae > Streptophyta > Magnoliopsida > Magnoliales > Annonaceae > Annona > Annona cherimola. The sequence continues at coordinate 475,569 of JASFXW010000033.1, read as the reverse complement.
CATGATCAATTAAAAATTTGCTTAACCTCTCATACCATGCTCTTGGGGCTTGTTTCAATCCATATAAAATCTTTTGGATAGTTTACTTTCATTTAGCAAAGTTCTAGCCATCTATTATATTGTTCTATTTTTCTTTCAACTACCTTGTTTTGTTGGGGAGTCCTTGGTGCAGAGAATGTGTAATGAATTCCTTTTTCATTGCAGAATTTTATAAACTGTTTATTTTTAAATTTACCACCATGATCACTTCTAAAGGATATAATTGTATTTTTCTTTTCATTTTGCACCAAATTTGAAAAAGTAACAAACATCGAGAAGACTTAATCTTTGCTAGCTAAAAGTATTATCCATGTAAAACTTGAGAAATCATCAACAATAACAAACACATTCTTTTTCTCTCAAAGAGTAAAAATGTCGGATGGCTCATACAGATCCATATGTAATAGTTCAAGTGGCCTTGTCATTGACATTTCCTTTTTTGAAAGAAAAAGGTATCTTAGGCTGCTTGGATAGTTAGCATGCCTTACAAATTTTATCTTTGTCATATTTGAGCTTTGGTAATCCTTCTACTAAGTTCTTTTTCTACATGGTTTTATTTTACATATTTATGTGCCCAAGCCTTTTATGTCATTTCCATGGATCATTATTAATGGCTATAAGATATTGTCCATCAAGTTCATCAAGGGAAACCAAATATACATTTTCATGTCTTTTGCTGCTAAAAACTATGTGACCTTCATAAAAAATATTACATATAGAAGATTCAAACACAACTTTATAGTCTTTGTCACACAGTTGACTAATGCTCATTAAATTATGTTTGAGTCATTCAATAAATAGTACATCCTCAATACATGCATTTGAAATACCGTAAACATTTTCTTTACCTTTTGTTATACCTTTCTCATTGTTTCCAAGTGCAACAATCCCTTCACTGCAAAGTTTGATTTTGTGAAATAATCATCTTTTTGCCGTTATATGTCTTGAGAAGCCACTATCCATAAACAATATATTGCTGGCCTTTGCTTTAAGGCATACCTGTAAAATAAAATCATGTAGTGCTTATCTCTTTGGTACCTATTTTATGGGTTCATTTGGGTTGGTAAGCCATTGGAGTCTACTTTACTCTACTTTGGAAGGCATAAATCCAATGCTTTTTGGTACCCAAACCAATTTTGCACCATCGTCATATAATTTCTTTATTTTACATTGATAAATTTTGTGGCCCATCTTGTTGCGAAAATCGCATGCCCTTGGAAGTCTTGGAGTGGGAATCCATGTAGTAGGAGGTTCCCAGATTAGCCTTTTTGTCCAAGTAACATGACTCATTCTTGGTTTAAGAAATGTAGACTTGGTTTGATTTTTACCAGGCTTTGAAGCATTTGATTTACTGCTTTCACCTTTCTCAAATGTGGAATATCTCAGTCCTCTTTTGTTGTTCTGGCTAGTCATGTTCAAGAAAATTTTCACAGTTTCCCCTGGATTAGAGAACTTAGCTAATTATTCATTTAAAGATTCGTTTTCTTTCTTTAGTCTTTCCACCTTGCTAGTCAAAGCATTATTTTCATTTGTTAGGTGGTTGACCTTTTCTGCTAACTTTCCATTCACAATAATAACTGAATTGCATTGTCATTTCTTTAATGTGAATTTATTTCCTAGCTTCTTTATTTCATCATATGATGAATCATACGCCTGTTGCAGTTCCTCTAATTTAGCACATTTGAGACAATCATGTGTAGAGGAGTAAATAGACTTGGTATTTAAGTGATTGAGTTTGGAGATTACCTCTTCACTGCTTGTACAGTTTGTTGAGGCAGTTTGTCCATCTATAATTTCTATTACAGTGAAGCAGACCATGTCGTGTTCTTCTTCTATCCTTGTCATGCAGCATATTCGAGCACAGTTTGATACTTCATTGTCTTCATTTGATGAGCTTCTCGTTGTAGTCATCTTGTCATTTACGTACATTCCTCTTCCTTTAGATTTTTGAAATTTCCTATTTTCATACCTGTCTTTCTTCTCTTGCCGTTCTTTTGTCTTGCTCTCTTCTGGTGTAGGACATTAAGCTTGCATATGTCCCACTCCACTGCATCTATAGCATTTTGTTATTTCCTTCTTTTTGTCCTTTCTATTTCTTTCCTTAAATCCTTTGAAGTCCTTCCCTTTTCTCACAAACTTCTTGAATCTCCGAGTGAATAGGGCGATCTCTTCATCATCTTTTTGAGAAGACGATGTGGATTCATCTAAGTTCAGTGCAGCCCTCAAAGTAATGACTCTTTTGCCTTTGTGTTGCTCCTCATTTTTTTCTTTATTAGCTCATGTGACATGAGAGAACTGATAAGATCTTCCAGTCTTAGAGTATTCAGGTCCTTTACCTCTTCAATAATCATGATCTTTGGAGTCCACAACTCAGGTAGAGCTCTTAAGATCTTCATGACCTATTCAGATTCAGAGATTTCTTTTCCAAGACCCTTTAGTGTGTTAGTAATCTTGGAAAATCTAGCAAACATTTCAGATATATTTTCAGTATCTAGCATTTTGAAACTTTCTAATTCTCCAATCAATATGTTTCTTTTCATCCGTTGGACTTGAGAAGTTTCCTCATATATTGATGTTAGCTTATCTCATATTTCTTTGACTATTCTATATGGGAATACCTTATCATATTCAGCAGTTGTTAGAGCACAAAAGAGAGAGTTCATGGCTTTGGCATTGCTTTCCACGGTCTTGACTTACTCTTCAGACCATGCGGAGACTCTTTCACCTATTGGTTGAGTAACTCCGTCTTGGATAGCAATCCAAGAATCTATATCAGTAGCCATGATAAGTTGTTTCATTCTCAACTTTCAATAACAGATGTTACTTTCATCAAATAGTGGTGGCCTTGTAAATGACTGACTTTCAGCAAATGTAAGAGTAGAAGTTGATTAGGATGCCATTAATAAGATCTCTTTGGTATAAACTCAAAGACCTGCTCTGATACTATTTGTTGGTCTCAAGTTTATGGCAAAACCTAAGAGGGAAGGGGGAATTGGATTCTTGAAAATTTTTTGTAATTAGAAGCTTAGCCCATTGTAAGTTTAATCCCCTCGATGAAACGGGCAGTGAGATAGAATGAAAGGGTGCAATTGAAACATAAAATGCAAACAATCAAACCACACAAGAGACAACAGTAAATAGTGGTTCGAGCAACCTTCCCTACTTCGCTCTTCAAAGCACACACTCGTTTAGATTCTAGCTCTAGGGGGCCTTATACAATCTTAGCATAAATAGGTGATAAGTTCCACTCCAATCACATGTTACTTTGCCTTCACTTGGTCTTAGTCTCTAATATTAAACCAAGTGAAAAAATAAATGATCAAATAATAAATCAGAATTCTACACTTTACAGATGTGTAGGTAGATTCAAGCGCAGAGAAGAACTTATAGAAGCAGTTGAAGATGAGACAATTCAGCTTTTAGCAGTTGTATGCAGTGTTTTTCTTGAAAAGCTTCTTGTAGATCACTTAAATGCTAGAGGAAGTGGAAGGTGATCTCAATCAATGTTCATTCAACTCCTTTCCTTGTTCACTTGAAGTCCCTTAAATAGAGGGAAGTAAATTCGAACGTTTAGTGGTAGCTGGTGCGCATTTAATGGACCAACATTTGAATTTTTCCAACCATTGCTAGCCAAGTTACACTTGGAGTCGACCTCGAATGCGACTTTGTCCAAGCCATAGAGTGGAGTCGACTTCGGGTGCGACTTCGGCCTTCAGCTTTCAACTCAAGTTCCATATTCAGGTCGACTTGGTCTTAGATTTGACCCAAGTCGCAGGCGAAGTTGACTTCGAATGCAACTTCACCTAGTCATATGTTCTCTTGGAACTTTAGACTCTGTTTGTGATCTACTTGTATGTTTGACCTTTCTTTCTTCTCTTTTCAAGTGCTTGGATCTTCATTTGATATTATAGTCCTTGACATGTATTGCTATGCTTGGGTTTGTAAAGAAAATCCTCTTCAGTGGCCTTAACTTAAAGTTGTCATTGTCTCTTGATTTTGACTTCCATTTTCTAATAAAGAGTTTTAGAAATAATTTGATGTTGATCTATACTTAAGTCACAAGCTTGAGTTGACTTGGGGTGAAACTTCACCCAAGTCACATGTTGGGGTCGACTTGAGATGCGACTTCACCCAAGTCGCATAGTGGAGTCGACTTGATGTGTGACTTAACTTTGTCGTTTTCAAAATCTGTAGTCGAGGCTTACCCAAGTCGCAGTTGGAGTCGACTTGGCATTGCGACTACAACTAATTCGCAAGTGGAGTCAACTTCGATTGCAACTTCGCTTGTCTCAGAGTCCCAATTTCAGCGCTGACAATTTTTATGCCTTTGAAGTCGCTATTGGAGTCGATTGGGTATTGACTTGACCTAAGTCGATGCCTGAGTCGACTTGGCATGCGACTTGACCTGCTATCCTTTTGAGCTTTGATTATTTGAATCTTTTCATCACTTAGCAAACACATTAGTACTTAAATGATTCTCAAATTGAGTTGGTAATCATCAAAACACGAATTGTACTTAATTTGCCTCAAGTTCCAATAGAATAGGGATGTTGCCTGAAGCATTATAATCTCTTATGTTCTTTATGTGTGATTATTTCTTTTCTAACTCGCTCTAGTTCTATTTGTTCCATTTTAAACTAATCTAGGGTTAAGTTCTTGATAGTCATTTTCATACTATTTATTTAGAATAATATTTGGATTAGAATATGATTAGGTGAGATGATTTGTTTCAATCCAAGTTTGATGGATTTATCTTCATTTATCACAAAACACTCACAATTGATCAATTTGTGCAAAATTAGGTGAGGTTGGAGTAAAACACATGCAATTCTTGGAGAGTTGAAGCATTATGGCAAACACCCACACAAATTGATAATTTAGAAGAATCAAAAGTAGGAAAATAGTACTCAAATTGCTTAGACTGTGTCATGGAAGGTTCAAAACGGTTCGGGTCATGTTGAAGCAAAACTACATAAAATTTCAGAGCAAAACACCACCACCAAAGTACCAGATTATTTGAACTGTGTGGATTTTGGTTCCATACGATTCAAACCATATGGAGCCCTGGTCATGTGGTTCCACTCTGCATTGGACTTAGTTTGTGCAATTTTCAAAAGACCTCTATATAAACACTTTTCAAACTTATCCTAGGGCATCTTAGGACAACCTTGGAGCTAAGTTTGAGGTCAGGGAGTGAGAGGAGGTAAACAGCACAAGGCGAGAAGTGAGGCGGCGAGTTGTTTGAAGCGTTTGAGACACCATCAAAGCATCCGATCAATAAGCTTTCCTTTTCTTTCTTTCCTTTGATTTTAATTGTTCAATTTAAGATGGATTTGAGATACAAATATTTTGTATTTGGACTTAATCTTAAACATGCTAGGTTAAACTTTTAATCTAGGGTTTAGAATGTAACATGAGTATAATGTAGTGAATATTGTTATTTTGTTTGATTTACTAAGGATATTTTGTGTTAATTTGATATCTTATGATTTTTGTGCTTGCTTAGTGGTTGAGCTTGCACTTTGACAATGATTCTCACATATTAAGTGAAGGAATCGAAAGTTAGAAGTTTAATATATGATAATTAAGATATTAAATCTAAAAATCTAGACCATGAGAATACGCATGATTACCTTGAGGAATTTCATGAACGGCCACAAAACTGAATGGATTCTAATTAACTTAATCTCATTAAAATAAGTTTTTAAGAAGATTAGAATTACATCTTGTAGGTCTCGAGAGAGGGTGTAAGAATAATTTAGGGTTTATTCTCCTTTAATACATAATATATATATTAAATAAGCACTCCACGTATCCTTGCATAGTCGCATGTGAAACCCAAGACCCAAGGTGCTTTCATCCCTTGATTTCTATTTCTCATTCTAGTTTCTCAAGACTCACTTTTCTTCTTTGCTATATTTCTCTTTACTCTATCTTATTCACTCGGAAATTGATACAAGTGTTTAAAATCAACATCTTAAGTCTCGAATTTCCTGTTAGATTGATATTTTAATTACTACAATTCACGACCTGTGAATTTGTAGAGAGAAATGAATAAGTATTTTGGTATCGTTGCTAGGGAGTTCAATGTTATTTAAGACTTTGAATTTAAAAAATTTCTCTTTCTCTCTTTATTCCTCTTCTCTTCTCCCTTCTATTCCTCTCTTTCTTCCTTTTTAACTTGATTGTGGTGCTCTATTTCATAATTAAATTCAATAATAGCGTATGCACCCTCATACAAAATTTTTTTCTAAACAAATAGTTGAAAAACTCTTTGCTGCAGATCCTGAAATTTAATGGTATACCAACAATAACAATCTTCTCAAGGACAAACTTCGCAAGGAACAATGGCGGACTGCAACAATCTTGACCCACCTCAACCAGAGCAAGTAAAAGACCAGGCAGAAAATAATAACCTACCAAGGAAGATAACCCTGAGCGACTAGAATTGTCCAAATCCTAGAGAGTTTAGTCTTGCATCATGGAACCTAAAATCAAGGCAAGGAATTTGAAACTTAAACATGGGCTTATCCAGATAATTCAATAAGACTAGTTTTATAGGACTCCTTTTTAAGAATTCTAATGTACACATCAATAAGTTCCTATAGCTATATAACATAATGAAGGTACAAGGAATCTCACGAGAAGTTATCCATCTTCAACTTTTCCTATTTTCTCTACATGATAGAGTAAGCAAGTAGTTCTTCTCTATAAATCCTGACTCTTTTATCATGTGGGACGATCTTTCTACTACGTTCTTGATGAAATACTTCTGACCCATAAGAATCAAGAAGATCAAGGACAAGATTAATCAGTTCGTTCAGAAAGACAGTGGAACCCTCTACGATGCATGGTAACAGATGGAGGACTTGCAGAGGAATTGCACACATCACAACATTCCACAAGGTGATATTATCGAGAACTTCTTCAACATGCTCAACTGCACAACTCTGAAAGTTGGTAATTAATAAAATATTTTGCGTGTATTCTACATCGATTTTAAAGGTAATTATTTGTTAATAATATGAAATTTTTTAAAATACATTTTTGAAACATTTGGGCATTGAATATTAGTTTCAGGTTAGTTGAATGATTTTTGTGATATTTTGCTTGAAGTTAAAAATAATTGTTGCAATAATTAGGCTAGGAATAATTTTTATATATTGACCTCTTGTTTATTAACTTGATTAATTTAAATTTTAAATATTTTTTATATGGATTAGCAAATTCCACCCATGCAAAAATCTAAGCTATGCATACAATGTAGCAGATGGGAAATTATTTTTATTAGTGGTCCGCTTCAAGAAGCAGCCCAAGAAAGATTAAGTGTGACACACCAGAATTTTCAACTGACTGTCCAAAGTCATCCATTCAAATTTCCAACTGGTCAAAGATGGAAATTCACAACACCGAGTTAAGCATCAAGCTATTAAGCTTCAATTAAGCCATCCTTACAATATATGGTCCACCAATCAAGTAAATCAAGGCATTAATCATGCTATTTTTATCTACAATTCTACATCATCATACGGTAGTAATATATAGCAACAACGATTGCAATTTTCAACGTGCAAATAAATATGATTCAGATTGTTCAATAATTTAACTAGTCAATAAGAACAAACATTCAAAGCGATAAGATGATATCCAACATATGACCCATTGTTTAATAAATCATAAGAAGAAGCAGTTTCCCTTATTATAATTTTATTTCAAGACGCAGTCGTGTTTTAACTTTCAAAATTTCCATTTAGTGCCAACGTAATGCATGTAATATCTATTATTAGCAATTGCAACAACAATGAATAGTAAAACCATTAATGATCCAGGTAATAAGTTGAATAGTGGTGTTGATTTTTTTATGGAGCAATGTTGTGTACTCATATGCACTTCAATCTAGATTTAGTTTAAAACTAAGCAAGTGGACCAAGTGTGGATGAAATTGCGAAATCACATACTACGCTGGCCATGAGTGTAGGAACCATTAATTTTTCTCTTATAAATACTTAATCTATCTTGGTGCTTTTATGAGATTGGCCACCTTATAGATTGATTTGGGGATTTTGTATAATACTTGGAAGTGATAGCCTAAAATTGTACTAAAGGTTAAGTAGTATATGATCTATATATAATCTCGAGGTTGTTTTATCTCATGAGATATGCTTGATTTGCTAAATGGATTGAAATATCTATTAGCCATGTTTAGTTAGTATTAGGGATGCAATTAATGCTACTTCTTATTTAATTTCTTATAGTTTATGGGTGTGTTTGGCAATTGATAGAAAATGTCAAGTTAAAACTTTTCACTATCCACAACTATAATATTTTTAATCATTTTTTCACATTTTCCTATACAACTACGCTACTTTTCAATCATTTTTACACAATTATCCACACAACTAACCTATCTATTTTAACTTTATCTTCTTTACTACTCATCATTACCCCTATCATATTACATCATTTGATAACTTTTATCCTCCAAAACTTTTCATCAAAAGTTTTATTCATTACCAAACACACCCTATATTGAAAGTTACAATTAACATGAAAAATCTATACGACTATCGAAAGAAGAGTATACATAATATTACCATAGACTAATAATCCATATTAAATAAAATAAATCATGAAATTTTAATAAAATTATGAGGATAAGCAAGTGAAATTATAACCGTAGACTCTGAGGGAATTTTTAATATTCAAGTCTCTATGGGAATGATAACTCTAATCTTCTATCTATATTACTTATGCGATCAATACACTTGAGAGAAAATAGGCAACAAGTTTTGGCATCATTATCGTGGACTTGAAACAAGATAATTTACTAACTCTAGACACTAATATTATATTTTAATTTAGATTTTTTCTCTTCCTTTTCTTTTCGGTCTTTTATTTTCTTTTTCTTCTCTTTTGGTTATTTATTTTTTCTCAGAACTTTGAAGTTTTATGCCTAGATCAAGACAAGGAATATCTTATCTACTACCTTTTGATCCAGAGCTAGAGAGGATTTTTCATCAATGTAAAAGGCAAAGCAAAATCATAGGAAATTTGCTCAACGAGTTGGCATAAGTTACTGACAATAATTAGCAAGGTGATAACCAATTGGTTTTTCAAGATGCTAGAGATTGTGTAATATGGCTCCTTGACTTTTGGTGACTAATTCAAGCATTCAAAGGCTGAATGTGACTACTAAAAATTTTGAATTAAAGCTAGGTGTGTTTAATCTTATTCAATCTTGTGTCACCTTCAGTGGGCGTAAATTTGAAGATCCACATTAACATGTATACTTATTTCTACAGGTATGCAACACCTTTAAAGCACTAGATGTGTCTCAAGATGCTATTCGGCTTAGTTTTTTCCCTTCTTATTGGTCGATGATGCGTGGAATTGGCTAGATTCTCTTCCCAAACATTCTATTATTGATTGGACTAGCCTTGAACAGAAATTTTTGGATGAATATTTTCTACTCACTAAATCTTTTCAACTTCAAACTGATATTGCTAACTTTCAATAAACAGATGGATAATTGCTTTATGAGGTATGGTCTAGGTGCAAGAGTATTCTAAAAAAGTGTCTTTGCCATGGTTTCTCTCCTTATAAACAAATTTAAATTTTTTTATAATGGGTTTTCTCATTTGATAAAAGGACAGGCTGTCTCTGCAACAAATGGAGCTTTATCGAAGCATAATTATAACGTGGTGTACAATATTCTTAAAGATATGATAGCGAACTCTTATCAAATTCTAAATCACAAGCATGAAATGGACGTTGATTCAGTAACTTTCGTTCATGCAAAGGTCAATGCTCTAGCACATGAAATTTAACAATTCAAAGTCGATAAAGCTAATGTCAACAGTTTTGGTAATGTTACTATGGCTCCCCGAACCGGGGTGCCTAGAAGCCTTACTCCTGTACCGATTTTGATTGGTAAATGTGAATCAGGATTGTTGCCCTAATCACGCGGCGGGTACTTAATTGGATCTCGTCCAAATTTCTTTTCTTTCTTTTTCTTTCATCACATAAGCATATACTTTATTCATAATAGACTCATCCATATCATCATAAAACCATTCATATCTTCTTTTTATTGAAATAATTCACATAAGTACAATCATGTTTGTAATATCCATAAAACATGTCTTCAACATGATTATCATATATTTGTCCCTTTGGACGCATACATATAACTGCAATTAATTTTGTAGGTCATTTCTACCTGACATCCTTTATGAGTCAGCTCCATAGCCCGTTTGTCGTTTTGAAAACACATATGAGTAATAATACTCAGTAAGCAAGCCCTTTTCTTTGGCAAGTAAATATTTTTCTTTCATTCAAATGTATTTCTCCCCATTTGGTAGGAGACACTTACCAAGTGATCAATTACTAATGAGACAGAAACTTTTTCATGCATTTTATGAGAATGCAATACATTCATTTATTCATAACTTTCCTTGTGCCCCCACCTCTTGGGAGGACGCCGCCGGCACACAGCCCTTGCAACTTGGCAATAGTGAAGGAAAATCCTCGATTTTCTTTCTACCTCTACCAAAGCCTCTTCATTGTGCACCATGAACATACACATATGCCAGTGCATTGCATTAATTTTCTTTGAATTCTTTCACTACCCTAAATCTTGCCATTGGACTGATCGAGACCCCACTTTCAACTCTTGTAATTCTTATAAGCAAACCATATTTGGAATTTCAAAATCTTTGAGTGAAAAAAAAAAAGAAAAAAAGAGAGTTGAACCATAGTGAAAGGTTAAATTTGTTTTGAACATATAGAGTGTGTTTGGTTGGAGGTAAAACTTTTAATGAAAAGTTTTTGAAGTAAAAGTTGTCAAATCAATAAAAAATGATGTGATATAATAGGAGTAATGATGAGGAGTAAAGAGAATAAAGTTAAAATAGATAGGTTAGTTGTATGGGTAGTTGTGTAGAAATGATTGAAAAGTAGGGTAGTTTGTATAAAAAAATGTAAAAAAATAATTAAAAAATAGAGTAATTATGGAAAGTGAAAAGTTTTAGATTGAAAAGTTTTAGTTTACACTTTTTTACCTTAAACAAACACACCCATACTCTTTGAAAATACTTGGATTTTTGTCCTGAATCACTTGATGAAACTGATATACCTAGAAACCAATTCTGTTTTCTTTCAAAATCAGAGTAATCTTCTCTAATTTATCAAAGGTTGTTTGTAATACACACAATTGTCATCCAAAAAGGTAGTTTTTCCCATATACATAAAAAAAATTCAAGGACAAAACTCAATCTAACCAATTCATGGTGGACATGATTAAGGCATTTTCTTCATGTTGAGCCTATCTTTGAAAGTATAATAGTTGTTTACCCCCATTAAACTTGGACTTGAATTTTTTCTAAATTTCAATTCCCAGCTAGTTGAACCAACTTTGACATTGAATTTTGAGCTGAAAAGTAAAATGGGAACAAGGTTTGATCTCACGGCTTGTGCAATTAATGAAAATAACTTCCTAGATACCCTGAAATATGGTGAGGGGAGTTATTTGTAAAAAAAATAATAATTTCCTAGATACCCTGAAATATGGTGAGGGGAGTTATTGCCGGACTTGGTTTAAAAAAAAAGAGGTTAAACTAAGGGTAAATACAGGCTTGGAAAAGAATAAAAGCACTAAGTGTGGGGGTAGCATTATTTTCTGTTGTAAAATGAGGCTCAAGCCATGTGGAGATGGTTTAAATTCTGAAAATATTCAAAATTTTATCTCTTGTGCCAAACTTGACCATTGTCCTATTAAGTCCTTATGATCCTATGAATTGGCTAATTGAGTTGGCAGAGAAGATTTAAAATTTTGACGAGATGTATATGAGGTAATTTGAGTGATATTTTCTGCATTACTACTATTACTTGAATTATTGAATGTGTGCATTGAATAACCAGATAAAAGGAGAAGATGCTTGATAGTTAGGAGTTTATTGCAGGAGTTTTTGAACTCTTAATGATTGAAAGCAAAATGGGCGAAAGGGTATGCAGCATTAGCTATGTGAGAAGGGATTGTTGACTGAGATTTTCAAAGAGTATCATATTTCAAAATTTTTAGTTTAATACTTTCACTAAATGGGTGGCTAAACATTTATTTTAGCATTTTGCTCAAAGTTTTGAAATTTTACAGTGTGATCTTGAATTCCTTTGTATTTGCTTGAGGACAAGCAAAAGTTTAAGTGTGGGGGTATTTGATAATTTGAAATTAACAGTATATTATGTGGCCATTTTATACCACTGTACAAAATCTCACCGCAAGTGCATGGGTCGTAGATTGCAGTATATAAAATATCGATCCACAGGGAATTCAGGACTAAAAAATCTGCTTTTAAACACTTTCTCATCGGATTAAATGGATTAGAAAAGTTGAAAGAGAATGTAGTAAATTAAATGGAAAAGAAACAGAAAATTGGGAAGAGAAAATAAAATAGAAATTAAAATGAGTAGAGAAAACGAGAGTGTGAGTATCTAGGGTCTAGAATTTCACATGTGTCTTTTGTAACGGGTAGTGGTATAATTATTTAATCCGGATATTATTTGTTAAAGGAGAACAATCCCTAATTTATCGTTGCACCTTCTCTCGAAATCTACAAGGCGTACTCTAATCTTCTTAACCACCTATTCTCATGGGATTAAGTTAATTAAAATTCATTAAATTCTGTGGTTTGTTCATGGAATTCCTCAAGGTCATCATGCCTATTCTTATGGTCTTAGATTTTCAAGTTTAATATCTCGATTATCGTATATTAGATTTTCACCTCTTGGTTCCATCACCTAATATATGGAAATCATTGCCAAAGTGCAGACCTTCACACCAAGCAAGCGTTAAATCACAAGATATTAAATTAACAACGATATCCATCAAAAATAAATTAACATCCACACCACGCTACATTGTACGCATGATACATCCTAAACCCTAGATTAAGGGTTTAGCCTAGCATGTTCGAGTCCAAAAGTGAATTAAGATAATATCCCATCTTAAACAAGACAATAAAAAGCAAAGAAAAGAAAAGTTTATTGATTTGGAGCCCCAATGATGTGCCGGTCTCCCCACGCAACTCGTCGGTTCTCTTCTCGCCTGTGCTCTCCACCTCTCTCTCTCTCTCTCTCTCTCTCTCTCTCTTTCTCTCTCTCAAAGAGCTCTCTAATCTCTTCTCCTTCGAAAAATTATCCTCCCCGGTCCGGAACCCTCAAAGGGTTTTTATACATCCCTTAAAACAAGTCAGCTGCTTGCAATCGTACGCAAGTCTGCGTATTGGCGCCTAGGCGCCAACTTGCTGAAACTTTCTGATTGATACGGCACTGGGGCGCCAACTTGCTGGAAGTTACTGATTGAGGGTGTTCGTAACTTGCTTGAAGGTGGGAAAGTGGCGCCTAAGCGCCAACTCTCTGGATGATTTGCGCTTGAAAATCCTCCTAGAAGTTCTGTATGAGCATGCCATGGTGCCTAGGCGCCAACTCCCTGAAAGCAATTCTACCTTGTGATCCCCAAAACCCTTTCGAACTTTTCAGCACATTGGTGAAGTGGCGCCTAGGCGCCAACTCTCGGGAAGCAGACTGAAATGTGGTGTTGGAGATTCTGGCATGGGCCTGTAGGGTGGCGCCGACACCCTTGTTTGCTTTGGTTTCTCTTTTCTTCCATCTCTTAAGTGTTCCCTGTTTCTTTTTGTTTGAATTCCCTTAGACAAAAGAATGGAATGAAATTTCAAACCAAAAGATTATAAAAGTTATTAAATATCTTAAAATTCATGTTCAACACCTAATCGATGCAAAAATCACATTTTAAACAAAATTTCATATTGAACTCAAATAATTCCCCATAAAATTGGTATAAAATGCCCACATAATATACTGTTAATTTCCAATTATCAGCCAGCATGACATGTCCATAAAATTTTCATAAAAGGCATTTAATAAGCAAGTTGGCAATCATTTCATGTAAAGCAGTATAGGAATGGCCATCCTTAAATATATTTCATAAAACAGTAAATATTTTCAAACATTTAGAAATTATTTTGCAAAGCATATAACTTGCATACAAGTCATCATTTTCAAAAGGGTTGCTTGCTTACCTCCTCACATGTCCATGCATACTTTATAATCATTCATTACCTCATTCCTATAGAGGTTAATCTTATAAAGATACTTGATCATTGCCTCCTTATATGAATTTTTTATCCATAAATCCCTTTAAAAATTTTATCTATATATTCTTTAAGATATAAATGCTAATCTCATTTTTTCCACTCAATTTACGCTTTTTACTATTCATGGTACTATTCATCATCACTGTTCATGATCACTATTTATGGGTAATTTTCATGGGTTACTGTTCACCTGAGGTTACTGTTCACAGCAACGTGGGTTACTGTTCATGGGTTCCAAAAATTGACATTTTTTCCAAAAATAAAAAAATACCATGATATAGCTCTCAGTTAGTATATTATGAAAAAAATTATGAATTTTGAATTCATCATCATTAACTTATCTAAATAAATCATTTTCTCCGTATACTAAAAATTCAACATAATTTTACTTAAGCATAATCTTTAAATCCAAAAATCATGAGATTAATATATCATCATTCCAACATCATAATTATCATAAAAATTCTTTTCAAATCATCATTTAGCAATATTGGAGCATTATTTGCACATTTTATACATGATTCTCCTAAATGATCTATCTTTGCTCCAAATTTTTGATGTTTTGGCAGAATTCCAGTTTGGCATTATAACCGTACTTATTTTCTCATGCTTAGGAATTATCTAAGCATGATTTTACCCTACTTAACATTCAAAAGAAATTTGGAAAGAATCCCCTTACCTGAAGTAGAAAAACTCTCATACTACTTGCCTTTTCTCTCTCTAACCTTCTCTTTCTCTCTTAGAAACGAATTTGGGGGTGGGAAAGGCTTCAGTTTCTCAAGATTGAGATGGAATGGTGTGCCCTTGGACGTCCCATGCATCCTCTATTTATAGTATTTAATTTTTCATGAAATTGAAATTTACCCCCTGCTTGAGGTATTAAATTCTAATTTTTTTCTTCAAATCCCATGCAATCACTTGGAGCTTTGTGCAGCCCCTTCCCTACCCTGCTTATGCCCCCCCTATAGCAGCCCTATTTAATGATTTTTT
Source organism: Annona cherimola (assembly GCA_030490835.1). Taxonomy (NCBI): domain Eukaryota; kingdom Viridiplantae; phylum Streptophyta; class Magnoliopsida; order Magnoliales; family Annonaceae; genus Annona; species Annona cherimola. The sequence goes on along the minus strand of JASFXW010000033.1, from coordinate 460,369 downwards.
TATTAATTAAAATTAATTATTTTTAAACTAATTAATCTCGACCATTATTACATGATAAGATCAATTGTGGACCATTGGATTTGGCTCAAAATCCCATAGCCCCTGAACTTCCAGCCCCCCTTTTGGACTTTGAGCACAATTGCATTTAATTAAAGTAAATTTTAATTAATGATATTTGACTTTTAATTAATCAAAAATTAAATGAAAAAGTGGGCTACTTTTTTACGTTAAATCTTGGCCTTTGATTCATGATTTTCATCACATCTTAAACCATTCATCATGTTCATCATAAGTATTTGGTCATCCATAAAAAATTTCACTTCAATCCGACGTCCGGATTGCAAGTTATGAATTTTTCTTCAAATTTCTACTAAAATTCGGAATTCCATTAAACTATCAAAAAGTATTGCTATTTCGTCCTTTAGTGATTAAATCTCCTTTTTCGTCATTTTGTGATTAGATTAATCCAAGTGATTAACCCTTAATCACATGTCTTAATCCCTGGGTTACTATTCACGTACACTATTCATTCGAATTTCATAAATAATTATTTTAACCTCTATTCCCACATATTTTCATACTCATGAATGTATATTTTTCAAATATATTACCTAGGGTTTACAACCCTAGGGTTTTATACACGTGTCTAAGATCAAAGTTTAACAGTTACTTACCAACAATATGATGATGTTGGTCACACTACTAAGCAATGTTCGTTAAATCCTGAATCGGCGAACCATGTAGCAAACTACTCTTGCAACCAAGGTAACCCCTATTTTAATACCTATAATCCTAGTTGGAGGAGTCATCCCAATTTATCATGGAGTCATCAAGGAACTTAACAGCAAGATAAATCTTAAGAGCCACCATAGCAACTGCCTTTGCTACTCATAGTCCCAGAGCCTGAACAAGAAAAACCAACATTCAAAGAGCTGGTGGTGCAATTCATGCAAAACCAACAGGTAATGTTGCAAAGTCAACAAGCATCAATTCATAGTCTTAGAGTACAATGTTTGTTTTGTCACCGCAAGTGCACGAGTTGTAGATTACAGTATATAAATATCGTTCTTATAGAGAATTCAGGACTTAAATATTGCTTTTTAAACCCTTTTATAATGAACCAAAAGAGAATATAGTGGAATAAAAGTGTGAAACCAATCTTAGACACATGTAAAAAATCCTAGGGTTGTAAACCCTAGGTAATATATTAATAAAATACATATTCATGAGTATGGATAATATGTGGGAATAAAGGTTAAAATAATTATTTATGAAATTCAGATGAATAGTGCACGTGAATAGTAAACATGGGATTAAAGAATATGTTAAGTTAATCACTTTGGATTAACTTAATCACAAAAAGACAAAAAAGGAAGCTTCCCACAAAAGGACAAAATAGCCACTTTTTGATTTATTTAGTATTTTCGGATTTTAGTGGATTTTTGAGAGAAAAAAAAGAAAAATTCATATCTTGCAATCCGGACATCGGATTGAGATGAAAATTTTTATGGATGGCCAAAATATGATGATGAACATAATGAGTGGTCCAAGATTGATCAAAAAGTATGAATTAAGGGTCAAGATTAAACGTCACTTGAAGATCAAAAAGTAGCTTTACTTTTTCGTTAATTAGCATTTGACTTTAGATTAATTTTAATTAATTAAATGGATAAATAATAAATGAAAATCTGCTATGGCTGCTGAAGCTTGGACTTTCGGGGCCAAATCCAATGGCCCAAAATCAATCTTATCAAAAATCAATGGCTAGGATTAATTTAGCCTAAATTAATTAATTTTAAAAAATAAAAAAATAGGCAAAAATAGGGCTGCCATAGGGGGGCTGGAGCAGGCCTAGGGTGGGCTGCACAAGGCTCCATGCACCTTTTGGAAATTAGAAAAAAATACATTTACAATTTAATACCTCAAGCAAGGGGGTAAAATCCAATTTGATGAAAAATAAAAAAGTATAAATAGGGGGCATGGGGTGAACGACCAAAGCACACAAACCCAGCTCCATTCGAGCATTTTTTCACCCCCACCACGTTTTAGCCTTGAGGAGAAAGAAGAGGAGAAAGAAGAGGAGGAAGCTAGAGAGAGAAAGTGCGAGAAAAAGTGGGATATCTCCACTTCGGGTAAGCAATTTCTTTCCAAATTTCTTTTGAATGTTAAGTAGGGTAAAATCATGCTTATATAATGCCTAATCATGAGAAAATAAATAAGGTTATAATGCCAAAGTAGAATTATGCCGAAACATCGAAAATTTGGAGCAAAGATAGAGCATTCGGGAAAATCATATATGATATGTGCAAATAATGCTCCAAATTTGATAAATGATGATTTGGGATGTATGATTATGATAAATATGATGTTGAAATGATGATATATTAATTTCATGATTTTTGGAATTAAGGATTATGCTTAAGTGAATTTATGATGATTTTTAGTACATGGAGAAAATGATTTATTTAACCAAGTAAATGATGATAAATTCAAAATGTATGAAATTTCCCATGATATACGAAGCATAAGCTATGTCACGGTATTTTTTATTTTTGGGAAAAATGTCAATTTTTGGAACCCATGAACAATAACCCACGTTGTTGTGAACAGTAACCTCGGTTGAACAGTAACGTGAACAGTGGTTATGAACAGTAATATGCTACAGTGACATAAACAGTAATTATGAACAGTGAACAGCGTATTTTGGGAAAAAATTGAGATTTTTTTTTGTATATTTATGAGGATATATAGATAGAATTTTTAAAGGATTTATGGATAAAAATTCATATAAATGAGTAATGACCAAGTATTTATAAAAGGAAAACCTCTATTAAAATGAGCTAATATGTGATCGTAAAGCATGCATGGGAAGCAAGCTAAGACATGGAATAGATGGATAAAATATCAAATTTCCTTGTATAGGAAAATGAAAGGAAAGGATAAAGGAGTTAGGTTGAAGCAAAGTAAAGGTAAGCAAACACAACTTTGAAAATATGTTTTATTCTCAAGTATTTATGAAATGTGTTTAAGGGTGACCATTCCTATAATGTTTTGAAATGATGAATGTTTATGAATTTTTATAAAAAGTCATGCCGGCATATTGATATTATGTGATGTTCATGGACATGTGCACATGTATAATGTATAAAGGAAGAAGCTTTGGTGAAGGTAGAAAACGGATCAGAGGGTCCCCCTTCACTATTGCCAAGTCGTATGGGCTGTGTGCTGTCGGCGTCCTCCCCAGAGGTGGAGGCAAAGGAATGTTATGTTTGAATGAATGCATTGCATTTTCATACATGGATTGAAAAGGAAAGCATGGATTTGAAATTATGTTTTTAAGGGATTGTGCAAATAATTCTGTGCATGAGAATGACAAGTTACCTGATGTAAGAGGTATATAACGCTGGGAAAATCAAAAGTCATACATGTAGGAACTATGTAGGCGTCAAGAGGAAGAGAGGTTCCCCTTGATGAGGCCAAGTCGGAGACAGCCGGCGTATTGGACCATGCTATGTGAGATGTTCCCTGGGCTGGCGTACCAGCACACGAACGTTTATGTCAGGAATGGAAAGAAAGTATTTTCACACATGGATTTGAAAAGATATTTTTAAGGGATGGTGCAAATAATTCTCTACATGAGAATGACAAGTCACCTAGTGTAAGAGGTATATAATGCCAGGAAAATCAAAAGTCATGCATGTAGAAACCATGTAGGCGTCAAGAGGAAGAGAGGTTCCCCTTGATGAGGCCAAGTCGGAGACAGCCGGCGTATTGGACCATGCTATGTGAGATGTTACCTGGGCTAGCGTACCCGCACACAAAGGTTTATGTCAGAAGTTGAAAGGAAGCATTTGCACATCCAATGTTTATGAAAAGGTTTCTGTTCCATTGATAGTTGATCACTTGCTTAGTGTCTCCTATCGAATGGAGAGAAATGCATTTATGAATGATTTTCATGAGTGGTTTATGAAAGGTTTCCAAAAATGGTTTACGAAAAGGTTTCTATTCTGTTGGTAGTTGATCACTTGGTAAGTGTCTTCTACCGAATGGAGAGGAATGCATTTAAAATGAAAAATGCTTTCTTATTGAGTTTCGACTCATGTTTTGTTTTCCCAACCTCAGACAGGTGTAGGGAAAGCCAAGAAATGAAGGACATGTGTTGCTAAAGGAAAAGAAGAATCTATAAAGGTTAGTAGATTTTTGTATGAATAGATTCCCTAATGGGATATGATAAAAAAGACATAGGTTGTATGAAATTATGAAGTGATGAATAATATGAGAAGTTGATGATTTATGATGTTATGGATAAGTCCATTATGAATGATGATGAGTATATGTTTATGTGATGAAAGAAAAGAAAAAGAAAAAAAAAATTGAACGAGATCCAATTAAGTACCCGCCGCGTGATCAGGGCAACAATCCTGATTTACACTTACCAATCGACAAGATCCCGGAGTAAGGACAAATGTGACGCCTCGGTTCGGGGCGCCACAGAAATTGGTATCAGAGCAAGGATTGGTAAATAGGCGTGTAAAGAGAAAAGTTATGGGTGATAGGAAAGGTGTAATACCACAGAAGTTGGTATTAGAATATGAATTTATAGATGGGCAAAGATAATATCTATATCTATATGAAGAGACAAGAATGGTATCATAACAAGAAATGATAGATAAAAAGAGTGAATGAAGAAAAGAAATGAAAAGCATGATATTTGTATATCATAAATTGTCTCCTATGATTTTGAATGTCATGGATGAAGGAAAGAAAGGAATTGTTGGGATTCTTTCCAATCCCAATGCATTTTGGAAGATAGACAAGAAAGGAGTTTCCTCTATGATGAGTAAATAAGGATGAAAATAATGAAAATGATGAACCCATAAATAATGGAGTTAAAATGGTAATAAGGACCCTTTATTGGTCCATTGAAAGTGAATATGAGGAAGAAAGTAAGATGAAAGTAAAGCTGACCTAATTGGTCCAACGTTAGTGTTTTCACTAGGCAATATGTATGTATTAAGAAAGTTTAGTAAAAGTCTCTTTTGACTTTTGAAAGATTAATGAATAGAGGATATTTTGATGGAGAGATGATTCTTTGCTATAAAATCAAATTTATTTACACATGCATGTCATGTGTATATGAAATGAAAAGTGGTTAATACTAACCTCTTTATGAGATATGATGCTATGACTATTTGATGATTAATGATTAATGATTGATGATATGATAAGATGGGAAATATCAAAGTTGCACAGCAGAAGTGCGGTGGATTATTTCAAGTAAGACAGGTTTCGGGACGAAACCTATTGTAAGGGGGGGAGGATTGTGAAACCCCGATCTTAGACACATGTATAAAACCCTAGGGTTGTAAACCCTAGGTAATATATTAATAAAATACATATTCATGAGTATGGAAAATATGTGGGAATAAAGGTTAAAATAATTATTTATGAAATTCAGATGAATAGTGCATGTGAATAGTAAAACGTGAATAGTAAACGTGGGATTAAAGAATATGTTAAGTTAATCACTTTGGATTAACTTAATCACAAAAAGACAAAAAAGGAAGCTTCCCACAAAAGGACAAAATAGCCACTTTTTGATTTATTTAGTATTTTCGGATTTTAGTGGATTTTTGAGAGAAAATAAAGAAAAATTCATATCTTGCAATCCGGACATCGGATTGAGATGAAAATTTTTATGGATGGCCAAAATATGATGATGAACATAATGAGTGGTCCAAGATTGATCAAAAAGTATGAATTAAGGGTCAAGATTAAACGTCACTTGAAGATCAAAAAGTAGCTTTACTTTTTCGTTAATTAGCATTTGACTTTAGATTAATTTTAATTAATTAAATGGATAAATAATTAATGAAAATATGCTATGGCTGCTGGAGCTTGGACTTTTGGGGCCAAATCCAATGGCCCAAAATCAATCTTATCAAAAATCAATGGCTAGGATTAATTTAGCCTAAATTAATTAATTTTAAAAAATAAAAAAATAGGCAAAAATAGGGCTGCCATAGGGGGCTGGAGCAGGCCTAGGGTGGGCTGCACAAGGCTCCATGCACCTTTTGGAAATTAGAAAAAAATACATTTACAATTTAATACCTCAAGCAAGGGGGGGTAAAATCCAATTTGATGAAAAATCAAAAAGTATAAATAGGGGGCATGGGGTGAACGACCACAGCACTCAAACCCAGCTCCATTTGAGAATTTTTTCACCCCCACCACGTTTTAGCCTTGAGGAGAAAGAAGAGGAGGAAGTTAGAGAGAGAAAGTGCGAGAAAAAGAGGGATATCTCCACTTCGGGTAAGCAATTTCTTTCCAAATTTTTTTTGAATGTTAAGTAGGGTAAAATCATGCTTATATAATGCCTAATCATGAGAAAATAAGTAAGGTTATAATGCCAAAGTAGAATTATGCCGAAACATTAAAAATTTGGAGCAAAGATAGAGCATTCGGGAAAATCATATATGATATGTGGAAATAATGCTCCAAATTTGATAAATGATGATTTGGGATGTATGATTATGATAAATATGATGTTGGAATGATGATATATTAATTTCATGATTTTTGGAATTAAGGATTATGCTTAAGTGAATTTATGATGATTTTTAGTACATGGAGAAAATGATTTATTTAACCAAGTAAATGATGATAAATTCAAAATGTATGAAATTTCCTATGATATACGAAGCATAAGCTATGTCATGGTATTTTTTATTTTTGGGAAAAATGTCATGGTAGTTGATCACTTGCTAAGTGTCTCCTATCGAATGGAGAGAAATGCATTTACGAATGGTTTACATGAATGATTTCCAAGAATGGTTTACGGAAAGGTTTCTATTCCATTGGTAGTTGATCACTTGATAAGTGTCTTCTATCGAATGGAGAGAAATGCATTTAAATGAAAGAAAAATGCTTGCTTATTGAGTTTCGACTCATGTTTTGTTTTTCCAACCTCAGACAGGTGTAGGGAAAGCCAAGAGATGAAAGACATGTGTTGCTAAAGGAAAAGAGAAATCTTCAAAGGTTAGTAGATTTTTGTATGAATAAATGCCCTAATGGGATATGGTGAAAAAGACATAGGTTGTATGAAATTATGAATTGATGAATAATATGAGAAGTTGATGATTTATGATGATATGGATAAGTCCATTATGAATGATGATGAGTATATGTTTATGTGATGAAAGAAAGAAAAAAGAAAGAAAAAAAATTGGTGGAGATCCAATTAAGAAACCCGCCGCGTGATCAGGACAACGATCCTGAGTCACATTTACCAATTGACAATATCCCGGAGTAAGGCTTCTAGGCACCCCGATTCGAGGCGCCACGGAAATTGGTATCAGAGCAAGGATTGGTAAATAGGCAGGAGAAGGAGAAAATAAAGGATGATGAAAGGATAGGTTTGATACTACAGAGAGTGGTATTAGAGCAAGGATTTTTAAATAGGCGTGGAAAGAGAAAATTAAGGATGATGATAGGGAAAGTGTGATACCACAAAAGTAGGTATCAAAGTATGAATTGATAGATACGCAAAGATAATGTCTTGATTTATATATTTATGAATCTATGATGTTTTTTATGATGAGACAAGAATGATATCATATCAAGGAATGGTAGATGAGTATAGAAAGAGTAAATGAAAGGAAAAAAAAGGTATGATACCATTGGAAGTTATATCATAACAATGATTGGGAGATAGATGTCTAATTATGCTGAAAAAAAGTGTAATGAAATATTTGAAGGGGCAACAGGTTTCAGGACGAAACCTATTGTAAATGGGGAGAATTGTGAAATCCCAATCTTAGACACGTAAAAACCCTAGGGTTGTAAATCCTAGGTAATATATTAATGAAATATATATTCATGAGTATGAAAACATGTGTATTAGAGGTTAAAGAAATGCAATTGTGGGATTAAACCATGTGAACAGTGCACGTGAATAGTAATCGAGGAGATTAAGAGTTAATCACGTAGATTAACCTAATCACCACAAATTGACAAAAAAGGGAGATTTAATCACTACAGGATGAAATAGCAATACTTTTTGATATTTTAATGGAATTTTGGATTTTAGTGAAAAATTAAAGAAAAATTCATAATTTGCAATCCAGACGTCGGATTTAGATGAAATTTTTTATGGATGGTTAAAAATCCATGATGAACATGAGGAATGGTTTAAGATGTGATGAAAATCACGAATCAACGGTCAAGATGGAACGTCAATTGGAGATGAAAAAGTAAACTTATCTTTTCATTTAATTATCTTTGACTTTTATTTAATTTTAAATAATTAAAAATAAAAATAATAAATGAAAAGGAGCAACATGACAAGGGTTTGCAGGGGCTGTGGATAATGGGAGCCAAATCCAATGGCTCAAATTCATCGTCATCAAAGATCAATGGATGAGATTGAATTTGCTTAAAAAATTTAATTTTAATAAATAAAAAATTATAAAAATAGGGCTTCCATAGGGGGCATGAACAGTAGCTAGGGAGGATGCACAAGGCTCAACACACCTTTTGGAAATTAGAAAAAAATATATTTAGAATTTAATACCTCAAGCAAAGGGGGTAAATTGTAATTTGATGAAAAATTCATTCCTATAAATAGGGAAATGGGGTAAACGACCAAGGCACACCATTCCCAGCTACAAGCTTGGAAAATTCAAGCATTCCCACCCCCAAATATGTTTTTGGACTTTAGAGAAAGAATGAGAGAAAGAAAGAGAGAGAAAGAGCCAAGTAGGAAGAGAATTCTTCACTTCAGGTAAGGAAATTCATCCTAAATTTCTTTTGAGTGTTGAGTATGGTAGAATCATGCTTAGATAATGCCTGACCATGAGAAAATAAGTATAGTTATAATGCTTAATCGGAATTATGTCAAAATATCAAAAATTTGGAGCAAAGATAGAGCATTCGGGAAGAAAGCATATGATATGTGTAAAAAATGCTCCAAAATTGATAAATGATGATTTGGGATGAATGAATATGATAAATATGATGTTGGAATGATGATATATTAATTTCATGATTTTTGGAATTAAAGATTATGCTTAAGTGAATTTATGTTGATTTTTAGTATATGGAGAAAATGATTTATTTAGCCAAGTTAATGATGATAAATTCAAAATTTATGAATTTTTCCATGATATACTAAACATAAGCTATGTCATGGTATTTTTTATTTTTGGGAAAAATGTCGATTTTTGGAACCCATGAACGGTAACCAACACGCTGCGAACAGTAACCTCGGATGAACAGTAATTTGCTACAGAGATTTACTACAGTGACATGAACAGTAAATAGCGTGAGTTTGGGAAAAATTGAGATTTATTTTTATAATGATATATGGATGAAATTTTTAAAAGATTTATGGATAATAATCCATATAAATGAGTAATGACCAAGTATCTTTATAAGATTAACCTCTAAGGAATGAGGTGATGAATCATTATAAAGCATGCATGGGAAGCAATCTAAAATATGGAATGATATAAATAAAATATCATTTTTCCTTGTATAGGAAAAGGAAAGGAAAAGGTAGAGGACACAGACTGAGGAGGTAAGCAAGCACAACTTTAAAAATGTGATTTTATTGCTTCATTGTAAGCAAGGAAACCTTTTTGAAAATATGTTTTGTTCTCAAGTATTTATGAAATGCGTTTAAGGGTGGTCATTTCTATAATGTTTTGAAATGATGAATGTTTATGAGTTTTTATGAAAAATCATGTCGGCATATTGATATCATGTGATGTTCATAGACATCTGCACATGTATGATGTATAATGAAGAAGCTTTAGTGGAGGTAGAAAGCGGATCAGAGGGTCCCCCTTCACTATTGTGGCGCCTCGAACCGAGACGTCACTTCCTTACCTCAAGATCTATCGATTGGTAAATGTGAATCAGGATTGTTGCCCTGATCACGCGGCGGGTTTTTAATTGGAATATGTCCAGAATTTTTTTCGATTATTCATCTGTCATCATTCATAATCTTGACATGACAATCATCATACATTGTGACATTTCACTTGTAATGAAATTCATCATTTCACTCAAAGCATCTTTACATGCCTTTGTACGGTGAAAGTTTCCTTGACTTAAGCTTCACATTGTACATACAGACATCCATACCTTCAACCATTGAATCATATATAGAACTTAATATTCTCATTAAGTTCACATACACATTAGCTTACCTTAGCATATTTATGCTTTTCCATTCCTCATAGCCTTCAAGGCTATCATCATGTACCTTCCTCCACGTCTGAGGTTCGCAACCTTCTGAGTTTCCTCAGTACCTGTCTAAGGGTTTGGAAAACAAAACGTGAGTGACAACTCAGTAAGCAAGCATTTTAGGGCAAGGCTTCTTGAAAACCTTTTTCATAAACATTGACAATACCTTGTTCCTGAGGACATGCATATGTCCTAAAATACCATCATGAAATCCTTTATTATAAGGACAATTTCAAGTCCTTGAATGCTTTCATAAAGCATTCATTCTTAAAATCATTTACAAGCCGCGCCTGGGCTTTTTTAGGCAAAACATATACATTTTACCTTTAATGATGAGTTTCCATTAATCTTATATGAACATTTTTAATGTTCATAGCCATTACATGAAATCATTCGGTTGCCAGTGGACATTTTCCGTCCAAAACAACATAAATATTTAGGCAACGGAGACATCTCATGTCTCAAAACATCATTAACATAAACCATCATAAAATTCCTTAGCCAAGAGACATTTTATGTCTCAAAACATCATTAACATAAGCCCTCATAAAATCCTTTAGCCAAGAGACATTTCATGTCTCAAAACATCATTCACATAAGCCATCATAAAATCAAGAGACATTTCATGTCTCAAAACATCATTCGCATAAGCCATCATAAAATCAAGAGACATTTCATGTCTCAAAACATCATTTACATAACCTTATTGGCAATGGACATTCATATGTCCTTAAACATCAATCACATAAGCCTTTCTCGGCAAAGGACATTCTCATGTCCAAAAACATTCTTTATTTAGGCTCTCTTACAAATGAACATAAATCCTTTTCATAATTCCCCATCTTGGGGCTTGTTTATAGCAAACAAGGAAAACCAAATACGTAAACCATTTTCATGAATGCATTTGCATAAACACATTTCCTTTAATTCTTGTTATTTACACTTTTGTGTAAAATACCCTTTCTTTTAGGGTAACCATTTCATAAAAATCCCTTTAGGATACTTTCATAAAATCATATTTTCATGACCCAATCTTTGGGCTTTTCAGAAATAAAACATAAGCAAATGCATTTCTCTCCATCCAGTAGTGACACTTAGCAAGTGATCATGCTACCTTTTGGAAGAGAATCCTTAACAACACGCTAACCAGGCGGCTGCTCACTTATCCTGCTCCCATCTCAGGGAGGGCGCCGCTGGCACTCCTGCCATCCCTTAGCGACTTGGCCTTATGTAGAGTGGGCCCCGGTCATCCCAACCGTGCTCTACAACCAGCCTATTCCTTGTACCGGTGCACCGTACGTTATCCTAACGAACCGCAGTCCGTTTTGGTTTGAAGAACCACAGACCGCAGTCCATGTTCTTTTAAACCAGGATCACAGACCACAGCCTGCATCCATATGCACAAAAATCATAGACCGAAGTCTATATTTAACAATTATTTTCAAAAACACATCACAGACCGCAGTCCGTGTCAACTTGTAAGCGAGCGCACCCACTTTAACAAGTTGTTATTTGAAATCCAGTTTTAGGATGACCTTCCTTAAATTCCTTTAGAAAAGTTTTGAGTAAAATATTTTGATAAACATTTGAAATGTTTGAGAAATAATACATCTTAAAATCCTTTTAATAAAAGAATTTCAAATCCTTTGAATTTTCATAAATAAAACATATTTTTCTCTAATATTTTCTTGGTTTTTATTTCAGGATCTTTTGTTTACAAAAGTTATGCAATTATGCTATCCCCTTGTCCTTCACCTAAAAATTTAATAATTGTCCACATATCAATCATTTTCACATAGAGGAAAATTGCATAGTCTTTTGCATGCCATCAAGCAACCTGAAATTAAACCATTTTATAAAATCATTCATAGGAGGTTGGTCATCCATAAATCCCTTTCAACACATCCGTAGAAATATTTTTCCAACATTTTCAACATAGATTTCCTTATCCAAAGGAAACCAAAACTGTTCAAATATCATTTCAAAACATGTGGACTATGTCCAAAATGTAATTTAATATTGAATTATCTTGACCTAGTAAAACAAATCTTTTTCATTATTTTTTATCACGAGTTATTGTAGAAATAACTCAAAACTCATTTACCAAACATATTTTGTGAAAAAGGGTAAAATTTTCATTTTCTTATAAAACGCTGTTGAACCATATCATATAGAACTTGCTTCCTCAAAAGCAAATTCTTAAAAACCATCGATATCAAACATGAAATCCTTAAAACATTAGCATAGAGAACTTGCTTACTCTTAAGCAAAATTTCTCAATTCCATTAGCATGAAGCATTCCCATCCTTGGCAACACTTAGGATAAATTATTTATCTTAAGAAGTGTCGCTTGCTTCCCATGAAGCAAACCTTAAGACTTTTCATTAAAGTCATCATTTTTCAAAGCTTATGGCTTTGCATTAAAGCCGTCATATTCAAAATTTGTGCTTGCCCATTCGTAAAAACATAAGCATAAACATAGACATTTCAATCATATCAATCACATAGAAAGAAAATGCATTTTAGAAAGTTTGCTTGCTTACCTGAGATCGCCATAATCCCTTTTTCTTCCATTCTTTTCCTTGCCTACATGAACATAATATGGTTTTTCATACATTTCTTGTCATTGCATTCCATTTAGTTTTCCAACCCATTTTCATTAACATATATCCTTCATAATTCATCATACACATATATGGCTTAATTTGCATATATTAACACCGTTTTCACATATTTGGCTATCACACATCGTAGCCTATACATATAACATGCACATAACCCTAAAATTAGGGTATTCATTCCATATGCATCATTCATAGCTTTATTAAGCTTACTTTGCAATTTTTCCCATTTTTTCCAAAAATACACATACGGGTGTTTCTTCTACGTACCTAGCATTGCCTAAACTTCATAATTCAAATCCAAACTTTTGGATTAATAACATGTCATTCCAAACAGATCCATAAACATGGATTTCATCTCATTTTCATGCATTTTTGCATAAAATCATTTTTTCATAAGTCATTCATCACCCGTTTATCATTATCCCTTCACATAAGCTCATTTAGCACTTAAACATGATGCATTTCTTAAAATTTCTTAACTCAGAAATTTAACCCATTTTCCAGCAGGTTAATTAACCTTTAATACCACTTTACTTAAGGTATTTTTATGAGGTTTAAATCCATTTTCCATAGGTTTCCAAAACAGTTAGTTTGGAACCCACTTTTAACCCGTTTAACGTGTCCTTTGACACATAACCTTAGGTCATTATATAAATTCGAAATTTCAGCATATAATTGTACTTTTATTGATCCATATTTAATTATTTAACACATAAATCAATTTTGATCAGTTATACATAGGTTTCATATTTCTTTTTGATTTCTTTCTCAAACTAACCACATATGCTGAAATCAGGCGTGCTGAAATCTTAAAATCTTGAATTAATATCAAATAAAGTATTTTTGATCTGAAATTTCTACCATACCTTAATAACTTCATCAATTAACTTTCATAAAATTTTCAGCACGAAATATTAACATTACATATTTATTTGGGGATGTTTACCTTGCTGAACAGTAAACTCCATTTCCAGACAGCCTGAATGACGTTATTTATGGGGTCTATTTACGCCAATCAAAACCTCATTTTTAATTTTTTTATGTTATCCCAAATATTTTATGTATATCCTGTAAAATTTTCAGCCCGAAAAACCTTGTATAAAATTTATTAAAAATCCTTTTCTACAGCTGATCCTGTAACCCGTTTTACCCTGTTTTGGCTAATATTCACGGATTTTTAATTTCCAATATACATATTCTTTTAAGCTGAAAATTGGGTCGTTCCTTAATCATAGCATAAGGATTGTTCTAAAAACTTTTCATGCCATACATCATTCATTTACTGTTCCGACCATAATTTATTTTTCAGCATCATTTGCTTTACAGATTTGATGCATAAAAATCAAATAATCATATACTTACTTGAGCAAATGAGAAATCTCTCCTTTTCCCCCTTCTTTTCCCTTGGTTTTCCTTCCTCCTTGCTAGCCAATTTGGGGACGTGAGCTGCTGTTGCTTGGGGGAGGAATTTCCAGCCCTTGGAAATTTCCAAGAACTCTCTCTCTCTCTCTCTCTCTCTCCCCACATGCACGATCACCCTTGTGTAGCTGGATTTTCCAGCTTTGTGGGCCCCACTTGTGCTGCAATTCCACACACTTAAATGCACCCTTATCTACCTTATGTGTTGGCACAATTACAGCCAAGTAAAATGGGTTTTTACCATTTTCTAAAAATCCAAAATCTGCCCTCATCTTGACCGTCAATCTGCTTCCACCATAACGTCCAGCTGCTGCCCATTTTTCAGCCATTTTTCTTCATTTTTAAAATTCCAATATGTGGGTAATTTATACACCTAATTACCCCTTAATTCGTGTATTAATTTGGTGTTAATAATTTTAGCAAAATGGCAGCAATCAGCCCATCATTTGGACGTCATTTGCAAGAGACAAAGCTGTCCACTTTTGCATTCATCAAGGGCAGCTGCTGTTCACGAATTTTCTTGCATTTTTTTCACATAATTAAATGATTATTTATACATCCCAACATGTTAGCCATATAAACACATCATTTATAAAATAACAATTGCTCAAAAATCCAACAATATCATCACTTGGACGTCCATATCTCCTATCCTCTTTTTGAGCACTCATAGCTTCATTAATTATGAACATTCATTGCTGGGATTTTATTTAGATATTTGCATTTTATATTAATGCATAAAATACCTTAGAAATGGCCTGCACTTGACACCTCAAATGTCATTAAATTTATGCACTCATGCTTTGTACTCTAGCATTAAATGTAGAGTACTTTTGAGGTGTATTAGTCAACCATGCTCACCTTTTTCAATTCAGGTATTTTCCCAACATGTCATGAATAATCCAATCCATTCAAAATAAATATCTCATAATTTTATTCAACCGTTTCAAATTTCATCTCAATCCGAGTTTCCTAGCTCCCGTTACACGCGTTTGAAGTTAACGGTTGAAATGAACTTAGACTCAAAAAAATTCATAATTCTCATTTCATCAAGAATTTTCATGATCTTTTCATTCCATAATACCAAGCCTAATATTAACAATTTTCATCTCAAATTTCACTTGAATCCGCCTTTTAGGCGTTGAGTTATGAATTTTCCAATATTTTCCTTCATACTTGACAATTTCCATCATTATTTCCATAATTCATTTTAAATCACGAAAACTGATTTTTCATGATATTATCGCACACTTAAATCACAAATAATTCATTCTAAACTCATTATCTCATTTAGGCTCAAAATGCTTAATCACATAATTAATGCTAACCCATAACCCTAATTGCCATAATTAGCAAAAATCATAAAATACCTTCATAATTCCATGATTCATAAATAATCATCAAATACATGTTCAATGCATACGTATGGCTTACTTGGGTTAGGGTTTCACAACTATTGCCGAGTCGTATGAGCTGTGTGCCGACGGCGTCCTCCCCAGAGGTAGAGGCAAAGGAATGTTATGTGTGAATGAATGTATTGCATTTTCATACATGGATTGAAAAGGAAAGCATGGATTTGAAATGATATTTTTAAGAGATGGTGCAAATAATTCTCTACATGAGAATGACAAGTCACCTGGTGTAAGAGGTATATAATGCCGGGAAAATCAAAAGTTATGCATGTAGGAGACCATGTAGGCGTCAAGAGGAAGAGATGTTCCCCTTAATGAGGCCAAGTCGGAGAAAGCCGGCGTATTGGACCATGCTATGTGAGATGTTCCCTGGGCTAACGTACCCGCACATGAAGGTTTATGTTAGGAATGGGAAGGAAGTATTTGCACATCCAATGTTTATAAAATGATTTTTATGAAAAGGTTTCTATTCCATTGGTAGTTGATCACTTGCTAAGTGTCTCCTATCGAATGGAGAGAAATGCATTTACGAATGGTTTACATAAATGGTTTACATGAATGATTTCCAAGAATGGTTTATGAAAAGGTTTTTATTCCATTGGTAGTTGATCACTTGATAAGTGTCTTCTATCGAATGGAAAGAAATGCATTTAAATGAAAGAAAAATGCTTGCTTATTGAGTTTCGACTCATGTTTTATTTTCCCAACCTCGGACAGGTGTAGGAAAAGCCAAGAGATGAAGGGCATGTGTTGCTAAAGAAAAAGAGAAATCTACAAAGGTTAGTATATTTTTGTATGAATAAATGCCCTAATGGGATATGGTGAAAAAGACATAGGTTGTATGAAATTATGAAGTGATGAATGATATGAGAAGTTGATGATTTATGATGATATGAATAAGTCCATTATGAATGATGATGAGAATATGTTTATGTGATGAAAGAAAAGAAAAAGAAAGAAAAAAAATTGGACGAGATCCAATTAAGAACCCGCTCCGTGATCAGGGCAACAATCCTGAGTCACATTTACCAATCGACAAGATCCCGGACTAAGGCTTCTAGGCACCCCGGTTCGGGGCGCCACACAAATTCTCTGCTATCAACACATGGGTAGGATCGAAAACATACTTTCTTAGCATGGAGATGTGAAACACATTATGGATGACACTTAGAGCTGGAGGCTGGTGATAACTCATAAAAATGTGAGTTATCATGGCCCATTTTAGACTATATTTATGCATTAGTCCAAGAGATTAGGCATAGTTTGCATCCATTTAGCTTAATTTTCACTCGCTTTGCATTTTAGGAGCATTATTTAGTTTTTATGCATTTTTAGCATAAATTAGGCATTTTTAGTTTATTTATTTAGTTTATGTAATTTTTGCAGGAAGGACGGGCGAATTACAAGCAATGCGGGTGAAGCGTATGCAAATTAGAACCAAGTCACGAGGCAGGTGGATGGAGCCTGGGCGCCACTGGTCGGTGCCCAGGCGCCAACCTAACACAATCCAGCAACCAGTAGCTTCCAAGGAGTTGGAACCTAGGCGCCAAAGCATGAAGTCCTCGGGTTTCCAAAAAGGTTTCTAAGTTACCCAGTACACAGGGGGTTGGCGCTCGGGCGCTAGCTAGAGGTGCCTAGGCGCCACTACGCATCCGTACGCGCAGATTTCTACACATGTGCTGCACAAGCTACCCATTATAAATAGAAACCTAGGGATTCAAGGAAGAGAGACAGAGAGAGGGTCGTGGCTGCTGTGGAGAAAAGAGAGAAACACGAAAGCTTCAAGGAAGGAGAGAAGAGCAAGTGGAGATCCAAGCTATAACTGCAGATCCATTGAGTTTCATCTCCTCTTCTCATCTATCTCTTCCTATTTTGTTATTCTCCTTTCTTGGGATGATCATAATTTGATTTTAATGGGAATTGAAGTCATGTTTATGGGCTGAACCTTTTTATGGTGGGAGATATGTAGGATTTAAACTCATAGTCTATGTTATTTGGTTTTCTTATGCTTGAATGGATAATACACTTGTGCTATGACTTGTGTCGCTTGAGATTACCCTTATATGTCATGCTTAATGCGTTTACAAGCTTTGCAACCTTGTAGATTGATTGAATATTCAGATTCATGCTTAGAAAAGTGGAATTTGAATAAGATCCATATATGAGGCACAGGTTTTCCAGCTCTTGTTTGTGTTGGATGTTAATATGGATAGGAATATACCTATTAACCCTGTGTAATCTTGATTAGGTTATGTGGTTATCAATCTTGCTTTACTTGTGTGCATGGGAACATAGCACATAACTAAAACTTGATTAAGTTTATATGTGTTGGAAGACATATATGAATATGAATGAACCTAGATTAGTAATCTCTGCACGACTACTTAAATGGGACCAAATAACATAGCTATGATTCAATGAATTCATATTCCCACCTACCTTAATCATCTCAAGGTAATCTCAGCAATATCCACCTCACTTTGGTTATTTACCGCTTTCTTAGTTTAGTTTAATTTAATTCTTTAAAAAAAACTCTCATTACTTTACCAATTCATTAGACAATTGAGATTTAAGGTGCTAACCGTTTAACACAATCCTCATGGGAACGATACTCTACTCACTCTTTATTACTTGATCGACACGTATACTTGCACTAAAACGAGCATTTTAATAGACATATACGCAGCTTGTCAAGTTTTTGGCGCCGTTGCCGGGGATTGGTTTAAACTTAGTACCTGACAATTTAAGTTGTCTTCTGTGAATGTGTATATATTATACATAGTTTTTTTTTCTTTCTTTCCTTTTGATAAAATTTTAGTTAAGGGATCTTTGTATTGCAATTTTCATTGGCTTCAAATGCTTAGAATTGGCCAAATGCAGAATTTTCAACACCAAGTACAATGGGTTTTCATGAGGATGACAATACATGGGCACCTCTAGCTCAATTTGCAGATTTTGACAATCAAATGCAGGATATGAACAATTTTTATTCAACTTACTGCGATTTGTGCCGAGCCGAGGGACATTTGTCAATTCAATGCGTATATTACTCAGCATCTGTTGGATATCTTGATCATTCTAATGATGCATAGGACAACTATGGAGACCCGCAATTAGAAAATATGATGTCAACGGAATTTCAAGCATATCAAGAGGGGGAGTCATCACCACCTGAAAGCAATTCATCTTTGGAGGATATGTTCATGCAATTCATGAAGAGCCAAATGCAGTTTAATGAGAACATGCAGAAACAGGTGGAGCAATTGCTACTGCACTCCAATGCCGGCATCAAGAAGCGTCTTTCGGCCATATAGAAGAAATTTCAGCAGAAGATGAGTTGGAACAGGGGCTGTGAAGTCACTTTGAGTACTAATGCAGATATATCAATAGATGTGATAGAACAACCTGTATCTCAGCATGTTCTTCAACAAGTGGCGAAGCCAATGGAAAGCCAGGAAGTTGAAGAAGAAATTGACGAAGAAATAGAGCTTGATATAGTGGAGAAACTTGGAAATTATCATATCAACACTCCTCTAATTTGTCTTCCTGAAATTCAGGTGCAACAAGACTTAATTGATCAATGCAAAGCCTTGGAAAGCAACATCTTGAAGCCATCATTTGTTCAAGACCCTGAAAACCTCTTATATAGTCTCTATGAAATTCAAGAAAAGAGGCTAACAGATCCATTTGAAGATGCTAAGAAGAGAGCTGAACTTCCAGTGCACAATCCGCATGAAAGGAAGTTCGATAGAGCAGGAATTGACTAATCATAATGCAACATCGGGCTGAAGACGATAAATTTAGCACTGAATGGGAGGCAACCCATTACACTTTTTGATTTTTGTTTCATGAATAAAGTAGTCATCTCCCAAGGCAAGGAAGGACAGGATTATCATGCTCAAATATGGACTTTCAATCTACTTTCAAATTGATAAATGATGGAATCAAGGAGTTTCAAGTTTATATTCACCATTCAAGACAAAGACAATGTAGTTTGAGTGAGGTCCCAGGCGCCAAGGCATGAAGTCCTTGGGTTTCGAGAAAGGTTTCTAAATTACCCAGCACACAGGGAGTTGGCGCCCAGGTGCCACTACGCATCCGTACGTGTAAGTTTCTGCAAATGTGCTGCACAAGCTACCCATTATAAATAGAAACCTAGGGATTCAAGGAAGAGACACAGAGAGAGGGTCGTGGCTGCTATGGAGAAAAGAGAGAAACACGAAAGCTTCAAGGAAGGAGAGAAGAGCAAGTGGAGATCCAAGCTATCACTGTAGATTCATGGAGTTTCATCTCCTTTTCTCATCTATCTCTTCCTATTTTGTTATTCTCGTTTCTTGGGATGATCGTAACTTGATTTTAATGGGAATTGAAGTCATGTTTATGGGCTGAACCTTTCTATGGTGGGAGATATGTAGGATTTGAACTTATAGTCTATGTTATTTGGTTTTCTTATGCTTGAATGGATAATACAGTTGTGCAATGACTTGTATCGCTTGATATTACCCTTATATGTCATGCTTAATGCATTTATAAGCTTTGTAACCTTGTAGATTGATTGAATATATCAGATTCATGCTTGGAAAAGTGGAATTTGAATAAGATCCTTATATGAGGCATATGTTTTCCAGCTCTTGTTTTTGTTGGATGTTAATATGGATATGAATATACCTATTAACCTTGTGTAATCTTGATTAGGTTATGTGGTTATCAATCTTGCTTTACTTGTGTGCATGGGAACATAGCACATAACTAAAACTTGGTTAGGTTTATATGTGTTGGAAAACATATATGAATATTAATAAACCTAGATTAGTAATCTCTGCCCAACTACTTAAATGGAACCAAATAACATAGCTATGATTCAATGAATTGATATTCCCACCTACCTTAATCATCTCAAGGTAATTTCAGCAATATCCACCCCGCTTTGGTCATTTACCGCTTTCTTAGTTTAGTTTAATTTAATTCTTTAAAAACAAACGCTCATTACTTTACCAATTCACTAGACAATTGAGATTTAAGGTGCTAATCTATTTAACACAATCCTCGTGGAAACGATACTCTACTCACTCTTTATTACTTGATTGACACGTATACTTGCATTAAAACGAGCATTTTAATAGACATAGCCAAATATTTGAATACTTGCTTGATGACTGTTGTTATAAGCAAATTCTGCCATAGCCAAATATTCATCCCATGATCCTCTAAATTCTACTGTGCACATCCTTAGCATATCATCAACTATTTGATTTATCCTTTCAGTCTGCCCATCAGTTTGAGGATGAAATGTCGTACTGCATTTCAATTGTGTACCTAAGGTTTGATGTAAACTTTTCCAAAATTGAGACGTAAAACTGGAATCTCGATCGGAGACTATTGACTTAGGTACTCCATGTAGTCTCACTATCTCCTTATAATAAATCTTAGTCAGTCGCTCAGCAGTAAAATTTTTCTTGATGGCTAGGAAATGAGCTGCCTTTGATAATCTATCAACTATAACCCATATAGCATCATTTCTATTTTGGGTTCTTGGTAACCCTTCAATAAAATCCATGGTGATATCATCCCATTTCCTTTCTGGGACTTCTAGTGACTGTAACTTTCCATGGGTCCTTTGGTGATCAGCCTTAACCCTTTAGCATGTTAAGCATTTAGCCACATACTCAACAATTTCTCTCTTCATGTTATTCCACCAATATAGTATTGGTCCCAAGTTAATGACAATTAACCAAGAGGAGAGGGGTGAATTGGGTAAATAATAATTTTCAACTTAAATAGAAATTTTACCCCGAATTAATCTAGTCCCCTTAATAAAGAAACAAATGGAAAGCAATATAGTGCTGAGAGTAGAAATAAAAATCAACAAGCAAGATTTTATAGTGGTTCGGGCAACCTTCCCTACTCCACTCTTCCAAGCTTACACCGCTTGTGACTTGGGTTCCACTATGTATTTCACAAATACAACTAGAGCCACTGCTCTCTTCTAGATTTCAGCTCTAGGGGGCATTAACAATTCACAGCACAAGTAGGTGACGAGTTCCACTCTAATCACACACTACTTTGCTTACACTTGATCTTAGTTACCCAAACTAAATCAAGTTCAATACAACAAGAAATAACAAAAGAAAGTTTCTACACGTTACTGGTGTGTAGAGGCAGATTTGGCCCAGAGAAAAACTTGTAGCGTAGGCTTAATGATTCAGCAAGCAACTCTTGGCAGTTTGAAAGCAAGGTTCTTCTTCTTGATGTTGACTTGATCACTTAATGCTCTTAGATATGGGAGTTATGCTCAATTAATGAATTCTCAGCTACCCTCCACGTTCATATTGAATGCCTTATATAATTTGTGAGGGAATCCGAACGTTCGGAAGTAGGTGGCGCACATTTAATGGGCCAACGTTTGAAAAATTTCCGACCGTTGCGACCCAAGTCGCAGGTGAAGTCGACTTCAGGTGCGACTTCACCCAATTCGCAGATGGAGTCGACTTTGGGTGCGACTTCGGCTCTCCACAACTTCTTCAAGTTCCAGTCTGGGTCGACTTGGTCCTCGACTTGACCCAAGTCGCAGGTGAAGTCGACTTCGGGTGCGACTTCACTTCCTCAGCTTGCTTGATGAACTTGAAATCCTTTGGAATGACCTGCTTGCTTGAATTTCTTTCATGTTTGATTATTCTTCCATCATTTTATACTACTTAAGACTCTTTATGATTCTTTGATTCCATATCTTGAGTCTTGAATCCTTGAGTCTTGGAATGCATAAAGGAAGTCCAAATACGTGATCTCAATCGTACATGAGAATATGCAACTTTGCTTGTTTTGGACTTCATTTGATCCTCTTTTGATCTTCATTTGACTTGAGTCAACATGATCTGCAAGTTCTGCACTGAAGTCGAAGCTGGAGTCTACTTGGGATGCGACTTCGGCAGCTCTCTTTCTCGATTTCAACTCTGGAAGGAAATGACAAGTCGAAGTCGATGCTGGAGTCGACTTGGTCTGTGACTTCACCCAAGTCGCATGCGGAGTTGACTTCGTTTGCGACTTCGGTAGCTTGGTTCCCCGTTTTCAACTCTGGACGAAAATGACGGGCTGAAGTCGCTACTGGAGTCGACTTGGGGATCGACTTGGCCTAAGTCGATGCCTGAGTCGACTTGAAAATCGACTTGACCTGTCTTGCTTCATTTTCTTCATTTGTATAACCTTTAATCATTTTCACAAACATGTTAGTAACCAAAACTTACTCAAATTGATTTGTTAATCATCAAAACATAAACTTGGCTTATTTTCCACATGTTTCCAACAATCTCCCCTTTTTGATAATTGAAAAAATCGATTTGAGTGTATACCTTTCAATGTCTTAAAGTATATTATGTTCGCGTATTGAAGTTTAACATACATGTTTCATTTCTAATGAATCACAATTTAAAACATGCATACAAGCATTTAAAACCGAGACTACTCAAATCCTAATCTCTTGCTCAAATCTACTCAAATCCTAATCTCTTCTCCCCCTTTTTGTCAATTGATCAAAAATAGAGATGGAGCAGGATAATCTGTTGAGAATGGTGGAGTTACTCCCCCTCAGCTTGTGCTTCCCCTCAGCTTGTGCTTTTTAAGTTAATTCAAGCATTCCCATATCATTTCTAATTTTATAAAATGGTTCTTTTGCTAGAGGTTTGGTAAAAATATCTGCAATTTGATCGTCTATTTTCACATATTCCAAGCATATGTCATGATTTTCTACATGTTCTCTAATAAAGTGATGTCTAAGGTCTATATGCTTGGTCCTAGAATGCAATACTGGATTTTTAGTTAAACATATTGCATTAGTATTATCACATCTAATAGGTATATCTTTAAAGTCCATGTCATAGTTCCTAAGTTGTTGTTTCATCCAAAGCAATTGGGCCCAACAGCTCCCAGCGGCAATATATTCGGCTTCCGCAGTGGATAGAGCAACACTAGTTTGTTTTCTTGAAAATCATGAAACCAACATGTTCCCAAGAAACTGACATGTTCCACTAGTGCTTTTTCTATCTACCTTGTAACCGGCAAAATATGCATCCGAGTAGCCAATTAGATAAAAATTAAAACCCTTTGGATACCAAAGTCCTATGTTGGTAATATCTACTAAATATCTGAAAATTCTTTTTACAGCTACCAAGTGTGATTCTTTTGGACATGATTGAAATTTGGAGCACATGCAAACACTAAACAGTATAACGGGTCTAGAAGCAGTTAAATATAATAAAGAGCATATCATGCTTCTATATAACTTTAAATCAATTGGTTTGCCTTTCTCGTCTTTGTCAATTTTAATGTTTGAGCTCATAAGCGTGTTTGCCCCTTTGCTATTTTCCATGTCAAACTTCTTTAACATTTCTTTGATATACTTGGACTGGTTTATGAAGGTCCCTTCACTTAGTTGCTTAATTTGTAGTCCAAGGAAGAAGTTTAGCTCCCCCATTATACTCATTTCAAATTCTTTCTACATAAGCTCAGAAAATTCTTGACAAAGAATCTCATTAGTAGCACCAAAAATAATGTCATCTACATAAATTTGAATAATCAAAATGTCTCTTTCTTTGTACTTGATAAACAAAGTAGTGTCTGCCTTTCCCTTTTGGAAGTCATGATCAATTAGAAATTTGCTTAATCTTTCATACCAAGCCCTTGGAGCTTATTTTAATCCATATAATGCTTTGGTTAATTTTTATACAAATTTAGGTTGATCTTTCTCCTCAAATCCAGGTGATTGTTCAACATACGCCTTTTCATTTATATAGACATTCAAAAATGCACTTTTAACATCCATTTGAAACAACTTAAAGTTCATATGAGATGCAAAAGCTAGTAAAACGCGAATGACCTCTAATCTAGCAACCGGAGCATAGGATTCCTCAAAGTCTATTTCTTCTTCTTGTGAGTATCCTTTTGCCACAAGTCTAGCTTTGTTTCTTACCGCAAGTCCACTTTCATCTAATTTGTTTCTAAAGACCCATTTTGTGCCAATGACAATATGGTCTTTTGGTCTTGGAACAAGATGCCAAACTTGGTTTCTTTCAAATTGATTTAGCTCTTCTTGCATTGCTATGATCCAATTTTCATCATCAAGAGCTTGATCAATAGCAATTGGTTCAATTTTGGATACAAAGGCTTATTGTCCACAAACATTTTGTTTTGACCTTCTAGTTTTTACACCTTCATAAATATTCCCTATAACTTGCTCAATTGGATGGTCATTTTTGAATTTTAAATTAGTTGGAGGTTTATAGGAATTATTACCTTCACTTACCCTTTCCTCCATGGATTCTTCTTGCTTCTCCACATGCAATTTTTCAAGGTTACTTGTGATATCATCTGCATCACTTAAATCATCTTTTCTTTTGGAGCATGGGTTAAATTCATCAAAAACAACATGTATTGACTCTTCTACAACTTGGTTCCTTTTATTGAAGACTCTATATGATTTGCTATTTGATGAGTAACCAAGGAATATTGCCTCATCACTCTTAGCATCCAGTTTTCCCAAGTTAGTTTTTCCATTGTTCAAAACATAACATGTGCAACCAAAGGCATGAAAATATGAAATATTTAGTATTCTACCTTTCCATAGCTCATATGGGGTCTTTTTCAAGATTGCTCTAATGGTAACTCGATTCAACACATGACAAGTTGTACTTACAGCTTCACTCCAAAATTTCTTGGATAATTTACTCTCATTTAGCATTGTTCTATCCATCTCTTGTATGGTTCTATTTTTCCTTTCAACCACTCCATTTTGTTATGGAGTTCTTGGTGTAGAAAATGTGTGATGAATTCCTTTTTTATTACATAATTCTATGAATCGTTTATTTTTAATTCACCACCATGATCACTTCTAATGGTCATAATAGTACTTTTTTTTCATTTTGCACTAAGTTTACAAAAGTTGCAAACATAGAGAAGGCTTCATCTTTGCTAGCTAAGAGAATTACCCATGTGAATATTGAAAAATCATCAACTATTACAAACACATACTTCTTTCCACCAATGGTTAAAATGTCGGATGACCCATATAGATCCATGTGTAGCAATTCAAGTGGTCTAGCGTTGGAAATCTCTTTTTTGGTAGAGAAAGACATTTTAGGTTGTTTTGACAATTGACTTGCCTTGCAAATTTTATCTTTGTCATATTTCAATTTTGGCAATCCTTCTACCAAACTCTTTTTCCATAGGGTCTTAATATTTTGTCATGTTTATATGCCCAAGCCTCTTATGCCAAACCCATGGATCATTGTCAATGGCCATTAGACATTGACCATCTAGTTCATCAAGTGAAATCAAATATACATTTCCATGTCTTTTTCAACTAAACATGATATGTTCTCCATCAAACACATTGCATATAGATGATTCAAACACAACCTTGTATCCCTTGTCACATAATTGGCTAATACTCATTAAATTGTGCTTGAGTCCTTCAACAAATAATACATCTTCCATACATGCATTTGAAATACTATAAATGTTTCATTTACCTTTGATTTTACCTTTCTCATTATTCTCAAAGGCAACGGTTCCATCGTTGCAAGGCTTGAGTTTGTGAAATAAACTTCTTTCTCCAGTCATATGCATTGAGCAACCACTATCCATGAACCAAACATTGCTTGACTTTGCCTTGAAACATACCTGAAAAATAAGCAAATAAATCTTATCTCTTTGGTACCCATTTTATGGGTCCATTTAGGTTAGTAAACTGATTTAATCTTTGTTGTTCTATTCTTGAAAGCCCAAATCTTGTGTTTCTTGGAACCCAAACTAATTTTGCACCGTGGTCATATAATTTCTTAAAGTTGCATCTATGAATTTTGTGACCCATCTTGTTGCAAAAATTGCAAGCCATTGATAATCTAGGAGTAGGCCTCCAAGTATGTAGTGGTTCAAAAGTTGGCCTTCTAGTCCAAATAATATGTTTCCCTTTGGGTTTGTAAATGGGTACAGTTTTAGTTTGATTTTTCCCAAGTATTGGCACACTTAATTTGCTACTTTCTCCTTGCTCAAATGTAGAGTATCCAAGACCTCTTTTATTATTTTGAGAGGTCATGTTCAGAAAAATTTTCACACTTTCTCCTGGATTAGAGAACTTAGTTAATGATTCATTTAAAGATTCATTCTCCTTTTTCAATTTTTTCATTCTTTCAATAGTAGTTCATTTTCTTCTTTCAGTTTTGTTGTATTTTCTGCTAGTTTTCCATTTATAATAATAATGGAATTGCATTGTTGTCTCTTTAGTGATAACTTATTTCCTAGTTTTTTGATTTCCTCATATAATGAATCATATGCATGTTATAATTCCTCTAATTCAGCACGTTTGAGACATTCTTGAATAGAAGAATAAGTAGATTGAGAATGACAAAATTTCGAAGTTACCTCTTCATTACTTATGCATTTTGTTGAGGCGGTTTGCTCTCCCAAAACTTCTGTCGTGTTCAAGGCTTCTTCATGTTCAATCCGAGCCATGTAGCAAAGTCTTGCACAATTTACTGCTTCAAAATCATCGGTTGAGGAGCTACTTGTTGATGACATTTCTTCATTCACGTACATTCCTCTTCCCTTAGGCTTTTGGAATCTCCGACTTTCATGTCTTTCCTTCCTTTCTTGATGATCCTTTGATCTTTCTTCCGGTGTAGGACATTGAGCTTTTATATATCCCCTACCACTGCATCTATAACATTTTGTAACCTCTTTCTTTTTCTCTTTTTGAAGTCTCTCTTTGAAGTCTTTGAAGTTCTTTTCTTCCCTCACAAACTTTCAAAGTCTGCGTGTTAGTAGAGCAATGTCTTCGTCATCATTGTGAGATGAGGAGGTGGACTCATCCGAGTTATGGGTGACTTTTAGTGTAATTGCTTTCTTTCCTTTGTGGTGATCTTCATTTCTTTTCTTGATTAGCTCATGTGACATTAATGAGCTAATAAGATCTTCCAACTTCAATGTATTTAGATCTTTGGCTTCTTCTATTGCAGTAATCTTTGGAGTCCAAGATTCCGGTAGAGCTCTTAAGATTTTCATGACCTGTTCAGATTCAGAAATTACTTTTCCTAGACCTTTCAAGGCGTTAGTAATTTTAGAGAATCTAGTAAACATTTCAGAAATATTTTCTGTTTCTAGCATTGTAAAGTTTTCCAACTCTCCAATCAAAATGTTTCCCCTTGTCCCTTGGACTTGAGAAGTTCCTTCATAGATAGATGTTAATGTATCTCATATTTCTTTTACAGTTAAACAAGAGGATACTCTATCATATTCGGAAGCGGTAAGAGCACAAAATAGTGAGTTCATAGCTTTAGCGTTGCTCTTAACAGTTTTTACTTCCTCATTGGTCCATTTGGAAGCTCTTTCATCAATTGACAAAGTCACACCGTCTTGGATAGCAATCCAAGAGTCCATATCTGTAACCATGATGAGTTGTTTCATACGTAGCTTCCAACAGCCGAAATTATTCCCATCAAACAATGGTGGCCTAGTAAAAGATTGGCCATCGGCAAAAGCGGGAACGGAAGTAGATTGTGATGCCATATCAAAAGATCTCTTTAGTAAAACTCAAAGACTTGCTCTGATACCACTTGTTGGTCCCGAGTTAATGACAATTACCCAAGAGGGGAGGGGTGAATTTGGTAAATAATAATTTTCAACTTAAACAGAAATTTTACCCCGGATTAATCCAATCCCCTTAATGAAGAAACAAATGGAAAGCAATATAGTGCTGAGAGCAGAAATAAAAATCAATAAGCAAGATTTTATAGTGGTTCGGGCAACCTTCCCTACTCCACTCTTCCAAGCTCACACCTCTTGTGACTTGGGTTCCACTATGTATTTCACAAAAATAACTAGAGCCACTGCTCTCTTCTAGATTCCAGCTCTAGGGGGCATTAACAATTCACAGTACAAGTAGGTGACAAGTTCTACTCCACTCTTAGAGATGGGAGTTATGCTCAATTAATGAATTCTCAGCTACCCTCCACGTTCATATTGAATGCCTTATATAATTTGTGAGGGAATCCAAACATTTGGAAGTAGGTGGCGCTCATTTAATGCGCCAACGTTCGAAAAATTTCTGACCGTTGTGACCCAAGTCGCAGGTGGAGTCGACTTCAGGTGCAACTTCGGCTCTCCGCAACTTCTTCAAGTTCCAGTCTGGGTCAACTTGGTCCCCGACTTAACCCAAGTCGCATGTGAAGTCGACTTCGGGTGCGACTTCACTTCCTTAGCTTGCTTGATGAACTTGAAATCCTTTGGAATGACCTGCTTGCTTGAATTTCTTTCATGTTTGATTGTTCTTCCATCATTTTATACTACTTAAGACTCTTTATGATTCTTTGATTCCATATCTTGAGTCTTGAATCCTTGAGTCTTGGAATGCATAAAGGAAGTCCAAATATGTGATCTCAATCCTCCATGAGAATATGCAACTTTGCTTGCTCTGGACTTCATTTGATCCTCTTTTGATCTTCATTTGACTTGAGTCGACATGATCTGCAAGTTCCGCACTGAAGTCAAAAATGGAGTCGACTTGGTCTGCGACTTCACCTAAGTCACATGCAGAGACTTGGGATGCGACTTCGGCAGCTCTCTTTCTCGATTTCAACTCTAGAAGGAAATGACGAGTCGAAGTCGATGCTAGAGTCGACTTGGTCTGCGACTTCGCCCAAGTCGCATGCGGAGTCGACTTCGTTTGCGACTTCGGGAGCTTGGTTTCCCGTTTTCAACTCTGGATGAAAATGAAGGGCTGAAGTCGCTACTGGATTCGACTTGAGGATCGACTTGGAAATCGACTTGACCTGTCATGCTTCATTTTCTTCATTTGTATAACCTTTAATCATTTTCACAAACATGTTAGTAACCAAAACTTACTGAAATTGATTTGTTAATCCTCAAAACATAGACTTGGCTTATTTTCCACATGTTTCCAACATATAGTCTTTTGATGTCTTGATACATATTAGTGCTACCTGGATGCATCGAAAATGAAGAGAAATGTGATTCCTTTAATAGCTGGTTCTTGATTTCTTCTTGATTGGGTATATATAGGCGACCCCTATATCTGTACATTCTATGTTCATCTTGTATATATTCATTGGGATTTTTCTTAATCATTTTCTCAACATAACTTTTTAAACCCTCATTTTCTTGTTGAGCTGTTTTAATTTGCTCAAATAAATTCGACTTGATTTGTAATTGAGACAATCTAACTTGTACCCCAGGTGGGCTTACAATTAATTCTAGTTGTCTCAATTTTTGTTGTAGTCCTTCTTCCTTTGTGATGAGATGTGCTAAGCTAATATTTCTACTTAGCACATCAGCTACTACATTGGCTTTGCCTGGATGATATAAAATGTTGAGGTCATAATCTTTAAGTTACTCGAGCCATCTTCTTTGTCTCATATTTAATTTCTTTTGAGTAAGAATGTACTTAAGACTTTTATGATCAGTATAGACCTCATATTTAACTCTATATAAATAATGTCTCCAAATTTTCAAGGCAAAGACCATTGCTGCCAATTCTAAGTCATGGGTTGGATAGTTTACCTCATTTGGCTTGAGTTGCCTAGATGTGTATGATATAATTTTTCCATTTTGCATTAATACACATCCTAATCCTTTCTTTGAGGCATCACTATAGATCACAAACCCTTCCTTTTCCGTAGGTAGTGTTAGAATTGACGCTTTTACCAGTCTTTTCTTTAACTCTTGAAAGCTATTCTCACATTCTTGTGTCCATTCATACCTAATTCCTTTCCTTGTCAGCTTTGTGAGTGGAGATGACAATTGTAAGAATCCTTCCACAAATCTCCTATAGTAGCCACCTAGCCCTAGAAAGCTTCTTATTTTTGTGATATTTGTTGGCTATGACTACTTTGTTATTACCTCAATGTTTTGAGGATCTACCTGTACTCCCTTCTCGGATATAAAGTGGCCGAGAAAGGCTACCTGTTTCAACCAAAATTCACATTTCTTCCTTCGGAGAATTTTTAACACTATCCTTAGATGTTTTTCATGCTCTGCTTCTGTCTTTGAATAAATCAATATGTCATCGATGAATACCACTACAAATTGATCAAAAAATTCTCAAAAAATTCTGTTCATCATATCCATAAACACAGCTGGGGCATTCATTAGTCCAAATGGCATGACTAAGAATTCATAATGCTTATATCTTGTTTTGAATGCATATTTTATTTTATGTAAGTTTTTCAACTTTTCATGTTTTATTTTATGTTGCCTAAATGTCAATTCTAGTTAACGAAAGTTGTCTTTCTTTCAATCATCTTATTGTGAAAATGTTCAAGGTTGTGATTAATTTTGACTTGAAATTGAATTCATGAATGAATGAGATATTCAGATTAAAAACCAAGTATAAAAGCAGGTTGAAATTAACATGTGAAATAATTAAAAGGAATTTCATAATGCATTGTTCTCATTCAATCACAGGCATATATTTCATAATGAGATGATGAGAATTGAATTAAATAAATGCTGACCAAGTACTTTAATGGGTTCAGAAATGGTATTATTTCATAGGAATTACTCAAACATGTTCAGTACCTCTAACAAGGCATCAAAAAAATAAAGGGGGTGGTTGACCTAAGCTGAGTAACTGGGACTTGGCATCAACAAATGGCAAGGTTCGTGTAAAAAGCAATGGAAAATCACAGTAATAATGCTTTAAAATCAAAATTCTCCCTAGATACCCTGAAATATGGTGAGAGGAGCTAAAAAAAAGAAAGAGAGATCTCCAGACATCCTGAAATATGGTGACGAGAATTTTTGCAATAAGTTTGGGGGGAAAAAGGGACGTGCAGTTGGTAGAAATTGGAACCAGTGATTTATTACCATTTGCTGTGACCAGTGTATTCAGCTTAATCCTTGGTTTGCTTGTGTTCATTAATTTTCTAATCAAATGGAAGGTTAACGTGATGAATTATGACTTTGCACTATGGAATCTTAGCATCCACATGTAACTTGGTTTGAAAATGAAAATGCATGCCTTGTTTATGTTAGGAAGGGTTTTTCAAGTTAAATTAATCTGGACCTTGTGAAATGTATAAGTGGATTGATCAAAGCATAACAGGAAGCAAACAGAGTTGACAGAGTCTGCATGCATCCATTGATTCATTGATTCATTCATTCATTCATTCATTTAGTCATACTGTTTGCATGTGTTGCTCGAGCACTACCAATATTTAAGTTTGGGGGTGTGATAACTCTGTGAAACCCCAACCAAAGGAGGATTTAATGTGTGTACTGAACATGTACATGTGACTTATATATGTTTAAATGGAATTTCTGGATAATTTTAGGATTTTATGACATCTTGCAATTAGGGTTCAATTAAGAAGGGTGGTTAAAAATTTAATCACTGGAGCCCAATATGAGTCAAGGTGACTAAAGGGGTATAATGAAGATTAAAACATGCTAATGTGGCATTAATATTTAGTTTAATTTTCATGATTTAATTAAGGGAGATTAAAGTGGAAATTATGGAATTATGTTAGAAAATCATAGAAAATTCATAACTCAATGCCGATAAGGCTGATTTAAGTGAAATTTGAAAGAGACGTTGATGATGATGGGCTTGATATTATGAAATTATTGGGTTATGAAAATACTTAATGAAATTAATTTAATGATTTATTGATCATATCTCAAATCCAACCGTTAACTTTAAATGGCTATAACTTGAGCCAAGAAAATCGGATTGAGATGAAATTTGAAACGGTTAAATGAAATTATGAGATGAAGATTTTGGAAGGTTTGGATTAAGAAAATTATGTTGGAAAAATATCTGAATTTGAAAAGGTGTATATGGTTGACTTTTGCACCTCAAGAGTACCATGCATTAAATGCTAAAGTACATCGAATTAATGCAATTTTTAATGGACCAAATAGGTGCCAAATGCAGGTGCAATGCAGGGTATTTTAAGTATAATTATTAAATGAAAAAATTCCCTGAATTATCCATGCATTAATGTCCACATTTAAGGGGCTAAGGAGAGCTCAAAGTGAGCATAGGCGATGTGGAGATGTATGGACGTCCAAGGTGCTGCTATTGCTGGATTTTTTTAATATTTTATTTTATAAATAATACACATAAATATATGACATGTTGGGATACATAAAAGAGCATTTAATTATGTGAAAAAAATCTAAGAAAAATCGTGAATTGCGGCTGCCATGAAAGGTGAAAAAAATGGACAGCTTGTTGCACTCAAATGACGTCCAAATGATGTGTGGTTGCTGCCATGTTTCCTAAATTTTTTAATGCGAAATTAATGCATGAATTGAAGGGTAATTAGGTGTATGATTTACCCTTAAATTGAGATTAATAAAAAATGGAAAAAAATATGAAAATGGGCTGCAATGGTGGATGTGATTTGGTGGACAGCTGTAGGGTTGAGAAGTGAGCAGATTTTTGGTTTTATTAAAATGTGTAAAAATTATTTTACATGGCTGATATGTAACCAGCACATTAAGAGGATAAGAGGCATTCAATGGCCGTGGAAAATGCAGCAACAAGTGGGGCCCATAGCTGGAAATTCCAGCTCTATAAGAAGGGATGTTAGGTCATGTGATATGAGGTTTTGTGATTTTTTTCTAAGTGCTGAAACTTCATCTTCCCCAAGATTAGCAACACGTCCAGTCCTAGGCCAGCCAAGAATGAAGAAAAATAAGGAAAAAGGAAGGGAAAAAGGAGGGATTATTAATTAATCAAGTAAGTATATGTTATTTTTTATTTTTATACTTCAAATCTGGAAATTATATGATGTTATAAACCAAAATATGAATGAAGTAGTAAAAGAAGGATTTTCATGGGTATAAATATTCCCCATAATTCACGTGATTAGGGGCTGACCCTAAACTCACAACACTGTCTAGCACAGTGAAAATGCCAAAATAAATATATAATGTTAATATTGCATGATGAAAAATTTATGAAAGTTAATTCATGTCGTTATTGATGTATGATAGAAATTTTAGAATCAAATAACTTGATTTGATCTTAAATCAAGATTTAGAGATTTCAGTATGCCTGATTTCAGCATATGTGGATAGTTTGAGAAAAAAATCAAAAAGAAATATAAAACCTATGTAGAAATTATCCAAATTGATATATATGTTAATACCTAAATTTGGATTAAGAAAAGTGGGATTATTTGCTGAAAATTCGAATTTATAAAACTGCTTAGGGTTATGTGCCAAAAGACACGTTAAATGGGTGAAAAATAGGTTCCAAAGTTGCTGTTTTGGAAACCAATGATTAATGGATTTAAATTCCATAAAAATACCCTAAGTACAGTGGTAATTAAGGATAATTATCATGCTGAAATTTTAAATAAATTGCTGACTTGGGAAATTTTATGAAATGCCTCATATATGTATTGTTAAATGGCTATATGTGAAAGGATAGACATGCATGAGTGGTAAATGACCTATGTAATTTGTTTTTGTGCAAAAATGCATGAAAATATGATAAATTTTTTGAATATATTGATTTTTATAATTTCTTGATGTTAATATCAAATTTTGGGATTAATTAATGAGGCTTAAGGCAACAACGGGTGCTTAAAATGAGCAACGAGGTGTGAATTTTGGAAATAAGTGGAAAATGGCTTAAGAAAGGTAATGAGACATTAAATAATAATTATTGGATTATTATTATATGGTTGAATGGTTACCCTACTTATGGGACTAAATGTGATGTGTAATAGCCCATGTAGTGCACAAGTATGTGCTATACGGGCATAACGACTTGAGAAGTCGAAGGAATTATGTATGTTAATGAAAATGGGTTGGAAAACTGATTTGAATGCAAGCAAATGAATGTTATATCATTCTTATATGTATAGGAAAAGGCAAAGGGATAAGAGAAACGGAAAGCTAAGCAAGCGAGGTAAGCAAGCAGCTTTCTAAATGATTTTGGTTTTCATTACAAAGTGTTTAAGGATGGTCATTCCTTGTCTAAATGTATGTTGAAATTTTATTTCTATTGAAATAAATGATTGATTATTGTTTCGCAATTATTCATGAAAAGTAATGAAGTATGGATTTGAAATGATGTTTCAAAGGGAATGGATGGTGCAAAGAATTCTCTACATGAGAATGACAAGTTCCCCGTGTAAGGGGGTATATAATGCCGAGGTGACTAAAAGTCATGCATGGAATGAAAATCAAGTAGGGTAGTCGAGGTAGTAAGTGGACAAGGAGTCCTCCTTGACTTTGCTAAGTCAGTAGGTTCGGCGCTAAGGATGGAAAGGATCATGTCATGGAAAAATGTTCCCCACGATAGCATACCCTCACATGAAGGATAACGTCATCAATGGAAATGATGAATTTGCACATCCAATATTTTTGAAATGTTTACGAATGCTTTATACAAGTTTTATGAAAGGATTTTTTGTGGCGCCCCCGACCCGAGACTCCACATATTCCATACTCTGGGGTCGAAAAGGGTTGGTAAACGTGACTCAGGATGGTTGCCCTGGTCACACAGCGGGATTTTTAATTGGATCTCATCCAAATTTTTTTTACTCATCTCGTCACATCATATCATCGTATATAAACACATCAGTTTCACATATATTATTCATATTATAATAACTGATTTGTCTACATCACAAGTTCTCTCAAACTAAATATTTCATACATATATACTTTGAAAATTCCATATAATCATTCATATTACCACAAAACCATTCATATTTTCTTTTATTGAAATAATTCACATATTCACATAAATACAATCATACTTATCATATTCATAAAATATGTCTTTAAACATGATCATCTTACATTCGCCCCTCTGGACATCTACATAGAACTACAAATAATATATGTATATCATTTCTACCTGGCATCCTTTATGAGCCAGCTCCACAGCCTATCTGATATTTTGAAAACACATGTAAGTAATAATACTCAGTAAGCAAGCCCTTTCTTTTTCAAGTAAACATTTTCTTTTCCTTCAAATGCATTTCTTTCTATTGGGTAGGAGACACTTATCAAGTGATCAACTACCAATAGATTAGAAACCTTTTCATCCTTATGCGTATTATGAGAATACGATGCATTCAAGCATATATGACCTTTTTCCAAATGGACCGCTAGCTAGGCGTCCACTACTTGATCCTGCTCCCATTTCAGGGAGGTCGCCGCCGGCCTGGGCCTAATTTTTCACTTAGCGATAGTGAGGGGGACATCCGGTCCGCTTACTACCTCAGCTATGGCCTAATCCTCGTGCACCATGATCATTCACATACATATGCCGACATGACATTTATAAATCATAACATTTTACAAAAGCATTTAACAAGAAATTAGCAATTATTTCATGTAAAGCATTTTAGGAATGACCATTCTTAAATATAATTCATAAAACATGTGAGCAAACAATTTGCAATCATTTAGAAACATTTTAGAAAGCATATAACTTGCTTACCTGCATAGTCAACTTGTACCTTCCACTTTTTCCTTTCCTTTTCCTATACAAATGAAAAAGACCATTTTTTTCTCATATAAACATAATATCTCATGCTGCGCATTTCTACTTTTAACTATGAATCTATCTTAGGGTTTTCTAACCCATGTGTGTTTCATACCAACTTTTACCCATTTCTACATTTAGTTCAATATTGTCATCACTCTGTTCCAATTCACTTATGTTTATCATTTCTCACTTATCAATTCCATCTTTAACACTTATTTTCTTTCCTTTAGTCGACTTCTGAAGGAAATTGCTTATGAACTTCCTAAGTCATTTGATGTCACCAATTCAAATAAGCCGTTTATCTTCCTTTTTCTATAAATTCAATGTAATTATCTTCTAACCATATTTTCATATTTGGCTAATACCAACCACTCTTATCCTCATTTGGTTGAACTTGTTTCAATGTCTAACCATTCCATTTATTTTTACATCATGATTTAAGGGTTAATTTTCCAAATCTTACTTAGGATTTGTAACACTTAGCTAAATCCAACATCTTGGATTTTAGCATTTTATACTTAGCATATATTTCATATAATTGACATATTATTTGAGAAAATCTCTCAAGATATTTGCTTAAGAATAAGGGCTTATAATTTGGGTCTAAAATTTTTATAAATTTTGTAATTTCCCTCAAACAGCCCTATATATTACATTTTACCCTCATCTATATTTTCTAAAATCACATCTTAGGTACTTAATCACTTACTTAGTGATCATAAATTTGTACCTTTTTAGTAAACCTTGTTTACACATTATAATGAAAATAAATTCCATTTAAAATTTCTGGAACTTATTATTAAATTCCAAAACAGCCTTTGTTTTCTTATTTTCACTAAGTTTCATCTTCTTATTTACCCATTAATTCCATATACATATTATAACATCAATTATTAATCATTCTTGCTATCCTTAATCCTTTATAATAAATTTTATGAATATATTTCTGTTTCAAATTGCATAATGTTAATCTCAAATTTTGGGAAAACACAAGGATATGTCCAAAGGACATCCATAAAACAGCATTCAGAACAAGATATGGGCATTATAAATTCTTAGTCATGCCATTTGGACTAACGAATGCCCCTGCCGTGTTTATGGATATGATGAACAAGACTTTTTGAGAATTTTTGGATCAATTTGTGGTAGTATTCATTGATGATATATTGATTTATTCCAAGACAGAAGAAGAACATGAGAAACAATTGAGGATAGTATTGGAAATTCTCCGAATGGAGAAATTATATGCTAAATTCAAGAAATATGAATTTTGGTTGAAATAGGTAGCCTTTCTTAGCCACATTATATCCGAGAAGGGAGTACAAGTAGATCCTTAAAAAATTGAGGCAATAACAAAGTGGCCACAACCAACAAATATCACGAAAATAAGAAGTTTCCTAGGGCTAGCTGGCTACTACAGGAGATTTGTGGAAGGATTCTCACAATTGTCAGCTCCACTCACAAAGATGACAAGGAAAGGAGTTAGGTTTGAATGGGCATAGGAATGTGAGAATAGCTTCCAAGAGTTAAAGAAAAGATTGGTAAAAGCGTCAATTCTAACGTTGCCTACAGAGAAGGAAGGGTTTGTAATTTATAGTGACGCCTCAAAAAAAGGGATTAGGATGTGTATTGATGCAAAATGGAAAAGTTATATCATACGCATCCAGACAACTCAAGCCAAATGAGGTAAACTATCCAGCCCATGACTTATAATTGGCAGCAGTAGTCTTTGCCTTGAAAATTTGGAGACATTATTTATATGGAGTTAAATGTGAGGTCTATACTGATCATAAAAGCCTCAAGTACTTTTTTACTCGAAAGGAGTTAAACATGAGGCAAAGAAGATGACTCGAGTTACTTAAGGATTATGACCTCGATATTTTATATCATCCAGGCAAAGCTAATGTAATAGTCGATGCGCTAAGTAGAAATATTAGCTTAGCACATCTTATCACAAAGCAAAAAGGGCTACTACAAGAATTGAGACAACTAGAATTAATTGTAACCCCACCTGGGGTACAAGTTAGATTGTCTCAACTACAAATCCAGTCAAATTTATTTGAGCAAATTAAAATGGC
Organism: Annona cherimola; assembly: GCA_030490835.1. Taxonomy (NCBI): domain Eukaryota; kingdom Viridiplantae; phylum Streptophyta; class Magnoliopsida; order Magnoliales; family Annonaceae; genus Annona; species Annona cherimola. Next base: position 422,067 of record JASFXW010000033.1, on the reverse strand, counting down.
TCAATAAGAAAATGGGGAATTAAAAAGTTATATGGAGAAAATTATCAAGACAAATTCCACTGAATATATACAAGATGAACATGGGATGTACAGATATAGGGGTTGCCTGTGTATACCCAACCAAGAGAAAATAAAGGAACAGATATTGAAAGAAGCACATTTCTCTCAATTTTTGATGCATCCAGGTAGCACCGAGATGTATCAAGACATTAAAAAGATGTATTGGTGGAATAATATGAAGAGAGAAATTGCTGATATGTGGCTAAGTGTCTAATATGTCAAAGGGTTAAGGCTGATCATCAAAGAACCCCTAAAAAATTACAGTCGCTCGAAGTGCCGGAATGGAAATGGGATGATATTACTATGGATTTTATTGAAGGGTTGCCAAGAACCCAAAATGGAAATGATGTTATATGGGTAATAGTTGATAGATTATCAAAAGTAGCTCATTTCCTAGCTATCAAAATTTTTTTTACTGTCGAGCGACTGACTAAGATCTATTATAAGGAGACAGTGAGACTGCATGGAGTACCTAAGTTAATAGTTTTCGATCGAGATTCTAGTTTTACGTCTCGATTTTGGAAAAGTTTACATCAAACCTTCGGTACACAGCTGAAATTCAGCATAGCATTTAATCCTCAAACTGATGAGCAGACAGAAAGGGTAAATCAAGTAGTTGAGGATATGCTGAGGATGTGCACAGTAGAATTTGGAGGATCATGGGATGAATATTTGGCTATGGCAGAGTTTTCTTATAACAACAGTTATCAAACAAGTATTCAAATGGCCCCATTTGAAGCTTTATATGGACGGAAATGCAGAACTCCTCTAAACTGGGATGAAGTGGGAGAAAGGAAGTTGGCTCCAGACCTCTCAAAGAGAATGGCAGAAAATGTTCAAATGATTCGCCAGTGTATACTCACGGCCCAGAGCAGGCAAAAGAAATACATCGATTGCAAAAGAAGGGATTTAAATATCCAAGTTGGGGATCACGTATTTGTTAAGGTAACGCCATTCAAGGGAGTCACCCGGTTTGGAAAGAGGGGAGAATTACACCCAAGATATTTTGGGCCCTTTAAAGTTTTGGAAAAGATAGGCAATTTAGCCTATAGAATTGCCCTGCCTCCAACCCTAAGTGTCATCCACAATGTATTTCACATCTCCATGCTAAGGAAATATGTTTTCTGATCCTACCCATGTGTTGATAGCGGAGAATTTGCCGATCCAAGAACACTTGAACTATGAGTAAAGGCCAATTAAAATATTGGATTTCAAAATCAAGAAGCTTCGGAACAGATATGTAAAAGTTCAATGGAGTCGATATTCAGAATCCGAAGCCACATGGGAGCTATGAGAAGAGGTCGAAAGAAAATATCCTCAATTATTCAAAGAAAAATAGGTTTCGGGATGAAACCTATTGTAAGGGGGGAGGATTGTGAAACCCCGACCGTATACGCGTCATTTCGACCGTATACGCATCATTTCGACATTGCAACCATAGATTCTTTTGTAATTATTTTTATGATAAATAAAAATTCATAAATTATATTGATGAATATGTGTATTGGAGATTGATATAATGCAATTGGAAATTTAACCCCATGAATAGTGCCCATGAATAGTAACCAGGGATTAAGACACGTGATTAAGAGTTAATCACAAAAAGACAAAATAGAGATTTAATCACTACAGGACAAAATATCATTACTTTTGGATATTTTAATACCATTTTGGATTTTAGTAGAAAAATAAAGAAAAATTCATAATTTGCAATCCGGACGTCGGATTTCGATGAAATTTTTTATGGATGGTTGGGTTAAGATATGATGAAAATCACAAATCAAAGGTCAAGATGAAACTTCAAAACAAGATAAAAAAAAGTAGCTAACTTTTTAATAAATTCTACTTTGACTTTTTAAATAAAATAAATAATTAAAAATAAAAAAAATAAATGCAATGGCTGCTGCTACAGGGAAGTGGTAGGGGGATCAGCTGGAAAATTTCACCAAGATCAATGGTCATTAATCATCATCATCTTTAATCAATGGCTAAGATTAATTTATCCTAATTTAATTAATTTTAAAAAATAAAAAAATAGGTAAAAATAAGGCTGCATAGGGGGGCTGGAGCAGGCCTAGGGGAGGCAGCACATGGCTCAAATAATTTTTTAAAAATTAAAAAGAAATACCAATTTATAATTAAATACCTCAAAGCTAGGGGGTAAATTCCAAATTCTTGAAACATGCAACCCTATAAATAGGGCAGCAGGGAGAACGACCAAGGGCATCAAATCCACACTCCATTTGAGCCATTCCAAGTCCCCAAACCATCCCACAAGTCCAAGGAAAGAAGGGAGTAAGTTAGAGAGAGAAAGTGTGAGAAAAAGAGGCGTATCTCCACTTCGGGTAAGTGATTTCTACCCAAATTTATTTTGGATGTTAAGTAGGGTAAAAACATGCTTATATAATGCCTAAGCATGAGAAAATAAGTATAAATATAATGCTTAAATGTAATTATGCCAAAACATCAAAAATTTGGAGCGAAGATAGGATATTTGGGAAGATAGCATATGATATGTGAAAATAATGTTCCAAAATTGATAAATGATGATTTGGGATGTATGATTATGATAAATATGATGTTGAAATGATGATATATTAATTTCATGATTTTTGGAATTAAGGATTATACTTAAGTGAATTTATGTTGATTTTTAGTATATGAAGAAAATGATTTTTTTTGCCAAGTAAATGATGATAAATTAAAAATGTATGAAATTTTCTATGATATACAAGGCATAAGCTATGTCAAGGTATTTTTTATTTTTGGAATCCATAAACAGTAACTACGTCTCTGTAAACAATAACCTCGGATGAACAGTAATCTGCTACAGTGATTTGCTACAGTAAACAGCTTAATTTTGGAGAAAATTTATGATTAATTTTTAAATATAAGGATAGAAATTTTGAGGAACCTATGGATAAAAATATCTATATAAAGAAATAATGCCCAAATATTATAGAGAATGCATGGGAAGCAGCTTGAATAGAAGAAATAAAATTATCCTTTTTCCTTGAATAGGAAAAGGAAAAGAGAAGGTCGAAGACACCCACTGAGAAGGTAAGCAAGTTATATATTTTGCAAATTATTTCTAAAATGCTTGAAATTGTTTTTGAATTGCTTTATGAAATTTATTTAAGGTTGGCCATACCTATAACTGCTTTACATGAACTGAAGTTTGTGTTGGAAATATGTGGAAAACAAGCTAAATCTATGTTTTGATGATTAACAAATCAATTTGAGTAACTCTTGGCTACTAACACGTTTGTGGAAATATTTAAGGGATATACATTTGAAGAAAATAAAGCATGGAAGGCCAAGTCGTTCCCCAAGTCGACTCCAAGATCGACTTCAAAGAGCCAAATCCGTCCAGAGTTGAAACGGGAAGAAGAGCAGGTGAAGTCGCAGGCCAAGTCGACTCCACTTGCGACTTGGGAAGCCAAGTCGCAAACGAAGTCGACTCCAGCATCGACTTCAGACGGGAAAAACCGTCCAGAGTTGAATTTGGGACAGAAGTATACCGAAGTCGCAGTCGAAGTCGACTCCAGTTGCGACTTGGGCGAAGTCGCAGACGAAGTCAACCCCAAGTTCGACTTGACGTTCTTCAAAGTCCAAAATGCAGATTCAAGCTCATTTCCAAGATCAACTTAAGATCTCTCAAGACCAAATCAAGGATACAAGCTCATTATCAAGAACAAGTTTATCAAGTCCAAACAAAAGCTTCAAGTACATTTTAAGGTGAAGAAACTCAAGACATGAAGACTAGTATTGAAAGCAAGAAGGATGAATCAAAACCAAGTTCTTCAAAGAAGACTACAAATATATGAAGCCATAAATTGATCAAAGAAAGAAGCCAAGCAAGCTAAGAAGAAGATGATGATCCAAAGGGAAATGAAGGAACCAAGCATTCCAAGTTTTCAAGATCATCAAGCTTCCAGCCAAAGTGAAGTCGCACACCGAAGTCGACTCCACTTGCGACTTGGGTCAAGTCGATGCCCAAGTCGACCCGACCTGGAACTTGAAGTCGCGAACAGAAGGCGAAGTCGCACCCGAAGTCGACTCCACTTGCGACTTGGGTCAAGTCGATGCCCAAGTCGACCCGACCTGGAACTTGAAGTCGCGAACAGAAGGCGAAGTCGCACCCGAAGTCGACTCCATTTGCGACTTGGGCGAAGTAGCATCCGAAGTCGACTCCTCCTGCGACTTGGGTCGCAACGGTTGGATAATTTTCGAACGTTGGCGCATTTAATGCGCGCCACCTACCCTCAAACGTTCGGATTCCCTCCAAAATTATAAAAGGCATTCATTGTGGACGAGGGAAGTAGCTGAGAATCATTAAGTGTGCTTAACTCCTATATTCAAGAGCTCTAAAGAGATCAAGTCATTCAAAGAGGAAGAACTTTGCTTCAAATTGCAAGAGCTACATTTCTGAATCTTCAAAGTCTACATTACAAGTTCTTCTCTGCGCCAAATTGCTTCTACACATCTGTAAAGTGTAGACTCCTTTTGCTATTTCATTTTGTTGTATTGAACTTGATTTAGTTTGAGGAACTAAGATCAAGTGTAAGCAAGGTAGTGTGTGATTGGAGTGGAACTCATCACTTACCTGTGCTGTGTTGTATTGAAGCCCCCTAGAGCTGGAATCTAGAAGAGAGTAGTGGCTCTAATTGTATTTGAAGAATACAATAGTGGAACCCAAGTCACAAGGAGTGTGAGCTTGGAAGAGTGGAGTAGGGAGGTTGCCCGAACCACTATAAAAATCTTGTGTGCTTGATTTATATTTCAGCTCTTTACATTATATTGCTTTCCATTTTGTTTCTTCATAAAGGGGAATAGATTAATCCGGGGTAAAGTTTCTGTTTAAGCTTTAAATTTTTAAATACCCAATTCACCCCTCCCCTCTCGGGTAATTGCCATTAACTCGGGACCAACAAGTGGTATCAGAGCAGGTCTTTGAGTTAAACCAAAGAGGTCTATTGATATGGCATCCCAATCGACTCTTGTTCCCGCATTTGCCGAAGGCCAATCATTTACTAGGCCACCATTGTTTGATGGGAACAATTTCGGCTATTGAAAGCTTCGTATGAAGCAACTCATTATGGCTACCGACATGGATTCTTGGATTGCAATCCAAGATGGTGTAATATTGCCTATAGATGAAAGAGCTTCCAAATGGACCGAAGAGGAAGTAAGAACCGTCAAGAGCAATGCTAAGGCTATGAACTCTTTATTTTGTGCTCTTACGGCTTCTGAATATGATAGAGTATTCTCTTGCCTAACTGCTAAAGAAATATGAGATACTTTAACATCTATTTATGAAGGAACTTCTCAAGTCCAAGGGACTAGGAGAAATATTCTGATAGGAGAGTTGGAAAGCTTTAGAATGCTAGAAACAGAAAATATTTCTGAAATGTTTGCTAGATTTTGTAAGATTACTAACGCTTTGAAAGGTCTTGGAAAGGCTATCTCTGAATCCGAACAGGTCATGAAGATACTAAGAGCTCTACCGGAATCTTGGACTCCAAAGATTATGGCGATTGAAGAAGCCAAAGACCTAAATACACTAAAGCTAGAAGATCTAATTAGCTCATTAATGTCACATGAGCTAATTAAGAGAAGAAATGAAGACAATCACAAAGGGAAGAAAGCTATTGCGTTAAAAGCGGCACACAACTCAGAAGAGTCTACCTCCTCTTCGCATAATGATAATGAAGATATTGCACTTCTCACTCGCAAATTCCGAAAATTTGTGAGAAAAGAAAGGAACTTCAAGGACTTCAAAGAAAGAACAAGAAGAGAGAAGAAGAAGGAGCCAACGAAGTGCTACAAATGCGGCGGGATAGGACACATACAAGCTCAATGTCCCACGCCGGAAGAGAAATCAAAAGAGTATCAAGAGAGGAAGGAAGGACATGAAGGCAGAAAATACCAAAGGCCAAAGGGAAGAGGGATGTACGTCATTGAAGAGACTTCATCAACAAGCAGCTCCTCAACCGACGAATTTGAGGCGGGAAATTGTGCTAGAATTTGCTGCATGACACGAATCAAACAAGAAGAAAACTCTTTATGTTTGAACACTACGGAAGTTTTGGAAGAACAAACCATCTCAACAAGGTGCACAAGCAATGAAGAGGTAACTTCCAAACCTTGCTATTCTCAATCAAGTTATTCGTCTTTTTAAGAATGCCTCAAATGTGCTGAATTAGAAGAACTGCAAATCGCTTATGATTCATTATATGAAGAAATCAAAAAGCTAGGAAACAAGTTGTCATTGAAGAGACAACAATGTAACTTCGTTATTATTGAAAATGGTAAACTAGCTGAAAAATCAACAAAACTGAAAGAAGAAAATGAATCATTGTTGAAAGAAATAGAAAAATTGAAAAAGGAGAACGAATCATTAAATGAATCATTAGCAAAGTTCTCTAATCCTGGAGAAAATGTAAAAATGTTTCTGAACATGACTGCTCAAACAAATAAAAGAGGCCTTAGATATTATACATTTGAGCAAAAAGAAAGTGGTAAATCGAATGTGCCAATACTTGGGAAATATCAAACCAAAACTACACCTATATACAAGCCACAAAAGAAAAATGTTATGTGGACTAGAAGGCCAACATTTGAACCAAAATATACTTGGAGGCCTATTCCTAGATTACCAATGGCTTGCAATTTCTGCAACAAAATTGGTCATAAAGCCTATAAATGCAACTTTAAGAAACTATATGACCATGGTGCAAAATTAGTTTGGGTTCCAAGAAATACAAGATTTGGACTTTCTAAGTTAGAGCAATAGAGATTGAATTATATTACTTGTTGGAAACAATGTTTAAAACAATAAAAATCGACCAAATCTTGAGTTTTGATGATTAACAAGAACTAATTTTGAGTATATAAAAGGTACTAATGTGTTTGCTAAATGTTTAAGGAAAGCAAAGAGGTCAAGTCGATCTCCAAGTCGACTTGGACTTCGACTTGGGTGAAGTCGATCCCAAAGTCGACTCAAATATCGACTTGAGAATGAATCCCAAAAGGCAACAGGTGAAGTCGCAGGTCAAGTCGACTCCACTTGCGACTTGGGAAGTCAAGTCGCAGACGAAGTCGACTCCAGCATCGACTTGGAGTATCCAGAGTTGAAAAGTGGAAACGAACATAACGAAGTCACAAACGAAGTCGACTCCAGGTGCGACTTGGGTGAAGTCGCAGGCCAGGTCGACTCCATCCACGACTTGAGAAGTTCAAACTTCAAAGATGCAGTTTTCAAGCTATTCAAGAGGATTTATCACTCAAGTCCAAGGAATCAAGATGAAAAACAAATGAGTCAAATTCAAAGTCAAGAATCATGTTCTACATCAAATCAAGTCTATCAAGCTCAAAGACAAAGATACAAGAATGATTCAAACAATGTCTATCAAGACTACATAAGTCAAATATGCATGAATCATCTAAGTAAGAATCAAGCCAATCCAAGATAGAAGAACACAACTTGAAGATCAAAGCAGGTTCAGCAAAACCCGAGCCAAGTCGCAGGCCAAGTCGACTTCAGGATCGACTTGGGTCGAAGTCTGAAGTCAAGTCGACCAAGCCTAAGACTTGGGAATCCGAAGAACTGGAGTCGCAGATGAAGTCGACTCCAGATGCGACTTGGGTAGCCAAGTCGCATCCCAAGTCGACTCCACCTTCGACTTGGGTATAACGTTCAAATTTTCGAACGTTGGAGTTCATTTATTGCGCACCAACCACCTCCACAACGTTCATATTTTCTTCCCTCTATAAAAGGACCCTCAAATGAACGTGAAAAAACAACAAGATAACACAAGACACTACTACAAAGTTCAAAGAGAGAAAAGAAGTAAAAGAAAGGTTTCCTATTTGCTTTTCTCCATTGTTGAGTGGTCCGTATACATTCTAAGGAAGAAGAAAGCTTCAAGTTGCTAGCGCCTTCAACAATATTCATCCAAAGCTGCTTCTACAACTTCTTCCTCATGCTAAATCTGCCTACACAAATCTGTAAAGTGTAGTTTCATTTATTTCATTGTCTTGTTGTATAAATCTTGATTTAGCTTGGGTAGCTAAGATCAAGTATATGCAAAGTAGGGTGTGATTGGAGTGAGACTCATCACCTACTCTTGCATGTGAGTTGTTTATGCCCCCTAGAGCTAGAATCTAGAAGAGAGCAAGTGTCTCTAGTTGTATATGCCCCCTAGAGCTGGAATCTAGAAGAGAGCGGTGACTCTAAGTGTATTCGTGGAATACATAGTGGAACCCAAGTCACAACAGAGTGTGAGCTTGGAAGAGTGGAGTAGGGAAGGTTTGCCCGAACCACTATAAATCTTGTGTTATATTTCTTTTTACTGCTTTATCTTTATTGCTCTCTAGCTCTTTTCAAAAGGGGATTAATTACTCAAGGGGTTAAGTCTTTATTTACCAAAGATTTTTTAAAGAACCCAATTCACCCCTCCCCTCTTGGGTTTTGCCACTAACTCGGGACCAACAAGTGGTATCAGAGCAGGTCTTTGAGTTTACCAAAGAGATCTTATCAAAATGGCATCCCAATCTACTTCCGTTCCCGCTTTTGCTGAAGGCCAATCCTTTACAAGGCCACCGTTGTTTGATGGGAACAATTTTGGATATTGGAAGCTTCGTATGAAGCAACTCATCATGGCTACCGACATGGACTCTTGGATTGCTATCCAAGATGGAGTAACCTTGCCTACCGATGAAAGAGCTTCCAAATGGACCGATGAGGAAGTAAGAATTGTTAAGAGCAACGCCAAAGCTATGAACTCTTTATTTTGTGCTCTTACTGCTTCTGAATATGATAGAGTATCCTCTTGCTTGACCGCCAAAGAAATATGGGATACGCTAACCTCTATCTATGAAGGAACTTCTCAAGTCCAAGGGACGCGAAGAAATATTTTGATTGGAGAACTAGAGAATTTTAGAATGCTAGAAACAGAAAATATTTCTGAAATGTTTGCTAGATTCTCAAAAATTACTAATGCTTTAAAAGGTCTTGGAAAGGCTATATCTGAATCTGAGCAGGTTCTGAAAATTTTGAGAGCTCTTCCCGAGTCATGGACTCCAAAGATCACTGCGATAGAAGAAGCCAAGGATCTTAACACATTAAAGCTTGAAGACTTAATTAGCTCACTCATGTCACATGAGCTAATTAAGAGAAGAAATGAAGATCAACATAGGGGCAAAAGAGCAATCGCCTTGAAAGCCGCACAAGACACTGACGATACCTCCTCTTCTCAAAACGACGACGAGATTGCCCTACTCACAAAACGTTTCAGAAAATTTGTGAGAAAAGGCAAAAATTTCAGAGGTTTCAAAGAAAGAAATCCCAAAGAGAAGAAGAAAGAATCGACCAAATGTTACCGATGCGGCGGTTCGGGACATATGCAAGCTCAATGTCCAACTCCCGAAGAGAGCAAGGCAAAAGAACAAAGAAAGGATCGAGGGGACAACAAAAGATTCTAAAAATACAAAGGTAGAGGCATGTACGTAAACAATGAGGAATCTACAATGAGTAACTCCTCAACCGACGAAAACGAGGTGGAAGAATGTGCGAGAATTTGCTGCATGGCACAAATTGAACAAGAAGAACGAATTACCTCAACAGAATGCACAAGCGATAAAGAGGTAAGTTCCAAACTCTCCCATTCTAAGTCAAGTTATTCTTCTTTTCAAGATTGCCTCAAATGTACTGAATTAGAAGAACTTCAAACTGCATATGATTCATTGTATGAAGAAATGAAGAAATTAGGAAGCAAGTTTTCAATTAAGAAAAGACAATGTGATGCAACTATAATTGTAAATGGTAAACTTGCAGAAAGATTGGACAAATTGAAAGATGAAAATAATCTGCTGAAAAAGGAGAACAAATCATTAAATGAATCATTAGCTAAGTTCTCTAATCCAGGAGAAAGTGTCAAAATGTTTTTGAATATGACCTCCCAAACACATAAAAGAGGTCTTGGGTATCATACATTTGAGCAAGGAGAAAGTAGCAAATCAAATGTACAAATACTTGAGAAACATCAAACTAAAAATGCATCTATGTACAAGCCACAAAACAAAAATTTTAAGTGGACTAGAAGACCGACATTTGAACCATTGCACACTTGGAGGCCTACTCCAAGATTACCTATGGCTTGTAATTTCTGCAATAAAATGGGACATAAAACTTACAAATGTAATTTTAAGAAATTATATGATCATGGTGCAAAATTAGTTTGGGTTCCAAGAAACACAAGATTTGGGCTTTCAAAGTTTGAACAACAAAAATTGATTTATATTACTAACCCAAATGGACCCATAAAATGGGTACCAAGGAGATAAGATTTATTTGCTTATTTTTCAGACATGTCTTAAGGCAAAGGCAAACAATGAATGGTTTATGGATAGCGGTTGCTCAAGGCATATGACCGGTGAAAGAAGTTTGTTTCACAAACTTAAGCCTTGTAATGATGGAATGGTTGCCTTTGGCAATAATGAAAAAGGTAAAATTAAAGGTAAAGGAAATATACATAGTATTTCAAATGCATGCATGGAAGATGTTTTGTTTGTTGAAGGACTCAAACACAATTTAATGAGCATTAGCCAATTATGTGATAAAGGATACAAAGTTGTGTTTGAATCATCTATATGTAATGTATTTGATGGAGAGCATATCATGTTTAGTGGTAAAAGACATGGAAATATATATTTAGTTTCACTTGATGAATTGAATGGTCAATGTCTAATGGCCATTGATAATGATCCATGGGTTTGGCATAAAAGGCTTGGACATATAAACATGGGAAACATAAAAACCCTATGGAAAAAGAGTTTGATAGAAGGATTACCAAGATTGAAATATGACAAAGACAAGATTTGCAAGGCATGTCAATTATCAAAACAACCCAAGATGCCTTTCTCTACCAAAAAGGAAATTTCCACCACTAAGCCACTTGAATTGCTACATATGGATCTATACGGGCCATCCGACATTCTAACCATTGGTGGAAAGAAATATGTATTTGTCATAGTTGATGATTTTTCAAGATTCACATGGATAATTCTCTTAGCTAGTAAAGATGAAGCCTTCTCTATGTTTGCAACTTTTGTAAATTTGGTGCAAAATGAAAAACAAAGTACTATTGTGACCATAAGAAGCGATCATGGTGGCGAATTCGAAAACAAACGATTCATGGAATTTTGCAATGAAAAAGGAATTCATCACACATTTTCTGCACCAAGAACTCCACAACAAAATGGAGTAGTAGAAAGGAAAAATAGAACTATACAAGAGATGGCTAGAACTATGCTAAATGAGAGCAATCTATCCAAGAAATTTTGGGGTGAAGCTGTAAGTACAGCTTGTCATGTATTGAATCGTGTCACCATTCGAGCAATCTTGAAAAAGACCCCATATGAACTATGGAAAGGAAGGAAACCGAATATCTCTTATTTTCATGCTTTTGGATGTACATGTTATGTTTTGAACAATGGAAAAACTAACTTGGGAAAGTTAGATGCTAAAAGTGATGAGGCTATATTTCTCAGATATTCATCAAATAGCAAAGCATATAGAGTTTTCAATAAACGAAACCAAGTTGTTGAAGAATCCATACACGTTGTATTTGATGAAATTAACCAAACTCCGAGAAAGGAGGATGAACTAAGTGATACAGATGAGACAAAAGGCAAAGAACAACCAAAGGAACTTGAGCTCGAGCCAGAAAATCTCATGGAGGAAAAGGTAAGTGAAGGTAATGATTCTTATAAACCTCCAACTGATTTAAAGTTCAAAAATGCCCATCCAATTGAGCAAGTGATTGGAAATGTATATGAAGGAGTGAAAACTAGAAGATCAAAACAAAACGTTTATGGTCAAAATGCCTTTGTATCTAAAATTGAACCAAATACCATTGAACAAGCTCTCAATGATGAAAATTGGGTTATTGCAATGCAAGAAGAGCTAAACCAATTCGAAAGGAACAATGTATGGCACTTAGTTCCTAGACCAAATGATCACACCATCATTGGTACCAAATGGGTTTTTAGGAACAAATTAGATGAAAGCGGGCTTGTAATTAGAAACAAAGCCAGATTAGTAGCCAAAGGATATTCCCAAGAAGAAGGAATTGATTTTGAAGAATCATATGCACCCGTGGCTAGATTAGAAGCCATACGTATTCTATTAGCATTTGCTTCCAATATGAATTTCAAATTGTTTCAAATGGATGTAAAAAGCGCATTTTTGAATGGGTACTTGAATGAAGAAGTATACGTTGAACAACCCCCTGGTTTTGAAGAAAAGGATCAATCAAAGTTTGTTTTTAAATTAACCAAAGCATTATATGGACTAAAACAAGCACCAAGAGCTTGGTATGAAAGGTTAAATAGTTTCTTGATTGATCATGAGTTTAAAAAGGGGAAAGTAGACACTACTCTGTTCATTAAATATAAAAATAAAAACATTTTAATTGTGCAGATTTATGTTGATGACATAATATTTGGTGCCACTGACGAAAAACTTTGTCAAGAGTTTTCTAAGATAATGCAGAGCGAATTCGAAATGAGTATGATGGGAGAATTAAATTTCTTCCTTGGACTGCAAATCAAGCAACAAAGTGAAGGAATATTTCTAAATCAGTCCAAATACGCCAGAGAGATGCTCAAGAAGTTTGGAATGCAAAATAGCAAAGGAGCAAACACTCCAATGAGCTCTACAATCAAGATCGACATGGACGAAAATGGTAAAAGTATCGATCAAAAGCTTTATAGAAGCATGATAGGTTCCTTGTTATATTTAACTGCTTCTAGACCCGATATCTTATTCAGTGTTTGTATGTGTTCGAGATTTCAAGCATGCCCTAAAGAATCACATCTACATGCTGTAAAAAGAATTTTTAAGTATTTGATAAAAACTGCCAATCTTGGACTATGGTATCCAAAGGGGACAACCTTTGATCTAATCGGCTATTCGGATGCAGATTTTGCTGGCTATAAGGTAGATAGAAAAAGTACTAGTGGAACTTGTCAGTTTCTTGGACATATGTTGGTTTCATGGTATTCAAGAAAACAAACAAGTGTTGCCCTATCTACTGCGGAAGCCGAATACATAGCCGCCGGTAGTTGTTGTGCCCCAATTGCTTTGGATGAAACAACAATTGAAAGATTATGGTATTGATTATGTCGATATTCCTATTAGATGTGATAATACAAGTGCAATTTGTTTGACTAAAAATCCTATACTGCATTCAAGAACCAAGCACATTGATGTGAGACATCATTTTATTCGTGAACATGTTGAAAATCATGATGTATGCTTAGAATATGTGAAAACGGAAGACCAAATTGCTGATATCTTTACCAAACCACTAGCTAAAGAATCATTCTATAAGATTAGGAATGATATGGGTATGATAGAGCTAAATTAGGAAAAATTATATAAGAAAATTACAATTGAAAAATGTCAAGTCGATGAGTCAAGTCGACTCCAAGGGCGTCAAGTCGACTCCACTTTATAAGCGAAGTCGACTCCGCCCCCAGGCGAAGTCGACTCCAAGGGACCGAAGTCGACTTCGCCTAGGGCAAAGTCGACTCCGCGCGCGACGTTTCGCATTCGGCCGACTCTCCTCTCTTTTTCTTCTCTCCTCTCTTCTTTCTTCCTCATTTTTCCGGCCTCCCTGTTTTTCCTTTTCTCCTCCGGCGACTGAAACCCCCCTTTCCGTCTCTCTTCTCCTCCGGCGATTCTCCTTATCTCTCCGGGAATCCTTTCCTTCTCCGGCGACTCTCTCTCTCTCCCCGGATTTCTCTCTCACACCGTCTTTTTCTCTCACTGCCTCTCTCCTTTGTCTCTCTCTCTCAACTCTCTTCTTTTCTCTCTGATTTTCATCTTCATCTCTCCCAAGCTCTCTCTCTTTCTCACAGCATTTCTTTGGTATCATCTCCATTTCCCTCTCTCAAAATCCAACTCCAAATCGTCCCAAATGGCACCTAAAGCTAGACCTCCAAAGAAAGCAGTCTCAAAACCATCTCTAAAGCCTATGCCTAGACCTTCAAGGTCAACAACTGAGGAAGAGGTGCCCAGAAGGCAAAGAACACCCGCAAAACGGCCACGAGAGGAACCTTCGACTTCGACGGGTAAACGGGTTCGATTCCAAACCACTACTCAATCATCTGATCAAGCACCCAGGTCTGAAAGTCAACAACAAACCTCACAGAGCACACCATCCGGGATAAGCAAAAGAGGCACTGCGGCTGGGAAAGCACAAGTATTGAAGATGCCCACTACCTACTTCAAAACCGAGCTCCAACATAGCCGTTTTTACAAAAAATTCTACGAACAGAAGGTATTCATACCCAAGATTATAGATTTTAATTTCTTGAAAGAATATGGATCCGACATAGAAGATCTATTGGATTTTCAAGGATGGACCAATTTGCTAAAGGAAGACGAAAGGGTCTATCCAGATCTTACTCGAATGTTTTATTATCTTTGGGATGAAGAATACTTTGGAACCTTCGTCAAAGGAGTCGAAATGGATCTTGGAATCGGGATAGTTGCAGGACCGACTGAAGTAATGAGTCATTTAGGACACATACTTGGAGTCCCGTATGAGGATGAGCCTATTCCAGAAGATCTCACTTTGGATCAAATGTATAATCAGCTCATCCGGAGCAACAAGTACCATCCGGGAATCAAATTCCTTCGGTACATGGATCTGTCACCTAGGCTACGAGTGCTCAGACTCCTCATTGCCCACTACATCTACCCAAAGGGCGGTGGAAGAAATCAATTGAACCCACAGGAAGCAGGGATACTATGGAAAGTGGCCAACAGGGTCAAAGTGAGCATACCCAAATTATTTCTTGAAGCCTTGGCTTCTAGAAAGGATAACCCACGAGGAGTCCTTCCCTATGGCACATGGATCACAAAGATTCTTGAATTCTTCAAAGTGGATATTGAAGGCGAGCCTTTCGAAGTGCTCAAATCCACAAATGCCATAAATAAAGCTCTCGTACAAAGAATGAAGATCAATCTGCTTGAACTAAGGCATGAAGCTTCAGAAGCAGAGCAAGAAGACAATGCACAGACTGAGGGGGAGCAACCTCCCGCGGCACCACTTGCTCAAGAGGAGCCAGCATCTCCCATATCGCACGGATCCTATTCTCCACAAGGGTCCGCTGCAAGAGAACGGGTGCCTCCAACCTCTTCTGAGGAGGTCACCCTAAAGGATTTAAAAGATGAAATTGTTGCTATGAGGGCAGAAATGGATTATCAAGAAGACCGGATGACAAGTCTTATCACCGGCGTTCACAATGCCCTCGAGGATATGCACTCCCGGCAAGACAGAATTGAGCGGGAAATGCGGACTATCCGCTATCATCTTGCCTCAGGCCGACATAAGAAGAAACCCATGCCTGAACTCGATCCTTACGAATCAGGATCAGTTCATAAAGAAGCAACTCCAGATCACGCTTCTCTTGTTTACTCATCGGCCCATCATTGTCCTATCGAACCAATCTTATATCCGATCTCTCAATTTCAATTCACAAAATCATTAAGAGTTGATCGATTTTTGATAAATTTTTGATAGTTTGACAAAAAGGGGGAGATAGAATAGGTGAGTTGAGTAAAATTTTCTTTTGGGTTGGGTAGTTTTGTATCTAGGTTTCATTTTTGTTTTGTATTGCATTTCGTAAAAATGAAACTTGATATATATATATGCTTTTGATGAATGTTATGTTTGCTTAATATGTTATGCTTGATTAATAAAGTATTCAACATGATTTGCTTGAAAGGTATCCAATATGCCAAAATGATATAATGGTTGAAATTTCACAAAGCTCTGACCTATAAGACAAATGCTCTATTTTTCAAAAGACATATGAACATGATTAATGCTTGAAAGGTATCAACTCAAATGAAGTTTTGTCAATCATCAAAAAGGGGGAGATTGTTGGAAACAATGTTTAAAACAATAAAAATTGACCAAATCTTGAGTTTTGATGATTAACAAGAACTAATTTTGAGTATATAAAAGGTACTAATGTGTTTGCTAAATGTTTAAGGAAAGCAAAGAGGTCAAGTCGATCTCCAAGTCGACTTGGACTTCGACTTGGGTGAAGTCGATCCCAAAGTCGACTCAAATATCGACTTGAGAATGAATCCCAAAAGGCAACAGGTGAAGTCGCAGGTCAAGTCGACTCCACTTGCGACTTGGGAAGTCAAGTCGCAGACGAAGTCGACTCCAGCATCGACTTGGAGTATCCAGAGTTGAAAAGTGGAAACGAACATAACGAAGTCGCAAACGAAGTCGACTCCAGGTGCGACTTGGGTGAAGTCGCAGGCCAGGTCGACTCCATCCACGACTTGAGAAGTTCAAACTTCAAAGATGCAGTTTTCAAGCTATTCAAGAGGATTTATCACTCAAGTCCAAGGAATCAAGATGAAAAACAAATGAGTCAAATTCAAAGTCAAGAATCATGTTCTACATCAAATCAAGTCTATCAAGCTCAAAGAAAAAGATACAAGAATGATTCAAACAATGTCTATCAAGACTACATAAGTCAAATATGCATGAATCATCTAAGTAAGAATCAAGCCAATCCAAGATAGAAGAACACAACTTGAAGATCAAAGCAGGTTCAGCAAAACCCGAGCCAAGTCGCAGGCCAAGTCGACTTCAGGATCGACTTGGGTCGAAGTCTGAAGTCAAGTCGACCAAGCCTAAGACTTGGGAATCCGAAGAACTGGAGTCGCAGATGAAGTCGACTCCAGATGCGACTTGGGTAGCCAAGTCGCATCCCAAGTCGACTCCACCTTCGACTTGGGTATAACGTTCAAATTTTCGAACGTTGGAGTTCATTTATTGCGCACCAACCACCTCCACAACGTTCATATTTTCTTCCCTCTATAAAAGGACCCTCAAATGAACGTGAAAAAACAACAAGATAACACAAGACACTACTACAAAGTTCAAAGAGAGAAAAGAAGTAAAAGAAAGGTTTCCTATTTGCTTTTCTCCATTGTTGAGTGGTCCGTATACATTCTAAGGAAGAAGAAAGCTTCAAGTTGCTAGCGCCTTCAACAATATTCATCCAAAGCTGCTTCTACAACTTCTTCCTCATGCTAAATCTGCCTACACAAATCTGTAAAGTGTAGTTTCATTTATTTCATTGTCTTGTTGTATAAATCTTGATTTAGCTTGGGTAGCTAAGATCAAGTATATGCAAAGTAGGGTGTGATTGGAGTGAGACTCATCACCTACTCTTGCATGTGAGTTGTTTATGCCCCCTAGAGCTAGAATCTAGAAGAGAGCAAGTGTCTCTAGTTGTATATGCCCCCTAGAGCTGGAATCTAGAAGAGAGCGGTGACTCTAAGTGTATTCGTGGAATACATAGTGGAACCCAAGTCACAACAGAGTGTGAGCTTGGAAGAGTGGAGTAGGGAAGGTTTGCCCGAACCACTATAAATCTTGTGTTATATTTCTTTTTACTGCTTTATCTTTATTGCTCTCTAGCTCTTTTCAAAAGGGGATTAATTACTCAAGGGGTTAAGTCTTTATTTACCAAAGATTTTTTAAAGAACCCAATTCACCCCTCCCCTCTTGGGTTTTGCCACTAACTCGGGACCAACATTACTAACCCAAATGGACCCATAAAATGGGTACCAAAGAGATGAGATTTACTTGTTTATTTTTCAGATTTGTTTCAAGGCAAAGGCAAACAATGTATGGTTCATGGACAGCGGTTGTTCAAGGCATATGACCGGAGAAAGAAGTCTATTTCACAAACTTAAGCCTTGCAACGATGGAATGGTTGCCTTTGGTAATAATGAGAAAGGTAAAATTAAAGGTAAAAGAAACATTTATAGTATTTCAAATGCATGCATGGAAGATGTTTTGTTTGTTGAAGGACTCAAGCATAACCTAATGAGCATTAGTCAATTATGTGACAAAGGATACAAGGTTGTGTTTGAATCATCTATATGTAATGTATTTGATGGAGAACATATCATGTTTAGTGGAAAAAGACATGGAAATGTATATTTGGTTTCACTTGACGAATTAGATGGTCAATGTCTAATGGCCATTGATAATGATCCATGGGTTTGGCATAAAAGGCTTAGACATATAAACATGAGAAATATAAAGACCCTATGGAAGAAAAGTTTGGTAGAAGGCTTGCCAAAGTTGAAATATGACAAAGACAAAATTTGTAAGGCATGTCAATTATCTAAACAACCTAAAATGCCTTTCTCTACCAAAAAGGATTTCAAACAACTTAAAGGTGAAATGCTTGGACAATCTGCCTTTTAGATAACCCATGATGTGGACATTTTCTTAATAATTCTTTTAATCTTTCCTAGGATTCATGGATTTGCTCCCCAGGTGTTTGGGAAAATTGGGTAATTGCTCTTCTCATGGTATTGGTTCGGCCTATATGATAAAATTTCTTTAGAAACTCTTGTTGCATCATATTCCAAGTAATGATAGGTCTACTTAGCGTACCTAACCAATATTTAGCCTTATCTTTAAGGGAAAATGGGAAAAACCTTAATTTGAGAGCGTCATCAGAGAAACCTTGTATTTTCACTGTGGAGCAAATTTCTAAAAGTTCATCTAAATGCTTATAAGGATCTTCATTAGTATTTCCATAAAAAGAGGGAAGCATTTGGATGGTTCCTGGTTTAATTTCATATTGATTGGCTTGAGTTTGAGGTAGTTGAATACAAGATGAGGGATTATAATTGGTTGGAATCAAATATTCTTTCATTTGTTTAGGAGGATCAGGTTCAGCATTATTAATTTCTAACATTTGATTTTGATCCATTATATATTTTTGTGATTTTCTTAATTGATGTAGGAATCTTTCAATTTCAAGGTTTGATTTTATCAAATCAGGATTTAAAGATCTCCTACCATGCATATATCATTAAATTTTTTTTAATAATAATCCACTGTTGGGGTTAATAATTAAATGATTAAATCTTATGGCACTTCCTTTAGTCAGCCAGGTAAGGGGTGGGATTATGGGAGGCTCCCCTTGCTTTAGCAAGGTCCTAATTAAAAAACCATAAATCCACTTAGGCGTTAGCCTTTTAACCTCTAGCCTAGACACCAACCTTTGGCTGTGCCATTAAATCTAATCGTTTAATTGTTCACTCCCAATTGTGTGAATGAAATTTTTAAAGGGATTAAAATTTATATTTTTGCAAACTAAAGTTCCACAAAATGCGAAAAAAAGCAGAAAACAAATAAACTGAGTAATGAGCAAAGGCAAACAATGATATTAAACTAACATCATAGCACTTAACTTGAAGTAAAGCAACATAAGATGAGAATTAATAAAAAAAATTCAGATCATTAAGGAAAAAAATAATTCAAAATTTCGTGCCTCCCGGGCAACGGCGCCAAAAACTTGATGCATACCAAGTGTTTGTCGTTAAAAGCACTATGATCACCAGTTTAATTAAAATTAACCAAAACACATTAAAGCTACTACTATGCGGATGATAGTGTAGAATAATGGTAAGTCGGGTCGAATCCACAGAGAGGCTATATAATTTTGAATTATTTTAAGCAGAAATGTAAGAAAAAAGTGAGAGGGTGTAGAGAAGAGAAAGAAAGAAATTAGAGAGAGAGGAAAGGGAATAGAGAAATAAGAAAGAGGAGAGAGAAAGCAGATAAAGAAAGGAGAAAGCAGAGACAGAGAAAGGAGAGGAGAAATTGCAATTAACTAAAATCAAATCTAAACTAAGACAACAATTAAAAGACTACAGAAGTAAATTTTAATCTTCGAAAACAGGAATGAAAATTGCATTAAGCTTAATTTAAAAATTACAATGCATAAAGCGGTAAATCTACGCTAAACATTACAAATCTAAAATTAGCAACTACAAAGCATTAAAGAAAAAAACTATAATTAAAAGAAAATTTATTTACCCCAATTCTTGCTCGAAGACCACTCTTTTGAGAAGCAATCCAAGCCCTTGGAGCATTACCCACTTGGCAAAGGTCCCACATAAATGGGTCCCACTTCAAGGGGGAGGAGAGTGTTGTGTGTCTTCGGGTGTGTGGAGGGACCCTCCTTATATAGAATGTGGGGCACCCCCTTGGGAAGTTTTAGGAATTGATGTGGGATTCCCATTATAGCAGCTATTATAGCTGCTCTTGCCATTTACCGTAGCTTCCTTCTTTGCACTGTTACAACCATGTCTGCAAGAGCTTGCAAATGCTGACATGGCCCTACAGCCACCAACCTCTTCAAATTCTTCTCCTCCCCCACAAAATCCTTCCTATTGGATCGAACAGCAACTAGCGAAACCAGTGCCCACCTAGCAACATCCTGCATCCCAACTGTCTTAGAAAATTTCGTCTTTTTCATAAGGGCGGACATGCAGCCAGAAACGGCATTCCTCTGGGTCAGCAGTGATGGCATCGATGGCGGCAGTAGCCTTCTTCTTGACAGCCATTGAAGCCGTCACCAACAATCGTAGCAGAGGCCCCAAACCCCCTTCTTGAAATACGCACTTCCTAGAAGAATCGGAGGCATTGGTAGCGTGATGGGAGAGGGACGAAGAGGCCTGGTCGATCAGGTTCTGTCGCTGGCGGTTGCAGTTGGCCGAATTTTGGGTTTTTGCGCTGCCAATTTTCATGGAGATGGCTTGGTTTGGAGAAGACGGCCTGCCTACACTTGCTGCTATTGCTTGGAAGATGAAGTGGATTCCATTGTTGGAATTTGTGGCAGCTATGAATTTCTTTGCTTTGGGGAAGATGATGATGGAGGGAAAGAGATGATTTTTGATGGTATTAATAGGGGTGGTGATCGGAAGAGCTGTTGTCATGGTTTTCGGTGGTTTAGGAGAAAGTTCAGGCAGCTAGAATTGTTTGATTCCATGGATGGAACAGAGATGATGTTTAGTGGTTTGAGGCAAGTTGGTTACAAATCAAAACCCGTTTGATGAACTTTGGGGTCTAGTGGTGAGCTGTTGAAAATAAAACTAATGCAGAGATGGCTGCAATTTGGGGCTTCCGGATTCTTTTGATTGCTCACATGGCAGCTGCTTGGCTGGTGCGACTAAAGAAGATGGGTGGCCTACTATTGATTGGGTGGGATCTCGGATGGATTTCAAAATCCATGGTAGTCGGTCGATGATAGCTATTGTCTATCCGGACAAGAGAAAGAAATTGAGCTCCGGTAATGGTTGTTGTTGCGGGTGAAGGAGAAGTTGTACGCCATTGCAATCGTTTCTCTGATCTCTGCTGCTGTGCTCCAGTCGATTTAGGGGCGATGGAGTACCGAAAATGGTAGCCCAGCGATGTACGGTCATGTGTACTCATGCAGAAAACAAAAATGTGGATTTAAACATTTAACTTTTGTCAAAATAGTTTTAATAAGCTCATAGAGATTTTTAATTTACTTTTTCGCCCCTTTTGAATTTATTTTATGAAATTTTATCTTAAATGTCATAACAGTTTGCTTTATAACCATATTTTAGATTATATTTACAACTGTATGTATGAATTTTCCAATAGATGGTTTTATAATTTTGCCAAATTATATTAATATGCTAATACATATTTTAACGTTGAAATTTTCTAGGGGATTGAGTCATGATTTTAGATTTTTCGAGAATATTTGCAAAATGTCCCATTTTATAGCAAAATTAAAGATTCTATCAAAAATATGATTTTCATGAAATTCCACTTAAAGCATGTATTTAATTAACATTTTAATATTTAATTTTGCGAATTTAACATGAAATTAAATGAAATTTTTTTAGAATTATCAGGGTTCGCGCGCGAGAGGAGAAGAGGGAGAGCCCAAAAACGAATTGCCAAGCAAGAGAAAGAGGAAATCAAGATCAAAGCCCGGATTCAAGAGAGGATTCAACCCCATTGGTGGAAACCGCCGGAAAACAGTGTTTTCTATTTCTTTCCACTTTTCTTTCTCTGCTTTCATGGATACTTTTTACATGGATGTAATGGATGTTGAAACCATGTCTTTTAACTAAACTTCCATTAGATAGATAGTTAGGATGATTTGAATTCTAAACTATATTGTTTCTTGATTCTTAGAATATTCAGGAATGAATATTTGATTTTATATATGATTGTGTATGATTTACCTTTGCATGTGTGGATTTAATGCTTTTTACAAAATTAGCTACCTTGTAAGATGATTTAATTGCTTGATTTATCCTTGGAAGTGTAAAATCTCTGCCAGATTCATGTGTAAGGCATAGGTTTTTACCTTTGTGTAAGGGGAGTTGTTTAACGGATAGGAATATACCGTTAAACCCTGTGTAGTCATTATACAGGTTATGAACTTATCAATTTCACTTTATTTAATGGCATGAGAACATAGTAATTAAATCGGGTGTAATTAGCTTTATATAATGTTGGAAGACATATATAAAGATACATGAACTTGGGCTAGTAAATCCATATGCAATCCAATTAAAAAGAACCAAAACAATATAGTTTAGATTCAAGAATTCTGAGCTATCCATCTGTCATCCCTAATAAGTAACTTGTTTGTAGTATCCAGTGGTTTCGCAACTCTACTCTAATTTCTCATTACAATCATTAGTTCTAGTTAAATCATAAACTCAGAATTTTCACCCATCGAAAGCAGTCAAACTAATTAATAATTCCGGTTAATAATTCCTCGTGGGAACGATACTTTACTCGCTCTTTATTACTTGACACGGCACGTATACTCGCGTAAATAGCGAGCATTTTAGTTGACATATACGCATCTTGTCAAATTTTTGGCGCCGTTGCCGAGGATTTGTTTAGCCAATTATTTTTAGTTTTATTGCTTTCTTGTATAATTCTGTAGAGTAGTTTATTTTCATAATTTCTTTTAGTTTATAATTTCTTTTTCTGCTAGTTCAATTTCATTGGTTTTTGCAGAGTTATCTCATATTATATGCCCTGAGGTAGAGCCGGAAAGGAGATTGCTATTCCTTTTGATCTGGAACCCAAAACCTATTTTACAAGGCGTCGCAAGAGCAGGGAGGCTAGGAACCGACAGCATACGATGGAATGCATCGAGAACCAGAACGAAAATGTTCACGCAAATCAGCAGGAGAACAAAGGATTGAGATTCCGAATCATCTGTCTCAAGATGATTTGGACCATCCCATTTGGGATATGATTGCGCTTGGCCAGAATGCAGTTCAAACTAGCATTGCGCCTCCTCCGATCGTCACCAATAATTTTGAAATCAAACTGGTGATTTTCCAGATGCTCCAGTCTATTGGGCAGTTCGGAGGTCTAGCATCTAAAAACCCACACCGCCATCTGTGGAATTTTCTACAGATTATGAACACTTTCAAGCAGAACGGTGTAACGCCCCGAACCGAGATGTCACTTCCTTACCTCAAGATCCTATCGATTGGTAAATGTGAATTAGGATTGTTGCCCTGATCACGCGGCGGGTTCTTAATTGGAATACGTTTAAATTTTTTTCGTTTATTCATCTGTCATCATTCATAACTTGACATGACAATCATCACACATTGTGACACTTCACTTATAATAAAATTCATCATTTCATTCGTAGCATCCTTTCATGCCTGTAATTATTCACTCAATCATTGTACACATCATACTTGCATACATTTAGTCATTGACTCACATGAAACTTAGAATTTTAACTAAGTTCATATACACATAAACATGGAACTTAGAATTCTAACTAAGTTCATATACACATTAGCTTACCTTAGCATATTCATGTTTTTCCATTCCTCATAGTCTTCAAGGCTATCATCATGTACCTTCCTCCACGTCTTAGGTTCGCAACCTTCTGAGTTTCTCCGGTACCTGTCTAAGGGTTGGGAAAACAAAACGTGAGTGATAACTCAGTAAGCTAGCATTTTTTATTTTTAGGGCAAGGCTTCCTTGAAAACCTTTTTCATAAACATTGGGAATACCTTTTTTCCTGAGGATATGTATATGTCCTAAAATATCATCATGAAATCTTTTTCATTAAGTATTCATTCATAAAACCAGTTACAAGCCACGCGTAGGCCTGTTAAGGCAAAACATACACGTTTTACCTTCTCCGATGGAATCCCTTTAATTCTTATATGAACATTTTTAATGTTCATAGACATTACATGAAATCATCGTTTGCCAATGGACGTTTTACATCCAAAATATTTTTCTTATAAATCCTTAGGCAAAGGAGACATCTCATGTCTCAAAACATCATTAACATGAACCATCATAAAATCTTTTAGCCAAGGGACATTTTATGTCTCAAAACATCATTAACATAAGCCATCATAAAATCCTTTAGCCAAGAGACATTTTATGTCTCAAAACATCATTAACATAAGCCATCATAAAATCCTTTTCATAATCCCCATCTTGGGGCTTGTTTATAGCAAACAAGGCAAACAAAATACGTAAACCATTTTTATAAATGCATTTGTATAAACACATTTCCTTTAATTCCTATTATTTACACTTTGGTGTAAAAAACCCTTTCTTTTAAAGTAACTTAAGCATATTAGCTCATAAGAATCCAATTTAGGATAACTTGTTATATAAATGCTTTTATAACCCAATCTTTGGGCTTTTGAAAAGCCAAATGCATGCAAATGCATTTCTCCCCATCCAGTAGTGACACTTAGCAAGTGGTCATGCTACCTTTTGGAAGAGAATCCTTAACAACACGCTAGCCCAGCGGCTGTTTATATATTCTACTCCCATCTCAAGGAGGGCGCCGCTGGCACTCCTCCCATCTTTTAGCGACTTGGCCTTATGTAGAGTGGGCCTGGTCATCCCAACCGTGCTCTACAACTTTCCTATTACTTGTACTGGTGCACCGTACGTTACTATGACGGACCGTAGTCCGTTTGGTTTGAAGAACCACAAACTGCAGCCCCATGTTCTTTTAAACCGGGATCACAAACCGCAGCCAGCATCCATATGCACAAAAATCTTAGACCGAAGTCTATATTTAAGAATAATTTTCAAAAACACATCACAGACCGCAGTCTGTGTCAACTTGTAAGCGAGCGCACCCACTTTAACAAGTTGTTATTTGAAATCCAGTTTTAGGATGACCTTCCTTAAATTCCTTTAGAAATATTTTGAGTAAAATATTTTGATAAACATTTTAAAGGTTTGAGAAACAATACATCTTAAAATCCTTTTAATAAAAGAATTTCAAATCCTTTGGATTTCCATAAATAAATCATATTTTTCTCTAATATTTGCTTGGTTTCCATTTCAGGACCTTTTGTTTACAAAAGTTATGCAATTATGCTATCCCCTTCTCCATAACCTAAAAATTTAATAATTGTCCACATATCAATCATTTTTACATAGAGGGAAATTGCACAGTTTTTGCATGCTATTAAGCAACCTGAAATCAAACCATTTTATGAAATCAATTATAGAAGGTTGGTCATCCATAAATGCCTTTTTAACACATATGTATAAACATATTTAACATAGATTTCCTTGTCTAAAGGAAATCAAAACTTTTCGAACATCATTTCAATACATATGGACTATGTCCAAAACATCATTTATTATTTAATTATCTTGACCTAGTAAAGAAAATCTTTTTTCATCATTGTTTATCACAAGTTATTGTAGAAATAACTCACAACTCATTTACAAACAATATTTTGTGAAAAATGGTAAAATTCCCTTTTTCTTATAAAATGCTGTTGAACAATATCATATAGAACTTGCTTGCTTAAAAGCAAATTCTTAAAACCATCGGTATCAAACATGAAATCCTTAGAAAACATTAGCATGAAGAACTTGCTTACTCATAAAAAAAATTTCTTAATTCCATTAACAAGAAGCATTCCCATCCTTGGCAACACTTAGGATAAATTATTTATCTTAAGAAGTGTCGCTTGCTTCCCATGAAGCAAACCTTAAGACTTTTCATTAAAGTCATCATTTTTCCCAAACTTATGGCTTTGCGTTAAAGCTGTCATATTCAAAACTTGTGCTTGTCCATTCGTTAAAACATAAAAATAAACATTGCAATCATATCAATCATATAGAAAGAAAATGCATTTTAGAAAGTTCGCTTGCTTACTTGAGATCGCTATAATCCCTTTTTCCTTCCATTCTTTTCCTTGCCTACATGAAAATAATATGATTTTTTTCATATATTTCTTTTCCTTGCATTCCATTTAGTTTTCCAACCCATTTTTTGCACATATATCATTTATTCAACTTCTCAAGTCACTATACATACATTTAGTATATACGTACACATTTTTACACATTCCATCGGCTAATCACATAACATATATAACCCCATAATTAGGGTATCCATTCAATCATACAAAATTCATCCATTAACTATCATACATAGGTTCATTAACCTTCATTTACCATTTTTCACTTTTTTTCCAAAATTCATTCATTGGTTCCCGTTCCGAGTGTCCGTTATGACCTTAGGCTTCATTACATAATTTCAAAATTAGAAATTAACCTCATGAAGTGCTAAAAAGATATATATTCATGAAATATATCATATTTTCATACATTTTTGCACAAAATCATATTCTACATGTCATTTATCATCCTTGCATGTCCATTCCTTCACATATGCTCTTATGGCAACCTATACATAAGATATTTCATAAAATTTTCTAAGGCAGAAATTTAATCCATATTTTAGAGGTTTAATTAACCTTAAATACCATTTCATTTATCGTATTTTCATGGGATTTAAATCCACTCGCCATAGGTTTCCAAAACAGCAAGTTTGGAACCCGTTTTTACCCGTCTAACGTGTCTTTTGACACATAACCTTAAGCAGTTACCTTATTCCAAAATTTCAGCATATAATCCTAATTTTCTTAACCCATATTTAGGGTATTAACATATATATCAATTTGGATCATTTCTACATAGTTTTCATATTTCTTTTTGATTTTTTTCTCAAACTATCCACATATGCTGAAATCAGGCGTACTGAAATCTCAAAATCTTGAATTAATATCAAATAAAGTATTTTTGATCTTAAATTTATACCATAACTTAATAAATATATTAATTAACCAAAATAAATATTTTCATCATAAAAAATTAATTATTTATATTTATCTTGGCATTTTTACCTTGCTAGACAGCAGCATCCATTTTCAGTCATCCTTAATCACGTAAATTATTGGGTATATTTATACCGATCAAAACCTAATTTTTAATTTTTTATTGTGATCCTAAATATTTCTTATATATTATTTAAATTTTTCAACCCAAAATTCCTTGTATAAGAATTATTAAAAATTATTTTCTACAGATGATCCTGTCACCCATTTTACCCTGTTTGGGTTAGTCTTCTCGGATTTTTAATTTGAAACATACTTATCATTTTAACCTGAAAAGTTTTTAGGTAATTAATAACCCCATAATTATTATTTCCAAAACTTTTCATACTAAAATGAATTCATTTACTATTCCGTCCATAATTTAATTTATAACATCATATATCATTCAAAACTTCATTTTCATCATCTAAATCATGAAATTTCATACATGCAAGCTAATACCCATTCCATATTCATTCAAAAGCATGTTGAATCATTAATTTAAAGCATGTTTAAACATCCTTTTCATTTTTGAATTTTGGAGTTCAAGAACTCAAGATAAACCAATCAAAATAACACATCTACTTACTTGGATTGATGCTCTCCAAACCCTAATCACTTGGAAGAGTTTTCCTCCACAAATTCCCTTCTTTTTTTCTTGCTCTTCTTCTTCTTTTCCCTTGATTTTCCTCTGCTTGGAACGTTCAAGGGGCTGGCTAGGGCTGGACGTGAGGGCTGCTCTTGGGGAGATGGAATTTCCAACCATCAACCATGTGAACGTGCACTCCTTATGGGACTGGATTTTCTCCAACTGTGGGCCCCACTTTTCCTGGGTTTCCACAGAAATTTAATGCATTTCTATCCCCCTTATGTTCTGGTGAACTCACAGCCATATAAATTATTTTTTTCATATTTTCTTAATCACAAAAATCTGCATGCATCAAGACCGTCCAAACTACCCATAGATTACGTCCATTTCTGCTTTCATTCATCCAGATTTTTTTCATTTTTTGATAATACCCATTTAAGGTTAAATCATACACCTAATTATACTTTAATTCATTCATTAATTTGGCATTAATAATTTTAGCAAAATGGCAGCAATCAGCCCATCATTTGGACGTCATTTGCATGAGACAAAGCTGTCCACTTTTGCATTTTTCAATGGGCAGCTGATAATCACGAATTTTCAGGGATTTTTCCACATGATTAATGGCCCATTACTTAGCCTAGGTGTTTAGGTATTTTAGATACATATTTGGGATTTTTTTAAAAATCCAAAAACCATACTTTATCACCCATGGGCGTCCCTTGTGTTGGCACACATACATGCCTATTGAAGCTACTCCCTTAGCCATTTAAAACCCTGCATTTGAGCTACTGATTTTCCATGGATTTTATCATTTTTCTTAATTTATAAAATCCACTTGGAATTGCCTCCCTTTGACACCTCTTATATGCCATTAAATAATGCATTTAATCCATGTACTTTAGCCATTAATGCATGGTACTCGTGGGTGTAAAAGTCAACTATGTGCGCCTTTTTCAATACAGGTATTTTTCTAAAATTTCATTCTTAATATAAGACATCAAAAATAAACATCTCATAATTTCATTCAACCGTTTCAAATTTTATCTCAATCCGAGTTTCATAGCTCCCGTTATAGCCGTTTAAAGTTAACGGTTGAAATTGAAATATGATCAATAAATCATAACTCTAATTTCATCAAGGATTTTCATAATCCAATAATCCCATAATACCAAGCCCAACATCATCAACTTTCATTTCAAATTTCACTTGAATCCGCCTTACAGGCGTTGAGTTATGAATTTTCTAGTATTTTCCAACATAATTCCACAATTTCCATTTTAATCTCCATTAATTAAATCATGGAAATTAAACTAAACATTCATGCCACATTAGCATGTTTTAATCCTCATTATGCCCCTTTAGTCACCTTGACTCATATTGGGCTCCGGCGATTAAATTTTTAATCACCCTTCTTAATTAAACCCTAATTGCAACATATCATAAAATCTTAAAATCATCCAAAAATTCCATTTAATCATATATAAGTCACATGTACATGTTCAATGCATATATTGAATCTTACTTAGGTTGGGGTTTCACAAATGGAGTCTCCGACGAGGCAATGTGGCTTCAGACATTTCCATTTTCTCTTTTTCTCTGCATGATCGAGCTTCGGAGTGGATAGACTCTTTGCCCCCGAACTCGGTCAACACATGGAACGACTTGGCGCAGAAATTCCTGGAGAAATACTTCTCGCCTGCCAAGTTAGCCAAGCTGAGGATGGATATAGTCTCATTCAAGCAACACGGAGAGGAGACCCTATCAGAGGCGTGGGACCGCTTCAAAGACCTGCTCCGAAAATGCCCGCATCATGGAATTCAACCGTGGGTCCAAATTCATATTTTCTATAATGGTCTCCAGAATTCCACCCGTCACATGGTGGATTTTTCATCAAATGGTTCTCTGCTGAGGGAAAGATATTGGGAATCATATGCCCTACTCAAAAAAATGGCAGCCAATACTTATCAACTGCCATCTGACAGAAGCTGAAGTGGGGGTCTACTCCATCTGGATGCAGTTTTGTTGATAAATGCCCACATCGACGCTTTATCTTGGAAAATTCAGAATTTATCCAGGCCAGCTAACGTCAGCGCGCTAGGGGCATCTACACCACAGCAATCGACAACAGCAGACATTTGTACATGGTGTGGCGAATTCGGCCATCCTAGTGATGAATGTGCCTCCAACCCGGAGTCCATTAATTATGTGGGAAATTTCCAGAGAAACCCAATGAATCAGTATGGAAACAACCACAACCCAAGTTGGAGAAATCATCCCAACTTCTCATGGAATAACCAAATGACGCCGAATCAACCGCCCAGATTCTCGCAGCAGCCCCCACAGCAACAGCCTGCAAGACCATTTCAGTTCAATCGACCACCGCGAGAAGAGAAGAAATCTGATCTGAAAAACCTCTTTATACAATTCATGCAATCCTAGATCATGATGAATAGGAACTCAGAAGCTCAGATAGGCCAATTGGCCTCAACCCCGAACAACCGACCTCAAGGTTCGTTGTCGAGCGACACTGAGCAAAACCCAAAAGGAAAAGGCAAGGAACAGGTCTAGGCAGTCACATTGCGTAGTGGACAGCAGTTACCTGATGCAACTTCACAAGAATCAGTAACTGAACCCACTAATCCTCTAATTCAGCAGTCGCAGGAGCCAGAAGAACCAGTTACTACCCAGAAGCAACTGGACGCTGAAATCGCCACGAATCCAAGTCCGCCTCCTCCATTTCCTCAGCGATTCGAAAAGACTAAAAAGGAGGGCCAATTCAAAAAGTTCTTAAAGGTATTAAAGAAGTTGCATATTAATATACCTCTCATCGAAGCCTTAGAACAGATGCCTAGCTATGCCAAATTCATAAAAGATGTGCTATCAAGGAAAAAGCGGTTGATAGAATTCGAAATGGTGGCATTAACAGAGGAAACCATTGAGAGGGTGCAGAGTAAGCTGCCTCTTAAACTCAAGGACTCAGGGAGTTTTACCATCCCGTGTACGATTGGAGACCAATACTTCGGGAGAGCCCTATGCGACTTGGGAGCCAGTATTAATCTCATGCCCAAGTCCATGTTCAAAAAATTAGGCCTCGGGGAAGCCCGACCTATGACACTGATGCTACGATTGGCGGATCGATCCATCACATATCCAGAAGGTATTATTGAGGATGTCCTTGTCAAGGTGGACAAGTTCATCTTTCCAGCTGATTTTATTATCCTGGACTATGAAGAGTATCGAGATGTGCCAATTATTCTCGATCGGCCTTTCCTTACAACGGGCAACGCAATAATCAATGTTTGAGCCGAAGAATTAACCATGCAAGTGCAAAATGAAAAGGTTACGTTCAACGTGCTCAAGTCTATACAGAGCCCAACTGATTCAGAGGATTGCTTAAGGATAGATATGAGCAATTTAAAGGTTCAAAAGCTTCCCCATACTGGTATTGAAAAGGACCCAGAGGAGATTGCAACTAGGGGCTGCAAGTTATCTGATTATGCTAAAGACCGACTCGTTGGTCATATCGGGCTTGAACGACTGACTAAGCAGGTGGAAAGCCAAGACATGGAAATTAAAGCTAATAATGGAATATAAGGGGTTACAGTTGATAAACTTGGATGTTTTCATATCCGAAGACCCCTATCTCATCTGCCGGGAGGTCAAATCTGGCACGACCTAATGGACCGATGGTCTAAGCTTAGAACTGAACCTCAAGATTACAGTCCGAATGGACGTGAGTGTGAGGTGGTGAAATTGAAAGCAGATTGAATAGTAGGAACGTCGGGCTGAGGACGTTAAGCTTAGCGCTGAATGGGAGGCAACCCATTGCTTAGTCTCAATTTGATTTGCAATTTTGTTTTTATTTTTGTTTTTATTATTAATTTCAGGAAAATAATTTGAAGCATAATTTTATAAAGATCATGCTTGGAAGCAACTAGGAAAAATTGTGAAAAAATTGATGGAAAAAAAATCGGCGCCTAGGCGCCCCATGGGGGCGCCCCGGTGATAACTCGTATTTTGCGAGTTATCATGGCCCATTTCAGACTTAATTTGGTATTAGTTCGAGAGATTAGGTATAGTTTGCAGTCATTTAGCTTAATTTTCTTTCATTTTGCATTTTAGGAGCATTAATTAGTTTTTAGGAAATTTTTGCATTATTTAGGCATTTTTAGTTCATTTATTTAGTTTTTTCATCTTTTATAGGAAGGACGAGACGTATGATAGCAGAGCGGACAAATTGAATGCAAGCTGAGGTGTCCAGAACCAGAGAGTTGGAGCCTAGGCGCCACCCTACGCCCCTTGACCGTTTGCAACACACATAGCTGACATGAAGGGAGCAGTCCAGAGAGTTGGCGCCTAGGCGCCACTTCATCAACATGCAACTCAAGTGAAAATATTGCTAAAACCACAAGTTAGAAACCACATCCAGGGAGTTGGCGCCTAGGCACCAGTGTAGAAATTCCTAGGGTCTCCAGACATTGTCCAAATTGCTCAGCACATAGAGAGTTGGCGCCTTGGCACCAATACTCATCCGTACGCGAATATTCCAGTGCATAAGCTATGCAAATAGGACTCTATATATAGTTCCTAGGGGTTCACGCGTGCGAAGAGGTGAAGAGAGGAGGAGAGAGAGCCTTAGAATGAACCAAAGTGTAGAAGAAAGTGGAAATCAAGATTAAAGCACAGATTGAAGAGAGGATTCAAGCCCCGTTGGTGGAAACCACCGGAAACAGTTTTCTCTTATTCTTTCTAATTTTCTTTCTCTGTCTTTATGGATACTTTTTATATGGATGTATTGGATGTTAAGATCATGTCTTTGAGCTAAACCTCCATTAGATGGATAGTTAGGATGAACTGAATTCTAAACTATATTATTTCTTAGTTCTTAGAGTATTCAGTAATGAATATTTAAGCTTATATATGATTGTGTATGATTTACCTTTGCATGTGTGAGTTTAATACTGTTTACAAGATTAGCTACCTTGTAAGATGATTTAATTGCTTGATTTATCTTTGAAAGAGGAAGATCTTTGCCAAATCCATGTGCAAGGCATAGGTTTCGACCTTTTGTGTAAGGAGAGTTGTTTAACGGATAGGAATATACCGTTAAACCCTATGTAGTCATTATACAAGTTATGCACTTATCAATTCCACTTTATTTAATGGCATGAGAACATAGCACTTAAAATAGAGTGTAATTAGCTTTATATACTATTGGAAAACATGTATAAAGATATATGAACTTGGGCTAGTAAATCCATATGCAATCCACTGAAAAAGAACCAGAGCAATATAGTTTAGATTCAAGGATTCCGATCTATCCATCTGCCATCCCTAATCATAAAACCCGTTCAAAGTATTCAGTAGTCTCACATCTCTACTCTAATTTCCCTTTGCAATTATTAGTTTAATAGGACCACAAACTCAGAATTTCACAACACTCGAAAGCAGTTTAACTAATTAATAATTCTGGTTAATAATTCCTCGTGGGAACGATACTCTACTCACTCTTTATTACTTGACATGACACATATACTTGCGTAAATAGCGATCAATTTAATAGACATATATGCAGCTCGTCACCCGGCGCCATGAGGAACACCCCGAAGAACACGGGCGTCTCGACGCAAGGTCGTAGACAGCGCGACCCGGACGTCCTATAAAGCATGCGGTTAGGGTTCTAAACACTAAACCCCACGCCCCGGTGCCGAAACTCCCCATTTCTCATTTCCAAACATTCTCACCTAGATTTCAAGCCATTTCAACTCAAATCCAACATTAAGGATTCATCCTCCCATTCCATCCATTCCAACCATTCCATTTTCATTCTTTTCCCCCTTTGCTTAGATCCACTCAAATCCATTCAAAACTCTGGTATTTCATCACCAAATCCTAAGCCTAACACCTACATTGAGGTTCCACTCACTTTCCCCTTCATTTGGGCTCCATTTTGAGCCCCATCGTCTTCCCTTTTCTGTCCAACACCGAAAATCGACTGACAGCAGATCGGCGCCTAGGTGTCGATACCCCCACGCCCTGGCGCCAATGCAGAAGCAAGGCAGTTTCAGAATTTTAGGCAAAAAGCTTTGTGGGTAAAAATTTCTCCATTTTTGATACATTCCAAGTGCTTTGAAGTGATTTGATAACTGTTTGAGTGGAATATTGGAGTGGATTGGTGAATTTTTGTGGATTGATTTGCTTGGGGTTGGTTTGGTGCTCGTTTGGTATTGGTGGTTGCTTTGTGGAGGTTGAACGGTGATTTCTTTTGGCGCATTTTTGGAGCTTGGCTTGTGGTGTATTGGACTTTGGATTGCCTAGTTGTGTTGGATTTTTGTTTGCAAGGACCGTTTGGGACTGCTTGTGTGCGACATGGCGTCATCATCCTCTGCCAAAAGGAAGAAAGTGCAGGAACCTGTGGACTTCGATGCAAACAGATTTGTGTCAGCCAAGGCCTTCAAGCGCTACACAGACGCGCTCCAGAAAAGGCATCTGATTCCCGAGAGAGGAATCAAGATAGATGAGTTCTCCGACGCTCCACTCCTTAACTTGCATGCTCGAGGTTCGCGGTAGTTCGTGACGCAACCCCTGCCCGCTATTACTCCCGTGGTCAAGGAGTTCTATGCCAACGTAGTGGAACACGAGGAGGGGCGGGTGAAAGTCAGAGGCAAGATTGTCCCTTTTCATGCAGAGGCGATCAACGCCTACTATGGGTTGACGCCTTTTCCTCACCCAGACGAGTACGAGGCATTTATGGAGGGCGAAGACCGAGATACCGACTCCATCACTAGGCCGTTTTACTAGAGGTCGCCGGTTTGGAAGTCGACGGGCGGGCAGCTAACCTCTTTCAAGCGGAGCGACATGCTGCCTCATGGGAGGATGAATTTTCACTTCATCTCGGCCTGGATGATGCCGTCGACCCACGTCAGCGAGGTGACGATGGATAGAGCGCTGTTTCTCCATGCCATCTATAGTGGGCTGACAATCGATGTCGGGAGGCTGGTATACCATCAGAACTGTGCTTGTGCGACCGCACCCCGGGTCAGCTATTTCTTTCCATCCCTCATCACCGGACTCTGCAAGCGGGCCGACGTCAGATGGGAGTCGACGGAGGAGGTCCTGAACTGTCAAGCCATCATAGACGACCTCTCCTACCGCACCCAGCCCTGGGTTCGCACCACCACCACGCACCCCAGAGCAGCTTCACCTGCAGTGGGTCCATCCTCGTAGCCGCTATCCACGACCGAGCGGCTAACCAACCTGGAGAATTTTGTTGCCACCCAAGCCAGGTACCAGCGACAACATGACCAGGCAATGGAGGCCTACCTACGGCGGATAATGGAGGACCGCCAGATCGACATCTCCACCCTCCCTCCCTTCCCACCGACACCACCCGAGGTCCGAGCTTGCTTCAGGCAGCAGTCCCAGCCCCAGCCCGACGATAGTGACGACGAGGACGCAACGGAGTCCAATTCATGATTTCGTTTTGTTTTTTTAATTTTACTTTTGCTTTTCATTGTATTTTCATTATTAGTTCATTTTAGGTCAT
Organism: Annona cherimola; assembly: GCA_030490835.1. Lineage (NCBI taxonomy): Eukaryota > Viridiplantae > Streptophyta > Magnoliopsida > Magnoliales > Annonaceae > Annona > Annona cherimola. Next base: position 386,784 of record JASFXW010000033.1, on the reverse strand, counting down.
CATGCATTGAGGACAATGCATCTCTCAAGTTTAGGGGGGTGTATAATTCTCAACCATAAGTTAGTTTTGCATATTTTATTTTATGTAAGTTTTTCAACTTTTCATGTTTTATTTTATGTTGCCTAAATGTCAATTCTAGTTAATGAAAGTTGTCTTTCTTTCAATCATCTTATTGTGAAAATGTTCAAGGTTGTGATTAATTTTGACTTGAAATTGAATTTATGAAAGAATGAGATATTCAGATTAAAAACCAAGTATAAAAGCAGGTTGAAATTAACATGTGAAAGAATTAAAAGGAATTTCATAATGCAATGTTCTAATTCAATCACAGGCATATATTTCAGAACGAGATGATGAGAATTGAATTAAATAAATGCTGACCAAGTACTTTAATGGGTTCAGAAATGGTATTATTTCATAGGAATTACTCAAACATGTTCAGTACCTCTAACAAGGCATCAAAAAAATAAAGGGGGTGGTTGACCTAAGTTGAGTAACTGGGACTTGGCATCAACAAATGGCAAGGTTCGTGTAAAAAGCAATCGAAAATCACAGTAATAATGCTTTAAAATCAAAATTTTTCCTAGATACCCTGAAATATGGTGAGAGGAGCTAAAAAAAAGAAAGAGAGATCTCCAGACATCCTGAAATATGGTGACGAGAATTTTTGCAATAAGTTTGGGGGGAAAAAGGGACGTGCAGTTGGTAGAAATTGGAACCAGTGATTTATTACCATTTGCTGTGACCAGTGTATTCAGCTTAATCCTTGGTTTGCTTGTGTTCATTAATTTTCTAAACAGTTTTCTGATCGAATGGAAGGTTAACGTGATGAATTATGACTTTGCACTATGGAATCTTAGCATCCACATGTAACTTGGTTTGAAAATGAAAATGCATGCCTTGTTTGTGTAAGGAAGGGTTTTTCAAGTTAAATTAATCTGGACCTTGTGAAATGTATAAGTGGATTGATCAAAGCATAACAGGAAGCAAACGGAGTTGACAGAGTCTGCATGCATCCATTGATTCATTGATTCATTGATTCATTGATTCATTTAGTCATACTGTTTGCATGTGTTGCTCGAGCACTACCAATATTTAAGTTTGGGGGTGTGATAACTCTGTGAAACCCCAACCAAAGGAGGATTTAATGTGTGTACTGAACATGTACATGTGACTTATATATGTTTAAATGGAATTTTTGGATAATTTTAGGATTTTATGACATCTTGCAATTAGGGTTCAATTAAGAAGGGTGGTTAAAAATTTAATCACTGGAGCCCAATATGAGTCAACGTGACTAAAGGGGTATAATGAAGATTAAAACATGCTAATGTGGCATTAATATTTAGTTTAATTTCCATGATTTAATTAATGGAGATTAAAGTGGAAATTATGGAATTATGTTAGAAAATCATAGAAAATTCATAACTCAATGCCTATAAGGCTGATTCAAGTGAAATTTGAAGGAAACGTTGACCATGATGGGCTTGATATTATGGAATTATTGGGTTATGAAAATACTTAATGAAATTAATGTAATGATTTATTGATCATATCTCAAATCAAACCGTTAACTTTAAACGGCTATAACTTGAGCCAGGAAAATCGGATTGAGATGAAATTTGAAACGGTTGAATGAAATTATGAGATGCAGATTTTGGAAGGTTTGGATTAAGAAAATTATGTTGGAAAAATATCTGAATTTGAAAAGGTGTATATGGTTGACTTTTGCACCTCAAGAGTACCATGCATTAAATGCTAAAGTACATCGAATTAATGCAATTTTTAATGGACCAAATAGGTGCCAAATGCAGGTGCAATGCAGGGTATTTTAAGTATAATTATTAAATGAAAAAATTCCATGAATTATCCATGCATTAATGTCCACATTTAAGGGGCTAAGGAGAGCTCAAAGTGAGCATAGGCGATGTGGAGATGTATGGACGTCCAAGGTGCTGCTATTGCTGGATTTTTTTAATATTTTATTTTATAAATAATACACATAAATATATGACATGTTGGGATACATAAAAGAGCATTTAATTATGTGAAAAAAATCTAAGAAAAATCGTGAATTGCGGCTGCCATGAAAGGTGAAAAAAATGGACAGCTTGTTGCACTCAAATGACGTCCAAATGATGTGTGGTTGCTGCCATGTTTCCTAAATTTTTTAATGCGAAATTAATGCATGAATTGAAGGGTAATTAGGTGTATGATTTACCCTTAAATTGAGATTAATAAAAAATGGAAAAAAAATATGAAAATGGGCTGCAATGGTGGATGTGATTTGGTGGACAGCTGTAGGGTTGAGAAGTGAGCAGATTTTTGGTTTTATTAAAATGTGTAAAAATTATTTTACATGGCTGATATGTAACCAGCACATTAAGAGGATAAGAGGCATTCAATGGCCGTGGAAAATGCAGCAACAAGTGGGGCCCATAGCTGGAAATTCCAGCTCTATAAGAAGGGATGTTAGGTCATGTGATATGAGGTTTTGTGATTTTTTTCTAAGTGCTGAAACTTCATCTTCCCCAAGATGAGCAACACATCCAGTCCTAGGCCAGCCAAGAATGAAGAAAAATAAGGAAAAAGGTGTTGGAAATATGTGGAAAACTAGCTAAATCTATGTTTTGATGATTAACAAATCAATTTGAGTAAGTCTTGGCTACTAACATGTTTGTGGAAATGTTTAAGGGATATACATATGAAGAAAATAGAGCATGAAAGCCAAGTCGTTCCCCAAGTCGACTCCAAGATCGACTTCAAAGAGCCAAAACCGTCCAGAGTTGAAAATGGGAGAAGAACAAGTGAAGTCGCAGGCCAAGTCGACTCCACTTGCGACTTGGGAAGCCAAGTCGCAGACGAAGTCGACTCCAGCATCGACTTCAGACGGGAAGTTCACTCCAGAGCTGAATTTGGGATGGAAGAAAGCCGAAGTCGCAAACGAAGTCGACTCCAGTTGCGACTTGGGCGAAGTCGCGGACGAAGTCGACCCCAAGTTCGACTTGATGTTATCAAAGCTCAAAGATGGAGTTTTCAGCTCATTCCAGGAATCAACTTGAGTATTCTCAAGACCAAATCAAGGATACAAGCTCTTTATCAAAATCAAGATTATCAAGTCCAAGACACAAAAGCTTCAAGCATGTTAAAAATCAAATCAAGTCTATCAAGTTGAAAGCAAAGATTCAAATATGCTTCAAAATGAAGAGATAATCAAATCATGAAGACCAAATGAGTCTAATGCAAAGCAAGGTGCATGAATCAATCATACAAGGATCAAACTCTCTTCAAAGACTCACAAGGTTCAGGCTATCCAAGATAAACCAAAGACAAAGACTTCAAGATAAACAAGATCTACAAGTATGAGGGATTATTTCAGAATGAAAATGATTAAAGGAAACAAGCCAAGCAAGATAGAGGAAGATCAAATGAAGATAAAAGCATATTTTGCAAAAGACCGAGTCAAGTCGCAACCCAAGTCGACTCCATGATCGACTTGAGTTGAAGTCTAAAGCCAAGTCGACCCAAGACTCAAGACTCGGAACTTGAAGAGGTGAAGTCGCACCCGAAGTCGACTCCACCTGCGACTTGGGTCAAGTCGATACCCAAGTCGACCCGACCTGGAACTTGAAGTTGCGACGGAGAGGCGAAGTCGCACCCGAAGTCGACTCCATCTGCGACTTGGGCGAAGTCGCATCCGAAGTCGACTCCGCCTGCGACTTGGGTCGCAACGGTCGGAATTTATTCTAACGTTGGCGCATTAAATGCGCGCCACCTACCTTCTAACGTTTGGATTCCCTCCAAAATTATAAAAGGCATTCATGGTGGACGAGGGAAGTAGCTGAGATTCATTAAGTGAGCATAACTCCTATCTACAAGAGCTTTAAAGAGATCAAGCCATTCAAGAAGGAAGAACTTTGCTTCTAACTGCAAGAGCTCCATTTCAGATTCTTCAAAGCCTACAATACAAGTTCTTCTCTGAGCTAAATCGTTTCTACACATCTGTAAAGTGTAGATTTCTTGTGTTATTTCGTTTGTTTGTGTTGTACTTGATTTAGCTTTGGTAGCTAAGATCAAGTGTATGCAAAGTAGTGTGTGATTGGAGTGAGACTCATCACCTACTTGTGCAGTGTGTTGTTTAAGCCCCCTAGAGCTGGGATCTAGAAGAGAGCAGCGGCTCTAATTGTATTGGAAGAATACAATAGTGGAACCCAAGTCACAAGGAGTGTGAGCTTGGAAGAGTGGAGTAGGGAGGTTGCCCGAACCACTATAAAAATTCTTGTGTGCTTGATTTTACTTCTGCTCTCTACATTACATTGCTTTCCATTTCGTTTCTTTATTCAAGGGGACTAAACTTACAAGGGGTTAAGTTTTTAAGTTACCAAAGAAATTTTTAAGAACCCAATTCACCCCTCCCCTCTTGGGTTTTTGCCATCAACTCGGGACCAACAAGTGGTATCAGAGCAGGTCTTTGAGTTAAACCAAAGAGATCCAATCACATGGCATCCCAATCTACCTCCGTTCCCGCTTTTGCTGAGGTCCAATCATTTACAAGGCCACCATTGTTTGATGGGAACAATTTCGGTTATTGGAAGCTTCGTATGAAGCAACTCATCATGACTACAGATATGGACTCTTGGATTGCAATCCAAGATGGTGTAATTTTGCCAACTGATGAAAAAGCTTCCAAATGGACCGAGGAGGACGTAAGAACTGTTAAGAGCAATGCTAAGGCTATGAACTCACTATTTTGTGCTCTTACAGCTTCTGAATATGACAGAGTATCCTCTTGTCTAACTGCAAAAGAAATATAGGATACTTTGACATCTATTTATGAAGGAACCTCCCAAGTCCAAGGGACTAGGAGAAACATTTTGATAGGAGAATTGGAAAGCTTTAGAATGATAGAAACAGAAAACATTTCTGAAATGTTTGCTAGATTTTCTAAGATTACTAACGCGTTGAAAGGTCTTGGAAAGGCTATTTCTGAATCTGAACAGGTCATGAAGATACTAAGAGCTCTACCAGAATCTTGGACTCCAAAGATTACGGCAATTGAAGAAGCCAAAGACCTAAACACACTAAAGCTTGAAGACCTCATTAGCTCACTAATGTCATATGAGCTAATCAAGAAAAGGAATGAGGATCAACACAAAGGCAAAAGAGCAATTGCCTTGAAAGCCACACAAGACACAGACGACACCTCATCCTCTCAAAACGACGACGAGATTGCCCTACTCACAAAACGTTTCAGAAAATTTGTGAGGAAAGGCGGAAATTTCAGAAATTTCAAAGATAGAAATTCCAGAGAAAAAAAGAAAGAACCAACCAAATGCTATAGATGCGGGGGCGTAGGACATATGCAAGCTCAATGTCCTACACCGGAAGAGAGGCCAAAGGAGAATCATGAAAGGAAGGAAGGACATGAAGGCAGAAAATACTAAAGGCCTAAGGGAAGAGGCATGTATGTCAATGAAGAGACTTCATCAACAAGCAGCTCTTCAACCGACGACAACGATGCAGCAAACTGCGCAAGAATATGCTGCATGGCACGGATCGAACAAGAAGAAGACTTGTTATGCCTAAACACAACTGAAGTTTTGGAAGAACAATCCACCTCAACAAAATGCACAAGCAATGAAGAGGTAACTTCCAAACCTTGCTATTCTCAATCAAGTTATTCTTCTTTTCATGAATGTCTCAAATATGCTGAATTAGAAGAACTACAACTTGCCTATGATTCATTATATGAGGAAATCAAAAAGCTAGGAAACAAGTTGTCATTGAAGAGACAACAATGTAACTTTGTTATTATTGAAAACGGAAAGCTAGCTGAAAAATCAACGAAACTGAAAGAAGAAAATGAATCATTGTTGAAAGAGATAGAAAAATTGAAAAAGAAGAATGAATCATTAAATGAATCATTAGAAAAGTTCTCTAATCCCGGAGAAAATGTGAAGATGTTTTTGAACATGACTGCTCAAACAAATAAAAGAGGCCTTGGATATTATACTTTTGAGCAAAAAGAAAGTGGCAAATCGAATGTGCCAATATTTGGAAAATATCAAACCAAAAATGCACCTATATACAAGCCACAAAAGAAAAATTTTATGTGGACTAGAAGGCCAACATTTGAACCATCATATACTTGGAGGCCTACTCCAAGATTACCTATGACTTGTAATTTCTGCAACAAAATGGATCATAAAACCTACAAGTGTAACTTTAAAAAATTATATGACCATGGTGCAAAACTAGTTTGGATTCCAAGGAACACAAAATTTGGGCTTTCTAAGTTAGAACTACAAAGATTGAATCATTTTACTAACCCAATTGGACCCATAAAATGGGTACCAAAGAGATAAGATTTATTTGTTTATTTTTCAGATTTGTTTCAAAGCAAAGGCAAATAATGTGTGGTTCATGGACAATGGTTGTTCAAGGCATATGATCGGAGAAAGAAGTCTATTTCACAAACTTAAGCCTTGCAACGACGGAACTATTTCCTTTGGTAATAACGAAAAAGGTAAAATTAAAGGTAAAGGAAACATTTACAGTATTTCAAATGCATGCATGGAGGATGTTTTCTTTGTTGAAGGACTCAAGCACAATCTAATGAGCATTAGCCAATTATGTGATAAAGGATATAAGGTTGTGTTTGAATCATCTATATGTAATGTATTTGATGGAGAACATATCATGTTTAGTGAAAAAAGACATGGAAATGTATATTTGGTTTCACTTGATGAACTAGATGGTCAATGTCTAATGGCCATTGATAATGATCCATGGGTTTGACAAAAAAGGCTTGGACATATAAACATGGGAAATATAAAGACCCTATGGAAAAAGAGTTTGGTAGAAGGCTTGCCAAAGTTGAAATATGACAAAGACAAAATCTGCAAGGCATGTCAATTATCTAAACAACCAAAGATGTCTTTTTCTACCAAAAAGGAGATTTCCACCACAAGGCCACTTGAATTGCTACACATGGATCTATATGGGCCATCCGATATTCTAACCATTGGTGGAAAGAAATATGTATTTGTGATTGTTGATGATTTTTCAAGATTCACATGGGTAATTCTCTTAGCTAGCAAAGATGAAGCCTTCTCTATGTTTTCAACTTTTGTAAATTTGGTGCAAAATGAAAAACAAAGTACTATTATGACTATAAGAAGTGACCATGGTGGTGAATTTGAAATCAAACGATTCATAGAGTTATGTAATGAAAAAGGAATTCATCACACATTCTCTGCACCAAGAACTCCACAAAAAAATGGAGTAGTTGAAAGGAAAAACAGAACTATACAAGAGATGGCTAGAACAATGCTAAACGAGAGCAAATTATCCAAGAAATTTTGGGGTGAAGCTGTAAGTACAGCTTGTCATGTGTTGAACCGTGTTACCATTAAAGCAATCTTGAAAAAGACCCCATATGAGCTATGGAAAGGTAGAAAACCAAATATTTCTTATTTTCATGCTTTTGGATGCACATGCTATGTTTTGAACAATGGAAAAACCAACTTGGGAAAACTAGATGCTAAAAGTGATGAGGCAATATTCCTTGGTTATTCATCAAATAGCAAAGCATATAGAGTTTTCAATAAACGAAACCAAGTTGTAGAAGAATCCATACATGTTATTTTTGATGAAACTAACCCTTGCTTCAAAAGAAAAGATGATTTAAGTGATGCAGATGACATAGCAAGCAATCTTGAAAAATTGCATATGGAAAAGCAAGAAGAATCCTTGGAGGAGAGGGTAAGTGAAGGTAATAATTTCTACAAACCTCCAACTGAGTTGAAATACAAACATGCCCATCCAATTGAACAAATTATAGGGAATGTATATGACGGTGTAAAAACTAGAAGATCAAAACAAAATGTTTGTGGACAATACGCCTTTGTATCCAAAATTGAACCTTCTAACATTGATCAAGCTCTTGGTGATGAAAACTGAATTATAGCTATGCAAGAAGAGCTAAACCAATTTGAAAGAAACCAAGTTTGGCATCTTGTTCCTAGACCAAATGATTGTATTGTTATTGGCACCAAGTGGGTCTTTAGGAACAAATTAGATGAAAGTGGACTTGTAATGAGAAACAAAGCTAGACTTGTGGCAAAAGGATACTCACAAGAAGAAGGAATTGACTTTGAGGAATCCTATGCCCTGGTTGCTAGATTAGAGGCAATTCGCATCTTACTAGCTTTTGCATCTCACATGAACTTTAAATTGTTTCAAATGGATGTTAAAAGTGCATTTCTGAATGGTTATATAAATGAAGAGGTGTATATTGAACAACCACCTGGATTTGAAGAAAAAGATCAATCTAAATTTGTGTACAAGTTAACCAAAGCATTATATGGATTAAAACAAGCTCCAAGGGCTTGGTATGATAGATTAAGCAAATTTTTGATTGATCATGATTTTCAAAAAGGAAAGGTAGACACCACTTTGTTTATCAAATATAAAGAAAACAATATATTGATCATTCAATTTATGTTGATGATATCATTTTTGGTGCTACTAATGAGATTCTTTGTCAAGAATTTTCTGAACTTATGCAGAAGGAATTTGAGATGAGCATGATGGGAGAACTAAACTTCTTCCTTGGACTGCAAATCAAACAATTAAATGAAGGAATCTTCATCAACCAGTCCAAGTATATCAAAGAAATGCTGAAGAAGTTTGGTATGGAAAATGGCAAAGGAGCAAACACGCCAATGAGCTCAACAATCAAAATCGACAAAGATGAAAAAGAGAAATTGGTTGATTTGAAATTGTATAGAAGCATGATAGGTTCATTGTTGTATTTAACTGCTTCTCGGCCTGATATATTGTTTAGTGTGTGTACGTGCTCTAGATTTCAATCGTGTCCAAAAGAATCACACTTGGTATCTGTGAAGAGAATTTTCAGATACCTAGTTGACACTACCAACATAGGACTTTGGTATCCAAAGGGCTCTAATTTTGATCTAATCGGCTACTCGGATGCGGATTTTGCCGGTTACAAAGTAGATAGAAAAAGCACAAGTGGAACATGTCAATTTCTTGGGAACATGTTGGTTTCATGGTTTTCAAGAAAACAAACTAGTGTTGCTCTATCTACGGCGGAAGCCGAATACATTGCCGCCGGGAGCTGTTGTGCCCAATTACTTTGGATGAAACAGCAACTTAGGGACTATGGCATGAATTTTAAAAATATACCCATTAAATGTGATAATACTAGTGCCATATATTTAACTAAAAATCCAATCTTGCATTCTAGGACCAAACATATAGACCTTAGACACCATTTCATTAGAGAACATGTAGAAAATTATGACATATGTTTGGTATATGTAAGAACAGAGGATCAAATTGCAGATATATTCACAAAGCCCCTAGCAAAAGAAGCATTTTATAAAATTAGAAATGACATGGGAATGATTGAGTTAGGCTAGCATAAACTCAGGGGGAGCACATGTTTAGGGGGACCAAACCCACCTATCTCTTTCTTTACCCTCTAACTTTTTGATATATTGACAAAAAGGGGGAGAAGAGTAGGATTTGAGTCCCAATGACTCCAAAGGGGGAGAAGAGTAGGATATGGTTGGGAAGAAGAGTTTGAATGTTTTCAACTTGAAAATTTGCATGAGCATATGTTGTTGAATGTTGAAAGCATGTTATTCTTTTTACGTTATTGAAAGGTATACACTCAAATCGGTTTTGTCAATCATCAAAAAGGGGGAGATTGTTGGAAATATGTGAAAAACTAGCTAAATCTATGTTTTGATGATTAACAAATCAATTTGAGTAAGTCTTGGCTACTAACATGTTTGTAGAAATGTTTAAGGGATATACATCTGAAGAAAATAGAGCATGAAAGCCAAGTCGTTCCCCAAGTCGACTCCAAGATCGACTTCAAAGAGCCAAAATCGTCCAGAGTTGAAAATGGGAGAAGAACAAGTGAAGTCGCAGGCCAAGTCGACTCCACTTGCGACTTGGGAAGCCAAGTCGCAGACGAAGTCGACTCCAGCGTCGACTTCAGACGGGAAGTTCACTCCAGAGCTGAATTTGGGATGGAAGAAAGCCGAAGTCGCAAACGAAGTCGACTCCAGTTGCGACTTGGGCGAAGTCGCGGACGAAGTCGACCCCAAGTTCGACTTGATGTTATCAAAGCTCAAAGATGGAGTTTTCAGCTCATTCCAGGAATCAACTTGAGTATTCTCAAGACCAAATCAAGGATACAAGCTCTTTATCAAAATCAAGATTACCAAGTCCAAGACACAAAAGCTTCAAGCATGTTAAAAATCAAATCAAGTCTATCAAGTCGAAAGCAAAGATTCAAATATGCTTCAAAATGAAGAGATAATCAAATCATGAAGACCAAATGAGTCCAATGCAAAGCAAGGTGCATGAATCAATCATACAAGGATCAAACTCTCTTCAAAGACTCACAAGGTTCAGGCTATCCAAGATAAACCAAAGATAAAGACTTCAAGATCAACAAGATCTACAAGTATGAGGGATTATTTCAGAATGAAAATGATTAAAGGAAACAAGCCAAGCAAGATAGAGGAAGATCAAATGAAGATAAAAGCATATTTTGCAAAAGACCGAGTCAAGTCGCAACCCAAGTCGACTCCATGATCGACTTGAGTTGAAGTCTAAAGCCAAGTCGACCCAAGACTCAAGACTCGGAACTTGAAGAGGTGAAGTCGCACCCGAAGTCGACTCCACCTGCGACTTGGGTCAAGTCGATACCCAAGTCGACCCGACCTGGAACTTGAAGTTGCGACGGAGAGGCGAAGTCGCACCCGAAGTCGACTCCATCTGCGACTTGGGCGAAGTCGCATCCGAAGTCGACTCCGCCTGCGACTTGGGTCGCAACGGTCGGAATTTATTCGAACGTTGGCGCATTAAATGCGCACCACCTACGTTCTAACGTTCGGATTCCCTCCAAAATTATAAAAGGCATTCATGGTGGACGAGGGAAGTAGCTGAGATTCATTAAGTGAGCATAACTCCTATCTACAAGAGCTTTAAAGAGATCAAGCCATTCAAGAAGGAAGAACTTTGCTTCTAACTGCAAGAGCTCCATTTCAGATTCTTCAAAGCCTACAATACAAGTTCTTCTCTGAGCTAAATCATTTCTACACATCTGTAAAGTGTAGATTTCTTGTGTTATTTCGTTTGTTTGTGTTGTACTTAATTTAGCTTGGGTAGCTAAGATCAAGTGTATGCAAAGTAGTGTGTGATTGGAGTGAGACTCATCACCTACTTGTGCAGTGTGTTGTTTAAGCCCCCAAGAGCTGGGATCTAGAAGAGAGCAGCGGCTCTAATTGTATTGGAAGAATACCATAGTGGAACCCAAGTCACAAGGAGTGTGAGCTTGGAAGAGTGGAGTAGGGAGGTTGCCCGAACCACTATAAAAATTCTTGTGTGCTTGATTTTACTTCTGCTCTCTACATTACATTGCTTTCCATTTCGTTTCTTTATTCAAGGGGACTAAACTTACAAGGGGTTAAGTTTTTAAGTTACCAAAGAAATTTTTAAGAACCCAATTCACCCCTCCCCTCTTGGGTTTTTTCCATCAACTCGGGACCAACAAAAGGAAGGGAAAAAGGAGGGATTATCAATTAATCAAGTAAGTATATGTTATTTTTTATTTTTATACTTTAAATCTGGAAATTATATGATGTTATAAACCAAAATATGAATGAAGTAGTAAAAGAAGGATTTTCATGGGTATAAATATTCCCCATAATTCACGTGATTAGGGGCTGACCCTAAACTCACAACACTGTCTAGCACAGTGAAAATGCCAAAATAAATATATAATGTTAATATTGCGTGATGAAAAATTTATGAAAGTTAATTCATGTCGTTATTGATGTATGATAGAAATTTTAGAATTAAATAACTTGATTTGATTATAAATCAAGATTTAGAGATTTCAGTATGCCTGATTTCAGCATATGTGGATAGTTAGAGAAAAAAATCAAAAAGAAATATAAAACCTGTGTAGAAATTATCCACATTGATATATATGTTAATACCTAAATTTGGATTAAGAAAAGAGGGATTATTTGCTGAAAATTAGAATTTATAAAACTGCTTAGGGTTATGTGCCAAAAGACACGTTAAATGGGTGAAAAATAGGTTCCAAAGTTGCTGTTTTGGAAACCTATGATTAGTGGATTTAAATTCCATAAAAATACCCTAAGTACAGTGGTAATTAAGGATAATTATCATGCTGAAATTTTAATTAAATTTCTGACTTGGGAAATTTTATGAAATGCCTCATATATGTATTGTTAAATGGCTATATGTGAAAGGATAGACATGCATGAGTGGTAAATGACCTATGTAATTTGGTTTTGTGCAAAAATGCATGAAAATATGATAAATTTTGTGAATATATTGATTTTTATAATTTCTTGATGTTAATATCAAATTTTGGGATTAATTAATGAGGCTTAAGGCAACAACGGGTGCTTAAAATGAGCAACGAGGTGTGAATTTTAGAAATAAGTGGAAAATGGCTTAAGAAAGGTAATGAGACATTAAATAATAATTATTGGATTATTATTATGTGGTTGAATGGTTACCCTACTTATGGGACTAAATGTGCTGTGTAATAGCCCATGTAGTGCACAAGTATGTGCTATACGGGCATAACGACTTGAGAAGTCGAAGGAATTATGTATGTTAATGAAAATGGGTTGGAAAACTGAGTTGAATGCAAGCAAATGAATGTTATATCATTCTTATATGTATAGAAAAAGGCAAAGGGATAAGCGAAACGGAAAGCTAAGCAAGCGAGGTAAGCAAGCAGCTTTCTAAATGATTTTGGTTTTCATTACAAAGTGTTTAAGGATGGTCATTCCTTGTCTAAATGTATGTTGAAATTTTATTTCTATTGAAATAAATGATTGATTATTGTTTCACAATTATTCATGAAAAGTAATGAAGTATGGATTTGAAACGATGTTTCAAAGGGAATGGATGGTGCAAAAAATTCTCTACATGAGAATGACAAGTCCCCTGTGTAAGGGGGTATATAATGCCGAGGTGACTAAAAGTCATGCATGGAATGGAAATCAAGTAGGGTAGTCGAGGTAGTAAGTGGACAAGGAGTCCTCCTTGACTTTGCCAAGTCAGTAGGTCCGGCGCTAAGGATGGAAAGGATCATGTCATGGAAAAATGTTCCCCATGATAGCATACCCTCACATGAAGGATAACGTCATCAATGGAAATGATGAATTTGCACATCCAATATTTTTGAAATGTTTACGAATGCTTTATACAAGTTTTATGAAAGGATTTTTTGTGGCGCCCCCGACCCGAGACTCCACATATTCCTTACTCTGGGGTCAAAAAGGGTTGGTAAACGTGACTCAAGATGGTTGCCCTGGTCACACAGCGGGATTTTTAATTGGATCTCATCCAAATTTTTTTTTACTCATCTCGTCACATCATATCATCGTATATAAATACATCAATTTCACATATATTATTCATATTATAATAACTGATTTGTCTACATCACAAGTTCTCTCAACCTAAATATTTCATACATATATACTTTGAAAATTCCATATAATCATTCATATTACCACAAAACCATTCATATTTTATTTTATTGAAATAATTCACATATTCACATAAATACAATCATACTTATCATATTCATAAAATATGTCTTTAAACATGATCATCTTACATTCGCCCCTCTGGACATCTACATAGAACTACAAATAATATATGTATATCATTTCTACCTGGCATCCTTTATGAGCCAGCTCCACAGCCTGTCTGATATTTTAAAAACACATGTAAGTAATAATACTCAGTAAGCAAGCCCTTTGTTTTTCAAGTAAACATTTTCTTTTCCTTCAAATGCATTTCTTTCTATTGGGTAGGAGACACTTATCAAGTGATCAACTACCAATAGATTAGAAACCTTTTCATCCTTATGCGTATTATGAGAATACGATGCATTCAAGCATATATGACCTTTTTCCAAATGGACCGCTAGCTAGGCGTCCACTACTTGATCCTGCTCCCATTTCAGGGAGGTCGCCGCCGGCCTGGGCCTAATTTTTCACTTAGCGATAGTGAGGGGGACATCCGGTCCGCTTACTACCTCAGCTATGGCCTAATCCTCGTGCACCATGATCATTCACATCATATGCCGACATGACATTTATAAATCATAACATTTTACAAAAGCATTTAACAAGCAATTAGCAATTATTTCATGTAAAGCATTTTAGGAATGACCATTCTTAAATATAATTCATAAAACATGTGAGCAAACAATTTGCAATCATTTAGAAATATTTTAGAAAGCATATAACTTGCTTACCTGCGTAGTCAACTTGTACCTTCCACTTTTTCCTTTCCTTTTCCTATACAAATGAAAAAGACCATTTTTTTCATATAAACATAATATCTCATGCTGCACATTTCTACTATTAACTATGAATCTATCTTAGGGTTTTCTAACCCATGTGTGTTTCATACCAACTTTTACCCATTTCTACCTTTAGTTCAATATTGTCATCACTCTGTTCCAATTCACTTATGTTTACCATTTCTCACTTATCAATTCCATCTTTAACACTTATTTTCTTTCCTTTAGTCAACTTCTCAAGGAAATTGCTTATGAACTTCCTAAGTCATTTGATGTCACCAATTCAAATAAGCCGTTTATCTTCCTTTTTCTATAAATTCAATGTAATTATCTTCTAACCATATTTTCATATTTGGCTAATACCAACCACTCTTATCCTCATTTGGTTGAACTTGTTTCAATGTCTAACCATTCCATTTATTTTTACATCATGATTTAAGGGTTAATTTTCCAAATCTTACTTAGGATTTGTAACACTTAGCTAAATCCAACATCTTGGATTTTAGCATTTTATACTTAGCATATATTTCATATAATTGACATATTATTTGAGAAAATCTCTCAAGATATTTGCTTAAGAGTAAGGGCTTATAATTTGGGTCTAAAATTTTTATAAATTTTGTAATTTCCCTCAAACAGCCCTATATATTACATTTTACCCTCATCTATATTTTCTAAAATCACATCTTAGGTACTTAATCACTTACTTAGTGATCATAAATTTGTACCTTTTTAGTAAACCTTGTTTACACATTATAATGAAAATAAATTCCATTTAAAATTTCTGGAACTTATTATTAAATTCCAAAACAGCCTTTGTTTTCTTATTTTCACTAAGTTTCATCTTCTTATTTACCCATTAATTCCATATACATATTATAACATCAATTATTAATCATTCTTGCTATCCTTAATCCTTTATAATAAATTTTATGAATATATTTCTGTTTCGAATTGCATAATGTTAATCTCAAATTTTGGGATTAATTAATTAATGAGGCTTAAGGCAACAACGGGTGCTTAAAATGAGCAACGAGGTGTGAATTTTGAAAAATAAGTAGAAAATGGCTTAAGAAAGGTAATGAGCCATTAAATAATAATTATTAGATTATTATTATATGGTTGAATGGTTACCCTACTTATGAGACTAAATGTGATGTGTAATAGCCCATGTAGTGCACAAGTATGTGCTGTACGGGCATAACGACTTGAGAAGTCGAAAGAATTATGTATGTTAATGAAAATGGGTTGGAAAACTGAGTTGAATGCAAGCAAAGGAATGTTATATCATTCTTATATGTATAGGAAAAGGCAAAGGGATAAGCGAAACGAAAAGCTAAGCAAGCGAGGTAAGCAAGAAACTTTCTAAATGATTTTGGTTTTCATTACAAAGTGTTTAAGGATGGCCATTCCTTGTCTAAATGTATGTTGAAATGTTATTTCTATTGAAATAAATGATTTCTTATTGTTTCGCAATTATTCATAAAAAGTGATGAAGTATAGATTTGAAAAGATGTTTCAAAGGGAATGGATGGAGCAAAGAATTCTCTACATGAGAATGACAAGTTCCCTGTGTAAGGGGGTATATAATACCGGGGTGACTAAAAGTCATGCATGGAATGGAAATCAAGTAGGGTAGTCGAGGTAGTAAGTGGACAAGGAGTCCCCCTTGACGTTGCCAAGTCGGTAGGTCCGGCGCTAAGGATAGAAAGGATCATGTCATGGAAAAATATTCCCCGTGCTAGCGTACCCTCACATGAAGGATAATGTCATCAATGGAAATGATGAATTTGTACATCCAATATTTTCTAAATGTTTACGAATGCTTTATGCAAGTTTTATGAAAAGATTTTTGCTCAACAGGTAGTTGATCACTAGATAAATGTCTCTACTGAAGGGAGAAAATTGCTTTTAAATAAATATGCCTTCAAAATGAATTTCCTACAAAATATAAGCTTGCTTATTGAGTTTCGTCTCCCGCTTTTGTTTTCCAAACCCATAGACAGGTGAAAGATTAGACCTGGCAAAGGAGCAGGAGCCATCCATTGAAGAAATGAAAAGACATTATAAGTTTCATGTTTATGAAAAACTTATGTTGAATGAATGTAAATTTACATTAATGATTTATGTCGACATCTATGATGATACATGCAGTGACATCTGATTTATGAGATGGTTTGAAATATGTTATGAAAATCATGTCTAATTATGACATTATTGGATGGAAATGATTTAGAAATGCATGAAATGAAAATATGAGGAATTAAACTCCTATGGAAACATAATTAATTCGATAAATATCCGTTAAAAAGCGTCGTATGAAAGGGCAACAATCTTGATCACGTTTACCAGTCGAACGATCTTGAGGTAAGGTTGTGATACTCGGGCTGGGGCGTTACAAGTAATGGTATCAGAGCAATGACTGGTAATAGGCGTGGAAAAGTTTAAGTTTAATGACTAAATATGATATGCATGATTTTATGATGAATGCATAAGTGATTATCATGATTGTATGCATGATATATGATGATGAGATGCATATGTTATGACCTAACCCTAACTATGGATAAAAGTTATGTGCTTTTGATATACAGAAAAAGCATTATGGTTGATACAAGGTCAAGGGTTAGAAAGAATAGGGGAAAAGAAGTTGCTACAGAAGTTCCCAACCAGTGTGAGGTTGGAGAAACTAGTAGACCTAAGAGGGGTAGACCAAAGTCACATGGGCAAGACCCAAGAACTCATCAAAGATGAGAAAACTTAAGCCCAGAAAGAAATACGGAAGAGGAACTTGAGCCTAGACAGACTAAATTGATTGAAGAAAGAGTAGCTCTGGCAGTAAAGGAAGCCATGCAGCAAGCTACTCAAGACTGGGCAGCCCAAGCCGTAAATATTATCCTAGGCTTGAGGGAAAAGACCCAGCAAGGACAGATGGGAATAGCTAACCAACCGGCAACCTCTACGAATCCTGTATGTGTGCATGCTTTAACTCAAGTGGAGTCATGGGAGCAAGAGGATGAAGTGGTTACATGTATGGATTAAATTTTAGAAAGTTTGGCAATGGTCTTGTTTGATTTTGATGATAATTATTTAATCATAAATTGCCAATATGTAACCACGCATGCACTACCTGTAGAGGAAACCAACAGGTGGAATTCTCTATATGCAGGATAGCTATGGTTAATTAAATATGGATGATATGATTGATTAGGATAAGAATCCTAGATCATAAAGTACAGAAGCTTTGGAATAGAAAATTAAAAATGTTGATATTCAATGGAACAAGTATTCTGAAAGCAAGAATATTTGGAAACTAAGAGAAGAAGTAGAAAGGGAATACCTAATTAATTTAATAATAGACGGTTTCGGGACGAAACCTATTATAAGGGGGGAGGATTGTGAAACTCCAACCTAAGGAAGATTTAATGTGTGCATTGAACATGGTCATGTGACTTATATATGATTAATGTAAATTTTGGATGATTTTAGGATTTTATGATATCTTGCAATTTGGGTTCAATTAAGAAGGGTGGTTAAAAATTTAATCGCCGGAGCCCAATATGAGTCAACGTGACTAAAGGGGTATAATGAGGATTAAAACATGCTAATGTGGCATGAATGTTTAGTTTAATTTTTATGATTTAATTAATGGAGATTAAAGTGAAAATTATGGAATTATGTTAGAAAGTCATAGAAAATTCATAACTCAACGCCTGTAAGGCGGATTCAAGTGAAATTTGAAAGGAAAGTTGATGATGATGGGCTTGATATTATAGAATTATTGGGTTATGAAAATACTTGATAAAATTAATGTAATGATTTATTGATCATATCTCAAATCCAACCGTTAACTTTAAACAGCTATAACTTGAGCCCGAAAAATCGGATTGAGATGAAATTTGAAACGGTTGAATGAAATTATGAGATGCACATTTTGGAAGTTTTGGATTAAGAAAATTATGATGGAAAAATATCTGAATTGGAAAATGTGTATATGGTTGACTTCTGCACCTCAAAGTACTATGCATTAAATGCTAGAGTACATGGAATTAATGCAATTTTTAATGGACCAAATAGGTGTCAAATGCAGGTGAAATGCAGTTATTTTATGTATAATTATTAAATACAAAAATTCCATAAATTATCCATGCATTAATGTCGGCATTTAAGGGGCTAAGGAGAGCTCAAAGTGAGCATAGGTGATGTGGAGATGTATGGACGTCCAAGGTGCTGCTATTGCTGGATTTTTTCAATATTTTATTTTATAAATAATGCACATAAATAGATTACATGTTGGGATATATAAATGAGAATTTAATTTTATGAAAAAAATCCAAGAAAAATCATGAATTGCAGCTGCTATGAAAGGTGAAAAAAATGGGCAACTTGTTGCATGCAAATGACGTTCAAATGATGTGTGGTTGCTGCCATTTTTACTAAATTTTTTAATGCCAAATTAATGCATGAATTGAAGGGTAATTAGGTTTATTATTTACCCTTAAATTGAGAGTAATAAAAAAATGGAAAAAAAATAAAAATGGGCTGCAATGGTGGACGTGATTTGGTGGACAGCTGTAGGGTTGAGATCTGAGCAGATTTTTGGTTTTATTAAAATGTGTAAAAATTATTTTACATGGATAATATGTAACCAGAACATTAAGAGGATAAGAGGGGATTCAATGGCTGTGGAAAATGCAGCAACAAGTGGCGCCCATAGCTGGAAATTCTAGCTCTATAAGAAGGGATTCTCGGTCATGTGATATGAGGTTTTGTGATTTTTTTTCTAAGTGCTAAAACTTCATCTTTCCCAAGAACAGAAATAGGTCCAGTCCTATCCCAGCCAAGAAGGAAGAAAAATAAGTAAAAAGGAAGGGGAAAGGGAGGGATTATCAATTAATCAAGTAAGTATATGTTATTTTTTATTTTTATACTTCAAATCTAGAAATTATATGATGTTGTAAACCAAAATATGAATGAAGTAGTAAACGAATGATTTTCACATGAAATTTTGTTTACAAGCCCATTATATGATGATTAAGGGATAACCAAAATTTCAAATTGAAATATTAAGCTGGTTTCAAATTAAAAATATGAGAACATTAACCTAAACAGGGTAAAACGGGTGACAGGATCAGCTGTATAAAATAATTTTTAATAATTTTTATAAAATTAATTTCTTAATGAAAATTTTATATAATATATAAGAAAAATTTAGTATCACACAAAAAAAATAAAAATTAGGTTTTGAGGGGTATAAGTGTTTCCCATAAGTCTCGTTATTAGGGCTGTCCCTAAACTCACAACACTGTCCAGCACAGTGCAAATGCCAAAATAAATATATAATGTTAATATTTCAAGATGAAAAATTTGTAAAATTTAATTCATGTATTTATTAATGTATGATAGAAATTTAAGAATTAAATACCGTGATTTGATTATAAATCAAGATTTAGAGATTTCAATATGCCTGATTTCAGCATATGTGGATAGTTTGAGAAACAAATCAAAAAGAAATATGAAACCTATGTAGAAATGGTCCAAATTGATATATATATTAATAACCTAAATTTTTATTAATAAAAGTGGGATTATTTGCTGAAAATTCGAATTTATAAAACTGCTTAGGGTTATGTGTCAAAAGACACTTTAAATGGGTGAAAAATGGGTTCCAAAGTTGCTGTTTTGGAAACCTATGATTAGTGGATTTAAATTCCCTAAAAATAAAGTAAGTACAGTGGTAATTAAGGATAATTATCATGCTGAAATTTGGATTAAATTGCTGACTTGGGAAATTTTATGAAATGCCTCATATATGTGTTGTTAAATGGCTATATGTGAAAGGATAGACATGCATAAGTGGTAAATGACCTATGTAATTTGGTTTTGTACAAAAATGCATAAAAATATGATAAATTTTGTGAATATATTACTGTTTATAATCGCATGATGTTAATCTCAAATTTTGGGATTAATTAATGAGGCTTAAGGAAACAA
The DNA here is from genome assembly GCA_030490835.1 of Annona cherimola. Taxonomy (NCBI): domain Eukaryota; kingdom Viridiplantae; phylum Streptophyta; class Magnoliopsida; order Magnoliales; family Annonaceae; genus Annona; species Annona cherimola. The sequence goes on along the minus strand of JASFXW010000033.1, from coordinate 366,386 downwards.
CGGGTGCTTAAAATGAGCAACGAGGTATGAATTTGGAAAATAAGTGGAAAATGGCTTAAGAAAGGTAATTAGACATTAAATAATAATTATTGGATGATTATTATATCGTTGAATGGTTACCCTACTTATGGGACTAAATGTGATGTGTAATAGCCCATGTAGTGCACAAGTATGTGCTGTACGGGCATAACGACTTGAGAAGTCGAAGGAATTCTATATGTTAATGAAAATGGGTTGGAAAACTGAGTTGAATGCAAGCAAAGGAATATTATATCATTCTTATATGTATAGAAAAAGGAAAAGGGATAAGCGAAACGGAAAGCTAAGCAAGCAAGGTAAGCAAGCAGCTTTCTAAATGATTTTGGTTTTCATTACAAAGTGTTTAAGGATGGTCATTCCTTGTCTAAATGTATGTTGAAATGTTATTTCTATTGAAATAAATGATTACTTATTGTTTCACAATTATTCATGAAAAGTGATGAAGTACAGATTTGAAACAATGTTTCAAAGGGAATGGATGGTGCAAAGAATTCTCTACATGAGAATGACAAGTTCCCTGTGTAAGGGGGTATATAATGCCAGGGGTGACTAAAAGTCATGCATGGAATGGAAATCAAGTAGGGTAGTCAAGGTAGTAAGTGAACAAGGAGTCTCCCTTGACGTTGCCAAGTCGGTAGGTCCGGCGCTAAGGATGGAAAGGATCATGCCATGGAAAAATGTTCCCCGTGCTAGCGTACCCTCACATGAAGGATAACGTCATCAATGGAAATGATGAATTTGCACATCTAATATTTTTGAAATGTTTACGAATTCTTTATGTAAGTTTTATGAAAAGATTTTTTCTCCACAGGTAGTTAATCACTTGATAAGTGTCTCTACTGAAGGGAGAAAATTGATTTTAAATAAATATGCCTTCAAAATGAATTGCCTGCAAAATATAAGCTTGCTTATTGAGTTTCGACTCACGCTTTCATTTTTCCAAACCCATAGACAGGTGAAAGATGAGACTTAGCAAAGGAGCAGGAGTCTTCCATTGAAGAAATGGAAAGACATTATAAGTTTCATGTTTATGAAAAACTTATGTTGAATGAATGTAAATTTACGTTGATGATTTATGTCGACATCTATGATGATACATGCAGTGACATCTGATTTATGAGATGGTTTGAAATATGTTATGAAAATCATGTCTAGTTATGACATTATTGGATGGAAATGATTCAGATATGCATGAAATGAAAATATGAGGAATTAAACTCCTATAGAAACATAATTAATTGTATAAATATCCGTTAAAACTCGTCATGTGACAGGGCAATAATCCTGATCATGTTTACCAGTCGAACGATCTTGAGGTAAGGTTGTGACGCTCAGGCTGGGGCGTTACGAGCTTGTATTTTTCCGAGTTATCATGGCCCATTTCAAACTTGTTCTATGCGTTAGTTCGAGAGATTAGGTTCAATTTGCATCCATTTAGCTTAATTTTCGCTCGTTTTGCATTTTAGGAACATTATTTAGGTTTTAGGCATTTTTAGCATTATTTAGGCACTTTTAGTTCATTTACTTTGTTTTTCCATCTTTTGCAGGAAGGACGGGACATATGAAGGCAAAGCGGGCGAGTCAAATGCAGATTGAGACAAGTCAGAGGCAGGTGGTTGGCGCCTACCATTGGCGCCCAGGCGCCACCCTACATTCCTGGCCATTTTTCAGGCAAAGTTCAGAAGTTTCTGAAGCCACTGCTTCCAGGGAGTTGGTGCCTAGGTGGCAGCCATGATCAACCACAATGTGTCAAGGAGAAGTTCCAAGCCATGAAAGTACAGGGAGTTGGCGCCTAGGCGCCAAAGCATGGACTCCTAGGGTTTAAAAAATGTGTCTAAGTTGCCTAGCACACAGAGAGTTGGCGCCTAGGCGCCAGCTAGGGGCGCCTAGGCACCGATACGCATCCGTACGGGCAAATTTCAGTGCGTAAGCTGCGCAAAGGGACTCTATAAATAGTTCCTAGGGAGTTCGCGTGCGAGAGGAGAAGAGGGAGAGCCTAGAAACGAATTGCCAAGCAAGAGAAAGAGGAAATCAAGATCAAAGCCCGGATTGAAGAGAGGATTCAACCCCGTTGGTGGAAACCGCCAGAAAATAGTTTTTTCTATTTCTTTCCACTTTTCTTTCTCTGCTTTCTTGGATACTTTTTACATGGATGTAATGGATGTTGAAACCATGTCTTTGAACTAAACTTCCATTAGGTGGATAGTTAGGATGATTTGAATTCTAAACTATATTGTTTCTTGGTTCGTAGAATATTCAGGAATGAATATTTGATTTTATATACGACTGTATATGATTTACCTTTGCATGTGTGGATTTAATACTTTTTACAAAATTAGCTACCTTCTAAGATGATTTAATTGCTTGATTTATCCTTAAAAGAGGAAAATTTTTGCCAGATTCATGTGCAAGGCATAGGTTTCTACCTTTGTGTAAGGGAAGTTGTTTAACGGATAGGAAGATACCGTTAAACCCTGTGTAGTCATTATACAGGTTATGAACTTATCCATTTCACTTTATTTAATGGCATGAGAATATAGTAATTAAATCGGGTGTAATTAGCTTTATATAATGTTGGAAGACATATATAAAGATACATGAACTTGGGCTAGTAAATCCATATGCAATCCAATTAAGAAAAACTAAAGCAATATAGTTTAGATCCAAGGATTCCGAGCTATCCATCTGTCATCCCTAATCAGTAACTCGTTTCTAGTATCCAGTAGTTTCACAACTCTACTCTAATTTCTCATTGCAGTCATTAGTTCTAGTTAAATCATAAACTTAGAATTTTCACCCATCCAAAGAAGTCAAACTAATTAATAATTCTGGTTAACAATTTCACGTGGGAATGATACTTTACTCCCTCTTTATTACTTGACACGGCACGTATACTTGCGTAAATAGCGAGCATTTTAGTTGACATATACGCAGCTTGTCAAGTTTTTGGCGCCATTGCCGAGGATTTGTTTAGCCACTTATTTTTAGTTTTATTGCTTTCTTGTATAATTCTATAGAATAGTTTATTTTCATAATTTTTTAGTTTAGAATTTCTTTTTCATCTAGTTAAATTTTATTGGTTTTTGCAGAGTTATCTCATATTACATGCGCCGAGGTAGAGCCGGAAAGGAGATTGTTATTCCTTTTGATCCGGAACCCGAACGAACCTATTTGAGAAGGCGTTACAAGAGCAGGGAGGCTAGTAACCGACAGCATACGATGGAGCTCATTGAGAACCAAAACGAAAATGTTCACGCAAATCAACAAGAGAACCAAAGGATTGAGATTTCGAATCATCTGCCTCAAGATGATTTGGACCAACCCATTTGGAATCTGATTGCGCTTGGCCAAAATGCAGTTCAAACTAGCATTGTACCTCCTCCGATCGACACCAACAATTTTGAAATCAAACCGATGATTTTCTAGATGCTCCAGTCTATTGGGCAGTTCAGAGGTCTAGCATTTGAAGACCCACACCGCCATCTGCGGAATTTTCTGCAGATTATGAACACTTTCAAGCAGAACGGAGTCTCCGATGAGGCAATGCGGCTTCTAACATTTCCATTTTCTCTGCGTGATCAAGCTTCAGAGTGGCTAGATTCTTTGCCCCCGAACTTAGTCAACACATGGAACGACTTGGCGCAGAAATTCCTTGAGAAATACTTCTCGCCTGCCAAGTTAGCCAAGCTGAGGATGGATATGGTCTCATTCAAGCAACACAGAGAGGAGACCCTATCAGAGGCATGAGACTGCTTCAAAGACCTTCTCCGAAAATGCCCGCATCATGGAATTCAGTCGTGGGTCTAAATTTAGATTTTCTATAACGTTCTTCAGGATTCCACCCGTCACATGGTGGATTCTTCATAAAACGGTTCTCTTCTGAGAAAAAGTTATCGGGAATCATACGCCCTACTCGAAAACATGGCGGCCAATACTTATCAACTGCCATCTTACAGAAGACGAAGTGGGGGTCTACTCTAGCTGGACGCAGTTTCGTCGATAAAGGCCCACATCGACGCTTTATCTTAGCAAATTCAGAATTTATCCAGGTCAGCCAATGTTAGCACGCTAGGGGCGTCTACACCACAGCAATCGACAACAGCAGACATTTGTACGTGGTGTGGCGAATTCGGCCATCCCAGTGATGAATGTGCCTCCAACCCGGAGTCGATTAATTACGTGGGAAATTTCCAGAGAAACCCAGAAAATCAGTATAGAAATAACTACAACCCAAACTGGAGAAATCATCCCAACTTCTCATGGAACAACCAAACGAGGCTGAATCAACCGCTTGGATTCTTGCAGCAGCCCCCACAGCAACAGCCTGCAAGACCAATGCAGTTCAATCCACCACCGTGAGAAAAGAAGAAATCTTATCTGGAAAACCTCTTTTTGCAATTCATGCAATCCCAGATCATGACGAACAAGAACTTAGAAGCTCAGATAGGCAAACTGGCCTCAGCCCTGAACAACCAACCTCAAGGTTCGTTGCCGAGCAACACCGAGCAAAACCCGAAAGGAAAAGGCAAGGAACAGGTCCAGGCAGTCACATTGCGTAGTAGAAAGCAATTACCCGATGCAACTTCACAAGAATCAGTAACTAAACCCACTAATCCTCTGATTCAGCAGTCACAGGAGCCAGAAGAACCAGTTACTACCCAAGGCTGCCTCCTCCATTTCCTCAGAGATTCGAAAAGACTAAAAAGGAGGGTCAATTCAAAAAGTTCTTAGAGGTATTAAAGCAGCTGCATATTAATATACCTCTCGTCGAAGCCTTAGAACATATGCCTAGCTACGCCAAATTCATGAAAGACGTGCTATCAAGGAAAAGGCGGTTGACAGAATTTAAAACAATGGCATTAACAGAGGAAATCAGTGTGAGGGTGCAGAGGAAGCTCCTCCTAAACTCAAGGACCCAGGGAGTTTTACCATCCCGTGCACGATTGGAGACCAATACTTTGGAAGAGCCCTTTGCGACTTGGGAGCCAGTATTAATCTCATGCCCAAGTCCATTTTCAGAAAATTAGGCCTCGAGGAAGCCCAACCTACGACAGTGATGCTACAACTGGCGAATCGATCCATCACATATACGGAAGGTATTATTGAGGATGTCCTTGTCAAGGTGGACAAGTTCATCTTTCCAACTGATTTTATTATCCTGGACTATGAAGAGGATCGAAATGTGCCAATTATTCTCGGTTGGCCTATCCTCACAACGGGCAACGCGATAATCAATGTTCGAGCCGGAGAATTAACCATGCAAGTGCAAAATGAAAAGGTTATGTTCAACGTGCTCAAGTCTTTACAGAGCCCAACTGATTCAGAGGATTGCTTAAGGATAGATATGAGCAATTTAAAGGTTCAAAATCTTCCCTAGACTGGTATTGAAAAGGACCCAGAGGAGATTGCAACTAGGGGCTGCAAGTTATCTGCTTATGCTAAAGACCGACTCGTTGGTCACATCGGGCTTGAATGACTGACTAAGCCGGTGGAAAGCCAGGACATGGAAATTAAAGCCAATAATGGAATAGAAGGGGTTACAATTGATAAACCTGGACATTTTCATATTCGAAGACCCCTATCTCATCTGCCGGGAGGTCAAATCTGGCACAACCTAATGGACCGATGGTCTAAGCTTAGAACTGAACCTCAAAATTGTAGTCCGAATGGACGGGAGTGCGAGGCGGTGAAATTAAAAGCAGATTGAACAGCAGGAACATCGAGATGAGGACGTTAAGCTTAGCTCTGAATGGGAGGCAACCCATTGCTTAGTTTCAATTTGATTTGCAATTTTGTTTTTGTTTTTGGTTTTCATTTTTATTTTCAGGAAAATAATTTGGAGCATAATTTCATAAAGATCATGCTTGGAAGCATCCAGGAAAAATTGCGAAAAAATTGATGAAAAAAATGGTGCCTAGGCGCCACATGAGGGTGCCCCGACGCCATGAGGAACACCCCAAAGAACACGGGAGCCCTAGCGCCGGGTCGTGGACAGCGCGACCCGGATGCCCTATAAAGCATGGGGTTAGGGTTCTAAACCCTAAACCCCATGCCCCGGCGCCAAAACTCCCCATTTCTCATTTCCAAACATTCCCACCTAGATTTCAAGCCATTTTAACTCAAATCCAACTGCATTTCATCAAGGATTCATCCTCCCATTCCATCCATTCCAACCATTCCATTTTCATTCTTTTTCCCCTTTGCTTAGATCCACTCAAATCCATTCAAAACTCCAGTATTTCATCACCAAATCCTAAGCCTAACACCTACATTGAGGTTCCACTCACTTTCCCATTCATTTGGGCTCCATTTGGAGCCCCATCATCTTCTCTTTTCCGTCCGGCGCCGGAAACCGACTGACAGCAGATCGGCGCCTAGGCGCCGATAACCCCCTCCCCGGCGCCAGTGCAGAAGCAAGGCAGTTTCAGAATTTCAGGCAGAAAGCTTTGTGGGTAAAAATTTCTCCATTTTTGATACATTCCAAGTTCTTTGAAGTGATTTGATAACTGTTTGAGTGGAATATTGGAGTGGATTGGTGAATTTTTGTGGATTGATTTGCTTGGGGTTGGTTTGGTGCTCATTTGGCATTGGTGGTTGGTTTGTGGAGGTTGAACGGTGATTTCTTTTGGCGCATTTTTGGAACTTGGCTTGTGGTGTATTGGATTTTGGATTGCCTGGTTGTGTTGGATTTTTATTTGCAAGGACCGTTTGGGACTACTTGTGTGGGACATGGCGTCATCATCCTCTGCCAAAAGGAAGAAAGTGCAGGAACCTGTGGACTTCGATGTAAACAGATTTGTGTCAGCCAAGGCCTTCAAGCGCTACACAGACGCGCTCCAGAAAAGGCATCTAATTCCGGAGAGAGGAATCAAGATAGATGAGTTCTCCGACGCTCCACTCCTTAACTTGCATGCTCGAGGTTGGCGGCAGTTCGTGGCACAACCCCCGCCCGCTATTACTCTTGTGGTCATGGAGTTCTATGTCAACACAATGGAACATGAGGAGGGGCGGGTGAAAGTCAGAGGTAAGATTGTCCCTTTTCATGCGGAGGCGATCAACGCCTACTATGGGTTCACGCCTTTTCCTCACCCAGATGAGTACGAGGTATTTCTGGAGGGCGAAGACCGAGATACTGACTCCATCACAAGGCCATTTTGCCAGAGGCCACCAGTTTGGAAGTCAACGGGCAGGCAGCTAACCTCTTTCAAGCGGAGCGACATGCTGTCTCACGGGAGGATGATTTTTTGCTTCATCTCGATCCGGATGATGTCGCCAACCCACGTCAACGAGGTGACGATGGATAGAGTGCTGCTTCTCCATGCCATCTATAGTGGGTCGACGATCGATGTCGAGAGGCTGGTATACCATCAGATCTGCGCCTGTGCGACCACACCCCGGGGCAGCTATTTCTTTCCATCCCTCATCATTGGACTCTGCAAGCAGGCCAACGTCAGATGGCAGCCGACGGAGGAGGTCCTGAACTGTCAGGCCATCATAGACGACCTCTCCTACCGTACCCGGCCCTGTGTTCGGACCGCCACCACGCACCCCAGAGCGGCTCCACCTGCAGTGTGTCCATCCTCGTTGTCGCTATCCACGGTTGAGCGGCTAACCAACCTAGAGAATTTGGTTACCGCCCAAGCCAGGTACCAGCGGCAACATGACCGGGCAATGGGGGCCTACCTACGGCAGATAATGGAGGACTGCCAAATCGACATCTCCACCCTCCTGCCCTTCCCACCGACGCTACCCGAGGTCTGAGCCTACTTCGGGCAGCAGTCCCAACCCCAGCCCGACGACAGTGACGACGAGGACGCAATAAAGTCCGATTCATGAGGGATCCCAGTTCTTTCATTTTATTTTTCTTTAATTTTATTTTTTCTTTTCATTGTATTTTCATTATTAGTTCATTTTAGGTCATCATGCATTGAGGACAATGCATCTCTCAAGTTTGGGGGGTGTATAATTCTCAACCATAGGTTAGTTTTGCATATTTTATTTTATGTGAGTTTTTCAACTTTTCATATTTTATTTTATGTTGCATGAATGTCAATTCTAGTTAATGAAAGTTGTCTTTGTTTCAATCAATCTTATTGTGAAAATGTTCAAGGTTGTGATTAATTTTGACTTGAAATTGAATTCATGAAAGAATGGGTTATTCAGACTAAAAACCAAGTATAAAAGTAGGTTGAAATTAACATGTGAAAGAATTAAAAGGAATTTTATAATGCATTGTTCTAATTCAATAACAGGCATATCTTTCAAATCGAGATGATGAGAATTGAATTAAATAAATGCTGGCCAAGTACTTTAATAGGTTCAGAAATGATATTATTTCACAAGAATTACTCAAACATGTTCAGTACCCCTAACAAGGCATCAAAAAAATAAAGAGGGTGGTTGACCTAAGCTGAGTAACCGGGACTTGGCATCAACAAATGGCAAGGTTCGTGTAAAAAGCAATGAAAAATCATAGTAATAATGCTTTAAAATCAAAATTCTCCCTAGATACCCTGAAATATGGTGAGAGGAGCCAAAAAAGAAGAAGAAGAGAGATCTCCAGATATCTTGAAATATGGTGAGGAGAATTTTCGCAATAAGTTTGGGGGGAAAAAGGGACGTGCAGTTGGTAAAAATTGAAACCAGTGATTTATTACCATTTGTTGTGACCAGTGTATTCAGCTTAATCCTTGGTTTGCTTGTGTTCATTAATTTTCTAACCAGTTTTCTGATCAAATGGAAGATTAATGTGTTGAATATGACTTTGCACTATGGAATCTTAGCATCCACATGTAACTTGGTTTGAAAATGAAAATACATGTCTTGTTTGTGTAAGGAAGGGTTTTTCAAGTTAAATTAATTTGGACCTTGTGAAATGGATAAGTGGATTGATCAAAGCATAGCAGGAAGCAAACGGAGTTGACAGAGTCTGCATGCATTCATTGACTTATTAATTCATTGATTCATTGATTCATTTAGTCATACTGTTTGCATGTGTTGCTCGAGGACTAGCAACATTTAAGTTTGGGGGTGTGATAACTCGTATTTTTACGAGTTATCATGGCCCATTTCGGACTTGTTCTGTGCGTTAGTTCGAGAGATTAGGTTCAATTTGTATCCATTTAACTTAATTTTCACTCGCTTTGCATTTTAGGAACATTATTTAGTTTTTAGGCATTTTTAGCATTATTTAGGCATTTTTAGTTCATTTACTTAGTTTTTCCATCTTTTCCTGGAAGGACGGGACATATGAAGGCAAAGCGGGCAAGTCGAATGCAGATTGAGACAAGTCAGAGGCAGGTGGTTGGCGCCCAGGCGCCACCCTATGTGCCTTGGCCATTTTTCAGACAAAGTTCAGAAGTTTCTGAAGCCACTACTTCTAAGGAGTTGGCGCCTAGGCGCCAGGCATGATCAACCATAATGTTTCAAGGAGAAGCTCCAAGCCATGAAAGTGCAAGGAGTTAGCGCCTAGGCACCAAAGCATGGACTCCTAGGGTTTACAGAATGTGTCCAAGTTGCCCAACACACAGAGAGTTGGCGCCTAGGCGCCAATACGCATCCATACGCGCAAATTTCAATGTGTAAGCTGCGTAAAGGGACTTTGTAAATAGTTCCTAAGGAGTTCGCGCGTGAGAGGAGAAGAGGGAGAGCCTAGAAACGAATTGCCAAGCAAGAGAAAGAGGAAATCAAGATCAAAGCCCGGATTGAAGAGAGGATTCAACCCCGTTGGTGGAAACCGCCGAAAAATAGTTTTTTCTATTTCTTTCCACTTTTCTTTCTCTGCTTTCAAGGATACTTTTTACATGGATGTATAGGATATTGAAACCATGTCTTTGAACTAAACTTCCTTTAGATGGATAGTTAGAATGATTTGAATTCTAAACTATATCGTTTCTTGGTTCTTAGAATATTCAAGAATGAATATTTGATTTTATATATGACTATGTATGATTTACCTTTGCATGTGTGGATTTAATGCTTTTTACAAGATTAGCTACCTTGTAAGATGATTTAATTGCTTGATTTATCCTTGGAAGAGGAAAATCTCTGCTAGATCCATGTGCAAGGCATAGGTTTCTACCTTTGTGTAAGGGGAGTTGTTTAATGGATAGGAATATACCGTTAAATCCTCTATAGTCGTTATAAAGCTTATGAACTTATCAATTTTACTTTATTTAATGGCATGGGAACATAGTAATTAAATCGGGTGTAATTAGCTTTATCTAATGTTGGAAGACATATATAAAGGTACATGAACTTGGGCTAGTAAATCCATATGCAATCCAATTAAAAAGAACCAAAGCAATATAGTTTAGATTCAAGGATTCCAAGCTATCCATCTGCCATCCCTAATCAGTAACTCGTTTCTAGTATCCAGTAGTTTCGCAACTCTACTCTAATTTCTCATTGCAGTCATTAGTTCTAGTTAAATCATAAACTCAGAATTTTCACCCATCGAAAGAAGTCAAACTAATTAATAATTCCGGTTAACAATTCCTCGTGGGAACGATACTTTACTCACTCTTTATTACTTGACACGACATGTATACTTGCGTAAATAGCGAGCATTTTAGTTGACATATACGCAGCTCGTCAGATATGAATCCCCATATGTTGAATTATGAATGAATGTTATGTGTTTACCCTAAATATGGGATTAAAACACAATATGGATGAATGATATGATGCACAAGTGCATGTTGTGTATGTATGATCGACTTGAAAATCCAAGTTGATTATGCATGATATGGATTATGGGATTGGAAAACTAAGTGAATGCAAGCAAATGGATTATTATGAATGCAATGCTATGTTGATGTATAGGCAAGGACAAAGAGATAAGCGAGACAGAAAGCTAAGCAAGCAAGGTAAGCAAGCAGTTTTCTAAATGTTTTATTTTATCAAATGTGATAAAATGTTTATTAATGATATTCTAACTGTCTAAATGAGTTAGCAAATGAATGATTTCAATTCTTTCTAAGTTGTTTAAGGATGACCATTCCTTATCTAAATGTGTATTGAAATGTTATTTCTAATGGAATAAATAAATTGCTTACTGTTTCGCAATTATTTATGACAAATGATGAATCATGGGTTTATGAATGAAAAATCATGCTAGCATATCAAAGTTCATGTTTATGAAAGAACGCATGTGCACAAGAGCATGAGGTCCACCTCAAAGGTGTAAGCCCCTTTGGTGCGGCCAAGTCGCTAAGAGAAGGTGTCGGGTCGGCGGCGCCTCCCTGGAATGGGAGAGAGGATGAAAGTGGATGGTTGCCTAGCTGGCTTCTATCCAAAGGAATGTCATGGTTTTAAATGATGCATCGCATTGTTTATGACATACCCTAGATGGGTATAAGAAGCATGTTTTAAGATATACCCTTGAGTGGGTATAATGTGGCTTTCCAAGTTATTTTTAATGAAAATGAATTGCCTGAAAACCTTATAGCTTGCTTATTGAGTTTCAACTCATAGTTTTATTTTTCAAATCCTAAAGACAGGTGAAGGGACAAACCATGCAAGGAGCAGAGGTGGAGATTCAAGAAAATATGAATTTCTATAAGTTACATGTGTATGAATTTTATGAATCGTATGTTATATGAATGTTAACATTAAATTGCGGTTTAATGTTGTACAAGAATTTATGTGGTGATGTTGACTATAAATAGCGAAAAAGATTTATGGTCATATGTTAAGGTATGAGTTAGCATGAAATGACTAAGTATGGAATTTATAAGATCATATGTGTATATTTCAAATGGAATAATGACCTAAAAAGGCATATGATGGAAATGGAATGTATGAAATAATATAAACTCCTAAGAAGTTAGGATAAAATGGATAAATATTCAATAAGCCCATCGTGTGACAGGGCAACAATCCTAATCACGTTTACCAATCGATAGATCTTGGAGTAAAGTTGTGACGCTCAGACTAGGGCGCCACATTAGTACTTAAACGATTCTCAAATTAAGTTGTTAATCACCAAAACACGGATTGTGCTTAATTTGCCTCAAGTTCCAACAATCTCCTCCTTTTGGTCGATTAACAAAACCAATTTGAGATAAACCTTTCATTTTTGTCATCAAAGAGACATTTCATTTTGGGGGTAACATTTTAAATGAATTTGGTTGTTTATCATGTTTGTTACACAATATTTCATACGGTCGATTCAATTTAAGTCAGAACAATTCAATCAAACAGTTCAATTTCATTCATATAACAAAAGAGATTTTCATTCAATGCAAGAAATGTAAAACATACAAAAATGATTCAAGTGTTTACATACTACCAACCAAAAATGTCATAGTAATCTCTCTCTCTCTCTCCCCTTTTTTTTCAAGACATCAAAAAGGTATATATGGAAAGCGAGACTTATGAAATTAAAAAGCCGAAATGGGATAGGTAATGGGATGACATGGAGGGATAGGACGGGTACAGGCTGATGAGAATGGGGACAATGGAACATGAACGGTGGGTTCAGCTCTGACCGACTCACCCCAATATGGGCCAAAGTCTGGGAGGCTAGGAATGGGTCTATCGCAACTACTGACCGAGGCAAGTTGGTACTTTATCACTGTCATCTCTTGATCCAACTTATCTTGTCGGCCATGCATTTCCTTCAAAGAAATGTTTATGTTCCCCAACTCTTGTGATATCCAGCTCTCCATCTGTGTTAGATATTCTAAGATAGCCTTAGATGCGGACGGTTGTTATGGGGATCGGGCGAATGCCCGCGATCCATGAGGAGAACATGATCCATGTGATGCAGGTGATACGGGAGTGGGAGGTGCTGGAGGTGGAGATGGAATGAGATCATGTCTGGGGATATCCTTGTTGGTCCCGAGTTTATAACAATTACCCAAGAGGGGAGGGGTGAATTGGGTATTTAAAAATTTAAAGCTTTAATTAGAGATTTTATTTTGATTTAGTTTAAACCCCTTTAATGAAACAAATAGAAAGTAATAAGATAATGAAAGCGAAAATGAAAAACAATAGATAAGATTTATAGTGGTTCGGGCAACCTTTCCCTACTCCACTCTTCCAAGCTCACACTCCCTTGTGACTTGGGTTCCACTATGTATTCCGCGAATACAACTAGAGTCTCTGTTCTCTTCTAGATTCTAGCTCTAGGGGGCATAAACAACCAGAGCCTCCGCTCTCTTCTAGATTCTAGCTCTAGGGGGCGTGTATAACAAGCAACACAAGTAAGTGATGAGTTACACTCCAATAACAACCCTACTTGCTATATCTTGGTTTGAAACACCAAACTCAAACCAAGCACCAAAATCAAATAACAAGATGTAATAGAAGAAATCTACACTTTACAGATTTGTGTAGCAAGTTTCGACTCGAGGAAGAATCTCTAGAAGCAACGAATCATATTGCGTTGAAGCAAACAGCAACTTTGAAGCTTGTTCTTCCTTTGAAAGTGTATAGATCACTCAATTGTAGAGAAAAGTGGATTGAAACTCTTAGTAGTACTTCTTTCCTCTTTGTCAGCTCTATCTTATATGTATCCACGTTTACTTGAGTGTCTATATATAGAGGAGGGAGAATTTTGAACGTTATAGAGTTGGTTGGCGCGTAATAAATGTTCCAATGTTCAAAAATTCGAACGTTACGTCTCCAAGTCCCAGGTGGAGTCGACTCTGTGTGCGACTTCACCCAAGTCGCATGCTGGAGTCGACTTCGTGTGCGACTTCAGCTATTCTTCAGTTTCCAAGTCTGTCTTCTGGGTCGACTTGATTTGAGACTTGGCTTCAAGTCGATCTTGGAGTCGACTTGGGGTGCGACTTGGCTATTTCCTTGTGCCAATTCAGTTTTGATCTTTGTTGAAGTGTCTCTTGCTTGCTTTAAACTTGAATTAGTCTTCATATACTCAAGTTTGAGAAACTTGAGTTGTCTTCATCTTTTATTTGACTCAAGTTTATCTTGAAGTGGACTTGTGCTTTGACTTGAGCTTGAAAAACTGTCTTATCATGTTGAAGTTGATGCTAGAGTCGACTTTGCCTGCGACTTCACCCAAGTCGCATGTGGAGTCGACTTCGGTTGCGACTTCAAAAAGTTTTGCTACTTGATTCAACGCTGGAGGAAAGTTGCTGCTTGAAGTCGATACTGGAGTCGACTTCGTCTGCGACTTCACCCAAGTCGCAAGTGGAGTCGAATTTGTCTGCGACTTCAGTTGTTCTGTCTTCCAAAATCAACGCTGGAAGGGAAATGCTGCTCCAAGTTGATTCTCGGGTAGACTTCGTCTGCGACTTGGCCTCAAGTTACAAATAGAGTCGACTTCATCTGCGACTTCGGATGTTCAAATCTCCAATTTCAACGCTGTAAAAAAATGCCTGTTTAAGTCGCTTGTGGAGTCGACTTCGGGATCGACTTCGCCTAAGTCGGAGTCGGAGTCGACTTGATGACCGACTTGGTTTGATTTTTCATTCCTTAAAGATATTCACAAAACTCATTAATAATCATAACGTACTCAAATTTGTATTTGTTAATCATCGAAACTTGTGCTTTGGTCAATTTGTTTTTCGATTCATCTATTGTTTCCAACAATCTCCCCCTTTTTGATGATTGACAAAACTAATTTGAGTTTGTACCTTTCAAAGATGTCATATTTATTATACTTTGTTCAAATATTCAAATAACTTCCAAAACATAGCATAAAACAAAGTAAACAGATAATTTCCAAAATAGAGCAAACTTAATCAGAGCATAGAACAGATCATAATTCAAACTTTTTCACATTAGCATAATTCATACAGATTACAGTGCAAAGTAAAAAGAAACCTATATACAAGCTACCTAACCAAAAACTTGAAAATCTAAATTTAACTCTTATCTCCTAAAAGTCAACCAAACCTATCATATCTCTCCCTTTTTGTCAATCAGTCAAAATAAGAGTCAATTACCAAAGATTTGGTGAATTGAAACTTGGAAATGGGATATGAATTTTGGGTAGGTTTGATAGGTCGAATATGGGTAGAAGAATAAAAGGATGAAACGGGTGCTGGGGTAGCATCTCGATGAACTGATCCGGTATCAAACGGATCTAGTTCGGGTATGGGATTATTTCGATGATGCCCGGATGCCAGGTGGTAGCGAATGGTTCGAAGATCCCGATCCATACGATCTTGGCGTGAATGCATATCTGTTATGGCATTTTGGACCCCGACAATTTGGCTAGTTAATCGGTCCTCTAGCTGCTCAAGATGGACTCGAATGGCATTCACCGAAGTGTCCCATGATGGGGGATGTGGCGCAAGATCTGGAATTTATGAACCATGAGGTGAGCAAGAGCCGTGCGACACGGCTGAGGTTGGCTCCTCCGGAGCAGGTTGCTCACCCTCTGGTGGCGAGGGCTGCTCCCCCTGACTTTGTGCATCCTCAGCTTCCTCTTGAGCTGGTTTGCCCATTCTTTCTTGTATTTTCTCTGCTCTAAAGTGCTCCACATTGATTTTCATGCGTTGGAGCAGGGCTTTGTTGATGGCATTCGTTGATTTCATAACTTCAAGTGGTTCACCGTCGATGTCAACCCCATAGAATTCCAGAATCCTTATGATCCATGTCCCATATGGAAGAACCCCTCGTGGGTTGTCCTTCCTCGAGGCTAATGCTTCCAGAAATAGTCGCGATATGCTGACCTTGACTTTATTCGCGACTTTCCAAAGAATTCCCGCCTCCTGCGGGTTCAGCTGGTTTCTTCCACCACCCTTTGGATAGATGCGGTGGGCGATGAGTAGCCTAAGGACCCTTAGCTTTGGGGATAGGTCCATGTAGTGCAGAAATTTAACTTCTGGATGATATTTGTTGCTCCGTGTTAATTGATTATACATCTGATCCAGGGTTAGATCCTCAGGAAGCTGCCCTTCTTCATATGGTACATGTAGGATTCTTCCTATTTTCATCAATGCATTTCCTAGACTTGCTGTTCTCACAGTTCCTAAGAACATTTCTACTCCTTTTACATATGTGTTAAAGGAGTTATCATCCCATAAGTAGTAGAATATCCTAGTCAAGTCAGGATATACTCTGTCATCTGCTTTCAACAAACTAGTCCAGCCTTGGAAATCTAACAATTCTTCAATTCCAAATTCATAATCGCTCAAGAACTTAAAGTCTATAATTTTAGGAATGAATATCTTCCGTTCATAGAACGATTTATAGAATCGGCTGTGCTGCAATTCAGTCTTGAAATATGTCGTAGGCATCTTCAAGACTTGACCTTTGGTAGTGGGAGTCCTTCTTCTCCTATCTCCTGTATCAGTACTTCTAGTTTGATTTTCGGACCCTTGAGCTCCTGTTGTAGATGGGGTAGCAGTCTGAAATCTAACCCTTTGACTTGTTGAAGTTGAAGGTTCTTCCCTGACCCATTTTGCAGAAGTTCTCTGCCTCCTGGGAATTTCCTGCTCTGTGGCTGATTCAGAAGGCCTAGGTATAGGCCTTAGAGATGGTTTAGATACCGCTAGCTTGGCAAGTCAAGATTTAGGAGCCATTTGAGATGGATTTTGAGATTTAAGAGAGGAATGGAGAGATTAATGGAGAGAACCGAGAGAGAGCAGGGAGAGAGAGAGAGATGAAGACAAATAGAGAGAGCTGAGAGAGAAAGGGAATGCCGGAGATTCGGAGAAATGCCGGAGGAAGGAGAAAATGAGGGAGAAAATAAGGTTGCCGGCCGGGAAGAAATGAGAGGAGAGAGAAGAAGAAAGAAAAAAAAAAGAGAGAAAAGATGGAAGTCCGACGGTCGCCCGCGCGGAGTCGACTTTGCCCTAGGCGAAGTCGACTTCGCCTCAGAGGCGGAGTCGACTTTAGTGGAGTCGACTTGGCTTCCTCGGAGTCGACTTCACTATCGACTTGAACTTTTTAGGTTTGATTTTCCTGTCTAATTGTTCATAATTTAATTCAATCATCCCCATTTCATTTCTAATTTTGTAGAATGGTTCCTTTACTAAAGGTTTGGTGAATATATCTGCAATTTGATCCTCAGTTTTCACATATTCCAAACAAACATCATGATTTTCAACATGTTCACGAATAAAATGATGTCTTACATCTATGTGTTTGGTTCTTGAATGCAATACTGGATTTTTAGTTAAAGGAATTGCACTCATATTGTCACATTTAATTAGAATGTTATAATAATCAATACCATAGTCTTTCAATTCTTGTTTCATCCAAAGTAGTTGGGCACAACAACTCCGGGCGGCTACATATTCGGCTTCTGCCGTAGATAAAGCAACACTAGTTTGTTTCCTTGAATACCATGAAACCAACATATTTCCAAGAAATTGACAAGTTCCACTAGTACTCTTTCTATCTACTTTGTAACCGGAAAAATCTGCATCTGAGTAGCCGATTAAGTCAAATGTTGACCCCTTTGGATACCATAGTCCAAGATTAGTGATATTTATCAAATATTTTAAAATTTTTTTTACAACTAATAAATGTGATTCTTTAGGACATGCTTGGAATCTGGAACACATACATACACTGAAAAGAATATCCAGTCTAGAAGCAGTTAAATATAACAATGATCCTATCATACTTCTATAAAGCTTTTGATCGATACATTTACCGTTTTCGTCCGTGTCGATCTTGATTATTGAACTTATTGGAATATTTGCTCTTTTGCTAGTTTGCATTCCAAATTTCTTTAGCTTTTCTTTGACGTACTTGGACTGATTTATGAATATTTCTTCGCTTTGTTGCTTGATTTGCAATCCAAGGAAGAAATTTAATTCTCCCATTATGCTCATTTCAAATTCGCTCTACAAAATCTTAGAAAATTCTTGGCACAGATTTTCATCAGTAGCACCAAATATTATGTCATCTACATAGATTTGCACAATTAAAATATTTTTACTTTTGTACTTGATGAATAAAGTAGTATCAACTTTTCCTCTTTGAAATTTATGATCAATCAAAAATCTATTTAACCTTTCATACCAAGCTCGTGGAGCTTGTTTCAGTTCATATAATGCTTTGATCAGCTTATAAACATATTTTGATTGATCCTTTTCTTTAAATCCGGGGGGTTGTTCAACATATACTTCTTCGTTCAAGTACCCATTCAAAAATGCGCTTTTCACATCCATTTGAAATAATTTGAAATTTATGTGAGAAGCAAATGCTAGTAAAATGCGTAGGCTTCTAATCTAGCCACAGGTGCATATGATTCTTCAAAATCAATCCCTTCTTCCTGGGAATACCCTTTGGCTACTAGTCTAGCTTTGTTTCTAATTACAAGTCCGCTTTCGTCCAATTTGTTCCTAAATACCCATTTGGTACCAATAATGGTATAATCATTTGGTCTAGGAACTAAATGTCATACTATTTGTTTCAAATTGATTTAGCTCTTCTTGCATTGCAATAACCCAGTTTTTCATCATTAAGAGCTTGTTCAATGGTGGTTGGTTCAATTTTTGACACAAATGCATATTGTCTACAAATATTTTGTTTTGATCTCCTAGTTTTTACTCCTTCATAAATATTTCCAATGACTTGCTCAATTGGATGGACATTTTTGAATTTTAAATCAATTGGAGGTTTGTAGGAGTCATTACCTTCACTTACCTCTTCTTCCATGGAGTTTTCTGGCTTGAGCTCGGTTTCCCTTTGTTGTTCTTGTTGTTTTGCTTTTGTATCATCTGCATCACTTAGTTCATCCTCCTTTCTCGGAGTTTGGTTAAATTCATCAAAAACAACATGTATTGATTCTTCTACTATTTGATTTCTTTTGTTGAAAATCCTATATGCTTTGCTATTTGATGAATAACCTAAGAAAATAGCTTCATCAATTTTGGCATCTAATTTTCCCAAATTTGTTTTTCCATTATTTAACACATAACAAGTGCACCCAAAAGTATGGAAATATGATATGTTTGGTTTTTTGCCTTTCCAAAGTTCATATGGGGTCTTTTTCAATATCGTTCTAATGGTAACTCGGTTTAATACGTGACAAGATGTACTTACAGCTTCACCCCAAAATTTTTTGGACAATTTACTCTCATTTAGCATGGTTCTAGCCATTTCTTGTATTGTCTGGTTTTTCCTTTCAACAACTCCATTTTGTTGAGGAGTTCTGGGTGTGCAGAAAATGTATGGTGAATTCCTTTTTCATTGCAAAATTCTATGAATCGATTATTTTCAAATTCACCACCATGATCACTTCTAATGGAAATGATTGAACTTTGTGTTTCATTTTGCACCAAATTTGAAAACGTGACAAACATAGAAAATGCTTTATCTTTGCTAGCTAAGAGTATAATCCAAGTAAATCTTGAAAAATTATCAACAATTACATACACATACTTTTTCCCACCAAGAGTTAAAATGTCTGATGACCCATAAAGATCCATATGTAGCAACTCAAGTGGTCTAGTTGTTGAAATTTCCTTTTTGGTAGAAAATGATATTTTGGATTGTTTAGATAGTTGACAAGCTTTACAAATCTTATCCTTGTCATATTTGAGCTTTGGTAACCCTTGTACTAGATTCTTTTTCCACAATATTTTAATATTCGACATATTCATATGTCCAAGCCTTGTATGCCATATCCATGGATCATTTTCTATGGCTATTAGACATTTCCCTTCTAGTTCATTAAGGCAAACCAAATATATATTTCCATATCTTTTGCCACTAAATACTATGTGTTCATCATCAAAAACATTACATATAGAGGATTCAAATACAACTCTATATCCTTTATCACATAATTGACTAATACTCATTAGGTTGTGTTTGAGTCCTTCAACAAATAGTACATCTTCAATACATGCATTTGAAATACCATAAATATTTCCTTTACCTTTTATTTTACCTTTTTCATTATTTCCGAAAGCTACTGTTCCTTCATTATGTGGGTTGATCTTATGGAACAGTCTTTTTTCTTCTGTCATATATCTTGAGCAACCATTATCCAAAAACCATATGTTATTGGCCTTAGCTTTGAGACAAACCTGCAAAAATTAAGTCAAGTGGAGCTCATCCTTTTGGTACCCATTTTATGGGTCCATTTGGGTTAGTTATCCTTTGGAGTCTATGTTGGTATACTTTTGAAGCCATAAATTCAATGCTTTTCTGCATCCAAACCAATTTTGCACCAAGGTTTTGCAATTTTCTCAATTTGCATTGATAAACCTTGTGTCCTAACTTATTGCAAAAATTACAAGCTCCCGGAAGTCTAGAAATAGGAAGCCATTTGGTAATTTGTTCATCGGTTGGTCTTTTGGTCCAAACTACTTAATTTATCTTAGGTTTAGTATAAATGGGTTTAGCGTTGTTTCTCGGAGCATTAGATTTTTCTTGCTCAAATGTATTATACCCAAGTCCTTTCTTGCAAGTTTGGGTTGTCATTTTTAAGAACATTTTCACATTTTCTCCTGGATTAGAAAACTTGACAAGCGATTCATTTAATGATTCATTTTCCTTTTTGAGTTTCTCTAACTCAACTTCCAAGGTATTCTTTTCACTTTTTAATTTATCTATTTTTTCAGCAAGTTTACAATTCACAATTATTACTGCATCACATTGTCTTTTCTTTATTGTAAACTTGTTTCCTAATTTCTTTATTTTCTCATATAATGAATCATAGGCTTGTTGAAGTTCTTCCAATTCAGTACATTTGATGCATTCATTTGTGGAAGAAAAAATTGAAATAGATTTTTGTTTGGAGGTTACCTCTTGACTACTTGTGCAGTTTGTTGAAGTAACTTGATCCTTCAAGATTTCCGTGGCTGCAAAACATATGTCAGAATTTGCTATGCAACAAATTCTTGCACAATCTACTTCACATTCTTCATTTGAAGAGCTACATGTTGTAGATTCCTCTTCATTTACTACATGCCTCTTCCTTTGTTTCTTTGAAATTTTCTGTTGTCGCCTCGATCTTTTCTTTGCTCCTTTGCTTTATTTTCTTTGGGCGTTGGGCATTGGGCTTGCATGTGCCCCGAACCACCACACCGGTAACATTTTATTGTTTCTTTCTTTTTCTCTTTAGAATTTCTTTCTTTAAAGTTTCTGAAATTTCTACCTTTCCTTACAAATTTTCTGAATCGTTTTGTAAGTAAGGCAATTTCATCGTCATTTTGAGATGATGAGGTGGTGTCATCCGAGTCTTGTGCAGCTTTCAAGGCGATGACTCTTTTGCCTTTGTGGTGATTCTCGTTTCTTTTCTTGATTAGCTCATGTGACATCAGCGAGCTAATAAGATCTTCCAATTTCAATGTGTTTAGGTCCTTGGCTTCTTCTATTGCCGTGATTTTTGGAGTCCATGATTCAGGTAGTGCCCTCAGAATCTTCATGACCTGCTCAGATTCAGAAATTGCTTTTCCTAGCCCTTTCAAGGTGTTAGTAATCTTAGAAAATCTAGCAAACATTTCAGAAATATTTTCTATTTCTAACATTCTAAAGTTTTCCAATTCTCCAATCAAAATATTTCTCCTTGTCCCTTGGACTTGAGAAGTTCCTTCATAGATAGATGTTAGTGTATCCCATATCTCTTTGGCAGTTAAACAAGAGGATACTCTATCATATTCGGAAGTCGTAAGAGTACAAATAATGAATTCATAGCCTTGGCATTGCTCTTTACAATTTTCACTTCCTCATCGGTCCATTTGGAAGATCTTTCATCATTAGGCAAAGTCACACCGTCTTGGATTGCAATCCAAGAGTCCATATCTGTAGCCATGATGAGTTGTTTCATACGTAGCTTCCAATATCCAAAATTGTTCAATCAAACAAAGGTGGCCTAGAAAAGGATTGGCCTTCGACAAATGCGGGAACGGAAATGGATTGGGATGCCATATCAATAGATCTTTTTGGTAAAACTCAAAGACCTGCTCTGATACCACTTGTTGGTCCCGAGATTATGGCAATTACCCAAGAGGGGAGGGGTGAATTGGGTATTTAAAAATTTAAAGCTTTAATTAGAGATTTTACCCTGATTTAGTTTAAACCCCTTTAATGAAACAATTAGAAAGTAATAAGATAATGAAAGCGAAAACGAAAAATAATAGACAAGATTTATAGTGGTTCGGGCAACCTTTTCCTACTCCACTCTTCCAAGCTCACACTCCCTTGTGACTTGGGTTCCACTATGTATTCCGCGAATACAACTAGAGTCTCCACTCTCTTCTAGATTCTAGCTCTAGGGGGCGTGTCTAACAAGCAACACAAGTAGGTGATGAGTTACACTCCAATCACAACCCTACTTGCTATATCTTGGTTTGAAACACCAAACTCAAACCAAGCACCAAAATCAAATAACAAGATGTAATAGAAGAAATCTACACTTTACAGATTTGTGTAGCAAGTTTCGACTCGAGGAAGAATCTCTAGAAGCAACGAATCATATTGCGTTGAAGCAAACAGCAACTTTGAAGCTTGTTCTTCCTTTGAAAGTGTATAGATCACTCAATTGTAGAGAAAAGTGGATTGAAACTCTTAGTAGTACTTCTTTCCTCTTTGTCAGCTCTATCTTATATGTATCCATGTTTACTTGAGTGTCTATATATAGAGGAGGGAGAATTTTGAACGTTATAGAGTTGGTTGGCGCGTAATAAATGTTCCAATGTTCAAAAATTCGAACGTTACGTCTCCAAGTCCCAGGTGGAGTCGACTCTGTGTGCGACTTCACCCAAGTCGCATGCTGGAGTCGACTTCGTGTGCGACTTCAGCTATTCTTCAGTTTCCAAGTCTGTCTTCTGGGTCGACTTGATTTGAGACTTGGCTTCAAGTCGATCTTGGAGTCGACTTGGGGTGCGACTTGGCTATTTCCTTGTGCCAATTCAGTTTTGATCTTTGTTGAAGTGTCTCTTGCTTGCTTTAAACTTGAATTAGTCTTCATATACTCAAGTTTGAGAAACTTGAGTTGTCTTCATCTTTTATTTGACTCAAGTTTATCTTGAAGTGGACTTGTGCTTTGACTTGAGCTTGAAAAACTGTCTTATCATGTTGAAGTTGATGCTAGAGTCGACTTTGCCTGTGACTTCACCTAAGTCGCATGTGGAGTCAACTTTGGTTGCGACTTCAAAAAGTTTTGCTACTTGATTCAACGCTGGAGGAAAGTTGCTGCTTGAAGTCGATACTGGAGTCGACTTCGTCTGCGACTTCACCCAAGTTGCAAGTGGAGTCGACTTCCTCTACGACTTCAGTTGTTCTATCTTCCAAAATCAACGCTGGAAGGGAAATGCTGCTCCAAGTCAATTCTGGGGTCGACTTCGTCTGCGACTTGGCCTCAAGTCTCAAATGGAGTCGACTTCATCTGCGACTTCGGATGTTCAAATCCCCAATTTCAACGCTGTAAAAAAAATGCCTGTTGAAGTCGCTTGTGGAGTCGACTTTGGGATCGACTTCGCCTAAGTCGAAGTCGGAGTCGACTTGATGACCGACTTGGTTTGATTTTTCATTCCTTAAAGATATTCACAAAACTCATTAATAATCATAACGTACTCAAATTTGTATTTGTTAATCATCGAAACTTGTGCTTTGGTCAATTTGTTTTTCGATTCATCTATTGTTTCCAACAATCCTCCCTCTCAGGATGAGCGTCCGGGACTTCTGGTTGAGCGGGAATGTCTTGGAATTGGTTTTCCACTCACTCTCATAGCCGTTCTACCCCAACCGACTCCACATCAATTTTCATCTAAGTCAGGAGGGCATGATTGATGGCATTGATCAGTTTTAGTACTTCATACAGCTCACCCTCCAAGTCAACGTTGTAATAAGCTAAGATCTTGGTAATCCACGTGCCACATGGTAGAACGCCCAGCGGGTTCTCCTTCTTTAGCTCAAGAGCTTCCAAAAAATAGTTTGGGAAGATTAACCTTGACCTGGTTTGCGACCTTCCATAAGATTTCGGCCTCCTGAGGGTTGAGTTGATTCTAGCCGCTGTCTTTGGGGTAGATGCAACGGGCAATCAGCAGTCGTAGGACCCTTAGTCTTGGGGATAAGTCCATTTAATGTAGAAACTTGACTCCTGGATGGTATTTATTATTGTTTATAAGTTAATTGTACATCTGAGTAAGGGATAGGCCTTCAGGAAGGGGTTCATCATCTCTAGGTACTCCTAGAATGTTGCCGATTCGATCAATGACATTTCTTTTACTGATTCCATGTCCGACCCCCAGATTTATTTCTACTCCCTTGGCATAAGTATTTAAATGCTCCTGATCTCATAGGTAATAAAATAACCTGGTTAGATTAGGGTATATCCTATCATCTACTTTTAACAGCCCGGTCCATCCTTGGAAATCTAGTAATTCCTCTATTCCAAACTTGTACTCTTGCAAGAATTTAAAGTTGATGATTTTGGGCACAAAAGTCTTTCTTTTGTAGAAATGTCGGTAGAACCTGTTGTGTTGACGTTTGATTCTAAAATAGTAAGTCGGCATCTTGAGAACTTGGCCCCGTTGAGTGAGGGTACCCTTTCTCTTTCCACCCAACTCAGAGTTGTCACTAGATTCCACATTCTCCTCTTCTCCGAGTGCAGAGGTGGATGGGTTACCTTTATGAAACCTGACCCATCGACCTGTAGACGTTGTGGCTTCTTCCCATGCTCTCTTGCACGACATCCTTTGCCTATGAGGCACATCCTCCCCCATGTGTGATCTGGATGGTCTGGAGATGGGTAGTTTGTTCGACTTGGATACAACTTTGGTTGACATGGGTTTTGGGTAACTGGATCTTGAAGGTGTAATTGGGTATGAAAGTTTTTGAGAAGAGAATGGGAGAGAATGAGGGAAACGAGAGTGATAATGAGAGAGAGAATGGGAGAGTGAAAGGTGTCCCCACCTCTTGTAGGCGTGGGACAGCCGAAACGACGCCCCCGAAGTAGACTTCGAACCCTAATCAAAGTCGACTTCGCTCATCTGAAGTCGACTTTGGCGAAGTGGACTTGGGATGGGCCGAGTCGACTTGGGTGCGACTTCAATTCAATGCACTTTCTATTTTCTACTCCCCTTATTTAATTGCAAAATTTCATATATCTAATCAATATCAATCAGACTCATATCATTCCTAATTTTGTAAAATGATTCTTTTGCTAATGGTTTGGTAAAAAAATCTGCAATTTGGTCATCAGTTTTAACATGTTCGAATCAAATATCGTGATTTTCAACATGTTCCCTAATGAAATATTGTCTCACATCTATACGTTTCGTTCTAGAATGCACTACTAAATTTTTGGTCAAACATATTGCACTTGTGTTATCGCATCTAATTGGTATATCTTTGTATTCAATTTCATAATCTTTAAGTTTTTGTTTCATCTAAATTAGTTGGGCACAACAGCTCCCGGCGGCAATATATACAGCTTCCGCAGTAGATAAAGCAACACTAGTTTATTTTCTTGAAAATCATATTACCATCATGTTTTCAAAAAACTGACATGTTCCACTAGTACTTTTTCTATCTACTTTATAACTGGCAAAATCCGCATCCTAGTAGCCGATTAGATCAAATGTTGAACCCCTTGGATACCATATAGACCTAGATTAGTAGTGTTGATCAAATATCTAAATTTTTTTTTACAGCTATTAAATGTAATTTTTTGGGACATGATTGAAATCTAGAACATATACAAACACTGAACAAAATATATGGTCTTGATGCAGTTAGATATAATAAAGATCCTATTATGCTTCTATATAGCTTTTGTTCAATTAATTTACCATTTTCATCCTTGTCAATTTTGATGGTTGAACTCATGGGTGTATTTGCTCCTTTGCTATTTTGCATTCTAAACTTCTTGAGCATTTCTTTGATGTGTTTGGACTAATTTATGAAGATGCCTTTAGCTAGTTGCTTAATTTGTAGTCCAAGGAAGAAATTTAGCTCGCTTATCATTCTCGTTTCGAATTCACTCTGCATAATCTCATAGAATTCTTGACATAAAGTTTCATTAGTAGTATCAAATATAATATCATCCACATAAATTTGAACAATTAATATATTTTTACCTTCATATTTAATACACAATGTGGTATCAACCTTTTCTCTTTGAAAATCATGATCAATCAAAAATTTGCTTAACCTCTCATACCATGCTCTTGGGGCTTGTTTCAATCCATATAAAATCTTTTGGATAGTTTACTTTCATTTAGCAAAGTTCTAGCCATCTATTATATTGTTCTATTTTTCTTTCAACTACCTTGTTTTGTTGGGGAGTCCTTGGTGCAGAGAATGTGTAATGAATTCCTTTTTTATTGCAAAATTTTATAAACTGTTTATTTTTAAATTCACCACCATGATCACTTCTAAAGGATATAATTGTATTTTTCTTTTCATTTTGCACCAAATTTGAAAAAGTAACAAACATCGAGAAGACTTAATCTTTGCTAGCTAAAAGTATTATCCATGTAAATCTTGAGAAATCATCAACAATAACAAACACATTCTTTTTCTCTCAAAGAGTAAAAATGTCGGATGACCCATACAGATCCATATGTAATAGTTCAAGTGGCCTCGTCATTGACATTTCCTTTTTTGAAAGAAAAAGGCATCTTAGGCTGCTTGGATAGTTAGCATGCCTTACAAATTTTATCTTTGTCATATTTGAGATTTGGTAATCCTTCTACTAAGTTCTTTTTCTACAAGGTTTTATTTGACATATTTATGTGCCCAAGCCTTTTATGTCGTTTCCATGGATCATTATTAATGGCTATAAAATATCGTCCATCAAGTTCATCAAGGGAAACCAAATATACATTTTCATGTCTTTTGCTGCTAAAAACTATGTGATCTTCATAAAAAATATTACATATAGAAGATTCAAATACAACTTTATAGTCTTTGTCACACAGTTGACTAATGCTCATTAAATTATGTTTGAGTCATTCAATAAATAGTACATCCTCAATACATGCATTTCAAATATCGTAAACATTTTCTTTACCTTTTGTTATACCTTTCTCATTATTTCCAAGTGCAACAATCCCTTCACCACAAAGTTTGATTTTGTGAAATAATCATCTTTTTGCCGTTATATGTCTTGAGAAGCCACTATCCATAAACCATATGTTGCTGGCCTTTGCTTTAAGACATACCTGTAAAACAAAATCATGTTGTGCTTATCTCTTTGGTACCTATTTTATGGGTCCATTTGGGTTGGTAAGCCATTGGAGTCTACGTTACTCTACTTTGGAAGGCATAAATTCAATGCTTTTTGGTACCCAAACTAATTTTGCACCATGGTCATATAATTTCTTTATTTTACATTGATAAATTTTGTGGCCCATCTTGTTGCGAAAATTGCATGCCCTTGGAAGTCTTGGAGTGGGAATCCATGTAGTAGGAGGTTCCCAGATTAGCCTTTTTGTCCAAGTAACTTGACTCATTCTTGGTTTAAGAAATGTAGACTTGGTTTGATTTTTACCAGGCTTTGAAGCATTTGATTTACTGCTTTCACCTTTCTCAAATGTGGAATATCTCAGTCCTCTTTTGTTGTTCTGGCTAGTCATGTTCAAGAAAATTTTCACAGTTTCCCCTGGATTAGAGAACTTAGCTAATTATTCATTTAAAGATTCGTTTTCTTTCTTTAGTCTTTCCACCTTGCTAGTCAAAGCATTATTTTCATTTGTTAGGTGGTTGACCTTTTCTGCTAACTTTCCATTCACAATAATAACTGAATTGCATTGTCATTTCTTTAATGTGAATTTATTTCCTAGCTTCTTTATTTCATCATATGATGAATCATACGCCTGTTGCAGTTCCTCTAATTCAGCACATTTGAGATAATCATGTGTAGAGGAGTAAATAGACTTGGTATTTAAGTGATTGAGTTTGGAGATTGCCTCTTCACTGCTTGTACAGTTTGTTGAGGCAGTTTGTCCATCTATAATTTCTATTACAGTGAAGCAGACCATGTCGTGTTCTTCTTCTATCCTTGTCATGCAGCATATTCGAGCATAGTTTGATGCTTCATTGTCTTCATTTGATGAGCTGCTCGTTGTAGTCATCTTGTCATTTACGTACATTTCTCTTCCTTTAGATTTTTGAAATTTCCTATTTTCATACCTGTCTTTCTTCTCTTGCCGTTCTTTTGTCTTGCTCTCTTCTGGTGTAGGACATTAAGCTTGCATATGTCCCACTCCACTGCATCTATAGCATTTTGTTATTTCCTTCTTTTGGTCCTTTCTATTTCTTTCCTTAAATCCTTTGAAGTTCTTCCCTTTTCTCACAAACTTCTTGAATCTCCGAGTGAATAGGGCGATCTCTTCATCATCTTTTTGAGAAGACGATGTGGATTCATCTAAGTTCAGTGCAGCCCTCAAAGTAATGACTCTTTTGCCTTTGTGTTGCTCCTCATTTTTTTCTTTATTAGCTCATGTGACATGAGAGAACTGATAAGATCTTCCAGTCTTAGAGTATTCAAGTCCTTTACCTCTTCAATAGTCATGATCTTTGGAGTCCACAACTCAGGTAGAGCTCTTAAGATCTTCATGACCTATTCAGATTCAGAGATTGCTTTTCCAAGACCCTTTAGTGTGTTAGTAATCTTGGAAAATCTAGCAAACATTTTAGATATATTTTCAGTATCTAGCATTTTGAAACTTTCTAATTCTCCCATCAATATGTTTTTTTTCATCCGTTGGACTTGAGAAGTTTCCTCATATGTTGATGTTAGCGTATCTCATATTTCTTTGACTATTCTATATGGGAATACCTTATCATATTCAGTAGTTGTTACAGCACAAAAGAGGGAGTTCATGGCTTTGGCATTGCTTTCCACGGTCTTGACTTACTCTTCAGACCATGCGGAGACTCTTTCACCTATTGGTAGAGTAACTCCGTCTTGGATAGCAATCCAAGAATCTATATCAGTAGCCATGATAAGTTGTTTCATTCTCAACTTCCAATAACCGATGTTACTTTCGTCAAATAGTGGTGGCCTTGTAAATGACTGACTTTCAGCAAATGTAGGAGTAGAAGTTGATTAGGATGCCATTAATAAGATCTCTTTGGTATAAACTCAAAGACCTGCTCTAATACTATTTGTTGGTCTCGAGTTTATGGCAAAACTTAAGAGGGAAGGGAGAATTGGATTCTTGAAAATTTTTTGTAATTAGAAGCTTAGCCCATTGTAAGTTTAATCCCCTTGATGAAACGGGCAGTGAGATAGAATGAAAGGGTGCAATTGAAACATAAAATGCAAACAATCAAACCACACAAGAGACAACAATAAATAGTGGTTCGAGCAACCTTCCCTACTCCGCTCTTCAAAGCACACACTCGTTTAGATTCTAGCTCTAGGGGGCCTTATACAATCTTAGCATAAATAGGTGATAAGTTCCACTCCAATCACATGCTACTTTGCCTTCACTTGGTCTTAGTCTCCAATACTAAACCAAGTGAAAAAATAAATGATCAAATAATAAATCAGAATTCTACACTTTACAGATGTGTAGGTAGATTCAAGTGCAGAGAAGAACTTATAGAAGCAGTTGAAGATGAGACAATTCAGCTTTTAGCAGTTGTATGCAGTGTTTTTCTTGAAAAGCTTCTTGTAGATCACTTAAATGCTAGAGGAAGTGGAAGGTGATCTCAATCAATGTTCATTCAACTCCTTTCCTTGTTCACTTGAAGTCCCTTAAATAGAGGGAAGTAAATTCGAACGTTTAGTGGTAGGTGGTGCGCATTTAATGGACCAACATTTGAATTTTTCCAACCATTGCTAGCCAAGTTACACTTGGAGTCGACCTCGAATGCGACTTTGTCCAAGCCATAGAGTGGAGTCGACTTCGGGTGCGACTTCGGCCTTCAACTTTCAACTCAAGTTCCATATTCAGGTCGACTTGGTCTTAGATTTGACCCAAGTCGCAGGCGGAGTTGACTTCGAATGCAACTTCACCTAGTCATATGTTCTCTTGGAACTTTAGACTCTGTTTGTGATCTACTTGTATGTTTGACCTTTCTTTCTTCTCTTTTCAAGTGCTTGGATCTTCATTTGATATTATAGTCCTTGACATGTATTGCTATGCTTGGGTTTGTAAAGAAAATCCTCTTCAGTGGCCTTAACTTAAAGTTGTCATTGTCTCTTGATTTTGACTTCCATTTTCTAATAAAGAGTTTTAGAAATAATTTGATGTTGATCTATACTTAAGTCATAAGCTTGAGTTGACTTGGGGTGAAACTTCACCCAAGTCACATGTTGGGATCGACTTGAGATGCGACTTCACCCAAGTCGCATAGTGGAGTCGACTTGATGTGTGACTTAACTTTGTCGTTTTCAAAATCTGTAGTCGAGGCTTACCCAAGTCGCAGTTGGAGTCGACTTGGCATTGCGACTACAACTAATTCGCAAGTAGAGTCAACTTCGATTGCAACTTCGCTTGTCTCAGAGTCCTAATTTCAGCGCTGACAATTTTTATGCCTTTGAAGTTGCTATTGGAGTCGACTTGGGTATTGACTTGACCTAAGTCGATGCCTGAGTCGACTTGGCATGCGACTTGACCTGCTATCCTTTTGAGCTTTGATTATTTGAATCTTTTCATCACTTAGCAAACACATTAGTACTTAAATGATTCTCAAATTGAGTTGGTAATCATCAAAACACGAATTGTACTTAATTTGCCTCAAGTTCCAATAGAATAGGGATGTTGCCTAAAGCATTATAATCTCTTATGTTCTTTATGTGTGATTATTTATTTTCTAACTCGCTCTAGTTCTATTTGTTCCATTTTAAACTAATCTAGGGTTAAGTTCTTTATAGTCATTTTCATACTATTTATTTAGAATAATATTTGGATTAGAATATGATTAGGTGAGATGATTTGTTTCAATCCAAGTTTGATGGATTTATCTTCATTTATCACAAAACACTCACAATTGATCAATTTGTGCAAAATTAGGTGAAGTTGGAGTAAAACACATGCAATTCTTGGAGAGTTGAAGCATTATGGCAAACACCCACACAAATTGATAATTTAGAAGAATCAAAAGTAGGAAAATAGTACTCAAATTTCTTAGAATGTGTCATGGAAGGTTCAAAACGGTTCGGGTCATGTTGAAGCAAAACTACATAAAATTTGAGAGCAAAACACCACCACCAAAGTACCAGATTATTTGAACTGTGTGGATTTTGGTTCCATACGATTCAAACCATATGGAGCCCTGGTCATGTGGTTCCACTCTGCATTGGACTTAGTTTGTGCAATTTTCAAAAGACCTCTATATAAACACTTTTCAAACTTATCCTAGGGCATCTTAGGACAACCTTGGAGCTAAGTTTGAGGTCAGGGAGTGAGAGGAGGTAAACAGCACAAGGCGAGAAGTGAGGCGGCGAGTTGTTTGAAGCGTTTGAGACACCATCGAAGCATCCGATCAATAAGCTTTCCTTTTCTTTCTTTCTTTTGATTTTAATTGTTCAATTTAAGATGGATTTGAGATACAAATATTTTGTATTTGGACTTAATCTTAAACATGCTAGGTTAAACTTTTAATCTAGGGTTTAGAATATAACATGAGTATAATGTAGTGAATATTGTTATTTTGTTTGATTTACTAAGGATATTTTGTGTTAATTTGATATCTTATGATTTTTGTGCTTGC
The DNA here is from genome assembly GCA_030490835.1 of Annona cherimola. Lineage (NCBI taxonomy): Eukaryota > Viridiplantae > Streptophyta > Magnoliopsida > Magnoliales > Annonaceae > Annona > Annona cherimola. Next base: position 334,793 of record JASFXW010000033.1, on the reverse strand, counting down.
TTAGTGGTTGAGCTTGTACTTTGACAATGATTCTCACATATTAAGTGAAGGAATCGAAAGTTAGAAGTTTAATATATGATAATTAAGATATTAAATCTAAAAATCTAGACCATGAGAATACGCATGATTACCTTGAGGAATTTCATGAACGGCCACAAAACTGAATGGATTCTAATTAGCTTAATCTCATTAAAATAAGTTTTTAAGAAGATTAGAATTACATCTTGTAGGTCTCGAGAGAGGGTGTAAGAATAATTTAGGGTTTATTCTCCTTTAATACATAATATATATATTAAATAAGCACTCCACGTATCCTTGCAGAGTCGCATGTGAAACCCTAGACCCAAGGTGCTTTCATCCCTTGATTTCTATTTCTCATTCTAGTTTCTCAAGACTCACTTTTCTTCTTTGCTATATTTCTCTTTACTCTATCTTATTCACTCAGAAATTGATACAAGTGTTTAAAATCAACACCTTAAGTCTCGAATTTCCTGTTAGATTGATATTTTAATTACTATAATTCACGACCTGTGAATTTGTAGAGAGAAATGAATAAGTATTTTGGTATCGTTTCTAGGGAGTTCAATGTTATTTAAGACTTTGAATTTAAAAAATTTCTCTTTCTCTCTTTATTCCTCTTCTCTTCTCCCTTCTATTCCTCTCTTTCTTCCTTTTTAACTTGATTGTGGTGCTCTATTTCATAATTAAATTCAATAATAGCGTATGCACCCTCATACGAAATTTTTTTCTAAACAAATAGTTGAAAAACTCTTTGCTGCAGATCCTGAAATTTAATGGTATTTGAGGAGGAAAGTTCGTGAATACCAACAATAACAATCTTCTCAAGGACAAACTTCGCAAGGAACAATGGCGGACTGCAACAATCTTGACCCACCTCAACCAAAGCAAGTAAAAGACCAGGCAGAAAATAATAACCTACCAAGGAAGATAACCCTGAGCGACTAGAATTGTCCAAATCCTAGAGAGTTTAGTCATGCATCATGGAACCTAAAATCAAGGCAAGGAATTTGAAACTTAAACATGGGCTTATCCAGATAATTCAATAAGACTAGTTTTATAGGACTCCTTTTTAAGAATTCTAATGTACACATCACTAAGTTCCTATAGCTATATAACATAATGAAGGTACAAGGAATCTCACGAGAAGTTATCCATCTTCAACTTTTCCTATTTTCTCTACATGATAGAGTAAGCAAGTAGTTCTTCTCTATAAATCCTGACTCTTTTATCATGTGGGACGATCTTTCTACTGCGTTCTTGATGAAATACTTCTGACCCATAAGAATCAAGAAGATCAAGGACAAGATTAATCAGTTCGTTCAAAAAGACATGGAACCCTCTACGATGCATGGTAACAAATGGAGGACTTGCAGAGGAATTGCACACATCACAACATTCCACAAGGTGATATTATCGAGAACTTCTTCAACATGCTCAACTGCACAACTCTGAAAGTTGGTAATTAATAAAATATTTTGCGTGTATTCTACATCAATTTTAAAGGTAATTATTTGTTAATAATATGAAATTTTTTAAAATACATTTTTGAAACATTTGGGCATTGAATATTAGTTTCAGGTTAGTTGAATGATTTTTGTGATATTTTGCTTGAAGTTAAAAATAATTGTTGCAATAATTAGGCTAGGAATAATTTTTATATATTGACCTCTTGTTTATTAACTTGATTAATTTAAATTTTAAATATTTTTTATATGGATTAGCAAATTCCACCCATGCAAAAATCTAAGCTATGCATACAATGTAGCAGATGGGAAATTATTTTTATTAGTGGTCCGCTTCAAGAAGCAGCCCAAGAAAGATTAAGTGTGACACACCAGAATTTTCAACTGACTGTCCAAAGTCATCCATTCAAATTTCCAACCGGTCAAAGATGGAAATTCACAACACCGAGTTAAGCATCAAGCTATTAAGCTTCAATTAAGCCATCCTTACAATATATGGTCCACCAATCAAGTAAATCAAGGCATTAATCATGCTATTTTTATCTACAATTCTACATCATCAGACGGTAGTAATATATAGCAACAACGATTGCAATTTTCAACGTGCAAATAAATATGATTCAGATTGTTCAATAATTTAACTAGTCAACAAGAACAAACATTCAAAGCGGTAAGATGATATCCAACATATGACCCATTGTTTAATAAATCATAAGAAGAAGCAGTTTCCCTTATTATAATTTTATTTCAAGACGCAGTCATGTTTTAACTTTCAAAATTTCCATTTAGTGCCAACGTAATGCATGTAATATCTATTATTAGCAATTGCAACAACAATGAATAGTAAAACCATTAATGATCCAGGTAATAAGTTGAATAGTGGTGTTGATTTTTTTATGGAGCAATGTTGTGTACTCATATGCACTTCAATCTAGATTTAGTTTAAAACTAAGCAAGTGGACCAAGTGTGGATGAAATTGCGAAATCACATACTACGCTGGCAATGAGTGTAGGAACCATTAATTTTGCTCTTATAAATACTTAATCTATCTTGGTGCTTTTATGAGATTGGCCACCTTATAGATTGATTTGGGGATTTTGTATAATACTTGGAAGTGATAGCCTAAAATTGTACTAAAGGTTAAGTAGCATATGATCTATATATAATCTCGAGGTTGTTTTATCACGTGAGATATGCTTGATTTGCTAAATGGATTGAAATATCTATTAGCCATGTTTAGTTAGTATTAGGGATGCAATTAATGCTACTTCTTATTTAATTTCTTATAGTTTATGGGTGTGTTTGGCAATTGATAGAAAATGTCAAGTTAAAACTTTTCACTCTCCACAACTATAATATTTTTAATCATTTTTTCACATTTTCCTATACAACTACGCTACTTTTCAATCATTTTTACACAACTATCCACACAACTAACCTATCTATTTTAACTTTATCTTCTTTACTACTCATCATTACCCCTATCATATTATATCATTTGATAACTTTTATCCTCCAAAACTTTTCATCAAAAGTTTTATTCATTACCAAACACACCCTATATTGAAAGTTACAATTAACATGAAAAATCTATACGACTATCGAAAGAAGAGTATACATAATATTACCATAGACTAATAATCCATATTAAATAAAATAAATCATGAAATTTTAATAAAATTATGAGGATAAGCAAGTGAAATTATAACCGTAGACTCTGAGGGAATTTTTAATATTCAAGTCTCTATGGGAATGATAACTCTACTCTTCTATCTATATTACTTATGCGATCAATACACTTGAGAGAAAATAGACAACAAGTTTTGGCATCATTATCGTGGACTTGAAACAAGATAATTTACTAACTCTAGACACTAATATTATATTTTAATTTAGATTTTTTCTCTTCCTTTTCTTTTCGGTCTTTTATTTTCTTTTTCTTCTCTTTTGGTTATTTATTTTTTCTCAGAACTTTGAAGTTTTATGCCTAGATCAAGACAAGGAATATCTTATCTACTACCTTTTGATCCAGAGCTAGAGAGGATTTTTCATCAATGTAAAAGGCAAAGCAAAATCATAGGAAATTTGCTCAACGAGTTGGCATAAGTTACTGACAATAATTAGCAAGGTGATAACCAATTGGTTTTTCAAGATGCTGGAGATTGTGTAATATGGCTCCTTGACTTTTGGTGACTAATTCAATTATTCAAAGGCTGAAGGTGACTACTAAAAATTTTGAATTAAAGCTTGGTGTGTTTAATCTTATTCAATCTTGTGTTACCTTCAGTGGGCGTAAATTTGAAGATCCACATTAACATGTATACTTATTTCTACAGGTATGCAACACCTTTAAAGCACTAGATGTGTCTCAAGATGCTATTCGGCTTAGTTTTTTCCCTTCTTATTGGTCGATGATGCGTGGAATTGGCTAGATTCTCTTCCCAAACATTCTATTATTGATTGGACTAGCCTTGAACAGAAATTTTTGGATGAATATTTTCTACTTACTAAATCTTTTCAACTTCAAACTGATATTGCTAACTTTCAATAAACAGATGGATAATTGCTTTATGAGGTATGGTCTAGGTGCAAGAGTATTCTAAAAAAGTGTCTTTGCCATGGTTTCTCTCCTTATAAACAAATTTAAATTTTTTTATAATGGGTTTTCTCATTTGATAAAAGGACAGGCTGTCTCTACAACAAATGGAGCTTTATTGAAGCATAATTATAACGTGGTGTACAATATTCTTAAAGATATGATAGCGAACTCTTATCAAATTCTAAATCACAAGCATGAAATGGACGTTGATTCAGTAACTTTCGTTCATGCAAAGGTCAATGCTCTGGCACATGAAATTTAACAATTCAAAGTCGATAAAGCTAATGTCAACAGTTTTGGTAATGTTACTATGGCTCCTCGAACCGGGGTGCCTAGAAGCCTTACTCCGGTACCGATTTTGATTGGTAAATGTGAATCAGGATTGTTGCCCTAATCACGCGGCGGGTACTTAATTAGATCTCGTCCAAATTTCTTTTCTTTCTTTTTCTTTCATCACATAGGCATATACTTTATTCATAATAGACTCATCCATATCATCATAAAACCATTCATATCTTCTTTTTATTGAAATAATTCACATAAGTACAATCATGTTTGTAATATCCATAAAACATGTCTTCAACATGATTATCATATATTTGTCCCTTTGGACGCATACATATAACTGCAATTAATTTTGTAGGTCATTTCTACCTGACATCCTTTATGAGTCAGCTCCATAGCCTGTTTGTCGTTTTGAAAACACATATGAGTAATAATACTCAATAAGCAAGCCCTTTTCTTTTGCAAGTAAACATTTTTCTTTCATTCAAATGCATTTCTCCCCATTTGGTAGGAGACACTTACCAAGTGATCAATTACCAATGAGACAGAAACTTTTTCATGCATTTTATGAGAATGCAATACATTCATTCATTCATAACTTTCCTTGTGCCCCCACCTCTTGGGAGGACGCCGCCGGCACACAGCCCTTGCAACTTGGCAATAGTGAAGGAAAATCCTCGATTTGCTTTCTACCTCTACCAAAGCCTCTTCATTGTGCACCATGAACATACACATATGCCAGTGCATTGCATTAATTTTCTTTGAATTCTTTCACTACCCTAAATCTTGCCATTGGACTGATCGAGACCCCACTTTCAACTCTTGTAAGTCTTATAAGCAAACCATATTTGGAATTTCAAAATCTTTGAGTGAAAAAAAAGAAAAAAAGAGAGCTGAACCATAGTGAAAGGTTAAATTTGTTTTGAACATATACTCTTTGAAAATACTTGGATTTTTGTCCTGAATCACTTGATGAAACTGATATACCTAGAAACCAATTCTGTTTTCTTTCAAAATCAGAGTAATCTTCTCTAATTTATCAAAGGTTGTTTGTAATACACACAATTGTCATCCAAAAAGGTAGTTTTTCCCATATACATAAAAAAAATTTCAAGGACAAAACTCAATCTAACCAATTCATGGTGGACATGATTAAGGCATTTTCTTCATGTTGAGCCTATCTTTGAAAGTATAATAGTTGTTTACCCCCATTAAACTTGGACTTGAATTTTTTCTAAATCTCAATTCCCACCTAGTTGAACCAACTTTGACATTGAATTTTGAGCTGAAAAGTAAAATGGGAACAAGGTTTGATCTCACGGCTTGTGCAATTAATGAAAATAACTTCCTAGATACCCTGAAATATGGTGAGGGGAGTTATTTGTAAAAAAAATAATAATTTCCTAGATACCCTAAAATATGGTGAGGGGAGTTATTGCCGGACTTGGTTTAAAAAAAAAGAGGTTAAACCAAGGGTAAATACAGGCTTGGAAAAGAATAAAAGCACGAAGTGTGGGGGGTAGCATTATTTTCAGTTGTAAAATGAGGCTCAAGCCATGTGGAGATGGTTTAAATTTTGAAAATATTCAAAATTTTATCTCTTGTGCCAAACTTGACCATTGTCCTATTAAGTCCTTATGATCCTATGAATTGGCTAATTGAGTTGGCAGAGAAGATTTAAAATTTTGATGAGATGTATATGAGGTAATTTGAGTGATATTTTCTGCATTCCTACTATTACTTGAATTATTGAATGTGTGCATTGAATAACCAGATAAAAGGAGAAGATGCTTGATAGTTAGGAGTTTATTGCAGGAGTTTTTGAACTCTTAATGATTGAAAGCAAAATGGGCGAAAGGGTATGCAGGGTCGTAGATAAAACCACTGTACAAAATCTCACCGCAAGTGCATGGGTCGTAGATTGCAGTATATAAAATATCGATCCACAGGGAATTCAGGACTAAAAAATCTGCTTTTAAACACTTTCTCATCGGATTAAATGGATTAGAAAAGTTGAAAGAGAATGTAGTAAATTAAATGGAAAAGAAACAAAAAATTGGGAAGAGAAAATAAAATAGAAATTAAAATGAGTGGAGAAAACGAGAGTGTGAGTATCTAGGGTCTAGAATTTCACATGTGTCTTTTGTAACGGGTAGTGGTATAATTATTTAATCCGGATATTATTTGTTAAAGGAGAACAATCCTTAATTTATCGTTGCACCTTCTCTCGAAATCTACAAGGCATACTCTAATCTTCTTAACCACCTATTCTCATGGGATTAAGTTAATTAAAATTCATTAAGTTCTGTGGTTTGTTCATGGAATTCCTCAAGGTCATCATGCCTATTCTTATGGTCTTAGTTTTATAAGTTTAATATCTTGATTATCGTAAATTAGATTTTCACCTCTTGGTTCCATCACCTAATATATGGAAATCATTGCCAAAGTGTAGACCTTCCCTTCACACCAAGCAAGCGTTAAATCACAAGATATTAAATTAACAACGATACCATCAAAAATAAATTAACATCCACACCACGCTACATTGTACGCATGCTACATCCTAAACCCTAGATTAAGGGTTTAGCCTAGCATTTTCAATTCCAAAAGTGAATTAAGATAATATCCCATCTTAAACAAGACAATAAAAAGCAAAGAAAAGAAAAGCTTATTGATTTGGAGCCCCAATGATGTGCCGGTCTCCCCACACAACTCGTCGGTTCTCTTCTCGCCTGTGCTCTCCACCTCTCTCTCTCTCTCTCTCAAAGAACTCTCTAATCTCTTCTCCTTCGAAAAATTATCCTCCCCGGTCCGGAACCCTTAAAGGGTTTTTATACATCCCTTAAAACGAGTCAGCTGCTTGCAATCGTACGCAAGTCTGCATATTGGCGCGTAGGCGCCAACTTGCTGAAACTTTCTGATTGATACGGCACTGGGGCGCCAACTTGCTGGAAGTTACTGATTGAGGGTGTTCGTAACTTGCTTGAAGGTGGGAAAGTGGCGCCTAAGCGCCAACTCTCTGGATGATTTGCGCTTGAAAATCCTCCTGGAAATTCTGTATGAGCATGCCATGGTGCCTAGGTGCCAACTCCCTGAAAGCAATTCTACCTTGTGATCTCCAAAACCCTTTTGGACTTTTCAGCACATTGGTGAAGTGGCGCCTAGGCGCCAACTCTCGGGAAGCAGACTGAAATGTGGTGTTGGAGATTCTGGCATGGGCCTGTAGGGTGGCGCCGGCACCCTTGTTTGCTTTGGTTTCTCTTTTCTTCCCTCTCTTAAGTGTTCCCTGTTTCTTTTTGTTTGAATTCCCTTAGACAAAAGAATGGAATGAAATTTCAAACCAAAAGATTATAAAAGTTATTAAATATCTTAAAATTCATGTTCAACACCTAATTGATGCAAAAATCACATTTTAAACCAAATTTCATATTGAACTCAAATAATTCCCCATAAAATTGGTATAAAATGCCCACATAATATACTGTTAATTTCCAATTATCAGCCAGCATGACATGTCCATAAAATTTTCATAAAAGGCATTGAATAAGCAAGTTGGCAATCATTTCATGTAAAGCAGTATAGGAATGGCCATCCTTAAATATATTTCATAAAATAGTAAATATTTTCAAACATTTAGAAATTATTTTGCAAAGTATATAACTTGCATACAAGTCATCATTTTCAAAAGGGTTGCTTGCTTACCTCCTCACATGTCCATGCATACTTTATAATCATTCATTACCTCATTCCTATAGAGGTTAATCTTATAAAGATATTTGATGATTGCCTCCTTATATGAATTTTTTTATCCATAAATCCCTTTAAAACTTTTATCTATATATTCTTTAAGATATAAATGCTAATCTCATTTTTTCCACTCAATTTACGCTTTTTATTGTTCATGGTACTGTTCATCATCACTGTTCATGATCACTATTTATGGGTAATTTTCATGGGTTACTGTTCACCTGAGGTTACTGTTCACAGTAACGTGGGTTACTGTTCATGGGTTCCAAAATTTGACATTTTTTCCAAAAATAAAAAAATACCATGATATAGCTCTCAGTTAGTATATTATGGAAAAAATTATGAATTTTGAATTCATCATCATTAACTTATCTAAATAAATCATTTTCTCCGTATCCTAAAAATTCAACATAATTTTACTTAAGCATAATCTTTAAATCCAAAAATCATGAGATTAATATATCATCATTCCAACATCATAATTATCATAAACATTCTTTTCAAATCATCATTTAGCAATATTGGAGCATTATTTGCACATTTTATACATGATTCTCCTAAATGATCTATCTTTGCTCCAAATTTTTGATGTTTTGGCATAATTCCACTTTGGCATTATAACCGTACTTATTTTCTCATGCTTAGGCATTATCTAAGCATGATTTTACCCTACTTAACATTCAAAAGAAATTTGGGAAGAATCCCCTTACCTGAAGTAGAAAAACTCTCATACTACTTGCCTTTTCTCTCTCTAACCTTCTCTTTCTCTCTTAGAAACGAATTTGGGGGTGGGAAAGGCTTCAGTTTCTCAAGCTTGAGATGGAATGGTGTGCCCTTGGACGTCCCATGCATCCTCTATTTATAGTATTTAATTTTTCATGAAATTGAAATTTACCCCCTGCTTGAGGTATTAAATTCTAATTTTTTTCTTCAAATCCCATGCAATCACTTGGAGCTTTGTTCAGCCCCTTCCCTACCCTGCTTATGCCCCCCCTATAGCAGCCCTATTTAATGATTTTTTTATTAATTAAAATTAATTATTTTTAAACTAATTAATCTCGACCATTGATTACATGATAAGATCAATTATGGACCATTGGATTTGGCTCAAAATCCCATAGCACCTGAACTTCCAGCCCCCCTTTTGGACTTTGAGCACAATTGCATTTAATTAAAGTAATTTTTAATTAATGAAATTTGACTTTTAATTAATCAAAAATTAAATGAAAAAGTGGGCTACTTTTTTACGTTAAATCTTGGCCTTTGATTCATGATTTTCATCACATCTTAAACCATTCATCATGTTCATCATAAGTATTTGGTCATCCATAAAAAATTTCACTTCAATCCGACGTCCGGATTGCAAGTTATGAATTTTTCTTCAAATTTCTACTAAAATTCGGAATTCCATTAAAATATCAAAAAGTATTGCTATTTCGTCCTTTAGTGATTAAATCTCCTTTTTCGTCATTTTGTGATTAGGTTAATCCAAGTGATTAACCCTTAATCACATGTCTTAATCCCTGGGTTACTATTCACGTACACTATTCATTCGAATTTCATAAATAATTATTTTAACCTCTATTCCCACATATTTTCATACTCATGAATGTATATTTTTCAAATATATTACCTAGGGTTTACAACCCTAGGGTTTTATACACGTGTCTAAGATCAGGGTTTAACAGTTACTTACCAACAATATGATGATGTTGGTCACACTACTAAGCAATGTTCATTAAATCCTGAATCGGCGAACCATGTAGCAAACTACTCTTGCAACCAAGGTAACCCCTATTTTAATACCTATAATCCTAGTTGGAGGAGTCATCCCAATTTATCATGGAGTCATCAAGGAACTTAACAGCAAGATAAATCTTAAGAGCCACCATAGCAACTGCCTTTGCTACTCATAGTCCCAGAGCCTGAACAAGAAAAACCAACATTCAAAGAGCTGGTGGTGCAATTCATGCAAAACCAACAGGTAATGTTGCAAAGTCAACAAGCATCAATTCATAATCTTAGAGTACAATGTTTGTTTTGTCACCGCAAGTGCACGAGTTGTAGATTACTGTATATAAATATCGTTCTTATAGAGAATTCAGGACTTAAATATTGCTTTTTAAACCCTTTTATAATGAACCAAAAGAGAATATAGTGGAATAAACGTGTGAAACCCCGATCTTAGACACATGTATAAAACCCTAGGGTTGTAAACCCTAGGTAATATATTAATAAAATACATATTCATGAGTATGAAAAATATGTGGAAATAAAGGTTAAAATAATTATTTATGAAATTCAGATGAATAGCGCACGTGAATAGTAAAACGTGAATAGTAAACGTGGGATTAAAGAATATGTTAAGTTAATCACTTTGGATTAACTTAATCACAAAAAGACAAAAAAGGAAGCTTCCCACAAAAGGACAAAATAGCCACTTTTTGATTTATTTAGTATTTTCGGATTTTAGTGGATTTTTGATAGAAAATAAAGAAAAATTCATATCTTGCAATCCGGACATCGGATTGAGATGAAAATTTTTATTGATGGCCAAAATATGATGATGAACATGATGAGTGGTCCAAGATTGATAAAAAATTATGAATTAAGGGTCAAGATTAAACGTCATTTGAAGATCAAAAAGTAGCTTTACTTTTTCATTAATTAGCATTTGACTTTGGATTAATTTTAATTAATTAAATGGATAAATAATTAATGAAAAGCTGCTATGGCTGCTGGAGCTTGGACTTTTGGGGCCAAATCCAATAGCCCAAAATCAATCTTATAAAAAATCAATGGCTAGGATTAATTTAGCCTAAATTAATTAATTTTAAAAAATAAAAAAATAGGCAAAAATATGGCTGCCATAGGGGGGCTGGAGCAGGCCTAGGGTGGGCTGCACAAGGCTCCATGCACCTTTTGGAAATTAGAAAAAAATATATTTATAATTTAATACCTCAAGCAAGGGGGGTAAAATCCAATTTGATGAAAAATCAAAAAGTATAAATAGGGGGCATGGGGTGAACGACCAAAGCACTCAAACCCAGCTCCATTTGAGAATTTTTTCACCCCCACCACGTTTTAGCCTTGAGGAGAAAGAAGAGGAGGAAGTTAGAGAGAGACAGTGCGAGAAAAAGTGGGATATCTCCACTTCGGGTAAGCAATTTCTTTCCCAAATTTCTTTTGAAATGTTAAGTAGGGTAAAATCATGCTTATATAATTCCTAATCATGAGAAAATAAGTAAGGTTATAATGCCAAAGTAGAATTATACCGAAACATCAAAAATTTGGAGCAAAGATAGAGCATTCGGGAAAATCATATATGATATGTGGAAATAATGCTCCAAATTTGATAAACGATGATTTGGGATGTATGATTATGATAAATATGATGTTAAAATGATGATATATTAATTTCATGATTTTTGGAATTAAGGATTATGCTTAAGTGAATTTATGATGATTTTTAGTACATGGAGAAAATGATTTATTTAACCAAGTAAATGATGATAAATTCAAAATGTATGAAATTTTCTATGATATACGAAGCATAAGCTATGTCATGGTATTTTTTATTTTTGGGAAAAATGTCAATTTTTGGAACCCATGAACGATAACCCACGTTGCTGTGAACAGTAACCTCGGTTTGAACAGTAACGTGAACAATGATGATGAACAGTAATCTGCTACAATGACATGAACAGTAATTATGAACAGTGAACAGCGTATTTTGGGAAAAAATTGAGATTTATTTTTGTATATTTATGAGGATATATGGATGGAATTTTTAAAGGATTTATGGATAAAAATTCATATAAATGAGTAATGACCAAGTATTTATAAAAGGAAAACCTCTATAAAAATGAGGTAATATGTGATCGTAAAGCATGCATGGGAAGCAAGCTAAGACATGGAATAGATGGATAAAATATCAAATTTCCTTGTATAGGAAAATGAAAGGAAAGGATAAAGGAGTCAGGTTGAAGCAAAGCAAAGGTAAGCAAGCACAACTTTGAAAATATGTTTTATTCTCAAGTATTTATGAAATGTGTTTAAGGGTGGCCATTCCTATAATGTTTTGAAATGATGAATGTTTATGAATTTTTATAAAAAGTCATGCCGGCATATTGATATTATGTGATGTTCATGGACATGTGCACATGTATAATGTATAAAGGAAGAAGCTTTGGTGAAAGTAGAAAACGGATCAGAGGGTCCCCCTTCACTATTGCCAAGTCGTATGGGCTGTGTGCTGTCGGCGTCCTCCCCAGAGGTGGAGGCAAAGGAATGTTATATTTGAATGAATGCATTGCATTTTCATACATGGATTGAAAAGGAAAGCATGGATTTGAAATTATATTTTTAAGGGATTGTGCAAATAATTCTGTGCATGAGAATGACAAGTTACCTGGTGTAAGAGGTATATAACGCTGGGGAAATCAAAAGTCATACATGTAGGAACCATGTAGGCGTCAAGAGGAAGAGAGGTTCCCCTTGATGAGGCCAAGTCGGAGACAGCCGGCGTATTGGATCATGCTATGTGAGATGTTCCCTGGGCTAGCGTACCCGCACACGAATGTTTATGTCAGGAATGGAAAGAAAGTATTTTCACACATGGATTTGAAAAGATATTTTTAAGGGATGGGTGCAAATAATTCTCTACATGAGAATGACAAGTCACCTAGTGTAAGAGGTATATAATGCCAGGAAAATCAAAAGTCATGCATGTAGAAACCATGTAGGCGTCAAGAGGAAGAGAGGTTCCCCTTGATGAGGCCAAGTTGGAGACAGCCGGCGTATTGGACCATGCTATGTGAGATGTTCCCTGGGCTAGCGTACCCGCACACGAAGGTTTATGTCAGAAGTGGAAAGGAAGCATTTGCACATCCAATGTTTATGAAAAGGTTTCTGTTCCATTGATAGTTGATCACTTGCTAAGTGTCTCCTATCGAATGGAGAGAAATGCATTTATGAATGATTTTCATGAGTGGTTTATGAAAGGTTTCCAAAAATGGTTTACGAAAAGGTTTCTATTCCGTTGGTAGTTGATCACTTGGTAAGTGTCTTCTACCGAATGGAGAGGAATGCATTTAAAATGAAAAATGCTTTCTTATTGAGTTTCGACTCATGTTTTGTTTTCCCAACCTCAGACAGGTGTAGGGAAAGCCAAGAAATGAAGGACATGTGTTGCTAAAGGAAAAGAGGAATCTACAAAGGTTAGTAGATTTTTGTATGAATAGATTCCCTAATGGGATAAAAAGACATAGGTTGTATGAAATTATGAAGTGATGAATAATATGAGAAGTTGATGATTTATGATGTTATGGATAAGTCCATTATGAATGATGATGAGTATATGTTTATGTGATGAAAGAAAAGAAAAAAAAAAATAAAATTGGACAAGATCCAATTAAGTACCCGCCGCGTGATCAGGGCAACAATCCTGATTTACACTTACCAATCGACAAGATCCCAGAGTAAGGACAAATGTGACGCCTCGGTTCGGGGGCGCCACAGAAATTGGTATTAGAGCAATGATTGGTAAATAGGCGTGTAAAGAGAAAAGTTATGGGTGATAGGAAAGGTGTAATACCACAGAAGTTGGTATTAGAATATGAATTTATAGATGGGCGAAGATAATATCTATATCTATATGAAGAGACAAGAATGGTATCATAACAAGAAATGATAGATAAAAAGAGTGAATGAAGAAAAGAAATGAAAAGCATGATATTTGTAAATCATAAATTGTCTCCTATGATTTGGAATGTCATGGATGAAGCAAAGAAAGGAATTGTTGGGATTCTTTCCAATCCCAATGCATTTTGGAAGATAGACAAGAAAGGAGTTTCCTCTATGATGAGTAAATAAGGATGAAAATAATGAAAATGATGAACCCATAAATAATGGAGTTAAAATGGTAATAAGGACCCTTTATTGGTCCATTGAAAGTGAATATGAGGAAGAAAGTAAGATGAAAGTAAAGCTGACCTAATTGGTCCAACGTTAGTGTTTTCACTAGGCAATATGTATGTATTAAGAAAGTTTAGCAAAAGTCTCTTTTGACTTTTGAAAGATTAATGAATAGAGGATATTTTGTTGGAGAGATGATTCTTTGCTATAAAATCAAATTTATTTACACATGCATGTCATGTGTATATGAAATGAAAAGTGGTTAATACTAACCTCTTTATGAGATATGATGCTATGACTATTTGATGATTAATGATTAATGATTGATGATATGATAAGATGGGAAATATCAAAGTTGCACAGCAAAAGTGTGATGGATTATTTCAAGTAAGACAGGTTTCGGGACGAAACCTATTGTAAGGGGGGAAGGATTGTGAAACCCCGATCTTAGACACATGTATAAAATCCTAGGGTTGTAAACCCTAGGTAATATATTAATAAAATACATATTCATGAGTATGGAAAATATGTGGGAATAAAGGTTAAAATAATTATTTATGGAATTCAGATGAATAGTGCACGTGAATAGTAAAACATGAATAGTAAACGTGGATTAAAGAATATGTTAAGTTAATCACTTTGGATTAACTTAATCACAAAAAGACAAAAAAGGAAGCTTCCCACAAAAGGAAAAAATAGCCACTTTTTGATTTATTTAGTATTTTCGGATTTTAGTGGATTTTTGAGAGAAAATAAAGAAAAATTCATATCTTGCAATCCGGACATCGGATTGAGATGAAAATTTTTATGGATGGCCAAAATATCATGATGAACATGATGAGTGGTCCAAGATTGATCAAAAATTATGAATTAAGGGTCAAGATTAAACGTCATTTGAAGATCAAAAAGTAGCTTTATTTTTTCATTAATTAGCATTTGACTTTGGATTAATTTTAATTAATTAAATGGATAAATAATTAATGAAAATATGCTATGGCTGCTGGAGCTTGGACTTTTGGGGCCAAATCCAATGGCCCAAAATCAATCTTATCAAAAATCAATGGCTAGGATTAATTTAGCCTAAATTAATTAATTTTAAAAAATAAAAAAATAGGCAAAAATAGGGCTGCCATAGGGGGGATGGAGCAGGCCTAGGGTGGACTGCACAAGCTCCATGCACCTTTTGGAAATTAGAAAAAAATACGTTTACAATTTAATACCTCAAGCAAGGGGGGGTAAAATCCAATTTGATGAAAAATCAAAAAGTATAAATTGGGGGCATGGGGTGAACGACCAAAGCACTCAAACCCAGCTCCATTTGAGCATTTTTTCACCCCCACCACGGTTTAGCCTTGAGGAGAAAGAAGAGGAGGAAGTTAGAGAGAGAAAGTACGAGAAAAAGTGGGATATCTCCACTTCGGGTAAGCAATTTCTTTCCAAATTTCTTTTGAATGTTAAGTAGGGTAAAATCATGCTTATATAATGCCTAATCATGAGAAAATAAGTAAGTTTATAATGCCAAAGTTGAATTATGCCGAAACATCAAAAATTTGGAGCAAAGATAGAGCATTCGGGAAAATCATATATGATATGTGGAAATAATGCTCCAAATTTGATAAATTATGATTTGGGATGTATGATTATGATAAATATGATGTTGGAATGATGATATATTAATTTCATGATTTTTGGAATTAAGGATTATGCTTAAGTGAATTTATGATGATTTTTAGTACATGGAGAAATTGATTTATTTAACCAAGTAAATGATGATAAATTCAAAATGTATGAAATTTTCTATGATATACGAAGCATAAGCTATGTCATGGTATTTTTTATTTTTGGGAAAAATGTCATGGTAGTTGATCACTTGCTAAGTGTCTCCTATCGAATGGAGAGAAATAGATTTACGAATGGTTTACATGAATGATTTCCAAGAATGGTTTACGGAAAGGTTTCTATTCCATTGGTAGTTGATCACTTGATAAGTGTCTTCTATCGAATGGAGAGAAATGCATTTAAATGAAAGAAAAATGCTTGCTTATTGAGTTTCGACTCATGTTTTGTTTTTCCAACCTCAGACAGGTGTAGGGAAAGCCAAGAGATGAAAGGCATGTGTTGCTAAAGGAAAAGAGAAATCTTCAAAGGTTAGTAGATTTTTGTATGAATAAATGCCCTAATGGGATATGGTGAAAAAGACATAGGTTGTATGAAATTATGAATTGATGAATAATATGAGAAGTTGATGATTTATGATGATATGGATAAGTCCATTATGAATGATGATGAGTATATGTTTATGTGATGAAAGAAAGAAAAAAGAAAGAAAAAAAATTGGTGGAGATCCAATTAAGAAACCCGCCGCGTGATCAGGACAACGATCCTGAGTCACATTTACCAATTGACAAGATCCCGGAGTAAGGCTTCTAGGCACCCCGATTCGAGGCGCCACAAAAATTGGTGTCAGAGCAAGGATTGGTAAATAGGCAGGAGAAGGAGAAAATAAAGGATGATGAAAGGATAGGTTTGATACTACAGAGAGTGGTATTAGAGCAAGGATTTTTAAATAGGCGTGGAAAGAGAAAATTAAGGATGATGATAGGGAAAGTGTGATACCACAAAAGTAGGTATCAAAGTATGAATTGATAGATACGCAAAGATAATGTCTTGATTTATATATTTATGAAGCTATGATGTTTTTTATGATGAGACAAGAATGATATCATATCTAGGAATGGTAGATGAGTATAGAAAGAGTAAATGAAATGAAAAAAAAAGGTATGATACCATTGGAAGTTATATCATAACAATGATTGGGAGATAGATGTCTAATTATGCAGAAAAAAAGTGTAATGAAATATTTGAAGGGGCAACAGGTTTCAGGACGAAACCTATTGTAAATGGGGAGAATTGTGAAATCCCAATCTTAGACACGTAAAAACCCTAGGGTTGTAAATCCTAGGTAATATATTAATGAAATATATATTCATGAGTATGAAAACATGTGTATTAGAGGTTAAAGAAATGCAATTGTGGGATTAAACCATGTGAACAGTGCACGTGAATAGTAATCGAGGAGATTAAGAGTTAATCACGTAGATTAACCTAATCACAAATTGACAAAAAAGGGAGATTTAATCACTACAGGATGAAATAGCAATACTTTTTGATATTTTAATGGAATTTTGGATTTTAGTGAAAAATTAAAGAAAAATTCATAATTTGCAATCCAGACGTCGGATTTAGATGAAATTTTTTATGGATGGTTAAAAATCCATGATGAACATGAGGAATGGTTTAAGATGTGATGAAAATCACGAATCAAGGGTCAAGATGGAACGTCAATTGGAGATGAAAAAGGAAACTTATCTTTTCATTTAATTATCATTGACTTTTATTTAATTTTAAATAATTAAAAATAAAAATAATAAATGAAAAGGAGCAACATGACAGGGGTGTGCAGGGGCTGTGGATAATGGGAGCCAAATCCAATGGCTCAAATTCATCGTCATCAAAGATCAATGGATGAGATTGAATTTGCTTAAAAAATTTAATTTTAATAAAAAAAAAATTATAAAAAATAGGGCTTCCATAGGGGGAATGAACAGTATCTAGGGGGGATGCACAAGGCTCAACACACCTTTTGGAAATTAGAAAAAAAAATATTTAGAATTTAATACCTCAAGCAAAGGGGGTAAATTGTAATTTGATGAAAAATTCATTCCTATAAATAGGGAAATGGGGTAAACGACCAAGGCACACCATTCCCAGCTACAAGCTTGGGAAATTCAAGCATTCCCACCCCCAAATATGTTTTTGGACTTTAGAGAAAGAATGAGAGAAAGAAAGAGAGAGAAAGAGCCAAGTAGGAAGAGAATTCTTCACTTCAGGTAAGGGAATTCATCCTAAATTTCTTTTGAGTGTTGAGTATGGTAAAATCATGCTTAGATAATGCCTAACCATGAGAAAATAAGTATAGTTATAATGCTTAATCGGAATTATGTCAAAATATCAAAAATTTGGAGCAAAGATAGAGCATTCGGGAAGAAAGCATATGATATGTGTAAATAATGCTCCAAAATTGATAAATGATGATTTGGGATGAATGAATATGATAAATATGATGTTGGAATGATGATATATTAATTTCATGATTTTTGGAATTAAAGATTATGCTTAAGTGAATTTATGTTGATTTTTAGTATATGGAGAAAATGATTTATTTAGCCAAGTTAATGATGATAAATTCAAAATTTATGAATTTTTCCATGATATACTAAACGTAAGCTATGTCATGGTATTTTTTATTTTTGGGAAAAATGTCGATTTTTGGAACCCATGAACGGTAACCAACACGCTGCGAATAGTAACCTCGGATGAACAGTAATTTGCTACAGAGATTTACTACAGTTACATGAACAGTAAATAGCGTGAGTTTGGGAAAAATTGAGATTTATTTTTATAATGATATATGGATGAAATTTTTAAAAGATTTATGGATAATAATCCATATAAATGAGTAATGACCAAGTATCTTTATAAGATTAACCTCTAAGGAATGAGGTGATGAATGATTATAAAGCATGCATGGGAAGCAATCTAAAATATGGAATGATATAAATAAAATATCATTTTTCCTTGTATAGAAAAAGGAAAGGAAAAGGTAGAGGACACAGACTGAGGAGGTAAGCAAGCACAACTTTAAAAATGTGATTTTATTGCTTCATTTTAAGCAAGGAAACCTTTTTGAAAATATGTTTTGTTCTCAAGTATTTATGAAATGCGTTTAAGGGTGGTCATTTCTATAATGTTTTGAAATGATGAATGTTTATGAGTTTTTATGAAAAATCATGCCGGCATATTGATATCATGTGATGTTCATAGACATGTGCACATGTATGATGTATAATGAAGAGGCTTTAGTGGAGGTAGAAAGCGGATCAGAGGGTCCTCCTTCACTATTGCCGAGTCGTATGAGCTGTGTGCCGACGGCGTCCTCCCCAGAGGTAAAGGCAAAAGAATGTTATGTGTGAATGAATGTATTGCATTTTCATACATGGATTGAAAAGGAAAGCATGTATTTGAAATGATATTTTTAAGGGATGGTGCAAATAGTTCTCTACATGAGAATGACAAGTCACCTGGTGTAAGAGGTATATAATGCCGGAAAAATCAAAAGTTATGCATGTAGGAGACCATGTAGGCGTCAAGAGGAAGAGATGTTCCCCTTGATGAGGCCAAGTCGGAGAAAGCTGGCGTATTGGACCATGCTATGTGAGATGTTCCCTGGGCTAACGTACCCGCACATGAAGGTTTATGTTAGGAATGGGAAGGAAGTATTTGCAAATCCAATGTTTATAAAATGATTTTTATGAAAAGGTTTCTATTCCATTGGTAGTTGATCACTTGCTAAGTGTCTCCTATTGAATGGAGAGAAATGCATTTACGAATGGTTTACATAAATGGTTTACATGAATGATTTCCAAGAATGGTTTACGAAAAGGTTTTTATTCCATTGGTAGTTGATCACTTGATAAGTGTCATAAGTGTCTTCTATCGAATGGAAAGAAATGCATTTAAATGAAAGAAAAATGCTTGCTTATTGAGTTTCGACTCATGTTTTATTTTCCCAACCTCAGACAGGTGTAGGGAAAGCCAAGAGATGAAGGGCATGTGTTGCTAAAGGAAAAGAGAAATCTACAAAGGTTAGTATATTTTTGTATGAATAAATGCCCTAATGGGATATGGTGAAAAAGACATAGGTTGTATGAAATTATGAAGTGATGAATGATATGAGAAGTTGATGATTTATGATGATATGAATAAGCCCATTATGAATGATGATGAGAATATGTTTATGTGATGAAAGAAAAGAAAAAGAAAGAAAAAAAATTGGACGAGATCCAATTAAGAACCCGCTCCGTGATCAGGGCAACAATCCTGAGTCACATTTACCAATCGACAAGATCCCGGAGTAAGGCTTCTAGGCACCCCGGTTCGGGGCGCCACACAAATTCTCTGCTATCAACACATGGGTAGGATCGGAAACATACTTTCTTAGCATGGAGATGTGAAACACATTATGGATGACACTTAGAGCTGGAGGCTGGTGATAACTCATAAAAATGTGAGTTATCATGGCCCATTTTAGATTATATTTGTGCATTAGTCCAAGAGATTAGGCATAGTTTGCATCCATTTAGCTTAATTTTCACTCGCTTTGCATTTTAGGAGCATTATTTAGTTTTTATGCCTTTTTAGCATAAATTAGGCATTTTTAGTTTATTTATTTAGTTTATGTAATTTTTGCAGGAAGGACGGGCGAATTACAAGCAATGCGGGTGAAGCGTATGCAAATTAGAACCAAGTCACGAGGCAGGTGGATGGAGCCTGGGCGCCACTGGTCGGTGCCCAGGCGCCAACCTAACACAATCCAGCAACCAGTAGCTTCCAAGGAGTTGGAACCTAGGCGCCAAAGCGTGAAGTCCTCGGGTTTCCAAAAAGGTTTCTAAGTTACCCAGTACACAGGGAGTTGGCGCTCAGGCGCTAGCTAGAGGTGCCTAGGTGCCACTACGCATCCGTACGCGCAGATTACTACACATGTGCTGCACAAGCTACCCATTATAAATAGAAACCTAGGGATTCAAGGAAGAGAGATAGAGAGAGGGTCGTGGCTGCTGTGGAGAAAAGAGAGAAACACGAAAGCTTCAAGGAAGGAGAGAAGAGCAAGTGGAGATCCAAGCTATCACTGCAAATCCATTGAGTTTCATCTCCTCTTCTCATCTATCTCTTCCTATTTTGTTATTCTCCTTTCTTGGGATGATCATAACTTGATTTTAATGGGAATTGAAGTCATGTTTATGGGCCGAACCTTTCTATGGTGGGAGATATGTAGGATTTAAACTCATAGTCTATGTTATTTGGTTTTCTTATGCTTGAATGAATAATACACTTGTGCTATGACTTGTGTCGCTTGAGATTACCCTTATATGTCATTCTTAATGCGTTTACAAGCTTTGCAACCTTGTAGATTGATTGAATATTCAGATTCATGCTTAGAAAAGTGGAATTTAAATAATATCCATATATGAGGCACAGGTTTTCCAGCTCTTGTTTGTGTTGGATGTTAATATGGATAGGAATATACCTATTAACCCTGTGTAATCTTGATTAGGTTATGTGGTTATCAATCTTGCTTTACTTGTGTGCATGGGAACATAGCACATGACTAAAACTTGATTAAGTTTATATGTGTTGGAAGACATATATGAATATGAATGAACCTAGATTAGTAATCTCCGCACAACTACTTAAATGGGACCAAATAACATAGCTATGATTCAATGAATTCATATTCCCACCTACCTTAATCATCTCAAGGTAATCTCAGCAATATCCACCTCACTTTGGTTATTTACCGCTTTCTTAGTTTAGTTTAATTTAATTCTTTAAAAAAAACTCTCATTACTTTACCAATTCATTAGACAATTGAGATTTAAGGTGCTAATCCGTTTAACACAATCCTCATGGGAACGATACTCTACTCACTCTTTATTACTTGATCGACACGTATACTTGCATTAAAACGAGCATTTTAATAGACATATACGCAGCTTATCAAGTTTTTGGCGCCGTTGCCGGAGATTGGTTTAAACTTAGTACCTGACAATTTAAGTTGTCTTCTGTGAATGTGTATATATTATACATAGTTTTTTTTTCTTTCTTTGCTTTTGATAAAATTTTAGTTAAGGGATCTTTGTATTGCAATTTTCATTGGCTTCAAATGCTTAGCATTGGCCAAATGCAGAATTTTCAACACCAAGTACAATGGGTTTTCATGAGGATGACAATACATGGGCACCTCTAGCTCAATTTGCAGATTTTGACAATCAAATGCAGGATATGAATAATTTTTATTCAACTTACTGCGATTTGTGCCGAGCCGAGGGACATTTGTCAATTCAATGCGTATATTACTCAGCATCTGTTGGATATCTTGATCATTCTAATGATGCATAGGACAACTATGGAGACCCGCAATTAGAAAATATGATGTCAACGGAATTTCAAGCATATCAAGAGGGGGAGTCATCACCACCTGAAAGCAATTCATCTTTGGAGGACATGTTCATGCAATTCATGAAGAGCCAAATGCAGTTTAATGAGAACATGCAGAAATAGGTGGAGCAATTTCTACTGCACTCCAATGCCGGCATCAAGAAGCGTCTTTCGGCCATATAGAAGAAATTTCAGCAGAAGATGAGTTGGAACAGGGGCTGTGAAGTCACTTTGAGTACTAATGCAGATATATCAATAGATGTGATAGAACAACCTATACCTCAGCATGTTCTTCAACAAGTGGCGAAGCCAATGGAAAGCCAGGAAGTTGAAGAAGAAATTGATGAAGAAATAGAGCTTGATATAGTGGAGAAACTTGGAAATTATCATATCAACACTCCTCTAATTTTTCTTCCTGAAATTCAGGTACAACAAGACTTAATTGATCAATGCAAAGCCTTGGAAAGCAACATCTTGAAGCCATCATTTGTTCAAGGCCCTGAAAACCTCTTCTATAGTCTCTATGAAATTCAAGAAAAGAGGCTAACATATCCATTTGAAGATGCTAAGAAGAGAGTTGAACTTCCAGTGCACAATCCGCATGAAAGGAAGTTAGATAGAGCAAGAATTGACTAATCATAATGCAACATCGGGCTGAAGACGATAAATTTAGCACTGAATGGGAGGCAACCCATTACACTTTTTGATTTTTGTTTCATGAATAAAGTAGTCATCTCCCAAGGCAAGGAAGGACAGGATTATCATGCTCAAATATGGACTTTCAATCTACTTTCAAATTAATAAATGATGGAATCAAGGAGTTTCAAGTTTATATTCACCATTCAAGACAAAGACAATGTAGTTTGAGTGAGGTCCCAGGCGCCAAGGCATGAAGTCCTCGGGTTTCGAGAAAGGTTTCTAAGTTACCCAGCACACAGGGAGTTGGCGCCCAGGCGCCACTACGCATCCGTACGCGCAGGTTTCTGTAAATGTGCTGCACAAGCTACCCATTATAAATAGAAACCTAGGGATTCAAGGAAGAGACACAGAGAGAGGGTCGTGGCTGCTGTGGAGAAAAGAGAGAAACACGAAAGCTATCACTGTAGATTCATGGAGTTTCATCTCCTTTTCTCATCTATCTCTTCCTATTTTGTTATTCTCGTTTCTTGGGATGATCGTAACTTGATTTTAATGGGAATTGAAGTCATGTTTATGGGCTGAACCTTTCTATGGTGGGAGATATGTAGGATTTGAACTCATAGTCTATGTTATTTGGTTTTCTTATGCTTGAATGGATAATACAGTTGTGCTATGACTTGTGTCGCTTGATATTACCCTTATATGTCATGCTTAATGCGTTTATAAGCTTTGCAACCTTGTAGATTGATTGAATATTCAGATTCATGCTTGGAAAAGTGGAATTTGAATAAGATCCTTATATGAGGCACAGGTTTTCTAGCTCTTGTTTTTGTTGGATGTTAATATGGATATAAATATACCTATTAACCTTGTGTAATCTTGATTAGGTTATGTGGTTATCAATCTTGCTTTACTTGTGTGCATGGGAACATAGCACATAACTAAAACTTGGTTAGGTTTATATGTGTTGGAAAACATATATGAATATTAATAAACCTAGATTAGTAATCTCTGCACAACTACTTAAATGGAACCAAATAACATAGCTATGATTCAATGAATTGATATTCCCACCTACCTTAATCATCTCAAGGTAATTTCAGCAATATCCACCCCGCTTTGGTCATTTACCGCTTTCTTAGTTTAGTTTAATTTAATTCTTTAAAAACAAACGCTCATTACTTTACCAATTCACTAGACAATTGAGATTTAAGGTGCTAATCTATTTAACACAATCCTCGTGGAAACGATACTCTACTCACTCTTTATTACTTGATTGACACGTATACTTGCGTTAAAACGAGCATTTTAATAGACATAGCCAAATATTTGAATACTTGCTTGATGACTGTTGTTATAAGCAAATTCTGCCATAGCCAAATATTCATCCCATGATCCTCTAAATTCTACTGTGCACATCCTTAGCATATCATCAACTATTTGATTTATCCTTTCAGTCTGCCCATCAGTTTGAGGATGAAATGTCGTACCGCATTTCAATTGTGTACCTAAGGTTTGATGTAAACTTTTCCAAAATTGAGACGTAAAACTAGAATCTCGATCGGAGACTATTGACTTAGGTACTCCATGCAATCTCACTATCTCCTTATAATAAATCTTAGTCAGTCACTCAGCAGTAAAATTTTTCTTGATGGCTAGGAAATGAGCTGCCTTTGATAATCTATCAACTATAACCCATATAGCATCATTTGTATTTTGGGTTCTTGGTAACCCTTCAATAAAATCCATGGTGATATCATCCCATTTCCTTTCTGGGACTTCTAGTGACTGTAACTTTCCATGGGTCCTTTGGTGATCAGCCTTAACCCTTTGGCATGTTAAGCATTTAGCCACATACTCAACAATTTCTCTCTTCATGTTATTCCACCAATATAGTATTGGTCCCAAGTTAATGACAATTACCCAAGAGGAGAGGGGTGAATTGGGTAAATAATAATTTTCAACTTAAACAGAAATTTTACCCCGAATTAATCTAGTCCCCTTAATAAAGAAACAAATGGAAAGCAATATAGTGCTGAGAGCAGAAATAAAAATCAACAAGCAAGATTTTATAGTGGTTCGGGCAACCTTCCCTACTCCACTCTTCCAAGCTTACACCGCTTGTGACTTGGGTTCCACTATGTATTTCACAAATACAACTAGAGCAACTACTCTCTTCTAGATTTCAGCTCTAGGGGGCATTAACAATTCACAGCACAAGTAGGTGACGAGTTCCACTTTAATCACACACTGCTTTGCTTACACTTGATCTTAGTTACCCAAACTAAATCAAGTTCAATACAACAAGAAATAACAAAAGAAAGTTTCTACACGTTACTGGTGTGTAGAGGCAGATTTGGCCCAGAGAAGAACTTGTAGCGTAGGCTTAATGATTCAGCAAGCAACTCTTGGCAGTTTGAAAGCAAGGTTCTTCTTCTTGATGTTGGCATGATCACTTAATGCTCTTAGAGATGGGAGTTATGCTCAATTAATGAATTCTCAGCTACCCTCCATGTTCATATTGAATGCCTTATATAATTTGTGAGGGAATCCAAACGTTTGGAAGTAGGTGGCTCACATTTAATGGGCCAACGTTTGAAAAATTTCCGACCGTTGCGACCCAAGTCGCAGGTGAAGTCGACTTCACCCAAGTCGCAGATGGAGTCGACTTTGGGTGCGACTTCGGCTCTCCGCAACTTCTTCAAGTTCCAGTCTGGGTCGACTTGGTCCTCGACTTGACCCAAGTCGCAAGTGAAGTCAACTTCGGGTGCGACTTCACTTTCTCAGCTTGCTTGATGAACTTGAAATCCTTGGGAATGACCTGCTTGCTTGAATTTCTTTCATGTTTGATTATTCTTCCATCATTTTATACTACTTAAGACTCTTTATGATTCTTTGATTCCATATCTTGAGTCTTGAATCCTTGAGTCTTGGAATGCATAAAGGAAGTCCAAATACGTGATCTCAATCGTACATGAGAATATGCAACTTTGCTTGTTCTGGACTTCATTTGATCCTCTTTTGATCTTCATTTGACTTGAGTCGACATGATCTGCAAGTTCTGCACTGAAGTCGAAGCTGGAGTCGACTTGGTCTGTGACTTCACCTAAGTCGCATGCGAAGTTGACTTGGGATGCGACTTCGGCAGCTCTCTTTCTCGATTTCAACTCTGGAAGGAAATGATAAGTCGAAGTCGATGCTGGAGTCGACTTGGTCTGTGACTTCACCCAAGTCGCATGCGGAGTCGACTTCGTTTGCGACTTCGGTAGCTTGGTTCCCCGTTTTCAACTCTGGACGAAAATGACGGGCTGAAGTCGCTACTGGAGTCGACTTGGGGATCGACTTGGCCTAAGTCGATGCCTGAGTCGACTTGAAAATCGACTTGACCTGTCATGCTTCATTTTCTTCATTTGTATAACCTTTAATCATTTTCACAAACATGTTAGTAACCAAAACTTACTCAAATTGATTTGTTAATCATCAAAACATAAACTTGGCTTATTTTCCACATGTTTCCAACAATCTCCCCCTTTTTGATGATTGGCAAAATCGATTTGAGTGTATGCCTTTCAATGTCTTAAAGTATATTATGTTCGCATATTGAAGTTTAACATACATGTTTCATTTCTAATGAATCACAATTTAAAACATGCATACAAGCATTTAAAACCGAGACTACTCAAATCCTAATCTCTTTCTCAAATCTACTCAAATCCTAATCTCTTCTCCCCCTTTTTGTCAATTGATCAAAAATAGAGATGGAGCGGGATAATCTGTTGAGAATGGTGGAGTTACTCCCCCTCAGCTTGTGCATCCCCTCAGCTTGTGCTTTTTTAAGTTAATTCAAGCATTCCCATATCATTTCTAATTTTATAAAATGGTTCTTTTCCTAGAGGTTTGGTAAAAAAATCTGCAATTTGATCGTCTGTTTTTACATATTCCAAGCATATGTCATGATTTTCTACATGTTCTCTAATAAAGTGATGTCTAAGGTCTATATGCTTGGTCCTAGAATGCAATACTGGATTTTTAGTTAAACATATTGCACTAGTATTATCACATCTAATAGGTATATCTTTAAAGTCCATGTCATAGTTCCTAAGTTGTTGTTTCATCCAAAGCAATTGGGCCCAACAACTCCCAGCGGCAATATATTCGGCTTCCGCGGTGGATAGAGCAACACTAGTTTGTTTTCTTGAAAATCATGAAACCAACATGTTCCCAAGAAACTGACATGTTCCACTAGTGCTTTTTCTATCTACCTTGTAACCGGCAAAATATGCATCCGAGTAGCCAATTAGATAAAAATTAAAACCCTTTGGATACCAAAGTCCTATGTTGGTAATATCTACTAAATATCTGAAAATTCTTTTTACAGCTACCAAGTGCGATTCTTTTGGACATGATTGAAATTTGGAGCACATGCAAACACTAAATAGTATATCGGGTCTAGAAGCAGTTAAATATAATAAAGAGCATATCATGCTTCTATATAACTTTAAATCAATTGGTTTGCCTTTCTCGTCTTTGTCAATTTTAATGTTTGAGCTCATAAGCGTGTTTGCCCCTTTGCTATTTTCCATGTCAAACTTCTTTAACATTTCTTTGATATACTTGGACTGGTTTATGAAGGTCCCTTCACTTAGTTGCTTAATTTGTAGTCCAAGGAAGAAGTTTAGCTCCCCCATTATACTCATTTCAAATTCTTTCTGCATAAGCTCAGAAAATTCTTGACAAAGAATCTCATTAGTAGCACCAAAAATAATGTCATCTACATAAATTTGAATAATCAAAATGTCTCTTTCTTTGTACTTGATAAACAAAGTAGTGTCTGCCTTTCCCTTTTGGAAGTCATGATCAATTAGAAATTTGCTTAATCTTTCATACCAAGCCCTTGGAGCTTGTTTTAATCCATATAATGCTTTGGTTAATTTGTATACAAATTTAGGTTGATCTTTCTCCTCAAATCCAGGTGGTTGTTCAACATACGCCTCTTCATTTATATAGGCATTCAAAAATGCACTTTTAACATCTATTTGAAACAACTTAAAGTTCATATGAGATGCAAAAGCTAGTAAAATGCGAATGACCTCTAATCTAGCAACCGGAGCATAGGATTCCTCAAAGTATATTTCTTCTTCTTGTGAGTATCCTTTTGCCACAAGTCTAGCTTTGTTTCTTACCGCAAGTCCACTTTCATCTAATTTGTTCCTAAAGACCCATTTTGTGCCAATGACAATATGGTCTTTTGGTCTTGGAACAAGATACCAAACTTGGTTTCTTTCAAATTGATTTAGCTCTTCTTGCATTGCTATGATCCAATTTTCATCATCAAGAGCTTGATCAATAGTGATTGGTTCAATTTTGGATACAAAGGCGTATTGTCCACAAACATTTTGTTTTGACCTTCTAGTTTTTACACCTTCATAAATATTCCCTATAACTTGCTCAATTGGATGGTCATTTTTGAATTTTAAATTAGTTGGAGGTTTATAGGAATTATTACCTTCACTTACCCTTTCCTCCATGGATTCTTCTTGCTTCTCCACATGCAATTTTTCAAGGTTACTTGTGATATCATCTGCATCACTTAAATCATCTTTTCTTTTGGAGCATGGGTTAAATTCATCAAAAACAACATGTATTGACTCTTCTACAACTTAGTTCCTTTTATTGAAGACTCTATATGATTTGCTATTTGATGAGTAACCAAGGAATATTGCCTCATCACTCATCCAGTTTTCCCAAGTTAGTTTTTCCATTGTTCAAAACATAACATGTGCAACCAAAGGCATGAAAATATGAAATATTTAGTTTTCTACCTTTCCATAGCTCATATGGGGTCTTTTTCAAGATTGCTCTAATGGTAACTCGGTTCAACACATGACAAGCTGTACTTACAGCTTCACCTCAAAATTTCTTGGATAATTTACTCTCATTTAGCATTGTTCTAGCCATCTCTTGTATGGTTCTATTTTTCCTTTCAACCACTCCATTTTGTTGTGTAGTTCTTGGTGTAGAAAATGTGTGATGAATTCCTTTTTCATTACATAATTCTATGAATCGTTTATTTTTAATTCACCACCATGATCACTTCTAATGGTCATAATAGTACTTTTTTTTCATTTTGCACTAAGTTTACAAAAGTTGCAAACATAGAGAAGGCTTCATCTTTGCTAGCTAAGAGAATTACCCATGTGAATCTTGAAAAATCATCAACTATTACAAACACATACTTCTTTCCACCAATGGTTAAAATGTCGGATGACCCATATAGATCCATGTGTAGCAATTCAAGTGGTCTAGTGTTGGAAATCTCTTTTTTGGTAGAGAAAGACATTTTAGGTTGTTTTGACAATTGACGTGCCTTGCAAATTTTATCTTTGTCATATTTCAATTTTGGCAATCCTTCTACCAAACTCTTTTTCCATAGGGTCTTAATATTTTGTCATGTTTATATGCCCAAGCCTCTTATGCCAAACCCATGGATCATTGTCAATGGCCATTAGACATTGATGATCTAGTTCATCAAGTAAAATCAAATATACATTTCCATGTCTTTTTCAACTAAACATGATATGTTCTCCATCAAACACATTGCATATAGATGATTCAAACACAACCTTGTATCCCTTGTCACATAATTGGCTAATACTCATTAAATTGTGCTTGAGTCCTTCAAAAAATAATACATCTTCCATACATGCATTTGAAATACTATAAATGTTTCATTTACCTTTGATTTTACCTTTCTCATTATTCCCAAAGGCAACGGTTCCATCGTTGCAAGGCTTGAGTTTGTGAAATAAACTTCTTTCTCCAGTCATATGCATTGAGCAACCACTATCCATGAACCAAACGTTGCTTGACTTTGCCTTGAAACATACCTGAAAAATAAGCAAATAAATCTTATCTCTTTGCTACCCATTTTATGGGTCCATTTAGGTTAGTAAACTGATTTAATCTTTGTTGTTCTATTCTTGAAAGCCCAAATCTTGTGTTTCTTGGAACCCAAACTAATTTTGCACCGTGGTCATATAATTTCTTAAAGTTGCATCTATGAATTTTGTGACCCATCTTGTTGCAAAAATTGCAAGCCATTGATAATCTAGGAGTAGGCCTCCAAGTATGTAGTGGTTCAAAAGTTGGCCTTCTAGTCCAAATAATATGTTTCCCTTTGGGTTTGTAAATGGGTGCAGTTTTATTTTGATTTTTCCCAAGTATTGGCACACTTAATTTGCTACTTTCTCCTTACTCAAATGTAGAGTATCCAAGACCTCTTTTATTATTTTGAGAGGTCATGTTCAGAAAAATTTTCATACTTTCTCCTGGATTAGAGAACTTAGTTAATGATTCATTTAAAGATTCATTCTCCTTTTTCAATTTTTCCACTTCTTTCAATAGTAGTTCATTTTCTTCTTTCAGTTTTGTTGTATTTTCTGCTAGTTTTCCATTTATAATAATAATGGAATTGCATTGTTGTCTCTTTAGTGATAACTTATTTCCTAGTTTTTTGATTTCCTCATATAATGAATCATATGCATGTTGTAATTCCTCTAATTCAGCACATTTGAGACATTCTCGAATAGAAGAATAAGTAGATTGAGAATGACAAAATTTCGAAGTTACCTCTTCATTACTTATGCATTTTGTTGAGGCGGTTTGCTCTCCCAAAACTTCTGTCGTGTTTAAGGCTTCTTCATGTTCAATCCGAGCCATGCAGCAAAGTCTTGCACAATTTACTGCTTCAAAATCATCGGTTGAGGAGCTACTTGTTGATGACATTACTTCATTCACATACATTCCTCTCCCTTAGGCTTTTGGAATCTCCGGCTTTCATGTCTTTCCTTCCTTTCTTGATGATCCTTTGAGCTTTTATATGTCCCATACCACTGCATCTATAACATTTTGTAACCTCTTTCTTTTTCTCTTTTTGAGGTCTCTCTTTGAAGTCTTTGAAATTCTTTTGTTCCCTCACAAACTTTCAAAGTCTGCGTGTTAGTAGAGCAATGTCTTCGTCATCGTTGTGAGATGAGGAGGTGGACTCATCCGAGTTATGGGTGACTTTTAGTGCAATTGCTTTCTTTCCTTTGTGGTGATCTTCATTTCTTTTCTTGATTAGCTCATGTGACATTAATGAGCTAATAAGATCTTCCAACTTCAATGTATTTAGATCTTTGGCTTCTTCTATTGCAGTAATCTTTGGAGTCCAAGATTCCGGTAGAGCTCTTAAGATTTTCATGACCTGTTCAGATTCACAAATTGCTTTTCCTAGACCTTTCAAGGCGTTAGTAATTTTAGAGAATCTAGTAAACATTTCAGAAATATTTTCTGTTTCTAGCATTGTAAAGTTTTCCAACTCTCCAATCAAAATGTTTCCCCTTGTCCCTTGGACTTGAGAAGTTCCTTCATAGATAGATGTTAATGTATCTCATATTTCTTTTACAGTTAAACAAGAGGATACTCTATCATATTCGGAAGCGGTAAGAGCACAAAATAGTGAGTTCATAGCTTTAGCGTTGCTCTTAACAGTTTTTACTTCCTCATTGGTCCATTTGGAAGCTCTTTCATCAATTGACAAAGTCACACCGTCTTAGATAGCAATCCAAGAGTCCATATCTGTAGCCATGATGAGTTGTTTCATACGTAGCTTCCAACAGACGAAATTATTCCCATCAAACAATGGTGGCCTAGTAAAAGATTGGCCATCGGCAAAAGCGGGAACGGAAGTAGATTGTGATGCCATATCAAAAGATCTCTTTAGTATAACTCAAAGACCTGCTCTGATACCACTTGTTGGTCCCGAGTTAATGGCAATTACCCAAGAGGGGAGGGGTGAATTTGGTAAATAATAATTTTCAACTTAAACAGAAATTTTACCCCAGATTAATCCAGTCCCCTTAATGAAGAAACAAATGGAAAGCAATATAGTGCTGAGAGCATAAATAAAAATCAACGAGCAAGATTTTATAGTGGTTCGGGCAACCTTCCCTACTCCACTCTTCCAAGCTCACACCTCTTGTGACTTGGGTTCCACTATGTATTTCACAAATACAACTAGAGCCACTGCTCTCTTCTAGATTCCAGCTCTAGGGGGCATTAACAATTCACAGTACAAGTAGGTGACAAGTTCCACTCCACTCTTAGAGATGGGAGTTATGCTCAATTAATGAATTCGCAGCTACCCTCCACGTTCATATTGAATGCCTTATATAATTTGTGAGGGAATCCAAACGTTTGGAAGTAGGTGGCGCTCATTTAATGCGCCAACGTTCGAAAAAATTTTGACCGTTGTGACCCAAGTCGCAGGTGGAGTCGACTTCAGGTGCAACTTCGGCTCTCCGCAACTTCTTCAAGTTCCAGTCTGGGTCAACTTGGTCCCCGACTTAACCCAAGTCACAGGTGAAGTCGACTTCGGGTGCGACTTCACTTCCTCAGCTTGCTTGATGAACTTGAAATCCTTTGGAATGACCTGCTTGCTTGAATTTCTTTCATGTTTGATTGTTCTTCCACCATTTTATACTACTTAAGACTCTTTATGATTCTTTCATTCCATATCTTGAGTCTTGAATCCTTAAGTCTTGGAATGCATAACAGAAGTCCAAATATGTGATCTCAATCCTCGATGAGAATATGCAACTTTTCTTGCTCTGGACTTCATTTGATCCTCTTTTGATCTTCATTTGACTTGAGTCGACATTATCTGCAAGTTCCGCACTGAAGTCAAAAATGGAGTCGACTTGGTCTGCGACTTCACCTAAGTCGCATGCGGAGACTTGGGATGCGACTTCGGCAGCTCTCTTTCTCGATTTCAACTCTAGAAGGAAATGATGAGTTGAAGTCGATGCTAGAGTCGACTTGGTCTGCGACTTCGCCCAAGTCGCATGCGGAGTCGACTTCGTTTGCGACTTCGGGAGCTTGGTTTCCCAT
This sequence comes from Annona cherimola, assembly GCA_030490835.1. NCBI lineage: Eukaryota > Viridiplantae > Streptophyta > Magnoliopsida > Magnoliales > Annonaceae > Annona > Annona cherimola. The sequence goes on along the minus strand of JASFXW010000033.1, from coordinate 302,134 downwards.
TTTCAACTCTGGATGAAAATGAAGGGCTGAAGTCGCTACTGGAGTCGACTTGGGGATCGACTTGACCTGTCATGCTTCATTTTCTTCATTTGTATAACCTTTAATCATTTTCACAAACATGTTAGTAACCAAAACTTACTGAAATTGATTTGTTAATCATCAAAACATAGACTTTGCTTATTTTCCACATGTTTCCAACATATAGTCTTTTGATGTCTTGATACATCTTAGTGCTACCTGGATGCATCGAAAATGAAGAGAAATGTGCTTCCTTTAATAGCTGGTTCTTGATTTCTTCTTGATTGGGTATATATAGGCGACCCCTATATCTGTACATTCTATGTTCATCTTGTATATATTCATTGAGATTTTTCTTAATCATTTTCTCAACATAACTTTTTAAACCCTCATTTTCTTGTTGAGCTGTTTTAATTTGCTCAAATAAATTCGACTTGATTTGTAATTGAGACAATCTAACTTGTACCCCAGGTGGGCTTACAATTAATTCTAGTTGTCTCAATTTTTGTAGTAGCCCTTCTTCCTTTGTGATGAGATGTGCTAAGCTAATATTTCTACTTAGCACATCAGCTACTACATTGGCTTTGCCTGGATGATATAAAATGTTGAGGTCATAATCTTTAAGTTACTCGAGCCATCTTCTTTGTCTCATATTTAATTTCTTTTGAGTAAGAATGTACTTGAGACTTTTATGATCAGTATAGACCTCATATTTAATTCTATATAAATAATGTCTCCAAATTTTCAAGGCAAAGACCACTGCTGCCAATTCTAAGTCATGGGTTGGATAGTTTACCTCATTTGGCTTGAGTTGCCTAGATGCGTATGATATAATTTTTCCATTTTGCATTAATACACATCCTAATCCTTTCTTTGAGGCATCACTATAGATCACAAACCCTTCCTTTTCCGTAGGTAGTGTTAGAATTGACGCTTTTACCAGTCTTTTCTTTAACTCTTGAAAGCTATTCTCACATTCCTGTGTCCATTCATACCTAATTCCTTTCCTTGTCAGCTTTGTGAGTGGAGATGACAATTGTAAGAATCCTTCCACAAATCTCCTATAGTAGCCAGCTAGCCCTAGAAAGCTTCTTATTTTTGTGATATTTGTTGGCTATGACTACTTTGTTATTACCTCAATGTTTTGAGGATCTACCTGTACTCCCTTCTCGGATATAAAGTGGCCGAGAAAGGCTACCTGTTTCAACCAAAATTCACATTTCTTCCTTCGGAGAATTTTTAACACTATCCTTAGATGTTTTTCATGCTCTGCTTCTGTCTTTGAATAAATCAATATGTCATCGATGAATACCACTACAAATTGATCAAAAAATTCTCAAAAAATTCTATTCATCATATCCATAAACACAGCTGGGGCATTCATTAGTCCAAATGGCATGACTAAGAATTCATAATGCTTATATCTTGTTCTGAATGCTGTTTTATGTATATCTTTTGGACATACCCTCAACTGGTGGTATCCTGACTGTAAATCAATTTTTGAAAAGGTAAAAGCTCCTTTTAACTGATCAAAGAGATCATCTATTCTTAGGAGCGGGTACTTATTTTTTACTGTTACTTTATTCAATTCTCTGTAATCAATACAGAGTCTCAAACTCCCATCCTTTTTGCTTACAAATAGTACTGGAGCTCCCCAAGGTGATGCACTAGGTCTAATAAACCCTTTATTTAATAAATCTTAGATTTGTACTTTCAACTTAGCCAATTCGGCTAGCGCCATCCTATATGGGGCCTTCGATATTGGAGTTCTCCCTGGGACAATTTCTATTTTCATATCCATCTCTCTTTCTGGTGGCAAATTACATAGCTCTTTTGAAAAAATATCTAGAAACTCCTTTACCACTGGAATTTGTTCGATAGGTAACCCATCTCTTTTTATTGAATTTATAGAGACCAGATAGGCTGGACATTGTTGGCGTATCAGCTTCACTGCCTTCATAGCTAATATAATTCTTATTGTGTTTTATGGCTGTCTTATTTTACTGATCTCTATTTCATCCTTTGATGCTTCAAATTGCACCTTTTTATTCCTACAATCAATCATTGCACCCCATTGACTTAGCTAGTCCATTCCTAGTATGACATCAAACTCTGTCATTGGCAATAGGATAAGATCTACTTCTAATAATTTTGATCCTATCCTAATAGGGCATCCTTTACATACTTGATTTATGCTTTCCAATCTATATACTGGAGATTCTACATGTATGGTACTACTAATTTCTTCTACCCGGAGTGCTTGTGTGATTATGAATTGGTATGGTATAAATGAATGCGTAGCTCATATCAAATAAAGCTACTGCAGGATTTCCTAAAATGTAAATCATACCTGTAATCACTTTTTCCTCCATCTCCTGTGACTCTGTTCGGGTGAGGGCTTAGACACGTACTGGGTTGACAGTAGTACCAGGCCGATTGGAGATGGCGGGGACCTTTTTCTGGGTTGGCCTCCCTCGGGCTAGTGCTCTCTTAGCTGGGGCCTTAATCCCCTTTGGAACCTTTGTACCTTATTCTCTGGCACATTAGCAATCCATGGTACATATCTTACCAAGGCGTTGAACTTTGTGGCATATTCTGTGACTGTCATCCTGCCTTGGTAAAGTTTTTCGAACTCTATCACCCTCTGGCTCTGTAGCCCTATAGGGAGATATTCTTTATTAAATTCCTCCAAAAATTCATGCCACGTAACTTGCTCAGGATGTGGCCTAGTGACCATCAGCATTTTCCACAATTCATAGGTGTCTTTTATCAGCAGGTGGGTGGCACATAAGACTTTATGCTGATCATTGCAGGGTGATATCCTGAATAGCCTTTTGATTTCCATAATCCACTGCTCTACAATGAGGGGGTCTGGTTCCATTGCAAACTTGGGCAGGAGCTGGGCAAGAAAGGCATTAATAGTCTTTCTGTCAGCCTCAAGGAGACTATCCTTCATCCCCCTTGACGTGCCGATGTTAGCTGAGGGGCCTGGTCTTTTCTTATCCTTTTTCTGTGGTGGGGTCTGCTAGTTCCACATTTCTTATAGCATCCCAGCGGCCTATACTGTCCATTGTTGCATGGCTTTCTCGACTGCTACAGCTATCTTGTCTTCTATATTGACCTATTCTTGAGGTTTAGAGCTTTCCTCTCTTCGTGGGCTGGTTCTAGAGGACTGCTCTTCGGATTCTTCCCTATTAGTCCTTTTACTGGCCTTGCCCCTTGCTTGATCAACTGATTCCTCTATCGGGGCCTTTCCCTTATTAGCTCTTGCTTTAGCTCTGAGCATCGGCATTTTCAATCTTTCTTAAACATAAAACATTCATTAGTATATCACCAATATTTATCATAATACACTTAATCAGATAAATTCAAACACATAGTCACATGATCATATAATTCTCATATATTATACATTGTCAGCAAACCTTTATACGTTTATTAAACCTTTGTACATAGGCTTCCTTAGCCTTATGTACCTATTTTCAACAATATTTACATATGTATAAAAAAGAAAAATAAGATGTTTTGGCTTTGGCTGTGTCTTCTTAATCCCCCATCCCTTTTTAACGTCCCCTTCTCCTTAACCTTAGGAACCTTCTAAGACTGAATGATACTTCTGTGCGTTCTTCAGTAATTGTACTGGTATCAGACCAGTCTCGAGGTCCTGGGTTCTCATCTTCCTCTTCGCTATCGGACCACTCTATAGGGTCCTCATCATCGTCTACTGGAGGGACGGGAGGTGGGGCTTCGGGCATTACCTCTAACTCTATGACCCTTAGAATAACCTCACCAGGTTGTTTAGGAGGGGGGTGCTCCATCACTTCTTCTCCCCTGGCCAGAGCTTTTCGGCGTTCCTGGGCAGCCTCCCTTTCCCTACTGTCTATATGAGCCCATGGTGTTCCATATCGGAACTGAATGTATCCAGCATCAAATCTAAACCATGGCCCTAGATTAGGTGGAACTGGGGCAACTCTCCTTTGCCAATACCTTTCTAGGTCCTCCTCAGCGACCCAAACGGTGACCATAGATAGCCTAGGCAGTGGGCTGGCTGGGGTGTATTCGGGAGAAGCTGGAGTGTATACTGGAGAGTCTGGGAATGCAGGCGCCTTGCTAGATGGCTTCGCCTGGTGGGTTTTAGATAATACTGGAAACCCTAGTGGTTGGTTGGGGAAGATTATAGGTATGGATGGTAACGTGCTTCGGGTCCTCTAATATATGATAGAGATTGAGTCTGGTATCTAGTGGGAACTGGAGGTCTTATGGTTAGACCTTCTTGGGATGCTAACCATCTATTAACTCTTTCCTGAGCATGTTCCCTTTCTTGTTCCTCCTCTAACTCCCTTGCACTTATTACAGCCTATCCTTTGTCTGTCATCTATAGATCATCGACGATAAATCAATTAATCATAATCATGATTTCATGTATTCTAACTTGATCATTTCTTTTCTTTTCTGCCTATTTACCAATCCATGCTCTGGTACCAACTTCTGTGGTGCCCCGAACCGGGGTGCCTAGAAGCCTTACTCCGGGACCATTTTTGATTGGTAAACGTGACTTAGGATTGTTGTCTTGACCACACGACAGGATTATATATATATATATAACTGTTCCGGCCTCGTGAAAAATTATTAGGTAAAAGTAAAATTGTTGTTAAAAGTTGTTTTCCTCCGGCTTTGAAAATAAATGCTTAATTAATTCCCCAGCAAAATTTTAAAGCATCTAATACTTTAACCGAGTCCGAAAAGTATATCACAGAAATATTTTGCATTGTGTTCTACATTTTGATTTTACATCTCCAATGAGAAAACCCTTGATTAAAAGAGCTGAATACAATAGTCCATAAAAATGCTTATTCTTATTGAAATAATGATGAAATGCGTAGAAGATCTTTCTACGTCTTTACAAATGCGCGAAAAATCATGTCTAACAAAAATATAAAGATAAGTGAGTACACTTCGCCCCGCACCGTGACTCGAATGTGAGGTATAAGACGTCACGCGCCATGACTTAAATATGAGGTACAGGACGCCACGCGCCATAACTTAAATGTGAGGTACACGACGCCACGCGCCATGACTTAAATGTGAGGTACATGACGCTACGCGCCATGACTTAAATGTGAGGTACATGACGCCACGTGCCATGACTTAAATGTGAAGTACATGACGCCACGCGCCATAACTTAAATGTGAGGTACACGACGCCACGCGCCATGACTTAAATGTGAGGTACACGACGCCACGCGCCATGACTTAAATGTGAGGTACATGACGCTACGCGCCATGACTTAAATGTGAGGACTTAAATGTGAGGTACATGACGCCACGCGCCATGACTTAAATGTGAGTTTACGCTTAGCCCGCCGACCAACGATGACTCGGTTTGGGAACTAGTGAGGGGCCCGTCGGCTACATTAGTTACCCAACATAGCAAACTAAGTGCGCTCTTAGCTTCTGGATTTTACACAGCAGACCAGCGTGTCCCGCTTTCAGCTTCTGAACTTGTACAAGAAACCAGCTTATCCCGCATTCAGTCTCTGGATTGAAATTTGAGTGGTTTTACCAAAAAATAGATTTAACCGAATTTTGAAAATATGTGTGGGTCGACTTGGACAATCTAAAAGGGGTTCGAGCCCAACTGGGCATGTTGAAAAGAGTTTGGGCCTAACTGGGCTTGACTCAATCAATTTGGGCTCAACTGGGTTTATTGGGGGATTTTGGGCCCAACTGGACCTGTTGAAGAGTTTTCGGCCCACCCTGGGCTTGTTGAGGAGTTTTGAGCCCAAGTGGCTTGTTGAAGAATTTTGGACCTAAGTGGGTTTGTAGGAGGGTTTTTGAGTCGTCTTGGGCTTGCTGGAAGTTTTAGGCCTATTAAGGCTCAGGTTGAAGAATTTTGGAGCCTATTAAGGCTCGGGTTGAGCAAAGAGGTCATTCACTTTTTTTTTCATATATATATACATATGTATATATATATAATGGAAAGGTACTTAGCCCCGTGTATCAACTTAACTCATTACCTGAGGAGTATTTACTCGAGGAGAAGTATATAAATTTTTTTTATAATATATATGTATATATATATTTTTTAAAAGTCTCTAAGATGTATGTGTGTATAAAATATATTTTTTTTAGGCCCGCAGGAAAAATATATATTTTCTTTGAAGGCCCACGAGACATATATATTTTAGGAAAACAAAAAATTCATTTTCGGAAGCCCGCGGGGCATATATATATTTTTAGAAAATGAAATATTCATTTTTGGAGGCCCGCGAGGCATATATATATTTTTAGAAAATAAAATATTCATTTTTGGAGGCCCGCGGGATCCATATATATTTTTTTGGAAACAATATATTCATTTTTTGATGCCCGCGGGACATCTATATAATTTTAGAAAGTAAAATATTCATTTTTGGATGCCCGCGGGAGATCTGTATAATTTTAGAAAACAAAATATTCATTTTTTTGAGGTCTTTTAATATATATATATATTATATATTTTTGGTAGCCTTTTAATATATATATATATATATACATTTTTCGAGGCTTTATATATATATATGTGTGTGTGTGTGTGTGTGGCACGCCCGTGAGATGCCGGGTTCCCGGGCTCTTTATATATATATATATGTATATCTATATATATCATTACAGATATTTTTTTATTGTAAAAAGATGTGGCTTTATATATATATATATGTGGCGTACCCGTGAGATGTCGGGTTCCCAGGGCCTTCATATATATATATATCATTATATATTTTTTTTATTGTAAAAAGACGTGGCTTTATATATATCTATATGTGGCGTCGACCAAGTAAGCAAGACGGATATTTTCGTCTGTCAGAGCATTAACCAATGCATCCATGACTTCTTGCGACAACTGCAAGGCATCATAAATACTGAGTCGAGCAGGAAGTCGCTTCAAGTGTTCAAGTACATCATAGTTTACTGAGGACTTTCCACGATTAGATGGTACGTCCTGTTCTGACTGAGTATGAATTTCTTGTGCCGGGGCTTTACCCTTGTTTTTTGGTATGATTCAACCAGATCGAAGAATTGCAAGAACGTCCTCTTCAACTTGCACTATGTTGCAAGAGGCAGAGTCCTGAATGTTTGTAGCCAATGTTCGTAGTACATCTGAGAAAAATGGTTGTACTTTTGGGATTTCAGGGAAATACCCACTCATTGACTTGATGCACTAATGAACCATGATTCCTTCTTTATCGAATTATTGGTTGATTATTCTGCAATTAACCCATCTCAAGATGTAGTCATACTGAGATTCTCCTGATAGGGGGTACATGACTTCTATCATCTCTAGAGGAAACGCTGTTTCATATTCATGGAATCTTAGGATGAACATATCAATGAACTCTTCCCAAAAACCAAATGCTTCTTCGGGAAGCGAGGAGATCAAGAGAAGAGCGCAACTATCATGGGCCAAACTCAAGACAAAGTGTCCGAGTGCGAACTCTTCTGTTTGCCCCATTTGACAGACCGCCAGCGAATAATCAAACAAGTGCGGCAGCACATACTTATGATTCTCATGGAATAACTGAATATGCGGCCAATCATAGCTTAACTCCCTAGTTAAGAAAGGGAACACTCGAAGGATGGGCGCATCGTTCAATTGTAGTACGTGCAGGACTTGGAGTTGATTTGTCCTCCCAAATCCTTCAGCATCACTAAAAATTGCCTCTTATTTGAAGCCTTCATTGTCGACCCATCGGATTGCCTTTATGAAAGTTTTGACTCCAAAGGTCTTGTACCCATTGTCAGTCGAAGGGCATACTGCATCTGAAAGGTACTTCGTGACCATTTCAGGTTCAGGCAACTATATGGCTAAGGGATCGCTCCAGGTACCGTCTCTGAGATAATTTACATAATGAGTGGTGGATTCTTGACTGTATTGTATTTCCCTCAAGTAATTACTAGGGAACTGCTCTCTTTGCCTTGACAGGAAGCGGACCAAGAACGCGTCTATCAAGATGACCCACTCGGTAATTTCTTCGATATGATTATCTCGGTACCAGGATATCACTGATTCCCCCAGTGAGTACCGGAAGTATTCCACTCTGATTTTCCAGGATGCTTGCAGTAGTCGAGATTCTCGCAAATATGTGATGATGTGGTTTACTGGTGACATCCCAACTTCAAACTTGGTATAGTTAGGGATAAACACTGAGGCAGTTCTTCGCCGCTTTGCAAGTTTGGACGCGGACGCATTTATATGATAGCAAGTTTCAGTCTCTCCTTTGTTGCTATCCAGGTCCCAAAACAGACCATCCTCAGGGAACTCACATGGAGTAATGTTTTGTAATTCCTCTAGAATGTATCTTTCTTTTGCTGGTCGAGGTGATCTACCAGCAAGCCGCTAATAGAATGAGAGTAGCAACTCGGGCTGCAGAAAGTCCATGATCAGGAATGGTTGCACCCGTGAGGATTGCCTCAAATGCCTTGAGAAGAAAGGGAGAATGACTTTATCCCTTATTCTTTTGTCTTCTCTGTATAAATTTTTAAGACATCTTTTTGTCCGTCTTAGGCTTGGTGGTTTTCGAATTGCTTCCCAATCACCTCTTTCTGCTATCTCAATTGTTACAACATTCGATGAAGCCTGTGCTGGAGGACTGAGGTTTATAATCCCCTTGTCTATGTAATCTTGCAATATTGCTTGGAGATCCCATCACTTCTTAGTAAGGTGACCGACATATCGGTGGTAACTGCAATATCGCTGATGAGAAGTACGTCCAACTTCTTCTGGCCTTTTTGGGGAGGGCAACTCGAATAGCCCGGTTGACATGAGGTGCTGGAATAGCGTCTCCACATCATCTTTCCCGAAAGCATATTGGATTTCCTCTCTTCGGAAGGGTTTTGCAAGCTGCTCTTTTACGGGCGGCTTTGCTTTATCTGGCTACTTCTTTACCTCTATAGTGTTTGCAGAGGTCTCTCCTGTTTTCTTCTTCTTAAACGTAGTAGTTGTGGATGACTCCTTCTTCCAGGCTTTTTGGTGAGATAACAAATACTCTTTTCGACAAGCTTCGGTAGCTAGGGCCTGAAATGTACTTAATTGTTCATTCATCAGCAATGAGATTTCCGTCTTGATGCCATTCCGACAAAGATTGACCTTCATTGCTTGAGAGAGGGGTGCTTGACATCGGTTAGCGGCTCTCTGCCATCTGGTGATGTAGTCTTCAACCGACTCGTCTTTCTGTTGGGATAAGGTAGATAATTTCGATAGTTGTACTTCTCGTGTAGTATCACAAATCGGGAGGTGAACATTTCCTTCATCTCTTCCCATGTTTGCACTGAGCCGGTTAGGAGAGATATGTACCACTAGAAAGCATCACCATAAAGAGTATTGGGGAACATTCGAAGATAAAAATTTGAATGGTGCGCCCAGTTGCCCATGGCATAATGGAATGATGTCAGGTGCTTTAACGCACTCCCGGTCCCGTCGAATTGGATCTTTGGTGGCTTCAAATCCCTAGGTAGCAACTCTGCTTCAACCTCTGGGGGATAAGGCCTGTTGATTGTCGTTGTAGGGACCCTAGTAAGTTGAGGTGCCTGGTGACGAAGGCATTCAGCCGCAAGCTGATGCACCATCTCCTTTTGCACGATAATCCCGGATGGAGACCCCATGGGTGTGTTTACCCGTGCATCTTGAGTTCGGGGGGTATTAATACGCAGATTATTGAATTGCGGAAAGCCTTGTTCCAATTCTACATTTTCATCTTCCTCGGTCCGCTGCCTGGTTGGTTTCTCGGGTTGATGGACTGATTGACGGTTCCTTGGTGATGGTGGTTGATGGGAACTTGTTATCTTGTTGCCTGGAGTTTCCGTAGCTCGTTTCATACGCTTAATTTCCTCCTGGAGATCATGAATGAGCTGAGACTTGGGTGTGAGAACCTCTTCTTCTTCGCCCACCATGTAAGAGGCTTCAAATTGGCCTCTTGGGAGAGCGGCCCTAATTCCTTCAGGATGAGAGAGGCTACAAAATGGCGGCGTAATGGGCATTGCGGCTGCCCTTGACTGGATCAACATCTTCGAAGCTTTTGAAGTGCTTGGCTGGGTGAGGTCCACCATGTTGACTTCCGTCGTTTGGAGGAGATGCCTCCTCCTTTTAGCTTTTCTCTTGGGGTGCGGCACTGGTGCTTTCCTCGAGACGGGGCCACGACAGGTGCATAAGTCATATCCTCCCTCAGTCTGATCAATGAGGCGAATTGATTTTTGTGTATAAAATTAGGGATAAGCCTGAGCACCGAACATGGATACGTTGTATGGTGCTTCTGAGGATACTGCCACTCGTTAAAGAGTCTTGGCTTTTGAGACGCTCTCAATTTGCGAGCGTTCTGTAGTGGCTTCTTTTGCGGCCTACCCCTTTGTCCGGGGTGTGAGAACAGCGTATACCTTGGCCCTGGTGGCAGTGGTGGCGAAGCCTTCAAGTTTTAACGGGAAGTTATTTTCCCAAACTGCTTTTTCTGCTGCGTTTTCTTCCTCTATTTCCTTGATGCGTGATGAGGAACTTTCACTATGTTGGCAGCATCAAGGTGACTTAAAGCCTTAGCTCTAGCTTATAAGCTAGATGGAGCAGTGGTTGACTGATGAGGCGAATGTGTCAGATCAGGGATGACAAATCGCAAGGTGCCCAAACCGGATCAGACAATAATAGGTCCTTGGGGCTTGAATCGGTCATCCCTTCCATCGGCCGATGGGGCATCAAGCTGAGAAACCTTGGCCTGTCTTCTTGACTTCTTCCGCTCTCGAGTGTCATCCCGGTTAGGTCGGGAGGCTGGATCAACAATCCTTGAGGCAGTGCATCGAACAGGATTTGATACAGATTTGCTCCCGTTTAGGAAAACATTGGCTTCTGGTCGGCAAGTTGGCGCTAGCCGAGTTGCAGTAGATTGTCTTGCAGACCTTTTCATGGAGTAGGACCGCAAGACAGGTTGTCCTGCAGGCTGTTGTGCTGCTGGTTGGGCTGGTGCAGCAAGCCTATGAGCAGACTTCTCAGCATAGTTCGGCTGCAGAGCAGGTGGGCCCATTCGGATTGGCACCTGTAGAGACTTCATCAGTCGGACAGGAGTGGTCCTAGGGCCTTGAACGATGAGAGGCTCCTTGAGTAGTGCAGATCGATCTCTTCTTCGCTTGATCGTTGCAGGAGAGTAGTCGACGTGTCGATAGACACGGTGTTCCGATTTCTCTGGTACACGAATAAAGTGATGCGGGATAGCCGCATCCATGTGGTTTGGCTTAGAAATGATAAAACCACCATTGGGCAGGAATCCGAAATCCATCGAATGCGCCATGAAATCTGCAAAGGAGCACTTCAGAGTGTTAGCAGTGAGAAACTAGGTAAGCATATAAAGACCATAGTTTTCAGCTCTTAAAGATGAAGGGAGAATGTTTCACGTCGGGTTCACCATTTGTTCCGACCTCGTGAAAAATTATTAGGTAAAAGTAAAATTGTTGTTAAAAGTTATTTTCCTCCGGCTTTGAAAATAAATGCTTAATTAATTCCCCAACAAAATTTTAAAGCATCTAATTCTTTAACCGAGTCCGAAAAGTATATCACAGAAATATTTTGCATTGTGTTCCACATTCTGATTTTACATCTCCAATGAGAAAACCCTTGATTAAAAGAGCTGAATACAATAGTCCATAAAAATTGCTTATTCTTATTGAAATAATGATGAAATGCGTAGAAGATCTTTCTACGTCTTTTCAAATGCACGAAAAATCGTGTCTAACAAAAATATAAAGATAAGTGAGTACACTTCGCCCCGCGCCATGACTTGAATGTGAGGTATATGATGTCACGCGCCATGACTTAAATATGAGGTACATGACGTCACGCGCCACAACTTAAATGTGAGGTACACGACGCCACACGCCATGACTTAAATATGAGGTACATGACGCTACGCGCCATGACTTAAATGTGAGGTACATGATGCCACGTGCCATGACTTAAATGTGAGGTACATGACGCCACACGCCATGACTTAAATGTGAGTTTACGCTTAGCCCGCCGACCAGCGATGACTCGGTTTGGGAACTAGTGAGGGGCTCGTCGGCTACATTAGTTACCCAACACAGCAAACTAAGTGCGCTCTTAGCTTCTGGATTTTACACAGCAGACCAGCGTGTCCCGCTTTCAGCTTCTGAACTTGTACAAGAAACCAGCGTCTCCAGCATTCAGTCTCTGGATTGAAATTTGAGTGGTTTTACCAAAAAAAATAGATTTAAGCGAATTTTGAAAATATGTGTGGGTCGACTTGGACCATCTAAAAGGGGTTCGAGCCCAACTGGGCATGTTGAAAAGAGTTTGGGCCTAACTGGGCTTGACTCAATCAATTTGGGCTCAACTGGGTTTATTGGGGGATTTGGGCCCAACTGGGCCTGTTGAAGAGTTTTGGGCCCATCCTGGGCTTGTTGAGGAGTTTTGAGCCCAAGTGGCTTGTTGAAGAATTTTGGACACCAGTGGGTTTGTAGGAGGGTTTTTGAGCCGTCTTGGGCTTACTGGAAGTTTTAGGCCTATTAAGGCACGGGTTGACCAAAGAGGTCATTCACTTTTTTTTCATATATATATATATATGTATATATATATATAATGGAAAGGTACTTAGCCCCGTGTATCAACTTAACCCATTACCTAAGGAGTATTTACTCGGGGAGAAGTATATAAATTTTTTTTTATAATATACATACGTATATATATATTTTTTAAAAGTCTCTAAGATGTATGTGTGTATAAAATATTTTTTTTAGGCCCGCGGGACAAATATATATTTTCTTTGAAGGCCCACGAGACATATATATTTTTGGAAAATAAAATATTCATTTTCGGAAGCCCGCGGGGCATATATATATTTTTAGAAAACGAAATATTCATTTTTGGAGGCCCGCGGGACCCATATATATTTTTGGAAACAAAATATTCATTTTTGGATGCCCGCGGGACAAAATATTCATTTTTGGATGCCTGCGGGACATCTATATAATTTTAGAAAATAAAATATTCATTTTTGGATGCCCGCGGGACATCTATATAATTTTAGAAAACAAAATATTCATTTTTGGATGCCCGCGGGGCATCTATATAATTTTAGAAAATAAAATATTCATTTTTGGATGCCCGCGGGACATCTATATAATTTTAGAAAATAAAATATTCATTTTTGGTTGCCCGCGGGACACATATATTTTTCGAAAACAAAATATTCATTTTTGGAGGCCCGCGGGACCCATATATATTTTTGGATGCCCACGGGACATCTGTATAATTTTAGAAAATAAAATATTCATTTTTTGAGGTCTTTTAATATATATATATATGTATTATATATATATTTTTTGGAAGCCTTTTAATATATATATATATACATTTTTCGAGGCTTTATATGTGTGTGTGTGTGTGTGCGTGTGTGTGGCACGCCCGTGAGATGCCGGGTTCCCGGGCTCTTTATATATATATATGTATGTATATCTATATATTTCATTACATATATTTTTTTATTGTAAAAAGATGTGGCTTTATATATATATATATATATGTGGCGTACCCTTGAGATGCCGGGTTCCCGGGGCCTTCATATATATATATATATATCATTATATATTTTTTATTGTAAAAAGACGTGGCTTTATATATATCTATATGTGGCGTACCCGTGAGATGCCTGATTCCCGGGGCCTTCATATACATATATCATTATATATATTGTAAAAAAACGTGGCTTTATATATATATATATATATGTGGCGTGCCCGTGAGATGCCGGGTTCCCGGGGCCTTCATATATATGTATATATATCATTATATATATATTTTTTTTATTGTAAAAAAAAAGACGTGGCTTTATATATATATGTATGGCGTGCCCGTGAGATCCCGGGACCCCTCCCCTTTTATATATATATTGTTATTTTATCATTAAAATATATAACTTTATATATATATATATCTATATATATATATGTATATATATATATTATAAGGCGGCCCGTGAGATCCCGAGACCCCGACCCTTATATATATATGCTGTTATATATATATATATATCATAAAAATTCATAACCTTATATATATGTATATATGTATATATGTATATATGGCGGCCCGTGAGATGTCGGGTCCCGGGCCTATATATATATATGTTATTATTATTTTTTTGGTAAAATAATAATAATAATAATATATGTATATATGTATATATATTTTTTTATGAGAAAAATACTTAACCCGCGTGTCAATTCAACCCGCCAATCGGGGAGTATCCACGTTGGGAAAGTAATTTTTGAAAATAATATATATGTATATATATATTTTTATATATAGAAAATATACATATATATTTTTATTTTATTTTTAAAGGAGAAAAATACTTAACCCGTGTGTCAATTCAACCCGCCAGTCGGGGAGTATCCACGTTGGGAAAAGTTTTTTTTTAAAAAAATATTATATATGTATATATATATATTTTTTAATAAGAAAGAAACTCTCTTTTTTTTACCTAAAAGAAAGAAAGAAAAAATATCTGGAATTCTCTTTTCTTTCAGCGTGGGAGAGCTCTCGTCCCGGTTGAGTTGTCTCCTCCCGTCGTTTGTTGCCCTTTTTTTTTGAATGAGTAGCCAAATGCAGCTATTTATAGGCTTTTTGCCGGCTCGGGATGGGTTCCGCAGAACATTTTACCGCGGAATTGCATTCACGTGGAACCACATCCTCGTGGAACCTCTGATTGTTTCCATGTACTTCGCCGTTGGTTTTGTTTTGTTATGTTTTAGCGGAGAGTTCCGCAGCTGTGTCGGTACAAGCTCGGCTACCTTGCTATTCGTTCCCGCGGAATAGTCGTCCAGCAACGGAACTCGCTGCCTCTTTTGCTTCTACATCACGTTTCGTCTGCGCCAGCCAGCTTTCCTTGTGTAGTCTTGTTTCTTCTCGCAGAGAAAAGGCTGCTCGTTGCTCTACTACTTCGGCGCCTGTGCTTCTGTTTTATTTGAAGCACTTGTGGCAGCTTCCTGCATCGAAGAATACTGGAATTGCTGAGACCTCCACGACCTTTATCTCAATCTCCTGAATCGAGAACGAAGATGTTGCTCATGGGCAAATTTTTCTTAGCTCCAATTGGTTCCAGCTTCTTCCAGGCAAAAGTGTTCGACGAAGATGGCGAAACAGGAGATGGGGAGTCGCCATGACGGTGCTTGGCCTTGCCAGCAACATTGAAGCTCGTTGAAAATTTTTTTCTGCATCATTGCTAGCTCCATTTCTGCCCATATCTGAGCATTCATGAGACTTTTCTGACCGAGCCTTCCTCGGTACCGTGACGCCATCCATCTCGTCGGCGACCTTTATTGGTTGCTGTATTAATCTGCTCCAGTTCTTTGTATATAGGCGGGTTCTGCTTGTCTAGTTCCAAACTCTCCTGATATTGCCGCCCGCCTTGCATACTCAGGTGCTTCCGCACTTGCTTTCTTAATGGCGGCCTTCTTAGTTCAGCAGTAGCCTGTTGGGCCATTTCCCTTTATTCTCGTCTCTCTCTTTTTTCTTTTTTCTTTTTTTTTATGGTGTTCATGAGCTTTAGCTTGGCTGACGAGTACTATTTTTTTACCATTAATTTTTATTTATTTATTTATTTATTTTTATTATTATATATTTTTTAAGAGTTCAATCGAGTTTCCTTCCTATTCCTGCTTCTGTTTAACACAAGACATAGACGACAAACTCTCCTTTCTTAGTTTTATTTTTTTTGGTGTATATATGTTTGTGATCTTTTCCTCTTGTAATAAATTTGTGGGTCTAAATAAAATTAAAAAAAAATTCTTGACTATCTGTGATATATATTTACTTTGACGGCACATGGCAAGATGCTTTAAAATTCATGACTTATGATATGTACACATGTTTTGTTATCTATTTTATTTTTATCCAATGGTATTTTTTTCTTCTTTTTTTTTAACCGTCATCTTCCAAGGCTGTTTGTGCGTTTAATCCAGAAACAGTTGAGGTTTCGCATCTGTGTATTGTGCGACCGTTTATATATATAATCACGTGTATATGTATTGTCATCTTATTTAACCAGCCCACCATTTATTTATTATTTATTGTTATTTTATTACTATTACTATTATTATTATTATTATTTTCCACTTCTCTCTCTCTCTCTTTTTTTAATATGAAAAATCATATA
The DNA here is from genome assembly GCA_030490835.1 of Annona cherimola. Taxonomy (NCBI): domain Eukaryota; kingdom Viridiplantae; phylum Streptophyta; class Magnoliopsida; order Magnoliales; family Annonaceae; genus Annona; species Annona cherimola. Next base: position 285,926 of record JASFXW010000033.1, on the reverse strand, counting down.
ATTTCATAAATTAATCACAAATTATAATGGATCCATGGTTCAAAATATACCTCATCAATAACATCAATACATGGAGAGTTATCACCACTCAATCAACTTGAAATATTCTCTACAAATCAGAGCTACGATCATAGTCTGTTCATAAACATCATCACTGAAAAGATATTTTCCATCATTGTCTTTACATATAAATTTATATATACAACATTTATATCAAAATCTGCATGTCATTTTGCATGCTACCTTCATCATCATTTCCTGTCTATCGTTGGAAAAGCATGGGTGAGTCATAATACTCAGTAAGAAAGCCATACACAATTTTTCAATTTTTTTCATGCATTTCAAAAAATGCAAGTGCAATGCATCCATAACATTCATGACATTCCTTTAGATGCGACGCTAGCTAGGCGCCTATCCCATACACGCTCCCATATCAGGGTGGTCATCGCCGGCCGGGGCCTGTATAAGTGACGAACTGCGTATATATCAATTAAAATGCTTGTTATTTACGCAAGTATACGTGTCGTGTGAAGTAATAAAGAGTGAGTAGAGTATCGTTCCCACGAGGAATTGTTAATCGAAATTATTAATTAGTTAAATTGCTTCCGACGGATGGAAAATTCTGGGTTTGTGATTTAACTAAACTAACAATTGCAATGAGAAATTAGAGTGAAAGTTCGAGACTACTGGATACTTTAAACGGGTTTTCTGATTAGGGATGGCAGATGGATAGCTCGAAATCCTTGAATCTAAACTATATTGCTTTGGTTCTTTTTAATTGGATTGCATATGGATTTACTAGCCCAAGTTCATATATCTTTATGTATGTCTTTCAACATTATATAAAGCTAATTATACCCTATTTAATTGTTATGTTCTCATGCTATTAAATAAAGTAAAATTGATAAGTTCATAACTTGTACAATGACTACACAGGGTTTAACGGTATATTCTTATCCATTAAACAACTCTCCTTACACAAAGGTCGAATCATATGCCTTGCGCATGGATCTGGCAGAGATTTTCCTCTTCTAAGGATAAATCAAGCAATTAAATCAACTTACAAGGTAGCTAATCTTGTAAAAAGCATTCAATCCACACATGCAAAGGTAAATCATACACAATCATGCATAAAATCAACTATTCATTCCTGAATATTCTAAAAACCAAGAAACAATATAGTTTAGAATTCAAATCATCCTAACTATCCATCTAATGGAGGTTTAGTTCAAAGACATGATCTTAACATCCAATACATCCATATAAAAAGTATCCATAAAGGCAGAGAAAGAAAATTTAAAAGAATAAGAAAAATTATTTTCCGGCGGTTTCCACCAAAGGGACTTGAGTCCTCTCTTCAATCCAGGCTTTAATCTTGATTTCCTCTTTCTCTTGCACTTTAGTTCGTACTCTGGCTCTCTCCTCCTCTCCCTCTCGCGCGTGAACCCTTAGGAATTACTTATAGAGTTCCTTTTACATAGCTTACGCACTGGAATATTCGCATATGGATGTGTATTGGCGCCTAGGCGCCAACTCCCTGGACTGTTCTTGATTGGAGCTTCTCCTTGAAATCTTGTGGTTGATCATGCCTGGCGCCTGGGCGCCCCTGGGTGACTCCTAGGCGCCAACTCCCTGGAGTATTGCCTGACTTGTGGCTTTAACATCGTCTGAACTTGGGTTGCATGTAGATGAAGTGGCGCCTGGGCGCCCCTGGGTGGTGCCTAGACGCCAACTCTCTGGAAGCCATGCTGTCAGCTGTGTGTGCTGAAAATGGTTAAGACACGTAGGGTGGCTCCTGGGAGCCATCCATCTGCCTCTGGTTGCCTCAGCTTGCATTCAACTCGTTCGCTTTGCCTTCGCACGCCTCGTCCTTGCTACAAAATATGAAAAACTAAGTAAATGAACTAAAAATGCCAAAATAATGCTAAAAATGCCTAAAAACTAAATAATGCTCCTAAAATGCAAAGCGAGTGAAAATTAAGCTCAATGGGTGCAAACTAAGCCTAATCTCTCGAACTAACGCAAAATCAAGTCTGAAATGGGCCATGATAACTCGTAAAAATATGAGTTATCAATAAGTTGTTGGTACCGAGTTAATGGAAATTACCCAAGAGGGGACGGGTGAATTGGGTACTTAAAAATTTAAACTTAAATAGAAACTTTACCCCAGATTAATCTAGTCCCCTTTTATGAAGAAACAAATGGAAAGTGATATAGTGCAGAGAGCAAAAATAAATATCAACAAATAAGATTTTATAGTGGTTCGGGCAACCTTCCCTACTCCACTCTTCCAAGCTCACACCTCTTGTGACTTGGGTTCTACTATATATTTCACAAATACAACTAGAGCCACTGCTCTCTTCTAGATTCCAGCTCTAGGGGGCATCAACAATTCACAGCACAAGTAGGTGACGAGTTCCACTCTAATCACACACTACTTTGCTTACACTTGATCTTAGTTACCCAAACTAAATCAAGTTCGATACAACAAGAAATAACAAAAGAAAGTTTCTACACGTTACTGTTGTGTAGAGGCAGGTTTGGCGCAGAGAAGAACTTGTAATTTAGGCTTAATGATCCAGCAATCAGCTCTTGCGAACAACTACAATCCAAGCTGGAGGAATCATCCTAACTTCTTTTGGAATAACTAGACAAGGCCGAATCAGCCACCCAGATTCTCACAACAGCCCTGGCAGCAACAACCAGCAAGACCGGTTCAACTCAATCCACCCTCTCAAGAAGAAAAGAAATCGAATCTGTAAAATCTTTTCATGTAATTCATGCAATCCCAGATCACGACAAATAGAAATCTGGAAGCGCAGATTAGCCCTAAACAACCAGCCTCAAGGTGCACTGTCAAGCGACACGGAACAAAATCTGAAAGGAAAAGGTAAAGAGCAGGTGCAAGCAGTCACATTGCATAGTGCAACTTTGCCAGAAGCGGTAACTGAAGTCACTAGTCCTCTGATTCACCAATCACAGAAGGAAGAGGAACCAGATACAATACAAAAGCAACAGGATGCTGAAATAACCACAAATCAAAGGCCGCCTCCTCCATTTTCTCAGAGATTTGTAAAGAACAAAAAGGAGGGTGAGTTCAAGAAGTTCTTAGAGGTACTAAAACAGCTACATATCAACATACCTCTCGTCGAAGCCTTGGAGCAAATGCCAAGCTATGCCAAATTCATGAAAGATGTTCTGTCAAAGAAAAGGCGGTTGACAAAATTTGAAATGGTGGCATTAACGGAGGAAACCAGTGCTATGGTGTAGAGGAAGATGCAGCCCAAGCTCAAGGATCTAGGGAGCTTCACTATCCCATGCACGATCGGAAACCAATACTTCGGGAGAGCTCTATGTGACTTGGGAGCCAGCATCAATCTCATGCTCAAGTCGATTTTTAAAAAACTGGGTATTGGGAAAGCTCGACCTACAACAATCATGTTGCAACTGGCGGACCGGTCTATGACATATCCAGAGGACATCATTAAAGATGTTCTTGTCAAGGTGGACAAGTTCATTTTCCCAGCAGATTTTATTATCTTGGATTATGAAGAAGACTAGGACGTACCAATAATTTTGGGTCGGCCTTTCCTTGCAATAGGCAAGGCTATCATTAACGTACAAGCTGAAGAGTTAACTATGTGGGTATAGAACGAACATGTTACCTTTAGCGTGTTCAAAGCGATGCAACGACCGAATGATCCAGATGAATGCCTCATGATCGATATGGTGGATTCAGCAGTTCAATCTGAATTCAAAGTCACATCTTATAAAGACATCCTGGAAGCATCGCTGGTTGGAGAAATCAGTGAATCTGACGACGAATCGATAGAGATGATACACTACTTGCAACAATCTCCAACTTTTTCACAATACCCACAGAAGTTCGAATCGCTAGAGCTTAAACCAGAGTCTTTTAAACACTTGAAGCCGTCAATCGAAGAGCCGCTTGTTCTGGAGCTGAAACCTCTGCCAAGGCATCTACGATATGCCTACCTGGGAGCGGAATCCTCACTCTCGGTGATTATTTCTTCTGCATTGGATCCCATGTAGGAAGAAAAACTACTCAGAGTGCTCAGGAATCACAAAAGGCCATAGTATGGACCATCGTCGACATTAGAGGCATCAGCTCATCTTTTTGCATGCACAAAATTCAAATAGAGGAAAATTCCAGGCCATCCATTGAAGCGCAGAGAAGATTGAACTCGATCATGAAAGAAGTGTTTAAAAAGAAGATTATCAAATGGCTAAATGCAGGCGTTATATATCCGATCTCCGACAGATCTTGGGTCAGCCTGGTGCAGTGCGTCCCGAAGAAAGGTGGAATGACGGTCGTCTCCAACGAGAACAATGAACCAATTCCAACTAGGACAGTTGTTGGTTGGAGAGTTTGTATGGACTACCGCAAGCTGAGCAAAGCCACTCGAAAGGATCATTTTCCACTTCCATTCATTGATCAAATGCTGGACAGGTTGGTGCGGCAGGAATTCTATCGCTTTCTGGACGGCTATTCAAGTTACCACCAGATCATGATACCACCAGAGGACCAAGAAAAGACCATATTCACATGTTTGTATGGCACATTCGCATTCCGGCGAATGCCATTTAGCCTATGCAACGCCCCAACGACATTTCAACATTGTATGATGGCCATTTTCACTGATATGGTGGAAGATTTTCTGGAGGTATTCATGGACGATTTCTCAGTATTTGAGAATTCCTATGATGAGTGCCTCACTAATTTATCAAAGATTCTCCAATGTTGTGAGGACACGAGCCTAGTTCTCAACTGGGAAAAGTGTCACTTTATGGTGCAGGAGGGCATCATACTTGGGCACCGGGTCCACAAACAGGGAATCGAAGTGGATAAAGCCAAGATTGAGACAATAGAGAAATTGCCTCCACCTACATCAGTCAAGGGCATTTGCAGTTTTCTGGGACATGCGAGGTTCTACAGGCATATATTAATTTTAATTAAAATAACTAAATAAAATTTATGAATTTTAACATTTAAATTAAAAATTAAATAATTAACATTAAATAATTTAATACTAATTTAATTTTTAATTAAATTAAATTAAATATTTATTTTTATTTTACTTTCATTATTTTACCCTATTTTATTTAATTCGAGGATCATCCTATATGTTTTTTCAAAATTATCAAATTTTTATGGCCCTCATTTACATAAAATCATACCACTTTGTTAAGATTTTATGGATATATCGGTTAAATTTTTTATTTTTTTAAAAAGTAATTATTTTATTTTATATCATTCAATTTTATGTTTGAGTGCATGTTTATATATTGAAAATTATATTGTAGGTAAATACTTTATTTGAAAATTGTGGTTTGCATATTTCTAAAATGATTAGTAAATTTATATCTTTTGCAAAGTACACAAAGTTATATAATTTATTCTGAAAATTCAAATTATATGTATGAAAAATGCAGATATACAAAATTATAAATCTATTATACATAAACCCAAATAATAAAAAATTTAAAATATGATTCACTGATATCTAAATATTAATGGAATTGATCTTTAATTTAATTAAAAATAATATTTTTAAATTATTTTATTAATTTTAAATTGAAATTTAAGGTACATTTATTTTCTACTAAAACAGCATAGACGGTATTAAGATTTTTTTTATTAGACAAGGAAAAAAAAGAAATAATAATAACTCATAAATTTCTCACTGTAGCTCATTTTTAATATTAGATAGCCAATTATTTTAATTTATGCCTATAGCTCATTTTTTAATATTAGATCACCAATTATTTTAATTCACGCCTATTACTCATTTTTTTATATTAGATAGCCAATTTTTTTAATTCATGCCTATTACACAAAATTAAATAAATAAAAGTTTGGTGACAAAAATTTAGTTACATACTTGTGGATTGATATTAGGCAACGCTCATATCAACATTGAATTTATGACTTACATATAGATTTTAAATTATAAATTTATATGATATAATAAGTGTTACTGATTTTTAAAAAATAAGTTTTAATCATTAATATATTTTCAATTTTAATTTAATAAAAATATAGAATACATTATTTAAGATAATTTTAATATTTTTTAATTTATAATATAGAAATGTGACAACTTATTGACTTGGAAGGATAAGAAATTAGCTAATTCAAAGTGCATTTAGAAATCAATATAATTAATGTGCTTAGAGTCTATAAAATAGTTCAATATAAATTGAAGCAATTTTTTGTAAAAATGGGTATAACTTATTTCAAACTTATTTAAAATGAATTATTTAATTTTATTTGAAATGAATTATTTAATTTATATTCACTTATAAATTTTGTTTTTAATTTTTCATAAAAAGTATTTTAGGTTGAAACGAATAACTAAAAAGATGAGTAAACCCTATGAGTTTTTGTAGATTTAACATACTAAGTTTCTAAAATAGCTCAATATAATAACGTGACCATGTATATGATTAATCGATTCAGTATTTATTTTAATTGAAATAATTTTTTACTTTTATTTAATTCATTTATGCAGACTTAACATAATTAATTTTGATATAAAATTAATTTGAAGAAGATAATCATTTTATAGAGTTAATATTTAATTAAAATTATTTTTATTGTATTTTTAGATAAATTTTAAAATAATTTTTTTATTTTTAAATTTTGTATAAAAAAAATTTATTTTATAAATATCTGTTTAATTAATTTTATTTTAATTTAATTTAAATTATTATCTACATTTATTTTACTTTTAAAATAACATTAAAATAAAATTCAAAAGTTGATATGTTTAAATTTTATTATTTAATTACAATTTAAAGTTAAAAATTCACTATCATGTTATAATCTATACAAAATTGTAGATCTGTTATATATAAGATCTAATAATGAAAATTTTAAAATATTAATCACTAAATATTTGTATAAATTTAAAAGTTGTAATATCTATTTAATCAAAATAATAATTTACTTTTAAAACAAAATTCAATAATTGATATGTTTTCGAAAGAGAAAATTAATTTCATCTAGTCGCGTAGAAGATGTTTTCATAGGTATTTTTTTTTATATAAAAACGTATTTTCAAAGACACAATATTTATATAATAAGTTAATTTTAAAGAATAAGTTGTACAATTCTAGTTGAGAAATTTCATAATATGTATTGTATATTAAATTAATGTTATAAATTGAACATTTAAATTCAAGTGAAACATTTACTTTTATTTAAAATTTTAATTCATTTAATTTAAATCCAATTAGGTCCAGATAGATTCAGTTAGACCGGGTTAGATCCCGTTAGATGTCATCAGACTTTAAATTTGATTGGACTTTATTTAAAGGTGTTCTATGACATGAAGATTTTTTATAAATTTTTTATTCAATGTAAATATTTATTAAATTGATAATTTTACATTGAATTCACTTGAAGTAAATAAATTTTTATTTTTATTTTAAATTTATTAATTCTAGTAACAATAAATCACGATTAGTATATTAATACATTAAATTTGTAATATAAACTGTAATAATATTATTTTATAATTTTAATAAATTTATTATAAAATATCTATTAAATATAGTTATTTACTAAATTTATTATTTAACCAATCTCAAAAAGTAACATATATTTGTATATTAAATCTAATTACAGTTATATATAATTTAAATAAATATCATTTATTACACTTTTAGTTTTAAAAAGTCACATATATAATAGTTATTACAATTTTATACATTTACGTAAATTTCTATTTTATTTAATTTAAATTAGTTATTATTTTTAATTATAACTTTATATATTTATTTAGTTTTAAAATTTAAAGGTTTGCATAGTTCTAAAATGAATTATTAAGTATATATCTTTTGCAAAATACACAAATTATGCAAAATATTTTTAAAATATTAAAATTAGATGTTGTTAGATCTCATTAAATGTTGTTAGATGTTGTTAAATTCTACTAAATATCGTTAGATTGATGAGCTGCGTATATGTCTAATTAAAATGCTCGTTTTAACGCAAGTATATATGTCGATCAAGTAATAAAGAGTGAGTTAAGTATCGTTCCTACGATGATATGGTCCAACTAATGTTATTGATTAGTTCAGTTGCTTTCGGTGAGTAGAAAGGGATTTCACAAACGAAGTGGAAAATATAAAATACGTAAAAGAAATAGAGGAGAGTTTAACGGAATAGCTAGAATACCAAAAAGGAATTATCAGATTGGGATGATAGATGAGATAGTTGGGAATTCTTGAATCTAAACTATATCGAATTAGTTCCTTTTCTTTAGATTGTGCAGGGGTTTCCTAGTCCAAGTTCAATGATCTTTATATATATCTTCCAATACATATAAAGCTAATTACAAAACACCTAATTGCTATGTTCCTATGCAATTAAATAAAACAGAATTGATAGATACATAACATGTTCATGACTACATAGGGTTTAATGGTATATTCCTATCCATTAAACAGTTTCCTTTAATAAATAAAGAAACTTATGCCCTACACATGAATTTGGCATGAATTTTCCTTTTTCAAGGATGAATCCTGCAATTAAATCATCTTACAAGGTAGTTAATCTTCTAAAAAGTATTAATCGACATATGCAAGGGTAAATCTACACAGCACAATCATATAGCAAATCAAATATTCATTTTTGAATCATAAAGATGAATCACAATCACGAGATCTAACTATATTGTTTTAGTTCTTCCCAGAAACAGAGAAAAAGAAACAGAATGAAAAAAAGAAAAATTGAATCTCGTGAGCTTCCACCAATGAGATTGGATCTCTTCTTCGGATGCGCTGGAAACGAAGTCCTTTTCCTTCTCTTTGCAGCTGCTCCATCGGTTCTCTTTCTCATGGCACGAAGCCCTAGGTGTCCATTTAATTCTCTTAGTTCGTACGACACATGTGTAGAAACGCATGTGTGGATTCGCCGTGGCGCTTGGGCGCCAACTCCCTAGAGGCTGCTTGACTTAGAAACTTTTCGAGATGTCTCTGCATGCTAGTGAAGGGGTGCCTAGGCGCCCCAAGTTGGCGCTTGGGCATCATCTCACTGAAAGCTTTTTGCCGTGTGAGGTGCTGGAACATCTCACTAAGTCAAGAAGGTTGGTGCCTAGGCGCCAGCCCGCTTGCTTCTTCACTTTGCTCGGTTCTTCATTCGACTCACTCGCACACTTATAGTTGTCCGTCTTTCCTGCAAAATCACTAAAACTAAATAAATGAACTATAAATGCCTATTTTGTACTAAAAATGCAATAAAATTACATATTGCTCCTAAAATGCATATTGAGTGAAAACTAAGATAAATGGGTGCAAACTAACTATATTCTCTTTGATTAATGTGCAAAACTAGTCTCAAATGGGCCATGATAACTCACATTTTTGCGAGTTATCACACCCATAAACTTAAATGTTGTTAGTCCTTGAGCAACACATGCAAACATAATCAATGAATGAATGAATGAATTTGGACTTTGTCAACTCAACCCGATTCCCATTATACTTCTAACAATCACATTCTTTTATTTAACAAGATTAAGAATAACCTTAACTTGAAATGTTGCATAAACAATCATCCATTTCTCAAAATAGTACATGCATTTTCATTTTTCATTTTCAAATCAAGTTACATGTGAATGACGGTATTTCTAATGCAAAGTAATAATTCAATCCTGCTAATCTTCCTCTTGATCAAAAGAAATTGGTTAGAAAATCAATACAAAACAAGTGAACCAAGGTTTAAGCATAATGTTTTGGTCAAAGAACATGATAATAATTCACTGGATTTTATTTTTCCTAACTGCACATTCTTCCCCCCCCCCCAAACTTATTGCATAACTCTCCTCACCATATTTCAGGATATCTGGAGAGCTGTTTTTATCTTTTGTTTGATTTTTTTGTTCCCCTCACCATATTTCAGGGTATCTAGGGAGAGATTTCTTTTTAAAGCGTTATTACTGCGACTTTCACTTACCTTTTTACCCAAACCTTGACATTTGTTGATGCCAAGTCCCGGTTACTTAGCTTTGGTCAGTCACCCCCTCTTATTATTCTGACAATTTGGTAGGGACACAAAACATGCAAGTTAACCCATTTTAAATCCCATTAGAAAAACTTGTGAGACTATTAATCCCTTAAAGCATGTGGTTAACATTTGTTTAACTCGGTTCTTATCATTTTAGTTGAAAAGATTAGCATGGACTTGAATTAGAACAATGTACTATGAAATTCTCTTGATTCATTCACATGTCACTTGCAACTTTCTTTTGCACATAGTCCTTAGCATGAATTGCCAATTTTTTTATGAAATCAATTTCAAGTTAAAAATTTTCTCAACCTTGCACATTTTCATCAAAATGGATTGAAACAAGATAATTTTCATCAGCAGAGTTTGACATAACATGCAATCTAATCAAAACATAAAACACAAACTTATAATCGAGAATCATACACCCCCCAAACTTGAGGGATGCATTATCCTCAATGCATGAGACTAAAGGAAACCTAATAAAGAAATACAAAATGGAAAACTAAATGGAAAGGACCGGAACTCCCTTAGTTGTCGGATTTGGTCTAGTTGTCGTCCTCGTGCTCGCTCTCTCCACCCTGCTACTGTGAGGACTGACCAAAGCAGGCCTGGAACTCAGGAGGTGTCGACGGGAATGGAGGTAAAGCCGTAATGTCGATGTGTCGCTCCTCCATAAGCCTACGAAAATGTGCCTCCATCGCCCGATTAGACTGCTGCAGAAATCGAGCTTGGGTTGCCATTAAGTTCTCCAAGTTGGTCAGCCTCTCACTGGTTGATGGTGGTTGAGATGAGGAACCCGCAGGTGGTTGTGTCGTTGAACGAGTGGCGGCGGTTCTGGGTTGGGAGAAAACTTGGAAGGATAATTCATCTATGATGGTCTGACGGTTGAGTACCTCCTCAGTGGCTTCCCATCAGACTCCTGCTCTCTTGCACAACCCCGTGATAAGCAACGAAAATTAGTAATTGCCTCTAGGAGCTCGGGCACTGGCGCATATTTGATTATACAACAACCTTCCCACATCAGTCGATAAGTTCAAGTAGATGGCGTGAGGGAGAAGCGCCCTATCCATAGTAACCTTGCTCACATGGGTTGACGGCATAAGTCTGGCCGAGATAAAGTAGAAAATCATCTTCCCATGATAGCATAGATCCCCGCGCTTGAAAGATGTCGGTTGCCCTCTCGTCGATTTCCACATGGGTGGCCGTTCACAGTAGTCCTTGCTGATAGCAGTGATATCCCTTTCCTCTCCCTCCAATAATGCCTCATATTGATCGGGGCGATCAAAATTAGGCATCTCGTAGAAAGCGTTGATTGCCTTGGGATGTAACAGGACTATCTTGCCGCGGACTTTGACCCTGCCCTACTCATGCTCCATCGCATTGGCATAGAACTCCTTCACGACAGGTACAATAGTCGGTTGTGGCTGTGCCATGAACTTTTGCCACCCCGGGCCTTTAGTTCATTGATGAAGTCATCGGAGAACGAGTCGATCTTTATCCCCCTCTTAGTAATCAAATGTTGTTTCTACAGGGAGTCCGTATACCGCTTAAAAGCCTGAGCTGAAGCGAAGCGGTTTGCATCAAAATCGACTTGGTCTTGGATTTTCTTCCTCTTTACAGAAGATGACGAGGCCATATCTCAAATACAAACACACAATCCACCAAAATGAAAATTCACAACCAATGTCAACCAATCAACACGCCAACTCCAAACCAAACTCCAAGTCACCCTTCCAGTCACCAAATCTCAATCCCAACGCACCAATTGTTGCATTCAACCCACACAAGGCATCCAATATATTAATAATAGCAATTCAATCAAGGATCAAGAGGCGTTACCCACTGGCTTGCTTGGAAACTTGGAGTCTTGCAGGATGTTTGCACTGGCGTCGGGGCGTGGATGGGCGGTACCTAGGTGCCGATCGACTGACTTCGAAAAGCCGACGCCAGCCGAAAATGGAGAAGAGAATGGGAGATGAAATGGGAAGAAAATGAAGGAGAACTGGAGAGGAAATGTATGGTAAGAATGGGGCTTGGATTGGAGATGGAAATACTTGATTTTGGGTGGATTTGAGTGGAATCTAGAAATGGAGAAAAGATGGAATTGGAATGGAAAATGAAGATGAGAGAATGGAGATGAGATTGGGAAAGAAATGGAAATTTAATGGAGTTGGAATGGAGTGGAATCTGCTGCTTGGGATTGGAGGGGAAAAAGGGAGAAGAAAAACGATGTCGGGGCTTAGGGTTAGGGTTTTAACCCTAACCCAAAGTCTTATAACTCGTCCAGGTTGCGCTGTCCATGACTTGGCACTGGGGCGCCGATGCTGAGGCTCCTAGGCGCCACTTACGCGCTTCGTAAAATCCGGGATCTTCATCACGGCACTGGGGCACCATGTTGGGGTACGCAGCGCCACTGTTCTTCAGCTGCCTTTCTGAAATTGGCCCCTAAACTTCTTCCTTGCATGACATCGATGATCTTGAGATCCAAAGATAAATCCTACATATAAAAAAGAATTAGAAAAGAGTAATGGGTTGCCTCCCTTTCAGGGCTAAGTTTAACATCTTCAGCCTGACGTTCCCACTGTCTATGGATCTTTCAATACCACCACCTCCTTGCAACGTTGCAAATTGTCCCCCATATAATGCTTTAAATACTGTCTGTTCACAATAAAGCTTCTACTGGACGTCTCATTGAGTACTTCCATCGCCCCGTGCTTAGTTGCTTTTAACATGATAAATGTCCAGACCATCGTGACTTGAATTTCCCTGAAAACAGCTTCAATCTTGAATTGAAAAGCAAGACTCTTTGGCCTGGCTCAAATTTTCTTGGCAGGATCTTTCTTTCATGCCATTTTTTCACTTTCTCCTTGTAAAGCTTGCATTTTCATAAGCTTGTAGTCTGAATTCATCCAACTCATTAAGCTACAGCAGTCGACGCTCCCCAGCTTGTTGCATGTCCAGGTTTAGCTTCTTGATTGCCCAATAGACGTTATGCTCCAGCTCAAGTGGCAGATGGAAATCTTTTCGGTAAACCAGTTGGTAAGGAGACATTCCAAACTGAGTTTTGTAGGTGGTTCAATATGCCCATAGCACCTCGTCCAACTTGATAGACAGTCCTTGCGAGATGACCCAATTATTTTCTCTAGAATTTGTTTCAGTTCTCTGTTGGCCAACTCAACTTGTCTATTGGCTTGTGGATGATATGTTGTGGTCACCCTGTGGCGTACTCCATATTTGTTCAAGATCGCCATGAACTGCAGGTTACAAAAGTGTGAACCTCCATCATTAATATTCACCTGTGGAGTGCCGAAACGCGTAAAGATATTCTTCTTTACTAACTTGAGAACTGTTTTAGCATCGCCCGTTGGAGTAGGTATTGCTTCGACCCATTTGGATACGTAATCCACTGCTACCAAGATGTATTGGTTGCTAAAAGAAGGGATGAAGGGTCCCATGAAGTCTAGACCCCATACATCAAATATTTCCACTTCGATGACATTAGTGAGTGGTATTTCATGTCTCTTTGAGATATTACCCATACGCTGGCATTGATCGCACCTTTTGACGTAGAGATGGCATCTTTGAATAGAGATGGCCAATAAAATCCCGATTGGAGTACTTTTGCTGCAGTTTTGTCTCCTTGGAAGTGATCCCCATATGGTGATGAATGGCAGCTTTGCAGTATGGGTTCCCTTTCACATTCTGGAATACATCTCCTATATAGTTGATCTGGGCATTGTTTGAACAAAAATGGATCTTCTCAAAAATAAAATTCCACGTCATAGAGAAATTTTTTTCTTTGATGTGAATTCATCTCCGGAGGAAATAATTCACTGACGATATAATTTATGAAATCTGCATACCGTGGTGGACTGCCTTGGGAGATTGAAAATAGCTGCTCATCCGAGAACACTTCTCGGATTTGCTCCATGTCTTGGAACGGCTGGTTTCTCTCGAGACGGGATAAGTGGTTAGCGACTTGATTTTCAGCTCCCTTCAGGTCTTTAATTTTGAGGTCGAACTCTTGTAGCAATAAGACCCACCGGATCAAGCGTGGGTTTGCATCTTTCTTCTCGAATAAGTACTTAATGGCTGAATAGTCTGTATATACGATCACCTTGGTCCCCACCAAATAGGCTCTGAACTTGTCAAATGCAAATACCACTGTCAGTAACTCCTTCTCTATATTATTTAGCTGCACCTCATTCAAAGTTTTGCCAGCATAATAGATGGAGTGAAATACTTTGTTCTTTCTCTGGCCCAACATTGCTTATGAAACTCCAATCTTAGACATATATAAAATCCTAGATAATATATTAATAAAATACATATTCATGAGTATGAAAACATGTGTATTAGAGGTTAAAGAAATGCAATTGTGGGATTAAACCATATGAATGGTGCATGTGAATAGTAATGTGAATAGTAACTGAGGTGATTAAGAGTTAATCATGTAGATTAACCTAATCACAAAATGACAAAAAGGAGATTTAATCACTATAGGACGAAATAGCAATACTTTTTTATATTTCAATGGAATTTTGGATTTTAGTGAAAAATTAAAGAAAAATTCATAATTTGCAATCCGGACGTCAGATTTAGATGAAATTTTTTATGGATGGTTAAAAATTCATGATGGACATGATGAATGGTTTAAGATGTGATAAAAATCACAAATTAAGGTTCAAGATGGAACGTCAATTAGAGATGAAAAAGGAAGTTTATCTTTTCATTTAATTACCTTTGACTTTTATTTCATTTTAAATAATTAAAAAAATAATAATAAATGAAAAGCAAAAACATGTCAGGGACGTGCAGAGGCTGTGGAAAATGGGAGCCAAATCCAACGGCTCAAAATCATTCTTATCAAAAATCAACGGCTAGGATTGAATTAGCTTAAAATAAATAATTTTAATAAATTAAAAATCTAGAAAATTAGGGTTGCCATAGGGGGGCATGAACAGTGTAGGGTGGGCTGCACATGGTTCCATGCACCTTTTGGAAATTAGAAAAAATACATTTATAATTTAATACCTCAAGCAAGGCGGGGTAAATTCCAATTTCATGAAAAATCAAACCCTATAAATAGGGCCAAGGGGGGACGTCCAAATGCATTCCAACCCAGCTCCATTCGAGCATTTTCCACCCCCACCACATTTTAGCCTTAGAGAGAAAGAAGAGGAGAAAGTTAGAGAGAGAGTGAGAAAGGAGGAAGCATATCTTCACTTTGGGTAAGTGAATTCTATCCAAATTTCTTTTGAATGTTAAGTAGGGTAAAAACATGCTTAGATAATTCCTAAGCATGAGAAAATAAGTAAAGTTATAATGCCTAAGTGGAATTATGCCAAAACATCAAAAATTTGGAGCAAAGATAGAGCATTCGGGAAGATAGCATATGATATGTGTAAATAATGCTCCAAAATTGATAAATGATGATTTTGGATGAATGAATATGATAAATATGATGTTGGAATGATGATATATTAATTTCATAATTTTTAAAATTAAGGATTATGCTTAAATGAAATTAGGTTAATTTTTAGTATATAGAGAAAATGATTTATTTAGCCAAGTTAATGAGGATAAATTCAAAATTCATGAATTTTTTCATGATATACTAAATATAAGCTATGTCATGGTATTTTTATTTTCGGAAAAAATGTCAATTTTTGGAACTCATGAACAGTAACCCACGTTGCTGTGAACATTAACCTCAGGTGAACAGTAAACGTAAACAGTAACCCAGATGAACAGTAATCGTGAACAACGCCATGAACAATATTGCTACAGTAATTTTGAATAGTAATTATGAACAGTAAATAGCGGGATTTTGGGAAAAATTGAGATTTATTTTTATATTTTATAAGGATATATGGATGGAATTTTTAAAGGATTTATAGATAACAATCCATATAAGGAGGTAATGACCAAGTATCTTTATAAGATTAACCTCTATGAGAATGAGGTAATGAATAATTATAAAATATGCATGGGAAGCAATCTAAGACATGGAATGATATAGATAAAGTTGTTGGTCCCAAGTTAATGGCAATTACCCAAGAGGGGAGGGGTGAATTGGGTATTTAAAAATTTATAACTTAAACAGAAGCTTTACCCTGGATTATTGTAATCCTCTTAATTGAAGGAATGAAATGGAAAGCAATATAATGTTGAGAGCAGAAATAAAAATCAAGCACACAAGATTTTATAGTGGTTCGGGCAACCTCCCTACTCCACTCTTCCAATCTCACACTCCTTGTGACTTGGGTTCCACTATTGTATTTCACAAATACAAATAGAGTCACTGCTCTCTTCTAGATTCCAGCTCCAAGGGGCATCAACAAATCACAACATAAGTAGGTGATGAGTTCCACTCCAATCACACACTACTTTGCTTACACTTGATCTTAGTTCCTCAAACTAAATCAAGTTCAATAGAATCAAATGAAATAACAAAAGAATCTACACGTTACAGTTGTGTAGAGGCAGTTTGGCGCAGAGAAGAACTCGTAGTGTAGGCTTTGAAGATTCAGAAGTTGAGCTCTTGCAGTTTGAAGCGAAGTTCTTCTTCTTTGGATTGTCTTGATCTCTTTTATGCTCTTGAAGGTAGGAGTTATGCACACTTAAATGATTTCAGCTACTTCCCTCGTCCACAATGAATGCCTTTTATAATTGTGGAGGGAATCCGAACGTTTGAAGGTAGGTGGCGCGCATTTAATGCGCCAACGTTTGAATAATATCCGACCGTTGCGACCCAAGTCACAGGCGGAGTCGACTTCGGATGCGACTTCGCCCAAGTCGCAGATGGAGTCGACTTCGGGTGCGACTTCGCCTCTCCGTCGCAACTTCAAGTTCCTTGCTGGGTCGACTTGGTCATCGACTTGACCCAAGTCGCAGGTGGAGTCAACTTTGGTATGCGACTTCACCTCGTCAGTTTGATGAACTTGAAATCTTTAGAATGTTTTTGTGTTGCTTGGGTTTCTTCATGCCTTTTGTTGTTCTTCCCTGATTGAGTTCTTCTTTGAGTCATTGTCTTCACTTTAGCTTGTTTCTTTTGGCTCCATGTTTTGCAAGCCTTGAATCCATGAGTCTTGATTCTTGTATTCATGAGCAAGTTCTTTGATTTGAATGGTTGAGTTTATGCATCTTGCTTGGACTTGGATTAGTCTTCATATGTTTCAGTTTGAGCATCTAGGTTGGCTTGATCTTCATCTTCATACAAGTTTGTCTTGAGATCAGTTAATCCCAACTTGAAATTTCTCCTCTGTCCGATCGAAGTCGATGCCGGAGTCGACTTGGTCTGCGACTTCGCCCAAGTCGCATGCTGGAGTCGACTTGGTCTGCGACTTCGGTGCCCCAGATCTCGGTTTCAACTCTGGACGGAAAACGACGCCTCGAAGTCGCTAATGGAGTCGACTTGGCCTGCGACTTCACCTCAAGTCGCAAGTGGAGTCGACTTGGGGTGCGACTTCGGCACTTCGGGGTCTTGACTTCAACTCTGGAAGGAAACGTCATTTTGAAGTCGATGCTGGAGTCGACTTGATCTGCGACTTCGACCCAAGTCGCATGTGAAGTCGACTTCGTTTGCGACTTCGGCAGTTCAGCTCTCCAATTTCAACTCTGGAAGGTTTTGGCGCATTGAAGTCGATGTTGGAGTCGACTTGGGGATCGACTTGGCCTTTGGAAATCGACTTGTCCTTTCATGATCTATTTTCTTCAAATGTCTGTCCCTTAAACACTTCCACAAACATGTTAGTAGCCAAAACTAACTCAAATTGATTTGTTAAACATCAAAACATAGATTTAGCTTATTTTCCACATATTTCCAACAAAAGTATCATTTTTTCTTGTATAGAAAAAGGTGGAGGACACAGACTGAGGAGGTAAGTAAGTTATATGCTTTCTAAAATATTTCTAAATAATTACAAATTGTTTACTTACGTGTTTTATGAATTATATTTAAGATGGCCATTCATATAATGTTTTACATGAAATCATTGCTAACTGCTTGTTAAATTAATTTCTAAAAGATTTATTAAGTTTTATGGAGCATGTCATGGCGTCATATATGTATGAACATGGTGCACAAGGAAGAGGCTTTGGTGAAAGTAGTAAGCGGATCAGAGGGTTCCCCTTCAATATTGTCAAGTCGCAAGGGCTGTGTGCCGGCGACGTCCTCCCAGAGGTTAGAGGCGCAAGAAAAGTCATGAAGGAATGAATGCATTGCATTCTCATGAAATGCATGAAAAGGTTTTTGTCCTATTGGTAATTGATCACTTGGTAAGAGTCTCCTACCAAATGGGGAGAAATACATTTGAATGAAAGGAAAATACTTGCCAAACAAAAAGGCTTGCTTACTGAGTATTATTACTCATATGTGTTTTCAAAATGACAAACAGGCTATGGAGCTGATTCATAAAGGATGCCAGGTAAAAATGACATGCAAATTTACTTGCAGTTCTATGTATGCGTCCAAAGGGACAAATGTATGATAATCATATTGAAGACATATTTTATGGATATTGTAAACATGATTGTACTTATGTGAATTATTTCAATAAAAAAAGATATGAATGGTTTTATGATGATATGGATGCGTCCATTATGAATAATGATGAGTATATGTTTATGCGATGAAAGAAAAGAAAAAGAAAAAAATTTAGATGAGATCCAATTAAGAACCCACCGCGTGATCAGGGTAACAATCCTGATTCACATTTACCAATCGATAAGATCTTGGTGTAAGGACTATGTGGACACCTCGGTTCGGGGTGCCACACTGTTCCCACTGCATAATCACTTGCATCGCACATTAATTCGAAAGGGAGGTTCCATTTGGGAGAGATAATGATTGGAGCTGACACCAATCTCTCTTTTAGTTCATGGAATGATTTCATGCATTCCTTGTCGAACTCGAATGGGCGTCCTTTTCTAGCAGCGCACATAGCAGCTTGGCGATCTTTGAGAAGTCTTTAATGAATCTTCTGTAGAACCCCGCATGCCCCAGAAAGTTGCAAATATCCTTGATTGATGTGGGAGGAGGAAGTTTCTCGGTTGTCTCGATTTTGGCTTTGTCGACTTCAAATCCCTGTTTGGAAATCCGATGCTCGAGTACTATACCCTCTTGTACCATAAAGTGACATTTTTCCTAGTTGAGAACTAGGTTGGTATTGTCGTAACGTTGAAGCATTTTTGAAAGATTTACGAGGCACTCATCATAGGAATTCCCAAATACGGAGAAATCATCCATGAATACCTCCAGAAAGTCTTCCACCATATAAGTGAAAATGACCATCATACAACGCTGGAATGTTGCTGGTGTGTTGCATAAGCCAAATGGCATTCGCCTCAATACGAATGTGCCATATGGACATATGAATGTGGTCTTCTCTTGGTCTTCGAGTGCTATCATGATCTGGTGGTAGTCTGAATAACCATCCAGAAAATAATAAAACTCCCGACCCGCCAACCTATTAAGCATCTGGTCAATGAACGGGAGCAAAAACTGATCTTTCTTGGTGGTTTTGTTCAGCTTCCGGTAGTTCATACAAACTCTCCAACAAGTAACTGTCCTAGCTGGAATCAATTCATTGTTCTTGTTGGAAACTACAGTCATTCCACCTTTCTTCGGGACACACTGCACCGGGCTGACCCAAGAGCTGTCGGAGATTGGATATATAACACCTGCGTCTAGCCATTTGATAACCTCCTTTTGACCACTTCTTTCATGATGGGATTCAGTCTTCTCTGCACTTCAATGGACGGCTTGGAATTCTCCTCTAGTTGAATTTTATGCATGCAGAAGGATGGGCTAATTCCTCTGATATGGTCCATCCAATAGCCTTTTTGTGGTTCTTGAGCACTCTGGGCAGTTTTTCTCTTTGAACAAGATCCAATGCAGAAGAAATAATAACTGGGAGTGAGGATTCATCTCCTAAGTAGACATCTCTTAGATGATTTGGAACAGGTTTCAGCTCTAGAACGGGCGGCTCTTCAATTGATGGCTTCAAGTGTTTAAATGATTCTAGTTTGAGCTCCAGCGACTCAAACTTCTGCGGATATCGTGTAAAAGTTGGAGATTATTACAGGTAACATATCATCTCTGTTGATTCTTCGTCAGATTCATTGATTTCTCCAATTAACGATGCCTCCAGAATATTCTTGTAAGATGTGACTTGGAATTCAGCTTGAACCGCTGAATCCACCATATCGATCATTAGGCACTCCTCTAGATCATTCGGTAGTTGCATCGCCTTGAACACGCTGAATGTGACTTGGCGTTCTGCACTGGCATAGTTAGCTCTCCTGCTTGTACATCAATTATAGCCTTGCCTATTTCGAGGAAAGGCCGACCTAGGATAATTAGCACGTCCCGGTCTTTTCATAATCCATAATGATGAAGCCCGCTAGGAAGATGAACTTGTCTACTTTGACTAGAACATTTTCAATGATACCCTCCGGATTGTCATAGACCGATCCGCCAGTTGCAACATGACTGTCGTTGGTCGAGCTTGCCCAATACCCAGCTTTCTGAATGTTGACTTGGGCATTAGATTTATACTGGTTCCCTAATCACAGAGAGCTCTCCCGAAGTACTGGTTTCCAATTGTACATGAAATAGTAAAGCTCCCTAGATCCTTGAGCTTGGACGACAGCTTTCACTACACCATGGCACTAGTCTCATCTATTAACGCCACCATTTCAAATTCTATCAACCGCCTTTTCTTTGACAGAATGTCCTTCATGAATTTGGCATAACTCGACATTTGCTCCAAGGCTTCGACAAGAGGTATATTTATATGTAGTTGTTTCAATACCTCCAAGAACCTTTTGAATTAGCCCTGCTGTTTGTTCTTTGCAAGTCTTTAAGGAAATGGAGGAGGAGGCCTTTGATTAGTGGTTGTTTCATCCTCAGGCTGCTTTTGTTTTGTGTCTGGTTCCTCTGCCTCCTACGACTGATGAATAGTAGGACTGGCGGCTTTAGTTTCAGCTTCTGTTTGAATGACGTCTGGTAGCTGCTTACCACTGCGCAATGTAACTACTTGCACTTGCTCCTTTCCTTTTCCTTTTGGATTCTGTTCAGTATCACTCAGCAGTGCACCTTGAGGTCATTTGTTTAGGGCTGAAGCAAGTTGGCCGATTTGCGCTTCCAAGTTCCTATTTGTCGTGATTTAAGATTGCATGAATTGCATGAATAAATTTTCCAGATTAGATTTTTTTCTTCTCGAGGAGGTGGGTTGATTTGAACTGGTCTGGCTAGTTGTTACTAAGATGGCTGCTGCGAGAATCCCGATGGCTGACTCAGCCTAGCCTGATTATTCCATGAGAAATTGGGATGATTCCTCCAGCCCTGATTATAGTTGTTAGCATATGGATTTGCTGGATTTCTCTAGAAGTTGCCCACGTAATTAATGGACTCCAGATTAGAGGCACATTGATCACTGGGGTGGCCGAATTCTCCACACCATGTACAATACTCCGCTGATGATGACTGCGGTGTGGAAGCCCCTACTGCGTTGACATTAGCAAGCCTTGACAAATTTTGGATTTTCCTTGATAAAGCGTCGATGTAGGCCTTTATAGATGAAATCGCGTCCAATTGGAGTAGACCCCCACTTCAGCTTCTGTCAGATGACAATTGATAGGTATTGGCTGCCATATTCTCCAGCAGAGCATACGATTCTCTATACCTTTTCCTTAGCAGGGAACCAATTGATGACGAATCCACTGTTGGAAACAATACTTCAAAACAAAGTAAAATTGACCAAAGATTAAGTTTTGATGATTAACAACAACTAACTTGAGTATATTTAAAGGACTAATGAGTTTGCCACTTGTTTTAAGGAACTTAAGTAGCCAAGTCGATCCCCAAGTCGACTTGGACTTCGACTTAGAGTGAAGTCGATCCCAAAGTCGACTTAACTATCGACTTGAGAAAGAACCTCAAAGGCAAAACCAACGTACAGGTGAAGTCGCATCCCAAGTCGACTCCACATGCGACTTGAGAAGCCAAGTCGCAAACGAAGTCGACCTCGCTATCGACTTCAAACATGGAAAACTGTCCAGAGTTGAATTTCGGGGAACAAAGCTGCCCAAGTCGCAGGCCAAGTCGACTCCAGGTGCGACTTGGGTGAAGTCGCAGACAAAGTCGACTTCATCCGCGACTTGAGAAGTTCAGACTTCAAAGATGCAGTTTCAAAGCCTATTCAAGGAATCCCTTACTCAAGATCAAAGCAAAGCTTCAAGATCAAGATCAAATCAAGTCTATCAAGTTTTAAAGACCAACTGAGTCAAATGCAAAACAAGGCGCATGATTCAAAACTCAGGCTCTCCTAAGAATCATCAAGGAAACAAGCCAAGCAAGATAGAGGAAGATCAAATGAAGAACAAAGCGTATTTTGCAAAGACCAAGTCAAGTCGCAACCCAAGTCGACTCCATGATCGACTTGAGTTGAAGTCGAAAGCCAAAGTCGACTCAGACTCGGACTTGGAACCTGACAAGGTGAAGTCGCACCCGAAGTCGACTTCACCTGCGACTTGGGTCAAGTTGATGACCAAGACGACCCTGACTGAAACTTGAAGTTGCGATGGTGAAGCGAAGTCGCACCCGAAGTCGACTCCATCTGCGACTTGGGCGAAGTCGCAGATGGAGTCGACTCCACATGCGACTTGGGTCGCAACGGTCGAAATTTATTCGAACGTTGGCGCATTAAATGCGCGCCACCTACCCTCTAACGTTCGGATTCCCTCCAAAATTATAAATAGCATTCATGGTGGACGAGGGAAGTAGCTGAGAATCATTAAGTGTGCTTAACTACTACATTCAAGAGCTCAAAAGAGATCAAGCCACTCAAAGAAGAAGAACTCTACTTCAAACTGCAAGAGCTTCATTTCAGAATCTTCAAAGCCAACTCTTCAAGTTCTTCTCTGCGCCTAATTGTTGCTACACATCTGTAAAGTGTAGATTTCTTTGTTGTTTCATTTATTTATGATTGAACTTGATCTAGTTTGAGGAACTAGGATCAAGTGTATGCTAAGTAGTGTGTGATTGGAGTGAGACTCATCACCTACTTGAGCAGTGTGTTATATGCCCCCTAGAGCTAGAATCTAGAAGAGAGCAGTGGCTCTAATTGTATTAAGAGAATACAATAGTGGAACCCAATTCACAAGGAGTGTGAGCTTGGAAGAGTGGAGTAGGGAGGTTGCCCGAACCACTATAAAAATCTTGTGTGTTTGATTTATTTATCTGCTCTCTACATTATATTGCTTTCCATTTCGATTCTTCATTAAGGGGACTGGATTAATCCGGGGTTAAGTTTCTGTTTAAGTTATAAATTTTTAAATACCCAATTCACCCCTCCCCTCTTGGGTTTTGCCATTAACTCGGGACCAACATCCACCATATGACAGATGGAATCCTAGAAATCATTGTAAAATATCTGGATTTACAACCATGATTGAATTCCATGATGTGGGCATTTTCAGAGCAAGTCTTTGAATCGATCCCACGCCTCCAATAGAGTCTCTTCTCCATGTTGTTTGAACGAGACTATATCCATTCTGAGTTTGGCGAACTTGGCAGGAGGAAAATATTTCTGTAGTAACTTCTAAGCCAAGTCGTTCCATGTGCTGATAGAGTTCGGTGAAAAAGAATCTAGCCACTCCGAAGCTCTATCCCTCAATGAAAATGGAAAAGTCTATAGCCTCATTGCTTCGTCGGAGACTCCATTCTGCTTGAAAGTGTTGAAAATATGTGGAAAACAAGCCAAGTCTATGTTTTGATGATTAACAAATCAATTTGAGTAAGTTTTGGTTACTAACATGTTTGTGGAAATGACTTAAGGTTATAAATTTGAAGAATATAAAACATGGCAAGTCAAGTCGATTTCCAAGTCGACTCAGGCTTCGACTTAGGCCAAGTCAATCCCCAAGTCGACTCAAGAAGCCACTTCAAGACGTCATTTCCTTCCAGAGTTGAAATCGAGAACGAGAACTGCCGAAGTCGCATCCCAAGTCAACTCCGCTTGCGACTTAAGGTGAAGTCGCAGACCAAGTCGACTCCAGCCGCGACTTGGAGGCGTCATTTCTGCCCAGAGTTGAAATCGAGAACAAGGGCTGCCGAAGTCGCATCCCAAGTCGACTCCGCATGCGACTTGGGTGAAGTCGCAGATCAAGTCGACTCCGACTTCGACTTCAATACGGAAACATGCAGATCAAGATAAATGGTAGATTCAAGAGTTTCAAAAGAGGATGAAGGTAAAAGACAACTCAAAGACTCAAGACTCAAGACATGAAGTCAAACGTGAGAATTATAAAGAGTCTCAAAGGAAGAACAACCAAACAATGAAGGAATTCAAGTAAGCAATGCATTCCAAGATTCAAGTACTCAAGAACTCAAGAAAAGAATCCAAGGTATTTTATGTAAAGAGATATAAGGGAGAACATTCAATATGAAGAAAATCTAATGATCAAAGTCATCTCTGAAGATTTCAAGTTCATCAAGCAAGCTGCCGAGGTGAAGTCGCACCCGAAGTTGACTCCACCTGCGACTTGGGTCAAGTCGAGGACCAAGTCGACCCAGCTGGAACTTGAAGAAGTTGCGAACAGGCGAAGTCGCACCCGAAGTCGACTCCACCTGCGACTTGGGCGAAGTCGCAACGGTCGGAAAATTTTCGAACGTTAGCGCATTAAATGCGTGCCACCTACTTCCAAATGTTCGGATTCCCTCCACAATTATAAAAGGCATTCAATATGAACGAGGAGGGTAGCTGAGAATTCATTAAGTGAGCATAACTCCCATCTTTAAGAGCTTCAAGTGATCAAGTCAATTTTTAGAAGAAGAACCTTGCTTCAAACTGCCAAGAGCTGCTTGCTGAATCTCTAAGCCTACACTACAAGTTCTTCACTGCGCCAAATCTGCGTCTACACAACAGTAACGTGTAGAAACTTTCTTTTGTTATTTCTTTGTATTGAACTTGATTTAGTTTGATCAAGTGTAAGAAAAGTAGTGTGTGATTGGAGTGGAACTCGTCACCTACTTGTGCTGTGGTTGTATATGCCCCCTAGAGCTAGAATCTAGAAGAGAGCAGAGGCTCTGGTTGTATATGCCCCATAGAGCTAGAATCTAGAAGAGAGTGGAGACTCTAGTTGTATTCGCGGAATACATAGTGGAATCCAAGTCACAAGGGGTGTGAGCTTGGAAGAGTGGAGTAGGGAGGTTGCCCAAACCACTATAAAATCTTGTATGTTCATTTTTGTTTCTGCTCTTTACATTATTGCTCTCATTTTGTTTCTTTATAAAGGGGACTAGATTAATCCTGGGTAAAGTTTCTGTTTAAGTTGTAAATTTTTGAATACCCAATTCACCCCTCCCCTCTTGGGTAATTGTCATTAACTCGGGACCAACAAGTGGTATCAGAGCAGGTCTTTGAGTTATATCAAAGAGATCTTATTGATATGGCATCCCAATCGACTTCCGTTCTCGCATTTGCCGAAGGCCAGTCTTTTACTAGGTCACCATTGTTTGATAGAAATAACTTCGGCTATTGGAAGCTACGTATGAAACAACTCATCATGGCTATAGATATGGACTCTTGGATTGCAATCCAAGATGGTGTAACCTTGCCTACTGATGAAAGAGCTTCCAAATGGACCGATGAGGAAGTGAATGTTGGTCCCGAGTTAATGGCGATTACCCAAGAGGGGAGGGGTGAATTGGGTATTTAAAAATTTATAACTTAAACAGAAACTTTACCTCGGATTAATCTAATCCCCTTAATGAAGAAACGAAATGGAAAACAATATAATGTAGAGAACAGAAATGTAAATCAAGCACATAAGATTTTTATAGTGGTTCGGGCAACCTCCCTACTCCACTCTTCCAAGCTCGCACTCCTTGTGACTTGGGTTCCACTATTGTATTCCTCAAATACAATTAGAGCCACTGCTCTCTTCTAGATTCCAGCTCTAGGGGGCATCAACAAATCACAGCACAAGTAGGTGATGAGTTACACTCCAATCACACACTACTTTGCTTACACTTGATCTTAGTTCCTCAAACTAAATCAAGTTCAACACAGCAACAATAATAATAACAAAATAATCTACACGTTACAGTTGTGTAGAAGCAGTTTGGCGTAGAGAAGAACTTGTTGAGTTGGCTTTGAAGGATCAGCAATTGAGCTATTGCAGTTTGAAGCAAAGTTCTTCTTCTAAGGATTTGCTTGATCACTTAATGCTCATGAAGATGGTAGTTATGCACACTTAATGATTTTCAGCTACTTCCCTCGTCCACAATGAATGCCTTTTATAATTGTGGAGGGAATCCGAACGTTTGAAGGTAGGTGGCGCGCATTTAATGCGCCAACGTTCGAATAATTTCTGACCGTTGCAACCCAAGTCGCAGGTGGAGTCGACTTCGGGTGCGACTTTGCCTAAGTCGCAGATGGAGTCGACTTCGGGTGCGACTTCGCCTTCCGTAGCAACTTCAAGTTCCAGGCAGGGTCAACTTGGGCATCGACTTGACCCAAGTCGCAAGTGGAGTCGACTTCGATGTGCGACTTCACTTTGTCAGTTGTCTTGATGAACTTGAAAAACTCCGGGATGCTTTGTTTTGCTTAGGCTTCTCCATTCCTTTAGTTCTTTTGCATTTTTCATATCTCCTTGAATCATTATCTTCTCTTTAGCTTGCTTTCATTTGCTCCCATGTTTTGCAAGCTTTGAATCCTTGAATCTTGAACAATCTTCTTGGTTGAGTTTATTCTTCTTGCTTGTGTTGGGTCCCGAATAGATGGCAAAACCCAAGAGGGGAGGGGTGAATTGGGTTCTTAAAAATTTCTTTGGTAACTTAAAAACTTAACCCCTTGTAGAATTAATCCCCTTGAATGAAGAAACTGAATGGAAAGCAAAGTAATAAAGAGAGCAGAAATAAAAGCAAGTAGACAAGGATTTTATAGTGGTTCGGGCAACCTCCCTACTCCACTCTTCCAAGCTCACACTCCTTGTGACTTGGGTTCCACTATTGTATTCTCTCAATACAATTAGAGCCTCTTGCTCTCTTCTAGATTCAAAGCTCTATGGGGCATATACAACTAGAGCCTCTTGCTCTCTTCTAGATTCTAGCTCTAGGGGGCATCAACAACTAGCACAAGTAGGTGATGAGTCACACTCCAATCACACACTACTTTGCTATCACTTGATCTTAGCTACCCAAGCTAAATCAAGTTCAATACAAACAAATAATCAATGAAAGAAATCTACACTTTACAGGTGTGTAGAAACGATTTAGCGCAGGGAAGAACTTGTAGATGATGGCTTTGAAGTTTATGAATGTAGCTTTTGCAACTTGAAGCACAATTCTTCCTCTCTTGATTGGCTTGATCACTTTAATGCTCTTGTAGATAGGAGTTATGCTCACTTAATATTTTCCAACTACTTCCCTCGTCCACCATGAAAGCAATTTATAATTTTAGAGGGAATCCGAACGTTAGAAGGTAGGTGGCGCGCATTTAATGCGCCAACGTTCGAATTAATTCCGACCGTTGCGACCCAAGTCGTAGTCGGAGTCGACTTCGGATGCGACTTCACCCAAGTCGCAGATGGAGTCGACTTCGGGTGCGACTTCGCTTCTTCGTCGCAACTTCAAGTTCCAGTCAGGGTCGACTTGGATTCACGACTTGACCCAAGTCGCAGGGGGAGTCGACTTCGGGTTCGACTTCATCTCGACAGTTGGCTTCATGAACTTGAATAATTTCGAGATGCTTTGTCTCATCATGCCTTTGCTTCTTTTGTGTTTTTCATGTCTTGAATCATTGAGTCTTGCTTTCATTAGCTCCATGATTTGCAAGCCTTTGACTTGATAGACTTGATTTGATCTTGAATGCTTTGAAGCTTCCTCTCTTGGACTTGAGAGGCTTTGAGTTGATCTTGAAATCATTTAATCTTGAAACTGCATCTTTGATCTTTGAAAGAAGCTTGAATCAGTATCTTTGAATCTCCAAAAACCTCAAGTCGCACTTCGGGGTCGACTTCGTTCGCGACTTCACCCAAGTCGCAACTGGAGTCGACTTCACTTGCGACTTCGATATTCTGCTGCTCCGAAATTCAACTCTGGAAGGATTTGCTCGACTGAAGTCGATGGTGAGGTCGACTTCGTTTGCGACTTGGCTACCCAAGTCGCAGGTGGAGTCGACTTGGCCTGCGACTTCACCTTCCCTTCTTCCGTTTTCAACTCTGGACAGTTTTGCACGTTTTGAAGTCGATCTTGGAATCGACTTGGGATTCGACTTGGCTTCTATACTTGATTTTCTTCAAATGTATATTCCTTAAGACATTTCACGAACTTGTTAGTAGCCAAGAATACTCAAATTGATTTGTTAATCATCAAAATATGGATTTAGCTAGTTTTCCACATATTTCCAACAATCTCCCCCTTTTTGATGATTGACAAAACCGATTTGAGTGGATACCTTTCATTAAAAATAATATGCTCATATTGCATTTTAAAATCATGCTTATGCTCATGCAAACAGAACATTCAAATATCATGTAAGCATATCCTACTCTCCTCCCCATTCTTACTCTTCTCTTCTTACATCTCTCTCCCCTTTTAATCATCTCTCTCCCCTTTTTAATCATTAAGACTTATACTCAATTTTTCAACTCAAATACTCTTCTTCTCCTTAAATCTCTCTCCCCCTTTTTGTCAATATATCAAAAAGATTAGAGGGTATTCAAAGAGATAGGTGGGTTAGCTCCCCCTAAATGGGTGCTCCCCCTGAGTTTATGCTTATCCTAATTTTAGATACTACTTGTTGGACATGATACCAATTGTTATTACTTGTTAGATTTTATACCACTTGATTTACCAGCTGATACTACTTGTTATAGCATTTGTTGTTTTGTTACTTAGGTGAGCTCAATCATTCCCATGTCATTTCTAATTTTATAGAATGCTTCTCTTGCTAGGAGTTTAGTAAAAATATCTGCAACTTGATCCTCTGTTCTTACATATACCAAACATATGTCATGATTTTCTACATGTTCTCTAATGAAATGATGTCTAAGGTCTATATGTTTGGTCCTAGAATGCAAGACTGGATTCTTGGTTAGACATATGGCACTTGTATTATCACATTTGATAGGTATATCTTTGAAATCCATGCCATAGTCCCTAAGTTGCTGTTTCATCCAAAGTAATTGAGCACAACAGCTCCCGGCGGCAATATATTCGGCTTCCGCCGTAGATAGAGCAACACTAGTTTGTTTTCTTGAAAACCATGAAACCAACATGCTTCCAAGAAACTGACATGTTCCACTAGTGCTTTTTCTATCTACTTTGTAATCGGCAAAATCCGCATCCGAGTAGCCGATTAGATCAAAATTAGAGCCCTTTGGATACCAAAGTCCTATATTGGTAGTGTCTACTAAATATCTAAAAATTCTTTTCACAGCTACCAAGTGTGATTCTTTTGGGCATGATTGAAATCTAGAGCACATACACACACTAAACAAAATATCTGGCCTAGAAGCAGTTAAATACAATAAGGAACCTATCATGCTTCTATACAATTTTATATCAACTAATTTTCCCTTTTCATCTTTGTCCATTTTGATTGTGGAGCTCATGGGCGTGTTTGCTCCTTTGCTGTTCTCCATGCCAAACTTCTTGAGCATCTCTTTAATGTATTTGGACTGGTTTATGAAGATTCCTTCATTTAGTTGCTTGATTTGCAGTCCAAGGAAGAAGTTTAGCTCTCCCATCATGCTCATCTCAAACTCTTTCTGCATAAGCTCAGAAAATTCTTGACAAAGAGTTTCATTAGTAGCACCAAAAATGATATCATCAACATAAATTTGAATGATCAATATGTCCTTTTCTTTATACTTGATAAACAAAGTGGTGTCTACCTTTCCTTTTTGAAAATCGTGATCAATCAGAAATTTGCTTAGTCTATCATACCAAGCCCTTGGAGCTTGTTTTAATCCATATAATGCTTTGGTTAGCTTGTATACAAATTTAGATTGATCTTTTTCCTCAAATCCAGGTGGTTGCTCTACATACACCTCTTCATTTATATAACCATTCAGGAATGCACTTTTAACATCCATTTGAAACAATTTAAAGTTCATGTGAGATGCAAAAGCTAGTAATATGCGAATTGCTTCCAATCTAGCAACCGGGGCATAGGATTCTTCAAAATCTATTCCTTCTTCTTGTGAGTACCCCTTTGCCACAAGTCTAGCTTTGTTTCTCACTACTAGTCCACTTTCATCTAATTTGTTCCTAAAGACCCACTTGGTGCCAATAACACTACAATCATTTGGTCTAGGAACAAGATGCCAAACTTGATTTCTTTCAAATTGATTTAGCTCTTCTTGCATTGCTATAATCCAATTTTCATCATCAAGAGCTTGATCAATATTAGAAGGTTCAATTTTAGAAACAAAAGCATATTGTCCACAAACATTTTGCTTTGACCTTCTAGTTTTTACACCTTCATACACATTTCCTATAACTTGTTCAATTGGATGTGCATGTTTGAATTTCAAGTCAGTTGGAGGTATGTAGGAATTGTTACCTTCACTTACCCTTTCCTCCATGGATTCTTCTTGTTTTTCCACATGCAGTTTTTCAAGGTCATTTGCTATGTCATCTGCATCACTTAAATCATCTTTTCTTTTAAAGCATGGGTTAGTTTCATCAAACACAACATGTATGGATTCTTCTACAACTTGGTTTCGTTTATTGAAAACTCTATATGCTTTGCTATTTGATGAGTAACCAAGGAATATAGCTTCATCACTTTTGGCATCTAATTTTTCCAAGTTGGTTTTTCCATTGTTCAAAACATAGCATGTGCATCCAAAAGTATGAAAATAAGATATGTTTGGTTTCCTTCCTTTCCATAGCTCATATGGGGTCTTTTTCAAGATAGCTCTAATGGTAACTCGATTTAACACATGACGAGCTGTATTTACAGCTTCACCCCAAAATTTCTTGGATAATTTGCTTTCAT
The DNA here is from genome assembly GCA_030490835.1 of Annona cherimola. Taxonomy (NCBI): domain Eukaryota; kingdom Viridiplantae; phylum Streptophyta; class Magnoliopsida; order Magnoliales; family Annonaceae; genus Annona; species Annona cherimola. The sequence goes on along the minus strand of JASFXW010000033.1, from coordinate 254,873 downwards.
TTAGCATTGTTCTAGCCATCTCTTGTATAGTTCTGTTTTTCCTTTCAACTACTCCATTTTGTTGTGGAGTTCTTGGTGCAGAAAATGTGTGATGAATCCCTTTTTCATTACATAATTCTATGAATCGTTTGTTTTCAAATTCACCACCATGGTCACTTCTTATAGACATAATAGTACTTTGTTTTTCATTTTCCACCAAGTTTACAAAAGTTGAAAACATAGAGAAGGTTTCATCTTTGCTAGCTAAGAGAATTATCCATGTGAATCTTGAAAAGTCATCTACAATAACAAATACATATTTCTTTCCACCAATGGTTAAAATGTCGGATGGTCCATATAGATCCATGTGTAGCAATTCAAGTGGCCTTGTGGTGGAAATCTCCTTTTTGGTAGAAAAAGACATCTTTGGTTCTTTAGATAATTGACATGCCTTGCAAATTTTGTCTTTGTCATATTTCAACTTTGGCAAGCCTTCTACCAAACTCTTTTTCCATAGGGTCTTTATATTTCTCATGTTTATGTGTCCAAGCCTTTTATGTCAAACCCATGGATCATTATCAATGGCCATTAGACATTGACCATCTAGTTCATCAAGTGAAACCAAATAAACATTTCCATGTCTTTTTCCGCTAAACATGATATGTTCTCTATCAAATACATTACATATAGATGATTCAAACACAACTTTATATCCTTTATCACATAATTGGCTAATGCTCATTAAGTTATGCTTGAGTCCTTCAACAAACAAAACATCCTCCATGCATGCATTTGAACTACTATAAATTTTTCCTTTACCTTTTATTTTACCTTTCTCATTATTGCCAAAGGCAACCGTTCCGTCGTTGCAAGGCTTAAGTTTGTGAAACAAGTTTCTTTCTCCAGTCATGTGCCTTGAACAACCGCTATCCATGAACCATACATTGTTTGCCTTTGCCTTTAAACAAATCTGAAAAGTAAACAAATAATCCTTATCCTTTTGGTACCCATTTTATGGGTCCATTTGGGTTAGTAATATTATTCCACCTTTGTTGCTCCAACTTAGAAAGTCCAAATCTTGTGTTCCTTGGAACCCAAACTAGTTTTGCACCATAATCAAACAATCTCTTAAAGTTACACTTGTAAACTTTATGACCCATTTTGTTGCAAAAGTTGCAAGCCATTGGTAATCTAGGAGTAGGCCTCCAAGTATATTTTGGTTCAAGTGTTGGCCTTCTAGTCCACATAACATTTCTCCTTTGTGGCTTGTATATAGGTGCAATTTTGGTTTGATATTTCCCAAGTGTAGGCACTTTTGATTTGCCACTTTCTTCTTGCTCAAATGTATTGTATCCAAGACCTCTTTTGTTTGTTTGGGAGGTCATGTTCAGAAACATCTTTACACTTTCTCCTGGATTAGAGAATTTTGCTAATGATTCATTTAAGGATTTGTTCTCCTTTTTCAGTTTCTCTACTTCTTTCAACAATGATTCATTTTCTTCTTTCAGTTTTGTTGATTTTTCAGCTAGTTTTCCATTTTCAATAATAATAAAATTGCATTGTTGTTTCTTTGAGGACAACTTGTTTCCTAGCTTTTTGATTTCCTCATATAATGAATCATAGGCAGTTTGTAGTTCTTCTAATTCAGCACATTTGATGCAATTTTGAAAAGAAGAATAACTTGATTGAGAATAGCAAGGTTTGGAAGTTACCTCATCATTGCTTGTACATTTGGTTGAGGTGGATTGTTCTTCCAAAACTTCAGTCGTGTTTAAGCATAGCAAGTCCTCTTCTTGCTCGATTCGTGCCATGCAACATATTCTTGCACAGTTGGCTGCATCATTTTCGTCGGTTGAAGAGCTGCATGTTGATGAAGTCTCCTCGTTGACGAACATGCCTCTTCCTCTTGGCCTTTGGTATTTTCTTCTTTCATGACTCTCCTTTGGCCTTTCTTCTGGTGTAGGACATTGAGCTTGCATATGTCCTACGCCCCCGCATCGGTAGCATTTTGTAACCTCCTTTTTCTTTTCTTTATGTGGTCTTTCTTTGAAGTCTTTGAGGTTCTTTTCTTTTCTCACAAATTTTCGGAATTTGCGAGTGAGAAGAGCAATGTCTTCATCATCGTTGTGAGATGAAGAGGTGGATCCATCTGAATTGTGAGTGGCCTTGAGTGCAATGGTTCTCTTCCCTTTGTGATTATCTTCGTTTCTTCTCCTAATTAGCTCATGTGACATTAATGAGCTAATAAGATCTTCTAGCTTCAAAGTGTTTAGGTCTTTGGCTTCTTCAATAGCTGTAATCTTTGGAGTCCATGAATCCGGTAGAGCTCTTAGTATCTTCATCACCTGTTCGGATTCAGAGATAGCTTTTCCAAGACCTTTGAGAGCATTAATAATCTTAGAAAATCTTGCAAACATTTCAGAAATATTTTCAGTGTCTAGCATTCTAAAACTTTCCAACTCTCCTATCAAAATATTTCTCCTAGTCCCTTGGACTTGGGAGGTTCCTTCATAAATAGATATTAGAGTATCCCATATTTCTTTTGCAGTCAAACAAGAAGATACTCTATCATACTCCGAAGCCGTAAGAGCACAAAATAAAGAATTCATTGCCTTGGCATTGCTCTTGACGGTTCTAACTTCCTCTTCGGTCCATTTGGAAGCTTTGTCATCGGTAGGAAAAATCACACCATCTTGGATAGCAATCCAAGAATCCATATCGGTAGCCATGATGAGTTGCTTCATACGAAGCTTCCAATAGCCAAAGTTGTTCCCATCAAACAAGGGTGGCCTTGTGAATGATTGGCCTTCAGCAAAAGCGGGAACGGAAGTGGATTGGGATGCCATAAGGTTGGATCTCTTTGGTTCAATTCAAAGACCTGCTTTGATACCACTTGTTGGGTCCCGAATAGATGGCAAAACCCAAGAGGGGAGGGGTGAATTGGGTTCTTAAAAATTTCTTTGGTAACTTAAAAACTTAACCCCTTGTAGAATTAATCCCCTTGAATGAAGAAACTGAATGGAAAGCAAAGTAATAAAGAGAGCAGAAATAAAAGCAAGTAGACAAGGATTTTATAGTGGTTCGGGCAACCTCCCTACTCCACTCTTCCAAGCTCACACTCCTTGTGACTTGGGTTCCACTATTGTATTCTCTCAATACAATTAGAGCCTCTTGCTCTCTTCTAGATTCAAAGCTCTAGGGGGCATATACAACTAGAGCCTCTTGCTCTCTTCTAGATTCTAGCTCTAGGGGGCATCAACAACTAGCACAAGTAGGTGATGAGTCACACTCCAATCACACACTACTTTGCTATCACTTGATCTTAGCTACCCAAGCTAAATCAAGTTCAATACAAACAAATAATCAATGAAAGAAATCTACACTTTACAGGTGTGTAGAAACGATTTAGCGCAGGGAAGAACTTGTAGATGATGGCTTTGAAGTTTCTGAATGTAGCTTTTGCAACTTGAAGCACAATTCTTCCTCTCTTGATTGGCTTGATCACTTTAATGCTCTTGTAGATAGGAGTTATGCTCACTTAATGTTTTCCAACTACTTCCCTCGTCCACCATGAATGCTATTTATAATTTTGGAGGGAATCCGAACGTTAGAAGGTAGGTGGCGAGCATTTAATGCGCCAACGTTCGAATTAATTCCGACCGTTGCGACCCAAGTCGTAGTCGGAGTCGACTTCGGATGCGACTTCACCCAAGTCGCAGATGGAGTCGACTTCGGGTGCGACTTCGCTTCTTCGTCGCAACTTCAAGTTCCAGTCAGGGTCGACTTGGATTCACGACTTGACCCAAGTCGCAGGGGGAGTCGACTTCGGGTTCGACTTCATCTCGACAGTTGGCTTCATGAACTTGAATAATTTCGAGATGCTTTGTCTCATCATGCCTTTGCTTCTTTTGTGTTTTTCATGTCTTGAATCATTGAGTCTTGCTTTCATTAGCTCCATGATTTGCAAGCCTTTGACTTGATAGACTTGATTTGATCTTGAATGCTTTGAAGCTTCCTCTCTTGAACTTGAGAGGCTTTGAGTTGATCTTGAAATCATTTAATCTTGAAACTGCATCTTTGATCTTTGAAAGAAGCTTGAATCAGTATCTTTGAATCTCCAAAAACCTCAAGTCGCACTTCGGGGTCGACTTCGTTCGCGACTTCACCCAAGTCGCAACTGGAGTCGACTTCACTTGCGACTTCGATATTCTGCTGCTCCGAAATTCAACTCTGGAAGGATTTGCTCGACTGAAGTCGATGGTGAGGTCGACTTCGTTTGCGACTTGGCTACCCAAGTCGCAGGTGGAGTCGACTTGGCCTGCGACTTCACCTTCCCTTCTTCCGTTTTCAACTCTGGACAGTTTTGCACGTTTTGAAGTCGATCTTGGAGTCGACTTGGGATTCGACTTGGCTTCTATACTTGATTTTCTTCAAATGTATATTCCTTAAGACATTTCACGAACTTGTTAGTAGCCAAAACATACTCAAATTGATTTGTTAATCATCAAAATATGAATTTAGCTAGTTTTCCACATATTTCCAACAGCTTGGACTTGGATTAGTCTTCATATGTCTCAGTTTGAGCATCTAGGTTGTCTTGATCTTTATCTTCATACAGGTTTGTCTTGAAAATTGGTTAATCCAACTTCCCTTCTGAAAATCCCCTCTGCCTGATCGAAGTCGATGTCGGAGTCGACTTCGTCTGCGACTTCACCTCAAGTCGCAAGTGGAGTCGACTTGGGGTGCGACTTCGGCACTTCGGGATCTAGACTTCAGCTCTGGACGGTTTTGACATGTTGAAGTCGATGTTGGAGTCGACTTGGTCTGTGACTTCGACCCAAGTCGAGTGCGAAGTCGACTTCGTTTGCGACTTCGGTAGTTCAGCTTTCCAATTTCAACTCTGGAAGGTTTTGGCGTATTGAAGTCGATGTTGGAGTCGACTTGGGGATCGACTTGGCCTTTGGAAATCGACTTATCCTTCTATAATCTATTTTCCTCAAATGTCTATCCTTTAAACACTTCTACAAACATGTTAGTAGCCAAAACTAACTCAAATTGATTTGTTAATCATCAAAACATAGATTTAGCTTATTTTCTACATATTTTCAACAGTGAAAACTGTTAAGAGCAACACCAAGGCTATGAATTCTTTATTTTGTGCTCTTACCGCTTCCGAATATGATAGAGTATCCTCTTGTTTAACTGCAAAAGAGATATGGGATACACTAACATGTATTTATGAAGGAACTTCTCACGTCCAAGGGACAAAGAGAAATATTTTGATTGGAGAATTGGAAAACTTTAGAATGCTAGATACAGAAAATATTTCCGAAATGTTTGCTAGATTCTCTAAAATTACTAATGCTTTGAAAGGTCTTGGAAAAATAATTTCTGAATCGGAGCAGGTCATGAAGATTCTAAGGGCGCTACCCGAATCATGGACTCCGAAAATTACTGCAATAGAAGAAGCAAAGGACTTGAACACATTGAAGTTAGAAGACCTTATTAGCTCACTAATGTCACATGAGCTAATCAAGAAAAGAAATGAAGATCACCACAAAGGAAAAAGAGCAATTGCACTAAAAGTCACCCATAACTCAGATGAATTCACCTCATCATCTCACAATGAGGATGAAGACATTGCTCTACTCACACGCAGATTTCGAAAGTTTGTGAGAAATGAAAAGAACTTCAAAGACTTCAAAGAGAGATCACGAAAAAAGAAGAAGAAGGAGGCTACAAAGTGCTATAGATGCGGCGGTATGGGACATATGCAAGCTTAATGTCCTACATCGAAAGAGAGATCAAAGGATCAACAAGAAAGAAAGGAAAGATATGAAAGCCGAAAATTTCAAAGGCCAAAGGGAAGAGGAATGTACGTGAATGAAGAAACTTCATCAACAAATAGCTCCTCAACCGATGATTTTGAAGCGGCAAATTGTGCAAGAATATGCTGCATGGCGCGGATTGAGCAAGAAAAAGATTTGTTGTGTTTGAACACAACAGAAGTTTTGGAAGAACAAACTACTTCAATAAAGTGCACAAGTAATGAAGATGTAACTTCCAAATTTTGCCATTCTCAATCTACTTATTCTTCTTTTCAAGAATGTCTCAAATGTGCTGAATTAGAAGAATTACAACATGCATATGATTCATTATATGAGGAAATCAAAAAGCTAGGAAATAAGTTATCATTAAAGAGACAACAATGTAACTCCATTATTATTGTAAATGAAAAACTAGCTGAAAGTACATCAAAACTGAAAGATGAAAATGAATTGCTTTTGAAAGAAGTAGAGAAATTGAAAAAGGAGAATGAATCCTTAAATGAATCATTAGCTAAATTCTCTAATCCAGGAGAAAATGTGAGAATATTTCTGAACATGACCTCTCAAACAAATAAAAGAGGTCTTGGATACTCCACATTTGAGCAAAGAGAAAGTGGCAAATCGAATGTGCCAATACTTGAGAAAAATCAAACCAAAACTGCACCTATCTACAAGCCCAAAGGAAAACATACTATGTGGACTAGAAGGCCAATTGTTGAATCAATACATACTTGGAGGCCTACTCCTAAATTACCAATGGCTTGCAATTTTTGCAATAAAATTGGTCATAAAGTCCATAAATGTAATTTTAAGAAACTATATGACCATGGTGCAAAATTAGTTTGGGTTCCAAGAAACACAAGATTTGGACTTTCAAAGATAGAACAATAAAGATTAAATCAGTTTACTAACCCAAATGGACCCATAAAATAGGTACCAAAGAGATAAGATTTATTTGTTCATTTTTCAGATATGTTTTAAAGTAAAGGCAAGCAACGTTTGGTTCATGGATAGCGGTTGCTCAAGGCATATGACCGGTGAAAGAAGTTTATTTCATAAACTCCAGCCTTGCAATGATGGAACTGTTGCCTTTGGAAATAATGAAAAAGGTAAAATCAAAGGTAAAGGAAATATTTACAGTATTTCAAATGCATGTATGGAAGATGTATTATTTGTTGAAGGACTCAAGCACAATTTAATGAGTATTACCCAATTACGTGACAAAGGATACAAAGTTGTGTTTGAATCATCTATATGTAGTGTATTTGATGGAGAACATATCATGTTTAGCGGAAAAAGATATGGAAATGTATATTTGGTTTCACTGGATGAACTAGATGGTCAATGTCTAATGGCCATTGACAATGATCCATGGGTTTGGCATAAGAGGCTTGGGCATATAAACATGACAAATATAAAGACCCTATGGAAGAAGCGTTTGGTAGAAGGATTGCCTAAATTGAAATATGACAAAGATAAAATTTGCAAGGCATGTCAATTGTCAAAACAACCTAAAATTACTTTCTCTACCAAAAAGGAGATTTCCACCACTAGGCCACTTGAATTGCTACACATGGATCTATATGGGCCATCCGATATTTTAACCATTTGTGGAAAGAAATATGTGTTTGTAATAATTGATGATTTTTCAAGATTCACATAGGTAATTCTCTTAGCTAGCAAAGATGAAGCCTTCTCTATGTTTGCAACTTTTGTCAATTTGGTGCAAAATGAAAAATAAAGTACTATTATGACCATAAGAAGTGAACATGGTGGTAAATTTGAAAATAAACGATTCATAGAATTGTGTAATGAATAAGGAATTCATCACACATTTTCTGCACCAAGAACACCACAACAAAATAGAGTGATTCAAAGGAAAAATAGAACTATACAAGAGATGACTAGAACAATGCTAAATGAGAGTAAATTATCCAAGAAATTTTGGGGTGAAGCTGTAAGTACAGCTTGTCATGTGTTGAACCGAGTTACCATTAGAGCAATCTTGAAAAAGACCTCATATGAGCTATGGAAAGGTAGAAAACCAAATATTTCATATTTTCATGCCTTTGGTTGCACATGTTATGTTTTGAACAATGGAAAAATCAACTTGGAAAAATTGGATGCTAAAAGTAATGAGGCAATATTCCTTAGTTACTCATCAAATAACAAAGCATATAGAGTCTTCAACAAAAGAAACTAAGTTGTAGAAGAGTCAATACATATTATTTTTGATGAAATTAACCCATGTTTCAAAAGAAAAGATGATTTAAGTGATGCAGATGAGATAACAAGTAGCCTTGAAAAACTGCATGTGGAAAAGCAAGAAGATTCCATGGAGGAAAGGGTAAGTGAAGGTAATAATTTCTATAAACCTCCAACTAATTTAAAGTTCAAACATGCCCATCCAATTGAGCAAGTTATAGGAAATGTGTATGAAGGTGTAAAGACTAGAAGGTCAAAACAAAATGTTTGTGAACAATATGCCTTTGTTTTCAAAATTGAACCATCCACTATTGATCAAGCTCTTGATGATGAAAACTGGATTATAGCAATGCAAGAAGAGCTAAATCAATTTTAAAAAAATCAAGTTTGGCATCTTGTTCCAAGACCAAAAGATTGTACTGTCATTGGCACAAAATGGGTCTTTAGGAACAAATTAGATGAAAGTGGACTTGTAGTGAGAAACAAAGCTAGACTTGTGGCAAAGGGATACTCACAAGAAGAAGGAATATATTTTGAAGAATCCTATGCCCCGGTTGCTAGATTAGAAGCTATTCGCATCTTACTAGCTTTTGCATCTCACATGAACTTTAAATTGTTTCAAATGGATGTTAAAAGTGCATTTTTGAATGGATATATAAATGAAGAGGTGTATGTTGAACAACCACCTGGATTTGAGGAGAAAGATCAATCTAAATTTGTATACAAATTAACTAAAGCATTATATGGATTAAAACAAGCTCCAAGAGCTTGGTATGAGAGATTAAGCAAATTTTTGATTGATCATGACTTTCAAAAGGGAAAGGTAGATACCATTTTGTTTATCAAATACAAAGAAAAATAAATCTTGATTATTCAAATTTATGTTGATGACATTATTTTTGGTGCTACTAACGAGATTCTTTGTCAAGAATTTTCTGAGCTTATGCAGAAAGAATTTGAGATCAGTATGATGGGGGAGCTGAATTTCTTCCTTGGACTACAAATCAAGCAACTAAATGAAGGGATTTTCATCAACCAGTCCAAGTATATCAAGGAAATGTTGAAGAAGTTTGGCATGGAAAATAGCAAAGGGGCAAACACGCCTATGAGCTCAACAATTAAAATTGACAAAGATGAGAAAGGAAAAACAATTGATTTAAAATTATATAGAAGCATGATAGGTTCTTTATTATACTTAACTGCTTCTAGGCCTGATATATTGTTTAGTGTATGTATGTGCTCTAGATTTCAATCATGTCCAAAAGAATCACACTTGGTAGCTGTAAAAAGAATTTTAAGATATTTAGTAGACACTACCAACATAGGACTTTGGTATCCAAAGGGCTCTAATTTTGATCTAATCGGCTACTCGGATGCGGATTTTGCCGGTTACAAAGTAGATAGAAAAAGCACTAGTGGTACATGTCAGTTTCTTGAGAACATGTTGGTTTCATGGTTTTCAAGAAAACAAACTAGTGTTGCTCTATCGTTGGAGAGAGAAAGAGAGACGTTAGAGAGAGAAAAGAAAAGAGAAATTAGAAGAAATTAGAGAGAGAGAGAGGGAAAGAAATTGGAAATTAGAGAGAGAGAGAAAGAAGAGAGAAAAGAGAAGAAATTAGAGAGAGAAAGAAGCGGGGGAAAAGATTAGAAGAATTGGAAAGAAAGTGAGACAAGAAGTTAAAATAAAAGAAATTGTAATTCACTAACAACTTAATTAAAATTATTCTAAGAAAGCAATTAAAAGCTATAAAACTCAACTATTAAAGCAGGAAAGAAAATTATATTAAATTCAATCTAAAAATTACAAAGCAGAAAATAAAGCAGTAAATCTAATCTAATAATTAAAACTACAAATTGAAAAGTAATAAGTACGAAACACTACAAAGCATAAAACAATAAAATAAAATTTACATCACCCGAATATGAAGAGCAAAATCTCCACGTAATGAAAATTTTATTGCTTCGCCCCTCCTCCTTGCTAAGGGCCCACAAGATGAGTCCCACCCAAGGGAAAGAGAGGAGTGTGTTGTGTGTGTGGGTCCCCTTTCAAGGCAAGAGGGACCCTCCTTTTATGCTTGTGGAGCACCCCCTTGGGAGGTTAGAGAATCTGATGTGGGATTCCTGCTTTTGCTTTCTATTGTAGTTGCCCTCTGCCATTTGCCGTAGCTTTGTCTTCCATCTTAGCTATTGCAAACCGTCCTCGCGTCCTCTTCAACAATGTCATCCGCATCACTAAGGTGTCCCCTGCAACCACGGGCTTTCGAAACCTCACCTCACCTTGTCAATCCCCAGTTCTGGAGAAGCAGCACCATCCAATCCCATCTTCAATCAACAACAGCAACTTCGGTAGCTGCTTTTCTTCTATCCTAATTTCCAGTGCTTCATCTCCTCTGGCAATGGCAAAATATTGCATCCATCGAATCCGATCACCGCTAACCCATCTTCTTGGGTAGTAGCAATCACTTCTATCCGCTGCAATCAAAATCCACCGAGCAGCAAGAAAAATCCATTTATCTTCTCCAATGCCATTTTTTTAGCCACTAAACATGGATAATGCGAGTAGGGCCTGCGGATGACACTGTGACAGTCATCTCTACGTTGCCCTTGGCTAGAGCGTCGGCAACGCTACCTCCAGCAAGGCTGCCACCCGAATTGGGGCTTGCTGCTTGATTGTTGCACAGAACAATTCATGGGGTGCTGAAAATTCTGCTTTGTCAGATTTTTAGGGGAGGCTAGATTCCACGCTTTCATGACCGGTGCTAGCATGCTTAGATTTCCATCTGCCTATTTCATTTTCAACTTGGATTTTTCCAAACGGCTTAGAGGTGAAATAGAATCATGGCTGCGATTTTGCTGTTTAGAGAAGGAATGGGATTTGGGCGAGTTGCTGCCGGAATTTGGGATCGCTGCCATGGCCGCCAACGTTGATGGAGAAGGCTGCTCGATTTGTGATTATCGAGATAGGTTTTAGGGGCAAAAATTGATTCGGGCTGCTTGGTTTGCTGCGAATTCAAGGAAGGCAGCTTCTCGGACGGAGAGACGGAAGCCATGGCTGGTTGAGAAAGGGCTGGAAAATGGGTTGCGGATTGCATCAAAACTGGTCATAGCCAGGGAATAGGTAGCAGTTAGATTGGGCAGCAGGATTGGAGTTGCTGGGGGAGCAGACGGCTATTGCTGGACGAAATGGAAATTTTGCTGGCGTGGAGAAGACGGGCTGCTTGCTACTTCTAGGCGCTTGGATGGGTTCCGATTGATGGGTAGAAATTCGAGCAGAGGACACTTGCTGCAGTGAAGGCAACGGGAAACAGCTGATGGGTGGCTCTAAACAGCCGGTGCTGCGAGAATGGGAGCTGCTTGGATGGGTTTGATTTTCAGATTATCGTCAGTTATTGGAAAATGGGATTTGGCCGTGATGATCAATTTGGGGAAGAGATTTGGGAGAGGGGTGGTGCTTTGAACTTTCCATGGCTGCCTGTAGTGAAATAGATGACTGCAATGGGTGTTGCGGTACGATAGCTAGAATTTGGTGTGGCTGAAACAGATGGAAGATGCAGAGGTGGGTTTCTGCTATGGTTGTCATTTGAAAAACCATGCTACTACTGTGTGCCGTCGATTTTCGGTGGAGAGAAGATGGTTTGAAGTGCTTGGCCAAAATAAGAAGAAACCAAGGAAGAGTGCTGATTCGGGAGCTAGGTTGCCTTGGCTACGAATTTGAAAGGGGCTGGAATCTTGTTTGACGCCATCTGGTCTTTGAGGAAGAGAGCTGCTTCTTTTTGATTTCGGTGGTGAAGGGTTGCTGCAGAATTGATGGAGGTGGGCAGGGGACGATTTGCAGGAGCTTGCTGTGTTGATATCGTGGCTGCCTCCATTTGCGGCTGCCGGTGGTTGCTTCTGAAACTGGAATAACAGAGGTGAGATGGTTGAATCGCTGCCGGTCAGATGGGTTTTCCATGGCTGCCATTTCTGCTGGAGGCGAGGATCAATGGAAGCTGCAATTTCTGATTTTAATGGCTGTCGTCCGGTTTTGCTGAAACAAGGCCGGTGATTGCTCACGGTTTCTGTTTGCTAGAATCGATGCCAAGCTTGATTTGGGGATGATGGAGCACCAGAATATGGTGCTCCAGCGGTGTTTGGGAATTTGGTGACCTGCAGTGCTTTTAAACACGAATTAAATATTGATTCTTGGCCAAATAATTTCAAAATCATCATTTAATTTATTATTATTATTTTTTTAACTTCTTTTGAATTCGTTTTATCAATTAATTTATTATAGTCTATTTTGTTCCCTGTATTTTGAAATATAATTGGGGATATATGTATGTTTTACCCAATTAAACTATTTTATATAATTGGGAATATATGTATGTTTTACCCAATTAAACTATTTTATAATTTTGCCCGAGTTATGCTAATACTATTTCAAAGTTATTATTATTATTATTATTATTATTAGCTAATTTAATTTTATCTTAGCCTATATCATTATTTTTATAATTTTATATTTTCGAAATATTGCAAAATGACCATTTTATAGCAAAATTAAAGATTCCATCGAAAATATGATTTTCATAAAATTTCACTTAAAACATGCATCTAATTAACATTTTAATATTACTTGTGTGAATTTAACATGAAATTAAATAAAAATTTTTAGACTTATCATACCGCCCAACTTAAACATTGCTAGTCCCTTAGCAATGGAAATAGTTTAATATATATATATATTTTTAAATCATAATGTACTACTAATTTTTATAAAAATCTAGGTGCACTGCTAATAATGATAGTAAGCTTTAGAAGTAAATTTATTTAGTAAATATAAGTAAAAATATCTCATGATGCAAAAAAGAGTATATAGCACGTGTATATGTGTATTAATGAACAAATGGACAATTGATAAATAAGTTATTTTCAACTCATCCAATCTAAATAATATTTATATCAAAATTATGATAGTGATAGCTAAAAAAATATCTTTTTCTTTTCTTTTTTTTTTATTTTTTAGTTCTCCCCTCACCATATTTCAGGATATCTGGGGTTTTCTCTTTTTATTTTTTTTGTTTTTTTTTGTTTTTTTTTGTTTTTATTTTTTTTTTCTCTCCCCTCACCATATTTCAGGATATCTGGGGATTTACAATTTTTTTTTCTAACTAACAACTATCAATTGCAATGATATTAAAGATTACTTGCTTGGATGAGAGAGAAAACTATATTATCATGATGCCCACAAAGTTCATTGGCGTGTAAGTGCAATCAGTGCTAATATAATTTTAAAAACACCATGAAAATATTTTTACCAATATAACTAATTATAGTTTTCTTCTTCACTTACTACCAAGCATAGCAAGTGCACTTTGATTTATCTCTATTTTTTTAATCAAGTTAAACAAACCAGACCCCCCAACTTAAATATCGCTATCTTTAATAAACATGCACAAAATATAAATAAGATAATAGGGAAAAAGACAACCTGGGTGTAATGATCTGATTAAATCGCTGCAGCTTTCACCTAAACAAAGAAAAACGAACTACCAGAAAAGGGATATATATACACATGTTGGGTTTCCTCCCAACCAGCGCTAAGTTTTACGTCTTCAGCCAGACGTAATATTTCATGTTATCCAATTCCTGCTTTGTTAAAATTTTTGATACTATGTAGATTATTTATTATCTTCATATATTTATGCTCAAGAGTTGTGAAGATTAATGAGTTATCAATGACGTCCAATATGAAACATTCTTCGATTTGATCTAAATTATTTAAATTTATTGAACTATTACCAAATGAGAGCATAATTTTATTTTGGGTTAAATAGGATTCCGTCTGAATAACATCAATGAGCGATATTTTAATTTGAACCTGTTCAAACATGTGAATCATCTCTTCCTTTTTCATTAATTCTTCTATGCTAATGAGCTCATCTTTAAAAGTACTTGAAATAATAGGTATGTACTTCTCAAAATTTTCATTAATAATTTCATTTTCATCTCCCCCCAACTTATCCTCAATAAATTCTTTATTTCTCACCTTACCATCAATTTGGCTATGATCATCAATCTCCTCAATATTTTCTTGATCTTTTTCCCTTTCAAATCTATCATTAATTAATTTTCCATTATTTTCTATAATATTTTCTTGATTATGAAGAGAGGAATTCTCATTAAGTTTATGATCTGAGAAACCGTCACTACATAATGTTGTAATTATTATCAAATTTTCAGACAAAAGATTTTCTGATAGTAATTGATCTGATTGAGTTTGATAACCAAAATAATTTACTGGAGTGATCGTTGATTCATTAGGTTCCTCTCCACATAATGTATCAATATATTCATCATTTATTTTCAAATTGTCTTTCTTTTGACCTAGCTTTTGTTTGTTAAGGGATTCAGCTTCTAAAGCATTTGGAAATGCTAAGTCTACTATTTCATTTTCAAAATAGGGATTTTCTAATGGTATTGTATCTAATTGAATTTGAAAATTTGAATGATCAATTAGATTATCAATTTGGTCAGTATAAAATTCCTCTTCTCCTCTCTTCTTCATGGCTACTATTACTTGATCTACATGATCTGTCGTTTTAGAGAATGATTGTTGGTCGGAAAGGAATTGTTGATCTAATCTTTCGAATCCTTCTTATAAGTCATCTAAGTGAGGAGATTGTTGATAATCTACTTGATCTGATGAAAAATTTGAAAAGTCCTCTTGTGGGGGATTCGAGTGAAAATACATATTTTTGCAATGTTCAACTCGATTTAGGCACTCTAAAAATTTATTTTCTATGGTTTGAAAGCCATTGAGAAAAAAAAATTTTAGTTCTTCAATTTCCTCATTATAATTATATGTTTGATGAAAAGATTGGTTAATAGGTTGAGGTGATGAAAAATTTTCTTCAGGATATGCAGATGCCCCACATGTATTTTCATAATGATTAGATTGATATTGATAATTTGAAAATTAACTTTACTCAGGTGGCCACTGGGTTTGTAGATATGGAGGAGGGTTGCATTTGTTGATTTGTCCAAGAAGTATTAGGACAACTCAATTCTGAGTTATATGTATATGAAAATGAATTGTAATCAGGTGTAGGGAACTTATGAAAATTTTGAACTTGTTCTTGATATGGTAAAAATTGAGTCTCATTAGGATATGTCGTTTGAAAAGGAATCAATGTATTTAAGAATGAACTATTTGAGTTTTGATAGGCAAGTAAATCATTAAGCTTTTGCTTTAATTCTTCTAACTTACCTAACTGCTGATCAATAAAATTCATGTCCATTCTTTATTTTTAATTTTTTTTTCTTTCTTTTTTTTTAATTAGTAATTCATTTACTGAGAATAACTAAGGTGCAATTAAATTCTATAACACTTCCTTTGGTCAGCCAGGTAAGAGGTGGGAGTGTGGGAGGCTCTCCTTGTATTCACAAGGTCCTAATTAAATAAACATAGATCCACTTAGGCATTTGCCTTTAAACCTCTAGCCTAGACACCAACCTCCAGTTGTCAAATAGAAATTTAATTAGACCAAAGGTCTACTCAATAATGTTGGAAACAATGTCTAAAACAAAACAAAATTGACCAAAGCATGAGTTCTGATGATTAACAAAGTTAAATTTGAGTATAAAGTGAATACTGATGATTATGTTGATGTTTTAAGGAATGAAAACAGCCAAGTCGATTTCCAAGACGACTTGGACTTCGACTTAGGGTAAAGTCGAACCCAAAGTCGACTCCATCCTCGACTCCAAAATTAACCTCACGACCAGTGTGGCGCCCCGAACCGAGGGTCCACTGGCCTTACTCCGGGATCTTGTCGATTGGTAAGTGTGAATCAGGATTGTTGCCCTTATCACGCGGCGGGTACTTAATTCGATCTCGTCAAAAAAAATTTTCTTTTTCTTTCATCACATAAAGACACATACTTATCATCAAATCTCAATTATCATTGATAACATTCATACTTGTTTTTGTACAATACAGGTTATTTTAACCTGAACATTTTATACATACATAATTTGAAAACTCCTTATCATATGTTCATGTCATACCATATATGGATCAGCATATCATAAAATTTTCTTCATACCTTCTTTTTCCTTTTTCTCTTGGCCTGTGACGTACCTGTCTATGGTTTGAAAAGCAAAACGTGAGTCGAAACTCAGTAAGCAAGCATTTTTTTTTCATTTAAATGCATTTCTCTTGTTCAATAGTAGACACTTATCAAGTGATCTACTATCAACCAGTGGAAACCTTTTCATAAAACCTTTCGTAAAACATATGCTTGCAAACTTAACATATAAACCTTTTGAACATAAAACATTTTTCATAAAACTTTCTTTCTCCAAGGACATTCTCATGTCCTTAAAACATTTTTCATAAAACCTTTGTAAAACAAGCATATGCATCATGCATAACGTTTCTGTCCGTCTGGTAGGTGACACTTACCAAGTGATCACCCTTTCCTCCTTAGGAGAGAAACCATCTCTATTGATAACTCGCGAGCCAGGCAGTTATCCGTGTTCTTCTCCCATTTCAGGGGGGGCGCCGCCGGCATTTCGCCTTTTAAAGCGACTTGGCCTATGTAGAGGGGGCCCATCTTGCAACCGCGTCCGGTCTGCATATCCTCTACAGTAGACCTAGTACATAACTCATGTGCACATTCTTTTCTCCATATTCATATGCTAGCATGCTTTTTATAAAACTCCACAGACCCTAGTCTGTGACTTTTCCTTTTTAAACTTGATGCTAGCATGTCATTTCAAAATAGTACAGACCTCGGCCTGTATTCCCTTTTCTATCTCTAACTTGATAACTCGGCATAGCCCAAGTTAACAAGTTAATAAAAATATTTTGTAAGGATGACCAACCTTAAATAATTTTAAAAACATTTAAATGGCACATTCTTAAAATATTTGAAATATTTGAGAAATAATAAATTTGAAACATTGCTAAAAAATGTTTATAAATCATTTTTGATCGGTAAAACAATTTTGAAAAACATTTTAATATTTGGAAACCAAAGACTTTGGAAACATTTTTCTTCTCGTTTCTAGATTTTTCATAAACAAAGGATATACTAATGCATAATTCATTTTATATATATATATATATATATCATATTCTTTGTCCACATAACACTCAAGTTTCTTCTATACGAAGATACGCTTGTATGATCTTTTGGTCATTTAAAAGAAATCTTCATTTAAATCGGTTATTGGTTGGCCTTCCTTAAATCCGTTTCAAAATATTTTAATAAATCATTTTAAATTCATTCGATAAAACAAAATACTATTTTGGAAATCAAAACTTTTCCTTTTTCCATTATAATGCAACCATTTCCATCTTTCTCTTCATTTATAAGGATTTGCTTATGATAAAACAATTCCCACATACTTCAACATTTCTTCTTACTTCCATATGAATTTGCTTATAATAAAGCAAATTTGACATATTCCATAGTTGCACTATATAAAAATCATTTTCAAAAGTTTGCTTGCTTACCTTTGCTTTGCTTTAATCCGACTCCTTTATCCTTTCCTTTCCTTTTCCTATACAAGTGAAAAGGATATACATACTTTATCATGCATATTTTATATTTATTTATGACCTTATTTTCCACCACAAATTTTTTATAGAGGTTATCCTTAAAAATGCGTGATCATCATTTTCTTATATGGATTTTTATCCATAAATCCTTAAAAAAATTCAATCCATTTATCCTCATAAAATATAAAAATAAATCTAAAATTTTCTCCAAAAATCACGTGTGTACTGTAGCAGATTACTGTTCATCCGTGGTTACTGTTCACAGCTTCGTGGTTACTGTTCATGGGTTTCAAAAATTGACATTTTTTCAAAAATAAAAAATACCATGACATACCTTATGCCTAGTATATCATTGGACATTTCATACATTTTGAATTTATCATCATTTACTTGGCCAAAAAAAATCATTTTCTTCATATACTAAAAATCAACATAAATTCACTTAAGCATAATCCTTAATTCCAAAAATCATGAAATTAATATATCATTATTCCAACATCATATTTATCATAATAATACATCCCAAATCATCATTTATCAATTTTGGAGCATTATTTTCACATATCATAGGCTATCTTCCCAAATACCCTATCTTCGCTCCAAATTTTTGATGCTTTGGCATAATTCCATTTAAAAATTATATCTATACTTTTTTTCTCATGCTTAGGCATTATCTAAGCATGGTTTTACCTTACTTAACATCCAAAATAAATTTGGGTAGAAATCACTTACCCGAAGTGGAGATACGCCTCTTTTTCGCACACTTTCTCTCTCCAACCTTCTATTCTTCAAGGCTAAAACGTGTGGGGATGGGAAATGAAGTTTCTCAAGTGATTTTTGAGCTGGGATGGCTGTGAATTTCGTTCTTGGGCTGCTCCTCTATTTATAGGGGTCCATTTTTTCATTATTTGCAATTTACCCCCTCTAGCTTAGGGTGTAAAATGGCAAATGTGTTTTTTTCTAATTTCCAAAGGTGCCTTGAGCCAAGAGCAGCCACCCTAGGCCTGCTCCAGCCCCCCTATAGCAGCCCTAATTTTCTACCTATTTTTTGATTTTTTAAAATTAATTAAATTAAGCTAAATTAATCCTAGCCCTTGATTTATGATTTGGATGAATTTTGACCATTGATTTGGTCATGGTACCCCCCCTGCACGACCTGACATGTTGCTGCATTGTATTTAATTTTTTTAATTTTTATTTATTAATTTTAATTAAAGTCAAATACATAATTAATGAAAAAGTGAAGTTACTTTTTCACTTTGCATTTGACGTTTTATCTTGACCTTTGATTTATGATTTTCATCACATCTTAGCCCATTCATCATGTCCATCATGAATTTTTAACCATCCATAAAAAATTTCATCGAATTCCGACGCCCGAATTGCAATTTATGAATTTTTTTCTATTTTTCCACAAAAATCCAAATTTGGATTAAAATATTCAAAAGTAATACTATTTTGTCTTGTAGTGATTAAGTCTCCTTTTGACTTTTTGTGATTAGGTTAATCAAGTGATTAACTCTTAATCACATATCTTAATCCACAATTACTATGCATATTTACTATTCACGTGCACTATTCACATGCACTATTCACGTGCATCACATTCTTAATTGCATTATTTTAACCTCTAGTACATATTTGTAAAATATAACATATTTCATAAATTTTATTTATCATAAAATCAGTACAGGGATCTAGGGTTTACAACCCTAGGTTTACATGTACTATTCTAGGATTGCGGGTTTCACAACCAGATTTGAAAATGGAAGGAAAGCAGGTGAATTCGCAGGCCAAGTCGACTCCACTTTCGACTTGGGAAGCCAAGTCGCAGATGAAGTCGACTTCAGCATCGACTTGAGATGGCAAAATCACTCCAGAGTTGATTTTGGGGCAGAAAAATACCGAAGTCGCAGACGAAGTCGACTCCGGTTTGCGACTTGGGTGAAGTCGCAGACGAAGTCGACTCCAACATCGACTTGAGGTCTTCAAAGTTCAAGACTCAGTTTCAAGCTCATTTCAAGATTAACTTGAGTTTTCTCAAGACCAAATCAAAGGTGCAAGCTCATTATCAACTTAAGTTTCTCAAGTCCAAGGCAAAGCTTCAAGCATATTTCAAGATGAAGTTCAAGATATGAAGACTAATATCAAAAGAAAGCAAGGTGCATGAATCAAAGGCAAATCAACCATACAAGTTTTCAAGATCTCCAAGACTCACAAGGTATACAAAATATGAAGCAAATCCAAAATGAAAATGATTGAAGGAAAGAAGCTAAGCAAGATAGAAGAAAATCAAACATGATCAAAATGTTTTTGGCACAAAGAATTGGTCAAGTCGCAACCCAAGTCGACTCCAAGATCGACTTGAGTTCAAGTCTGAAACCAAGTCGACCCAGACTCAGACTTGGAAACTACGGAAGTGAAGTCGCACACGAAGTCGACTCCACTTGCGACTTGGGAAGCCAAGTCGCAGACGAAGTCGACTCCACCTGCGACTTGGGGAAGTAACGTTCGAATTTTTTAACGTTGGAACATTTATTACGCGCCAACCACTTCTATAACGTTCAAATCTCCCCCCTTCTATAAATAGACACTCAAGCAAATGTGAAAACATACACTACATAGCCTAAAGAGAGGAAAGAAGTGCAAACAAGAGCTCCCATTTTCTTTTCTCTAAATTTGAGTGATCTATACACTTTCAAAGGAAGAACGAGCTTCAAGTTGCAAGTAGCTTCAACGATATACAACCGGTTGCTTCTACAGATTCTTCATCAAGCTGAAACTTGCTTACACAACTCAATAAAGTGTAGATCTTCCTTATTTTTCATATTATTGTTTGTTCTTGGTGCTTGGTTTGAGTTTAGTGTAACAAACCAAGACGTTGCAAGTAGAGTTGTGATTGGAGTGTAACTCATCATCTACTTGTGTCAATTGTATAAGCCTCCTAGAGCTAGAATCTAGAAGAGAGCATAGACTCTGATTATGTATGCCCCTTAGAGCTAGAACCTAGAAGAGAGCGGAGACTCTAAGTGTATTCGCGGAATACATAGTGGAACCCAAGTCACAACGGTGTGTGAGTTTGGAAGAGTGGAGTAGGGAGAGGTTGCCCGAACCACTATAAATCTTGCCTACTGTTTTACTTTATTGCTTTCATTACTTCATTGCTCTCTATTTGTTTCAATCAAGGGGATTAACCTTTCAAGGGGTTAAGTTTTAATTTACCGAAGAATTTTATAAGAACCCAATTCACCCCTCCCCTCTTGGGTTTTTCCATTAACTCGGGACCAACAAGTGGTATCAGAGCGGGTCTTTGAGCTTACCAAAGAGATCTTATTGACATGGCATCCCAATCTACTTCCGTTCCCGCATTTGCCGAAGGCCAATCCTTTACTAGGCCACCATTGTTTAATGGGAATAATTTTAGATATTGGAAGCTAAGAATGAAACAACTCATCATGGCTACCGATATAGACTCTTGGATTGCGATTCAAGATGGTGTGACCTTGCCCATTGATGAAAAAGCTTCCAAATGGACCGATGAGGAAGTAAGAATCATGAAGAGCAATGCCAAAGCTATGAATTCACTATTTTGTGCTCTCACAGCATCTGAATATGATAGAGTATCCTCTTGTTTAACCGCCAAAGAGATATGGGATACATTAACCTCCATTTAGGAAGGAACTTCTCAAGTCCAAGGGACGAGAAGAAACATTTTGATTGGAGAATTAGAAAATTTTAGAATGTTAGAAACAGAAAATATTTCTGAAATGTTTGCTAGATTCTCAAAAATTACTAATGCTTTGAAAGGTCTTGGAACGACTATATCTGAATCTGAACAGGTTATGAAGATTTTAAGGGCTCTACTGGAATCTTGGGCTCCAAAGATTACTGCGATAGAAGAAGCCAAGGACCTTAACACATTGAAGCTAGAGAACCTAATTAGCTCTTTGATGTCACATGAGCTAATTAAGAAAAAAAATGAAGATCATCACAAAGGCAAAAGAGCAATTGCCTTAAAAGCCGCACAAGATTCAGACGATACTTCATCTTCACAAAATGATGATGAGATTGCCCTACTCACAAAACGATTCAGAAAATTTGTGAGGAAAGGAAAAAATTTCAGAAATTTTAAAGAAAGAAACTCCAAAGAGAAAAAGAAAAAAATAACCAAATGTTACCGATGCAGCGGTTCGGGACACATGCAAGCCCAATGTCCAATGCCCGAAGAAAACAAAACAAAGGAACAAAGAAAAGATCGAGGCGACAACAAAAGATTTCAAAGAAACAAAGGAAGAGGCATGTACGTAAATGAAGAAGAATCTACAACGAATAGCTCCTCAAGTGAAGAATGCGAAGCAGATTGTGCAAGAATCTGTTGCATAGCAAACACCGACATATGCTTTGCAGCCATGGAAACCTTGGAGGATCAAGCCACTTCAACGGACTGCACGAGTAGTCAAGAGGTAACCTCCAAACAGAAATCCTTTTCAAATTTTTCTACAAATGAATGTCTTAAATGTGCTGAATTAGAGGAACTTCAACAAGCTTATGATTCACTATATGAAGAAATAAATAAATTAGGAAAAAAGTTTACAATTAAGAAAAGACAATGTGATGCAGTAATAATTGTAAATGGTAAACTTGCTGAAAAATTAGACAAGTTAAAAGATGAAAAGAATACCTTAGAAAATGAATTAAAAAAAATTAAAAACGAGAATAAATCATTAAATGAATCTCTTGCCAAGTTCTCTAATCCAGGAGAAAATGTAAAAATGTTCTTGAAAATGACAACTCAAACTTGCAAGAAAGGACTTGGGTACAATGCACTTGAACAAACTGAAACTAACGCTCCAAGAAATAATATCAAAACTAATTTTACTAAACCAAAGATAAATCGAACAGTTTGGACCAAAAGACCAACCAATGAACAAATTACCAAATGGCTCCCTATTTCTAGACTTCCGGGAGCTTGTAACTTTTGCAACAAGCTTGGACATAAGATCTATCAATGTAAACTAAGAAAACTGCAAAACCTAGGTGCTAAATTGGTTTGGATGCCAAAATGCATTGGTTTTATGAGATCAAAGATGGATCAACTCAAACTTCAAAGGTTAACTAACCCAAACGGACCCATAAAATGGGTACCAAAAGGATGAGCTCCACTCAAATTAATTTTTACAGGTACGTCTTAAAGCTAAGGCCTATAACGTATGGTTTATGGATAGCGGTTGCTCAAGACATATGACAGGAGAAAAAGGATTATTTCACAAGATCAACCCATGTGATGAAGGAACAGTAGCTTTTGAAAATAACGAAAAAGGTAAAAAATAAGGTAAAGAAAACGTCTATGGTATTGCAAATACATGTATTGAAAATGTTCTATTTGTTGAAGGACTCAAACACAATCTAATGAGTATTAGTCAACTGTGTGATAAAGGATATAAAGTTGTATTTGAATCCTCTATATGTAATGTTATTAATGATGACGAGCGCATAATTTTTAGTGGCAAAAGACATGGAAATGTATATTTGGTTTGCCTTGATGACTTAGAAGAAAAATGTCTAATAGCCATAGAAAATGATCCATGGAAATGGCATGCAAGGCTTGGACATATAAATATGTCAAATATCAAAACCTTATGGAAAAAGAATTTGGTACAAGGCTTACCAAAACTCAAATATGACAAAGATAAGATTTGTAAAGCCTGCCAACTATCTAAACAACTGAAAATGTCATTTTCCACCAAATAGGAAATCTCAACAACTAGACCACTTGAATTACTACATATGGATCTTTATGGGCCATCAGACATTTTAACTCTTGGTGGGAAAAAGTATGTATATGTAATTGTGGATGACTTTTCTAGATTTACTTGGATTATACTCTTAGCTAGCAAAGATGAAACATTTTCAATGTTTGTCTCGTTTTCAAATTTGGTGCAAAATGAAAAACAAAGTTCAATCATTTCCATTAGAAGTGACCATGGTGGTGAATTTGAAAATACTCGATTCATAGAATTTTGCAATGAAAAGGGAATTCACCATACATTTTCTGCACCAAGAACTCCACAACAAAATGGAGTTGTTGAAAGGAAAAACCGGACAATACAAGAAATGGCTAGAACCATGCTAAATGAGAGTAAACTATCAAAGAGATTTTGGGGTGAAGCTGTAAGTACAGCTTGTCATGTATTAAACCGAGTTACCATTAGAGGTATATTGAAAAAGACCCCATATAAACTTTGGAAAGGTAGGAAACCAAACATATCATATTTTCATACTTTTGGATGTACTTGTTATGTGCTAAACAATGGAAAAACAAATCTGGGAAAACTAGATGCCAAAAGCGATGAAGTTATTTTCTTGGGTTATTCATCAAATATCAAAACATATAGAATTTTCAACAAAAGACATTAAACAATAGAAGAGTCAATACATGTTGTTTTTGATGAATTTAACCAAACTCCGAGAAAGGAGGATGAATTAAGTGATGCAGATGAAACAAAAGGAAAAGAACAACCAAAGGAAATCAAGCTCAACTCAAAAAACTCCATGGAGGAAGAGGTAAGTAAAGGTAATGATCCTTACAAACCTCCAACTGATTTAAAGTTCAAAAATGCCCATCCAATTGAGCAAGTCATTGGAAATGTTTATGAAGGAGTAAAAACTAGGAGATCAAAGCAAAATATTTGTGGACAATATGCATTTGTGTCAAAAATTGAACCAACCACTATTGAACAAGCTCTTAATGATGAAAGCTGGGTTATTGCAATGCAAGAAGAGCTAAATCAATTTGAAAGAAATGATGTATGACATTTAGTTGCTAGACCAAATGGTTATACCATTATTGGTACCAAATGGATATTTAGTAACAAATTGGACGAAAGCGGACTTGTAATTAGAAACAAGGCTAGATTAGTAGCCAAAGGGTATTCCGAGGAAGAAGGGATTGATTTTGAAGAATTATATGCACCTGTGGCTAGATTAGAAGTCATACGCATCTTACTAGCATTTGCTTCTCACATGAATTTCAAATTATTTCAAATGGATGTAAAAAGCGCATTTTTGAATGGTTACTTGAATGAAGAAGTATATGTTGAACAACCCCCTGGATTTGAAGAAAAGGATCAATCTAAATATGTTTATAAGCTGACCAAAGCATTATATGGACTAAAACAAGCCCCGAGAGCTTGGTATGAAAGATTAAACAGATTTTTGATTGATCATGAGTTTCAAAGAGGGAAAGTTGATACTACTTTGTTCATTAAATATAAAAGTAAAAATATTTTAATTGTACAAATTTATGTAGATGATATAATATTTGGAGCTACCGATGAAACTTTATGCCAAGAATTTTCTAAGATCATGCGGAGCGAATTTGAAATGA
The DNA here is from genome assembly GCA_030490835.1 of Annona cherimola. Lineage (NCBI taxonomy): Eukaryota > Viridiplantae > Streptophyta > Magnoliopsida > Magnoliales > Annonaceae > Annona > Annona cherimola. Next base: position 229,927 of record JASFXW010000033.1, on the reverse strand, counting down.
GCATGATGGGAGAACTGAATTTCTTTCTCGAACTACAAATCTAGCAATAAAAGGAAGGGATATTCTTAAATCAGTCCAAATATGTCAAAGAAATGCTCAAAAAATTTGGAATACAAAATGTTAAAGGGCAAATACTCCAATGAGTTCTACAATCAAGATCGACACGGACGAAAACGGTAAATGTATCGATCAAAAGCTTTATAGAAGCATGATAGGATCATTGTTATATTTAACTGCTTCTAGACTAAATATTTTATTTAGTGTTTGTATGTGCTCTAGATTTCAAGCATGTCCTAAAGAATCACATCTATTGGCTGTAAAAAGAATTTTTAAATATTTGATAAATACTACCAATCTTGGATTATGGTATCCAAAGGGGTCAACATTTGACTTAATTGGCTATTCGGATGCGGATTTTGCCGGCTACAAAGTAGATAGAAAAAGTACTAGTGGAACCTGTCAATTTCTTGGAAATATGTTGGTTTCATGGTACTCAAGGAAACAAACCAGTGTTGCCTTATCTACTGCGGAAGCCGAATATATAGCTGCCGGAAGCTGTTGTGCCAACTACTTTGGATGAAACAACAATTGAAAGATTATGGCATTGATTATTTCAATATTCCTATTAGATGTGATAATGCAAGTGTTATATGTTTGACTAAGAATCTGTACTGCATTCAAGAACGAAGCATATAGATGTAAAACATCACTTTATTAGAGAACATGTTGAGAATCATGATATTTGTTTAGAATATGTGAAAACTGAAGATCAACTTGCTGATATCTTTACCAAACCATTAGCGAAGGAATCATTTTATAAAATTAGAAATGATATGGGGATGATAGAATTAAACTAGGAAAAATTACACAAGAAAATCTGATCTAAAAGAAGCCAAGTCGATGAGTCAAGTCGACTCCAGTGAAGTCGACTTGGGTGAAGCGAAGTCGACTTCGCCAAGGGCAAAGTCGACTCCGCGTGTGCGACGGATCGTCTTCCTCCTCTCTCCTTCTTTCTTCTTCCTTCTTCCTTTTTTTCTCCATTTTCTCGCCGTCCAGCAGCCTTCCTTCTTCCCGGCGATTTTCTTCCTTCTCCATTTTCTCCGGCCAATTCCGTTGTCTTCCCCTTGTCCGGCCAACTCCTTTCTCTCTCTGTTTTCAGAAAATCCGGCAATACCGGCATCCACTCTCATTCCGGCAGCCACTCTCTCTCCCTCTCATTTTTCCCTTCTTTCTCTTTCCAGCGCCTTCTACTCCATCATTTCTGCTACTCTAGCACTTCCTTTTCACTGTTGCTCTGCCTAAGTCTCTCCTCTCTTCCACTTTCTTTCACTGCCTCCCTCTCTCAGCCTCTTTCTAAGTTTCCTAAATCCAAATCAATGGCTCCAAAACCCAGACTCCCAAAGCTAGCAGTCTCCAAACCTACGCAAAGACCTGTGCCTAGACCTTCGGGATCGAATACAGAGGAAGAAATTCCCAGGAGACAAAGAACGTCTGCAAAACAAGCCATAGAAGAACCTTCAACTTCAACAGGTCGAAGGGTCAGATTTCAAACCACAACCCAATCCTCAGATCGAGCTCAGAGATCAGAAAGTCAACCTCGAAGCTCAAACACTGGAGAAAGAAGGATTCCAATCACAAAAGGGCAAGTCCTGAAAATACCCACAACCTATTTCCAAACAGAGCTTCAGCATAGTCGATTCTACAAGAATTTCTATGAAAGAAAGGTATTTATCCCAAAGATCATCGACTTTAAATTTCTCAAAGATTATGAGTTCGACATAGAAGAACTACTGGATTATTAGGGATGGACAAGTTTGCTGAAGACAGATGAAAGAGTATATCCTGATCTAACAAGGTTATTTTACTATCTGTGGGATGATAACAAATTTTCAACCTTTGCCAAAGGCACAAAAATGTTTTTGGGAACAATGGCTAACCCAGATCAAGAAGAAGCAATAGAGAAAATAGGAAGAATTCTCGAAGTTCCATCCGAAGAAGAGTCACTTCCCCGAGATCTTACATTAGAAAGAGTGTATAATGAGCTGACAAGAAGCAACAAGTATCATCCAGGAACTAAGTTCTTGCATTACATGGACCTCTCTCCACGCCTTAGAGTCCTCAGATTACTCATCGCTCACTGCATCTACCCAAAGGGCAGTGGAAGAAATTAGCTCAACCCGCAAGAAACCATTATTCTATGGAAACTAGTCAATAAAGTCAAGATCAGCCTACCAAGACTCTTCTTAGAAGCCTTGGCATCCCGAAAGGACAATCCTCGAGGCGTTTTACCTTACGGGACATGGATCACGAGAATCCTGGAGTACTATGAAGTGGACATTGACGGTGAACCTTTCGAAGTCCCAAAAGCCACAAATGCCATCAATAAGGCATTGCTCCAATGAATGAAAATCAATTTGGAGCAGTTCAGAGATGAAAGGATTCGGGAAAAGACGGGTGAAGCGGCTCCTGAAGAAGCTAGACAAGCACAAACTGAGGGGCAGCAGCCTCCAGAAGCCCAACCAGCTCCACCCCAGGACATTCCTGAGGGGCCCGCATCTCCTATGACACATGGATCCTACTCTCCACAAGGATCTGCCATACCAGATCAGACGCCTCAACCTCCATCACAAGAGGTCACGTTACAGAGCATCCGAGATGAGATAGCTGCTCTTCAAGAAGAAATGGGTCACCAAGAAGATAGAATCACCAGCCTAGTCTCCGAGGTTCTCACAGCTATCAATGATATGCATTCCCGACAAGACCGTATCGATCGGGAAATGCGTACCATTAGATATCATCTCGCATCAGGGCGACACCAAAAATCGGTCCATACTTGAACTTGATCCATTCGATTCCGGATCAGTTCATCGAGATCCGACTCCCGCTCCAGTCTCTTCATTTTATTCATCCACTCATGTTCGTCCTATCAAACCCATTCAATCTTCATATCCCATTTCCCAATTTCAATTCACCAAATCCTTGGTCATTGAATCGTTTTTGAAGGATTGACAAAAAGGGGGAGATAGAATAGAGTTTTTGAGAGTTTTTTAAATACATAGCATAGGCTTTAGAGCATTTTGGGTCGGGTAGTTTGTATTTAGGTTTCATTTTTGCTTTACATCGTAATCTGTAATATGAAATTCGTTTTATGAAACTTGTTTTATGTTCAAATATGTGTTCAATGCTTGCTATACTCTGTTTGAAAGTTATTATGATGAAACTATATGATTGTGTTTCTCTTGAAAGGTACAAACTCAAATTAGTTTTGTCAATCATCAAAAAGGGGGAGATTGTTGAAAATAATGTCTAAAACAAAACAAAATTGACCAAAGCATGAGTTCTGATGATTAACAAAGTTAAATTTGAGTATAAAGTGAATACTGATGATTATGTTGAATGTTTTAAGGAATGAAAACATCCAAGTCGATTTCCAAGACGACTTGGACTTCGACTTAGGGTGAAGTCGAACCCAAAGTCGACTTCATCCTCGACTCCAACATTAACCTCACGACCAGATTTGAAAATGGAAGGAAAGCAAGTGAAGTCGCAGGCCAAGTCGACTCCACTTGCGACTTGGGAAGCCAAGTCGCAGATGAAGTCGACTCCAGCATCGACTTGAGATGGCAAAATCACTCCAGAGTTGATTTTGGGGCAGAAAAATACCGAAGTCGCAGACGAAGTCGACTCCGGTTTGCGACTTGGGTGAAGTCGCAGACGAAGTCGACTCCAACATCGACTTGAGGTCTTCAAAGTTCAAGACTCAGTTTCAAGCTCATTTCAAGATTAACTTGAGTTTTCTCAAGACCAAATCAAAGGTGCAAGCTCATTATCAACTTAAGTTTCTCAAGTCCAAGGCAAAGCTTCAAGCATATTTCAAGATGAAGTTCAAGATATGAAGACTAATATCAAAAGAAAGCAAGGTGCATGAATCAAAGGCAAATCAACCATACAAGTTTTCAAGATCTCCAAGACTCACAAGGTATACAAAATATGAAGCCAATCCAAAATGAAAATGATTGAAGGAAAGCAGTTAAGCAAGATAGAAGAAAATCAAACATGATCAAAATATTTTTGGCACAAAGAATTGGTCAAGTCGCAACCCAAGTCGACTCCAAGATCGACTTGAGTTCAAGTCTGAAACCAAGTCGACCCAGACTCAGACTTGGAAACTGCAGAAGTGAAGTCGCAGACGAAGTCGACTCCACTTGCGACTTGGGAAGCCAAGTCGCAGACGAAGTCGACTCCACCTGCAACTTGGGGAAGTAATGTTAGAACATTTATTGCGCGCCAACCACTTCTATAATGTTCAAATCTTCCCCCTTCTATAAATAGACACTCAAGCAAACATGGAAACATACACTACATAGCCTAAAGAGAGGAAAGAAGTGCAAACAAGAGCTCCCATTTGCTTTTCTCTAAATTTGAGTGATCTATAAACTTTCAAAGGAAGAACAAGCTTCAAGTTGCAAGTAGCTTCAACGATATACAACCGGTTGCTTCTACAGATTCTTCATCAAGCTGAAACTTGCCTACACAACTCAGTAAAGTGTTGATCTTCCTTATTTTTCATATTATTGTTTGTTCTTGGTGCTTGGTTTGAGTTTGGTGTAACAAACCAAGACGTTGCAAGTAGAGTTGTGATTGGAGTGTAACTCATCATCTACTTGTGTCAATTGTATAAGCCCCCTAGAGCTAGAATCTAGATGAGAGCATAGGCTCTGATTGTGTATGCCCCCTAGAGCTAGAATTTAGAAGAGAGCGGAGACTCTAAGTGTATTCGCGGAATACATAGTGGAACCCAAGTCACAACGGTGTGTCAGCTTGGAAGAGTGGACTAGGGAGAGGTTGCCCGAACCACTATAAATCTTGCCTACTGTTTTACTTTATTACTTTCATTACTTCATTGCTCTCTATTTGTTTCAATCAAGGGGATTAACCTTTCAAGGGGTTAAGTTTTAATTTACCGAAGAATTTTATAAGAACCCAATTCACCCCTCCTCTCTTGGGTTCTGCCATTAACTCGGGACCAACAAATAAATGGTTACTAATTAAAATTGGGAAATGATCAAAATTGGTAATCTAAAGTTCAAGTGCAGTAAGTAAAGAAAGCAGATAAATAAAGCAGTAAAGATTATACTATTGAAAGCAAGTAAAGCAAATTTAAAGCAACTAATAAAACAATTCAAACCTCAATACGCCTCCCCGGCAACGGCGCCAAAAACTTGATGCGCACCAAGTGCTTATCGTTAAGAGCACTATGATCACCAGTTTAATTAAAATTAACCGAAACACATTAAAGCTACCACTATACGGGTGATAGTGTAGAATAACGGTGAGTCGGGTCGAATCCACAGAAAGGCGATGTAGTTTTGAATTATTTTTAAGAGAAAGAGAAGGTATAGAGAAGAAAGAGAAAGAGAGAAGAGAGAAAGAGAAGAGAGAGAAAGAAGTCAGAGAAAAAAAAGGAAAGAAATTAAAAGAATAAGAGAGAGGAAAGAGAGAGACATTAGAGAGAGAAAAGAAAAGAGAAATTAGAAGAAATTAGAGAGAGAAAGAGAGAAGAGAGAAAGAGAAGAGAGAGAGAGAGACGTTGGAGAAAGAAAAGAAAAGAGAAATTAGAAGAAATTAGAGAGAGAGAGAGAGAGAGGGAAAGAAATTGGAAATTAGAAAGAGAGAGAAAGAAGAGAGAAAAGAGAAGAAAATAGAGAGAGAAAGAAGCGGGGGAAAAGATTAGAAGAATTGGAAAGAAAGTGAGACAAGAAGTTGAAATAAAAGAAATTGTAATTCACTAACAACTTAATTAAAACTATTCTAAGAAAGCAATTAAAAGCTATAAAACTCAACTATTAAAGCAGAAATAAAATTATATTAAATTCAATCTAAAAATTACAAAGCAGAAAATAAAGCAGTAAATCTAATCTAATAATTAAAACTACAAATTGAAAAGTAATAAGTACGAAACACTACAAAGCATAAAACAATAAAATAAAATTTACATCACCCGAATATGAAGAGCAAAATCTCCACGTAATGAAAATTTTATTGCTTGGCCCCACCTCCTTGCTAGGGGTCCTACAAGATAGGTCCCACCCAAGGGAAAGAGAGGAGTGTGTTGTGTGTGTGGGTCCCCTTTCAAGGCAAGAGGGACCCTCCTTTTATGCTTGTGGAGCACCCCCTTGGGAGGTTAGAGAATCCGATGTGGGATTCCTGCTTTTGCTTTCTATTGTAGTTGCCCTCTGCCATTTGCCGTAGCTTTGCCTTCCATCTTAGCTATTGCAGACCGTCCTCGCGTCCTCTTCAACAATGTCATCCGCATCACTAAGGTGTCCCCTGCAACCACGGGCTTTCGAAACCTCACCTCACCTTGTCAATCCCCAGTTCTAGAGAAGCAGCACCATCCAATCCCGTCTTCAATCAACAACAACAACTTCGGTAGCTTCTTTTCTTCTATCATAATTTCCACTGCTTCATCTCCTCTAGCAATGGCAAAATATTGCATCCATCGAATCCGATCACTGCTAACCCATCTTCTCGGGTAGTAGCAATCACTTCTATCCGCTGCAATCAAAATCCACCGAGCAGTAAGAAAAACCCATTTATCTTCTCCAGTGCCATTTTTTAGCCACTAAACATGGATAATGCGAGTAGGGCCTGCGGATGACACTGTGACAGTCATCTCTACGTTGCCCTTGGCTAGAGCGTCGGCAACGCTACCTCTAGCAAGGCTGCCACCCGAATTGGGGCTTGCTGCTTGATTGTTGCACAGAACAATTCATGGGGTGCTGAAAATTCTGCTTTGTCAGAATTTTAGGGGAGGCTAGATTCCATGCTTTCATGACCGGTGCTAGCATGCTTAGATTTCCATCTACCTATTTCATTTTCAACTTGGATTTTTCCAAACGGCTTAGAGGTGAAATAGAATCATGGCTGGGATTTTGCTGTTTAGAGAAGGAATGGGATTTGGGCGAGTTGCTGCCGTAATTTGGGATCGCTGCCATGGCCGCCAACTTTGATGGAGAAGGCTGCTCGATTTGTGATTGTCGAGATAGGTTTTAGGGGAAAAAATTGATTCGGGCTGCTTGGTTTGCTACAAATTTAAGGAAGGCTGCTTCTCGGACGGAGAGACGGAACCATGGCTGGTTGAGAAAGGGCTGGAAAATGGGTTGCGGATTGCATCAAAGCTGGTCATAGTCAGGGAATAGGTAGCAGTTAGATTGGCTAGCAGGATTGGAGTTGCTGGGGGAGCAGACGGCTATGGCTGGACGAAATGGAAATTTTGCTGGCGTGGAGAAGACGGGTTGCTTGCTACTTCTAGGCGCTTGAATGGGTTCCGATTGATGGGTAGAAATTCGAGCAGAGGACACTTGCTGCAGTGAAGGCAACAGGAAACAGCTGATGGGTGGCGCTAAACAGGCGGTGCTGCGAGAATGGGAGCTGCTTGGATGGGTTTGATTTTCAGATTGTCGTCAGTTATTGGAAAATGGGATTTGGCCGTGATGATCAATTTGGGGAAGAGATTTGGGAGAGGGGTGGTGCTTTGAACTTTCCATGGCTGCCTGTAGTGAAATAGATGACTGCAATGGGTGTTGCGGTACGATAGCTAGAATTTGGTGTGGCTGAAACAGATGGAAGATGCAGAGGTGGGTTTTCTGCTATGGTTGTCATTTGAAAAACCATGCTGCTACTGTGTGCCATCGATTTTCGGTGGAGAGAAGATGGTTTGAAGTGCTTGGCCAAAATAAGAAGAAACCAAGGAAGAGTGCTGATTCGGGAGCTAGGTTGCCTTGGCTACGAATTTGAAAGGGGCTGGAATCTTGTTTGACGCCATCTAGTCTTTGAGGAAGAGAGCTGCTTCCTTTTGATTTCGGTGGTGAAGGGTTGCTGCAGAATTGATGGAGGTGGGCAGGGGACGATTTGCAGGAGCTTGCTGTGTTGATATCGTGGCTGCCTCCATTTGCGGCTGTCGGTGGTTGCTTCTGAAACCGGAAGAACAGAGGTGAGATGGTTGAATCGCTGGCGGTCAGATGGGTTTTCCATGGCTGCCATTTCTGCTGGAGGAGAGGATCAATGGAAGCTGCAATTTCTGATTTTAATGGCTGCCGTCCGGTTTTGCTGAAACAAGGCCGGTGATTGCTCACGGTTTCTGGTTGCTAGAATCTGCCGATGCCAAGCTTGATTTGGGGATGATGGAGCACCAGAATATGGTGCTCCAACAGTGTTTGGGAATTTGGTGACCTGCAGTGCTTTTAAACACGAATTAAATATTGATTCTTGGCCAAATAATTTCAAAATCATCATTTAATTTATTATTATTATTTTTTTAACTTCTTTTGAATTCGTTTTATCAATTAATTTATTATAGTCTATTTTGTTCCCTGTATTTTGAAATATAATTGGGGATATATGTATGTTTTACCCAATTAAACTATTTTATAATTTTGCCCGAGTTATGCTAATACTATTTCAAAGTTATTATTATTATTATTATTATTATTAGCTAATTTAATTTTATCTTAGCCTATATCATTATTTTTATAATTTTATATTTTCAAAATATTGCAAAATGACCATTTTATAGCAAAATTAAAGATTCCATCGAAAATATGATTTTCATAAAATTTCTCTTAAAACATGCATCTAATTAACATTTTAATATTACTTGTGTGAATTTAACATGAAATTAAATGAAAATTTTTAGACTTATCAGGTATACACTCAAATCAGTTTTGTCAATCATCAAAAAGGGGGAGATTGTTGGAAATATGTGGAAAATAAGCCAAGTCTATGTTTTGATGATTAACAAATCAATTTGAGTAAGTTTTGGTTACTAACATGTTTGTGGAAATGACTTAAGGTTATAAATTTGAAGAATATAAAGCATGGCAAGTCAAGTCGATTTCCAAGTCGACTTAGGCTTCGACTTAGGCCAAGTCGATCCCCAAGTCGACTCAAGAAGCGACTTCAAGACGTCATTCCATTCCAGAGTTGAAATCGAGAACAAGAACTGCCGAAGTCGCATCCCAAGTCGACTCCGCTTGCGACTTGAGGTGAAGTCGCAGACCAAGTCGACTCCAGTCACGACTTGGAGGTGTCATTTCTGTCCAGAGTTGAAACCGAGAACAAGGGCTGCCGAAGTCGCATCCCAAGTCGACTCTGCATGCGACTTGGGTGAAGTTGCAGATCAAGTCGACTCCGACTTCGAATTCAATACGGAAACATGCAGATCAAGATAAATGGTAGATTCAAGAGTTTCAAAAGAAGATGAAGGTAAAAGACAATTCCAAGACTCAAGACTCAGGACATGAAGTCAAACATGAGAATTATAAAGAGTCTCAAAGGAAGAACAACCAAACAATGAAGGAATTCAAGCAAGCAATGCATTCCAAGATTCAAGTACTCAAGAACTCAAGAAAAGGAATCCAAGGTATTTTATGTAAAGAGATATAAGGGAGAACATTCAATATGAAGAAAATCTAATGATCAAAGTCATCTCTGAAGATTTCAAGTTCATCAAGCAAGCTGCCGAGGTGAAGTCGCACCCGAAGTCGACTCCACCTGCGACTTGGGTCAAGTCGTGGACCAAGTCGACCCAGACTGGAACTTGAAGAAGTTGCGAACAGGCGAAGTCGCACCCAAAGTCGACTCCATCTGCGACTTGGGCGAAGTCGCACCCGAAGTCGACTCCACCTGCGACTTGGGTCGCAATGGTCGGAAAATTTTCGAACGTTAGCGCATTAAATGCGCGCCACCTACTTCCAAATGTTCGGATTCCCTCCACAATTATAAAAGGCATTCAATATGAACGAGGAGGGTAGCTGAGAATTCATTAAGTGAGCATAACTCCCATCTTTAAGAGCTTTAAGTGATCAAGCCAATTTTTAGAAGAAGAACCTTGCTTCAAACTGCCAAGAGCTGCTTGCTGAATCTCTAAGCCTACACTACAAGTTCTTTTCTACGCCAAATCTGCGTCTACACAACAGTAACGTGTAGAAACTTTCTTTTGTTATTTCTTGTTGTATTGAACTTGATTTAGTTTGATCAAGTGTAAGCAAAGTAGTGTGTGATTGGAGTGGAACTCGTCACCTACTTGTGCTGTGGTTGTATATGCCCCCTAGAGCTAGAATCTAGAAGGGAGCAGAGGCTCTGGTTGTATATGCCCCCTAGAGCTAGAATCTAGAAGAGAGTGGAGACTTTAGTTGTATTCGTGGAATACATAGTGGAACTCAAGTCACAAGGGGTGTGAGCTTGGAAGAGTGGAGTAGGGAGGTTGCCCGAACCATTATAAAATCTTGTGTGTTTAATTTCGTTTCTGCTATTTACATTATTGCTCTCGTTTTATTTCTTCATAAAGAGGACTAGATTAATCCGGGGTAAAGTTTCTGTTTAAGTTGTAAATTTTTAAATACCCAATTCACCCCTCCCCTCTTGGGTAATTGCCATTAACTCGGGACCAACAGAAAGTATTCATGATCTGCGAGAAATTGTGCAGGTGGCGGTGTGGATCTTGAGAAGACAGACCTCCAAACTGCCCAATAGATTGGAGCATTTGGAATACCACAGGTTTGATCTCGAAATTGTTGGTATCGACAGGAGGAGGTTGAATGCTAGTTTGGACTGCATTTTTATCAAAGCAAGGATTGGTAAACAGGTGTGGGAAGGAGAAAATAAAGGATGATAAAAGAATATGTATGATACCACAGAAGTTGGCATTAGAACATGGACTGGTAAATAGGCATAGAAAAGTCTAAGTATAATGATTGAATTATTATGATGAGGTATACATGATTTTATAATGATTAGATATATGATTATCATGACGAAATGCATGATATATGATGATGATAGTGGTGATGTTTATGATAATGGATAATACCACATAATTGTGATTGTGTGAATTGGCTAAGCACAAACGTCGCAAGGACGTGGAAAAGCCGCATAGCTAAAGCTGATAGGAGCAGCTAACCGACAGGTTACCTCTACGAACCTGGTACATGTGCATGGAGTCACGGGAGCAGAAGGATGAGGTGGTTACAGGTATTGATTAAATTTTAAAAGGTTTGGCAATGACTTACTTTGATTTTGATAATAATCATTTAGTCATAGATTGTCAATATGTAACCACGCATGCACTATCAGTAGAGGAAAAGAACAAGATAATATACGTGGAATTCCATGTATACTAGTTAGCTAATGCTAGCTAAGTATGGAGGATGTGACCGATTAGGATAAGGATCCTAGATCATAAATAATAGAAGCTTCAGAATAGAGAATTTGAATATTTTAAGGTTCAATGGAACTGGTATTTCGAAAGCAAGGTTACTTGATTATTAAAGGGAAAAGGTTAAAAAGAAGTACCCCCAGCTATTTGAAAAGTAAACGGTTTCGGGACGAAACCTATTATAGGGGGGACGATTGTGATACCCAGACCCAAGTAGGTTTATAAATATGACACGTGTGTTATTTAAATGAATTTTGGATGATTTTATGATTAATGATATTTTGCAATTAGGGTTTTAATTAAGAATGGTAATTAAAAATTTAATTGCCGGATCCCAAAGTGAGTTGGTATGACCCGAGGGGCTTAACGAGGATTGAAAGGTGAAAATGTGTCATGAATAATCATGTTTATTACCATGATTTAATTTATGGAGACTAAAATGTAATTATGGAATTAAGATGAAAAATGATAGAAAATTCATAACTTGACGCCTACAAGGCGGATTTCGATGAAATTTGAAAGATAAGCTCACAACGATAGGCCCGATCTTTTGAATGGATTGGATTAAGGGAATCATGATGGTATTAGGGTGATAATTAATTATTTTTATCCCCAAATCCAAAAGATAAATTCAAGTGGTCATAACTTGAGTTAGAAAACTCTGTTTGAGATGAAACTTGAAACGATTGAATAAAATTATGAAATATATGATATGAATGGAATGGATTAAGCTAATTATTATTGGATTTTCTTAATCACAAAAAGACGAAAGTCATTAAATGCAAATCAAGGTAGGAAGCTTCATGGACGTTGCAAGGAGGGCAATTTGGGAAAGGTGAAATGGAATTTACTAAAATACCCTAGGGGTTGCTAGGGCACTAAGAAAAGTGGCAAATAAAATGAGGAAAGAGAGGGAGCATGGGACTGGACGTTCCAGCAAAGGAGAAGAGAAAGGAGAAGAGAGAGAGAGAGAGAAGAGAGGAAACTACGGGGAGAAAAAATTCTCCAAAAATCCAGCAAGCCTCACACAACCCCAGTAGCAAGGAAAGGAAGAAAAGAGAAGGAAAATAATAAGGACAAAGGGAAGGAAAAGCTTAGGAAGCTCGGGGCAAAGATGCAACCAAATCGGGTAAGTACCCGTTGAGTTTAAGCCTTCCAATTTCTAAGTTTTCTTCTTGATTTAGAATCATGGTTTTTAGTTATAAAAGACCTCTTAAATAACATGTTTCAAATAGTAAAGATTTTTAGTTAAGTGAGTTGATTTATAAAATTTAATTGGGGATTAATCAGCCCATATCATCTAATCTACACTCATGTGTAGCAAATCTAGACCTGGAAAGGAAAATATGGAAGAAATAGTTTATGAACTATTTTTAGCATGGAACTTTGTGGTAAGACTCATTATGTGGTCTTTAAGTAACTATCCAATTTTCCTCTTAAAAAGATAAGCATGTTGCAAATTAAAAATCTGGGAAAATCAACCTGAACAGGGTTGCACGGGTGTAAGGATCAACTGTACCAAATAATTTTTAATAATTGTTATACAAGGTATTTTAAACTGAAAATTTTACAGGATATATAATACATATTTAGGATAACATGAACAAAATAAAAATTAGTTTTTAATGGGTATAAATATACCCCATAATTACATGATTCAGGCTGTCTGAAAAGGGATGCTGCTGTCTAGCAGAGTAAAAATACCAAAATAAATGGAAATAATAGATATTTCATGCTGAAAATATTTATTGTGCTTAATTCATGTATTTATTAAGGTATGATAGGAATTTCAGATCAAAAATACTTGATTTGATATTAATTCAAGATTTTTAGAATTCAGTATGCCTGAATTCAGCATTATGGACAGCTTAAGGAACAAATCAAGATAAATGTTAAATTTCAGGTTTTTGTAATGGAATTTGACTTATAATGGGATATAAGCAAGGGATTATGAGGGTTTAACCTATTAGAGGTAAATAAGATTACCCTAAATATGATTTTGTTTAAGATATGCAAAGGGATGACCAAAGAGGGGTGCAAAAGGTACCCAAGATGTATATGAAAGTTGTTGTATGGAAACCATTTAATTATGGGATTCAAATATGTGTTAATATCCTAAATTTGGATTAAGAAAAGTATGGGTTAAGGCTGGAAAATTTGGATTAAAAATCTGTTTAGACCATGTTGCTAAAGAGAGCATTGAAATGATGAAAAAAAGGTTCTAATGTTGCTGTTTTGGAACCCTATGATGAATGAATTATAAATATGAAATTAAACCATAAATTATATGTTAATTAAGGGGTTTAATCATTCTGAATAAGGACACAAGTTTCTGACTTGAGAAATTTTAAGAAACATCCAAGTTATGTATTGTAAGATAGGTGTATGTGGAAGGTTAAGCATGAATGGATGATATATGATTTATGTGAAGTTGCTAAAATGATAAATGGGTGATATAAATCCCCATATGTTGATTTATGAATGATAATTATGCATTTACCTTAAATATGGGTTTAAAACACAATAAGGAATGGATGGTATGATGCACAAGTGAGTGCGATGTATGTATACCCGACTTGGAATTCAAGTGGGTTGTGAATATTAATAGAAATGGGTTGGAAAACTAAGTTGGATGCAAGCAAAAGAAAGCATATGAATGTTATATCATTTTCATATGTATATGCAAAGGCAAAGGGACAAGCGAAACGGAAAGCTAATCAAGCAAGGTAAGCAAGCAAATTTTTTAAAATGTGATTTTATTGCTTCATTGTAAGCAAGCACAACTTTGAAAATGTGATTTTATTGCTTCATTGTAAGCAAGCAGATTTCTAAATGAGTTTTGTTTTAAATGCTTTCCAAGGTGTTTAAGGATGACTATTCATTGTTTATATACGTATTGAAATGTTATCTCTATTGAAATAAATGATTGCTTACTGTTTCGCAAGTATTTATGAAAAGTGATGAAGCATGGATTTAAATGATGTTTCATTGAAACGATGTTTCAAAGGGATGGTGCAAAGAATTATCTACATGAGAATGACAAGTTCCATGTGTAAGGAGCTATATAATGCCGGGGTGACTAAAGGTCATGCATGGAATGGAAGTCAAGTAAGCTAGTCGAGGTAGTAAGTAGACAAGGAGTCCCCCTTGACGTTGCCAAGTCGAAAAGGACCGGCGATGTAGGCTAGTCAAGGTAGTAAATGGACAAGGAGTCCCCCTTGACGTTACTAAGTCGAAAAGGACCGGCGAGGTAGGCTAGTCAAGGTAGTAAATGGAGGTAGGCTAGTCAAGGTAGTAAATGGACAAGGAGTCTCCCTTGACGTTGCCAAGTCAGAAGGTTCGGCGCCAAGGATGGAAAGGATCATATTATGAAAGAGCGTTCCCCGTGCTAGTGTACCGTCACATGAAGGATAATGTCATGAATTGAAATGATGAATTTGCGCATCTAATGTTTATGAAATGCTCAAAACTGAAATTTATGAATGGTTTACGTGAATGGTTTTTCATGAATGATTTTCATGAATGGTTTATGAAAGATTTATGAAAAAGTTTCCGCTCCGCAGGTATCTGATCACTTGCTAAGTGTCTCTACTGAATGGAGAGAAATATTTTTAAAGAATGTTGCTTTCAAAATGAATTGCTTGAGAATGAGTTGAATTTCAACTCACGTTTTGTTTTCTAAACCCATAGAAAGGTGAAAGGAAGGAGGCAAGGAGCACAGGTGGAGATTCAAGGTTGAATGGATTTCTACGAGTTACCTGTGTATGAACCTAAGGGTTGAATGATTATATTAATGATGACATTAAATTATTATTTAATGTTGTAGAAGGATTATGTTATGTTTTATGCTTATGGATTGGCGAATTTTTTTTATGGATAAATGGTAAGGCATGAAATATCATGATTTGATTAAGTATGAAGGTTATGAGATGACATATGTAATTCTCAAATGAGATAATGACCTAAAATGACATTTGCTGGAAATTGAATGTATGACATGATATAAAATCCTAAGGAGGTAGGATTAAGTGGATAAATATCCAATAAGAACCCGCCGCGTGATCAGGGCAACAATCCTGAGCCACATTTACCAATCGATAGATCCTGAGATAAGGATGTGACGTCTCGAGTTGGGGCGCCACAATTTTTTCCTAACGCAATGAGATCCCAAATAGGTTGGTCCAAATCATCTTGTGGTGAATGAATTGGAACCTCAACCCTTTGGTTTCCATGTTGATCTGCATGAATATTCTCATCCTGATTCCCAATGCCCTCCATTGTATGTTGATTCCTACCTTCTCTGCTCTTGCGACGTCTTCTCAGATAAGTTCTTTCTGGCTCCGGATCAAATGGTATAATAGTGTCCTTACCAGTCTGCCTCGGCGCATACAAAAGAAATGAGCCCTGCAAAAACCGGTTCAACTGCAATTAGTTGGAAAATACTAAACTAAAGAAATTATAAAATGAACTGTAATTACAGAATTGTACAAGAAAGCAATAAAACTAACAATAATTAGTTAGCACCGAATATCCCCGGTAACGGTGCCAAAAACTTGACGAGCTGCGTATATGACTAATTAAAATGCTCATTTTAACGCTAGTATACGTGCCGATCAAGCAATAAAGAGTGAGTTAAGTATCGTTCCCACGAGGATATGGTCCAACTAATGTTATTGATTAGTTCAGTTGCTTTCGATGAGTAGAAAGAGATTTTACAAACGAAGTGGAAAATATAAAATATGTAAAAGAAATAGAGGAGAGTTTAACAGAATAGCTGGAATACCAAAAAGGAATTATCAGATTGGGATGATAGATGGGATTGTTGGGAATCCTTGAATCTAAACTATATCGAATTGGTTCCTTTTCTTTCGATTGTGCAGGAGTTTCCTAGTCCAAGTTCAATAATCTTTATACATATCTTCCAACACATATAAAGCTAATTACAAAATACTTAATTACTATGTTCCCATGCAATTAAATGAAATGGAATTGATAGATACATAACCTGTTGATGACTACATAGAGTTTAACGGTATATTCCTATCTATTAAATAGTTTCATTTAACAAAGGAAGAAACTTGTGGCGCCCCAAACCGAGCGTCACATAACCTTACTCCAAGATCTTATCGATTGGTAAATGTGAATCAGGATTGTTGCCATGATCATGCGGCGAGTTCTTAATTGGATCTCGTCCAAATTTTTTTTTCTTCGTTTCTTCATTCATCATCATTTCATTTATAATATAAGCAATGATACACTTGTACATATCCTTTAAACCATTTCAACATGCTGTTATACATCATAGGCCCTCTTGACCTAATCAGGACATTGTCATTCTAGACATACATTCATCCATACTTACATTCATTCATATCATTCCACTCACCATGGCTAATCCTTTTTGCTCACATGGTACTATCTCGTACCTTTTCTCCATTTCTTAGGTCTTCGAACGCTTGAGTCTTCCAGTACCTGTCTAAGGCTTGGAAAAAAAAATGAGTGATAACTTAGTAAGCAAGTATTTTATCTCTAGGCCTACATGTAAGCACTTTCCTTTAAAATATTTTCATAAACATCCTTTCTTAAAATCTTTTATAAGTCACGTTTGGGCTTATCTGTGAAACCCTAACCCATGTAGGACCCATATGTATGCAATTGAACATGTATATGATGATTATTTATGAATTACGGAATTATAAAGGCATTATTTGATTTTTGCTAAATATGGCAATTAGGATTATGGGTTAGCATTAATGATATGATTAAGCATTTTGAGCCTAAATGAGACCATGGGTTTAGAATGAATTATTTGTGATTTAAATGTGCAAATATATCATGAAAAATCATTTTTCATTATTTAAAATGAATTATTGAGATTAATATGGAAATTGACAAGTTTGATGGAAAATATTGAAAAATTCATAACTCAACGCCTATAAGGCGGATTCAAGTAAAATTTGAGATGAAAATGGTTAATGTTTGGGATTGGTATTATGGAATGAAAATATTATGAAAATTCTTGATGAAATGAGAATTATGAATTTTTAAGTATATGTTCATTTCAACCGTTAACTTTAAACGGCTATATCGGGAGTTAGAAAACTCGGATTGAGTTGAAATTTGAAACGGTTGAATGGAATGGTGAGATATTTATTTTGGATGGCTTAGATTAAGCATAAAATATTGGAAAAATTCCTGCATTGAAAAAGGTGGGCATGTTTGACTTATGCTCCACAAAAGTACCAAGGCATTAATGCTAGAGTACCATACATAAATGCTTGATGCAAAGGGAATTTGAGGTGGAAAATTGCAGGCCATTCCTTGGGTATTTTATGTAATTATTGAAAAAACAAAAATATGGAAATTATCCATTCAATCAATGCATGGAATGATGAAGCTATGGGAGCATAGCTAAGGTGGCAAGACATGGACGTCCAAGGTTGTTTGGGCTGTCCAAATCGATTTTTTTAATTTTTAAAAAAATGCCTAAATGTTTCAGGGATATAATTACATGATATGTGCATTCAATAATGGAGATTTTCAGCAATTAAAAAAATGGAAAAAGGCAAGTATATACTGCTGAAAACGTGGACAACTTGTATGGGTGGAAAATGTGATTTTTAGTGTTAAGTTGCTTCAATATTTGTTGAATTTATTTACATAAAATTAATAAATTAATTAAAGGGTAATTAGAGGAATAAATTACCCACGTTTTTGCATAAAATAAAAATGGAAAAATGAATGCAAAGCTGGACGTGAAATGGAGATTCATTGGATAGTCAGAGATGATGCAGATTTGTGATTTTTGGTAAATGGTAAAATGCAATTTTACTTGGCTGAGAATTACCCACCTCATATGGTAGATAAGGGTGCCTTTAAGGGGTGTGGAATTGCCGCAAAAGTGGGCCCCACAACAGGAAAAAAATCCAGCTCTAATATCCCATGCACGATCACTTGGAAAAGGATTTGGAAAATCTCCAAAAGTTGGTTTTGTTCACCCAAACCAACCCAGAAACTCACGACCCCTATATTCAGCAAAAAGAGGAAGAAAACCAAGGGAAAAACTAAGGAAATGTGAAGAAGAAATCATCTCAAGGATTAAAGTTTGAGTTGACTCAAAACCAAGTAAGTATACGATTGATTTTTAGTTGTTTAACTTGAGTTTTTAAACTCAAACCTTGGAAATGAAAAGCATGCTTAAAGAATCTGTAAAATTATGTTTCAACATTCCTTTGCATGAATATGTATTGGGTATTAAGTTTTAAGTATGAATTTTTAAGTTAAGATTGATGAAAGTGACGTTATGCATGCGTATGAAGTGGAAAATCCAAGTATTAAACCCTAAATCTCCAAGAAAAATGGCTGTTTTGATTTGATGATTTGATTAAGCTATGAACCATGTATTTATGCTAAAAATATGAGGGTTTATTCTTAAGTGATGAAATTTTGAAGTTATGAAAGGCAAAACGTTGATTTTGACCTAATTTCTTAGTTTTGGGTTAAAAATGTTATGAAAATGGACTTGCATGTTTTAAGCATGTTATGTAGGGTAAAATACCCTAGGTTTAAGGTATAATGGATACCCAAAATATTTGGGAAAAAGAAACCCTAAATCTGATTTTTATGATTTTTATGAAAAAACGTCAAACCGACGTGAAACGGGTCTCAAAACATGAGGGTAACTTGCTGTTTTGAGAAATGATAATGCATGGATGTTAATTGTGTGTTAAATACCTAAATATGGATGTTAATTGTGTGTTAAATCCCTAAATATGGATGAGGAAAAATGGATTTTATTGCTGGAAAATTCGGATTTTAGGGCTGCCCATGGTTAAGTGTCGAAAGACACGTAAAACGGGTGAAAAACAGGTTCCAAACTTGCTGTTTTGGAAACCTATGGGTGAATGAATTTAAATCCCATGAAAATACCCTAAGTAAAGTGGTATTAAAGGTTAATTAAACCACTGGAAAATAATATGAAATGTTGCCTAGAGGATTTTATGAAAACACCATACGTATGCATGACAAAAAGGGGCATATGTGAAAGGGTTAGATGGGCTTATGTGAGAAATAACTTGTGAAAAGTAATTTTATGCAAAAATGCATAAAATATGATGAAATTCATGACTATAAGTCTGTTTTACATAATATGATGTGAAATTCCAAATGTGGAATTTTATAATGCCATTTATGATGATAACGGGTGTTTGAAACGGACGCCGATGAATGAATGGTAGTAAAAATGTGATAAATAGAAAAAAGGGGTTAAGAAACCTATGTATAATGATTTATGAAAATTTAAATGGATATCCTAATTTTAGGATTATATGTATATGCTACGATGTATGATAGCCGAATGTGTGTAAATTATGCTAATGGGTGCAAAATAAGCCATATATGTGTATGATGACTTATGAAGTCAAATAAATGATGTGTGTATATGGAATGGGTTGGAAAACTAAGTAAAATATGAGAAAAGTAAATGTATGAAAAATCATATCATTTTCCTGTAGGCAAAGGCAAAGAGAAAGTGGCGGAGGAAAGCTAAGAAGTTCAGGTAAGCAAGCAAATTTTCTAAAGGATTTTTGCTTTTCTAAATTGTTTCCATAAATGAAATTTGTATTCTAACTTGTTTGATGAAACTATGAAATTTTTTCTAATGGCTTTAAGGATGGCCATCCCTTAGCAAAATGGTGTTGAAATGATGTTTATTTCAAATGCAACGTTATTATGAATTGTTTCTTTTATAAATGCTATGGAAAAATGATGTGGTTTAATGTTTATGATTGAAAAATCATGCTAGCATGTTAAAGATGAATTTATGCAAAAGTTCATGTGCACAGGATATGAGGTCCACTTGAAGGGTGTAAGCGGACTGATTGTCCCCTCTTGGTGTGACCAAGTCGCTTGTAATAGGCCGATGGCCGGTGGCGCCCTCTCTGAAATGGGAGTTAACGTGACGGATGGTCGCCTAGCTAGCTTCCATCCTAAGGGAGTTATGATGTTCATGTTCATATTTTTCATATGACATTATGCATATGAGACCTGTGATGGGTACAGGATTTCATGTTTTTAAGATATACCTTTGAATAAGGTATAAGATGCTTTCCAAGTTGATTTTAAATGAAAAATGTTGCCTGAAATGATTTGCCTGAAAAATGCAAATAACTTGCTTATTGAGTTTCGACTCACGATTTTGTTTTCCAAACCCAAAGACAAGTGATAGACAGGACACGGCGAAGGAGCTAGCACTGGCTTAAGGAGTTCATGGAAGAACTTATGGAACTTATGTTATGAAGTTGACGTGGAATGATTGTAAAATTACATGCCGTGCTTTATAATGAATAGTTATGAACTACTTGAATGTTTTATATGAATGACTGTGATATGTACATGCAGTGACATCTGATTTAGGTAAAAAATGAAATGTCTCTGAACAGCATGTTTGTATGTAATGAATGGATTGAAATGACTTAAAAATGTATGAATATGAAATTGTGAGAACATGAGGTGTTATATGAACAGTTACATGACCATATTTAATAGGATAAATATCCGATAAATCCCGTCGTGTGACAGGGCAACAATCCTGATCACGTTTACCAATCAATCTGATCTTGAGGTAAGGGCTAGGATGTGACGCTCGGTTTGGGGTGACACATTATCAAAGGAAAAACATGTGTGTTTTACCCTTTTTAGGTAAATGTTTTTAGTCTTGTGTGAACATTCATATGTTCCAAGACATTTTTCATAAAACATTCTTTTGCCAAGGGACGTTTTTACGTTCAAAATATTTTGCTCATAAATCATTTTGGCCACGGGACATTTTATGTCCCAAAATATCTTGATATATACCATCTTTGGCAATGGACATTCTCATGTCCAAGAAAAATATTTTTCCACATGAATTGTTTGACATTGGACGATCATACGTCCTAAAATATTTTTCACATAAACACTTTGGCAATGGACATTCTTATGTCCAAAATACTTTTGACGTAAGCCCTTATGGCGATGAACATTCATATGTCCAAAAACACTTTTATCATGTAAACCCTTTTGGGAACGGACATTCTTATGTCCACACATGGTCCAACATAAAATCCTTTTTGGAAATGGATATTCTCATGTCCAATCATTTTTCAGATAAACCTGTTTGGAAACAGACATTCTTATGTCCAAGACATTTTTCTCACATAAACTTTTTTCATAAATCTCATCTTGAGATCTGTTTATAGCAAATAAGTCATATAAAATATTTTCACACAAATCTTTCTTCATAATCCCCATTTTGGGGCTTGTTTATAGAAAACAAGTTATAAATCCTTTTCATGAAAATACTTGAATAGAAACCATTTCTTTTCATTCTTGATATTTACACATTTTGTGTAAACTCCTTTCTTTAAGGGTAACTTGTTCATAATAGCTCATAAAATCCTATTTAGGATAATTTTTCGTATAAATACTTTTATATCCCAATCTTTGGGCTTTTGAAAAGCAAAGCATATGCAAATGCACTTCTCCCCATCCAGTAGTGACATTTAACAAGTGATCATGCTACCTTTTGGAAGAGAATCTATCATTAATAGCACGCTAGCCAGGCGGCCATTCTTTCATCCTTCTCCCATCTCAGGGAGGGCACCGCTGGCCTCCTGCCATCCCTTAGCGGCTTGGCCATATGTAGAGTGGGCTATCCTCAACCGTACTCTACAACCGGCCTATTTTTGTTCTGGTGCACCATACATCATCATGAATATCATTATGCAAGCATGATTCCCTAAAACTTCACAGACCGCAGTCCGTGTCTTTTTAAATTATTTTAAGAAAATACATAACAGATTGTAGTCCGTGTTAACTTGTAAAGTGAGCGCACCCACTTTAAATAAGTTACCATTTGAAAACCTAGTTTTAGGATGACCTTCCTTAAATTCTTTCAGAACGTTTTTGAGTAAAATAATTTGATAAACATTTGAGATGTTTGAGGAAACAATCTTTTTTAAAATGATTCTTGAAATAAATCTTGAAGTCATCATCCTAAAGAAACTTCAAAACTTTTAAGTTTTCAAGGATAAACAACATGTTTTCATTTCGGGGCCTTCTGCTTACAAAGGTTACGCAATTGCATCACTCCCTCTTGTCCACCTTATCATTATATCCTTGTCCACATATTCTTATCATTTTTACATAAAGAGGGGCTTGCATAGCCTTTTGTATGCTATCTTAGCAACCCGAAATCAAATCCGTTTATGAAATCAATTTATCGGGATGGTCGTCCTTAAACCCCCTTTTAACAACATCCATATAAACATTTTTTAAGATATTTTCACAATATTTTCTTATTTGAAGGAAATCAGAACTTTTCTAACATCATTTCAAACCAATGGACGATGTCCAAATCATTTCAATGTCATGGCATGGAAACCAATCGTTTTCCATGATTTTAAAATTTAGACAACCATTTTGAAAATAGCATAATGAAGAACTTGCTTACTTGGAAGCAAATTCTCACAAAAATCAACATAAAACATTCTTAATCCTAGCAATACTTGCGATAAAATATTTATCTAAAATAGTGTTGCTTGCTTCTCATGAAGCAATCCTTGAGGCTTCTCATTAAAGTCATTCTTTTCAAAACCTGTGATCTTTCATTAAAGCCATTGTTTTCAAAACTTGTGCTTACCCGTTCGTAAGAAAATTCATAAAACATCGACATGAGCATAATCCATCATTTCAATACATAAGAAGAAATCAATATTTGGAAAGTTCGCTTGCTTACCTGTTTCGCCTTAATCCCATTCTTCCATACTCGTCTTTTTCTTTGCCTAGATAAATGAAAATAACATTTCATTTATATGCATGAATTTCAAAGGCTTGTTTTCCTTAGATTTTCCAACTTACATGAATCCATTTGGATTTTACTTTAAATTTAGGTTAATCCACTTGTCTTTCAAGTTGAGTGTTCATACCTAACAACATACTTGTCTATTTATTTATTCCTTCCATTTTTAATATAGGCTAAACTTTCAAACATACCATAATTTTTCATTTAATCTACATATGGAGGTTCATTACCTCTCATTTATCATTTTTCCTCTATTTTTTACATTACATACGTTGATGCTCATTTCAAGCACATATTCGACGGTTTAAAGCTTCATAAACTAATCTTAAAATTTAAGATTATCATTAATTGTCAAAACAGAAATATGAACATGTATTTTATCATAATTTCATGCATTTTTTCATATTAGAAAATTACATAAGTCATGTATTACTTATTCATGTATATCCTTCCATATATACTCATCTTACAATACATATCTTATGTGTTTCTTAATTTTTTTTCAAAACAGAAACTTGCATATTAATTCCACATGATTAAAACCCTTAATTAACATATAATTTAGGATTTATTTTTGAAATTTTAATCCATTTATCATAGGGTTCCAAAGCAGCAACTTTTAGACCTGTTTTACATACTTTCAACGCCTCTTTTGATACTTAAATCAAATAGATTTTTAATCCATAAATTCCAAAAATTAATCATGATTTTCTTATCCCATTGTAAGTTAAATTATATCTCAAAAATCTAGAATTTAACATTTATCTTGATTTATTCCTTAAGCTGTCCATAATGCTGAAATCATACATGATGAACTCTCAAAATCTTGGATTATTATCAAATAAATTATTTTTGATCTTAAATTTATATCGTACCTTAATAACTTCATTAATTAACCAAAATAAATATTTCCAAAACAAAAAATCCATAATTTATATTTATTTTGTTATTTTTACCCTGCTGGACAGCATCATCCATTTTCAAATAAATCCAATCACGTTAATTATTAGGTATATTTATATGATTAAAAAATCAATTTTTTTTTTGTGATATTAAGGAAGTATTATATATTATATAAAAGTTTCAGCTCAAAATACCTTGTATAAAAATTATTAAAAAACATTTGGTGCAGATGAACTTGACACCCGTTCAACCCTGTCCAAGTCTATATTCCTGGATTTTTAATTTGCAATATCCTTATCCTTTTAAGCTGAAAATTCGGTTATTAATTAATAACACCATCATGAGGTCTAAGAAAAAGTTTCATGCAAAAAATAATTCATTTTATATATCTTCCATATTTTCGTTTTTATTCCAGATTCACTACACATGAGTGTAGATTAGATGATATGGGCTAATTAATTCCCAAATTAAACTTTATAAATAAAATTTATTAATTAGAAATCTTTAATCCTTAAAATATGTTAATAAATCACTACATACCTGAATTTTTTGGAGAGAAATCAATCCCCAAGAAAACTTCCAAGATGGCCTCCTCTTCCTTCTCTTCTCCTTCTCCTCTCTCTCTTTCTCTCTCTTGCTCTCCCTCTTGCTGGAAACATCCAGCCCTTGCTACCTCTTTTCTCCTTTTATTTTCTTTCTTTCTTGCTTCCCAAGCAACCCCATGGGTACTTAAGTAATTTCATTTTAACCTTCCCAAATTACCCCTCATTGCAACGTCTATAGGGCTGCCTATTTTGGTCATTTTATGGCACAAAATTATGTCCATAATTCATGCATTTTCACATGATAATTAGCTTAATCAAATCCACCCATATGATTCCTCATATCTTTTTATCCGTACCTTTCAAATTTTGTCTCAAACCGACTTTTCTATCTCAAGTTATACCCACTTGAAATTAACTTTTAGATTTGGGATAAAATAAATAATTATCACCCTGATCCCATCATAATTTTTATAATCCAATCTGTCCAAAATATTGGGCACAAAATGATATTCTTATCTGTCAAATTTCACTTCATTCCGCCTTGTAGGCGTCAAGTTATAAATTTTCTAACATTTACACCATAATTCCATAATTAGCATTCTAATTTTCATTAATCAAATCATGATAATTAAAATAATTATCCATGACACATTAGCATCTCTTAATCCTCATTAAGCCATTTTAGTCATGCTGACTCACTTGGGCTCCAGTGATTAATTTTAATCACCGTTTTTAATTGAAACCCTAATTGCAAAATATCATTAAATCATAAAATCATCCAAAATTCATTCAAGGCATACATGTATCATAATTACATGCCAAATGACTTCATATGAGTCCTACTTGGGTCTGGGTATCACAAAACCTATGCCCTACACATGGATGTGGCATGAATTTTCCTTTTTCAAGGATGAATCTTGCAATTAAATCATCTTACAAGGTAGCTAATCTTGTAAAAAACATTAATCGACATATGCAAGGGTAAATCTACACAGCACAATTATATAGCAAATCAAATATTCATTTCTGAATCACAAAGAACCAAAATAATATAGTTAGATATCAATTCATCTCTACTTCCCATCTATGGGAGTTTAGCTCAAAGACATGACATCAAAATCCATTACATCCAAAGTGAAAGTATTCCCAGAAAGAGAGAAAAGGAAAGAGAATGTGAAAAAGAAAAATTGAATCACGTGAGCTTCCACCAATGAGATTCGATCTCTTCTTTGGATGCATTGGAAATGAAGTCCTTTTCCTTCACTTTACGGCTGCTCCGTCGATTCTCTCTTCTCTCCTGGCACGAATCCTGTGGCGCCCCGAACTAGGGTGCCTAGAAGCCTTACTCCAGGACCATTTTTTTGATTAATAAACGTGACTCATGATTGTTGCCCTAATCACACGACAGGTTTTTTGTATATTTATATTTATACATGACATCAATACATGGAGAATTATCGTCATTCATTCAACTAAAAAGATATTTTTCACATCAAAATCTTTATCATTGCCTTTACGTAAACTTTATCATACATCATATTTCTATCACAATTCTGCATGTCATTTGGCATGCTACCTTTATCATCATTTCCTGTCTGACGTTTTGAAAAAAATATTGGTGAGTCATAATACTCAGTAAGCAAGCCATACATAATTTTTTAATCTTTTTCATGCATTTCATAAAATGCAAGTGCAATGCATTCAGAGCATTCATGACATTCCTTTAGATGCAACGCTAGCTAGACGCCCATCCCATACATGCTCCCATCTCAGGGAGGTCGTCGTCGGCCTGGGCCTGTATAAGCAACTTGGCGATAGAGAGGGGGACATCTGGTTCGCTTACTACCTCAACTATGGCCTATTCCTCGTTCACCATGCTCATTTACATACACATGTCGGCATGATATTTATAAATTATAAACATTTTATAAAGACATTTAACAAGTAGTTAGCAATCATTTTATGTAAAGCATTATAGGAGTGACCATCCTTAAATATAATTAACAAAATATGTGAGCAAACAATTTACAATCATTAAGAAATATTTTAGAAAGCATATAACTTGCTTACCTTTTCAGTCGGTGTCCTCGGCCTTTTCTTTCTTTTTTCCTATTCAAGAAAAAAGGACATTTTATTCATTCCATTCAGGTTGCTTCCCATGCATGCTTTATAATATTTGATCATTATCTCCTTATACGGATTTTTTATCCATAGGTTCTTCAAAAATTTCATCATTATATAATATAAATATTAATCTCAAATTTTCTTCAAAATCACGCGGATCACTGTTCATTGTTACTGTTCAAAATCACTATCCATGATTGTTGTAGCAGATTACTATTCATGTTGACCGTTCATCCGGGTTATGTTCACAGCGAGTTGGGTACTGTTCATGGGTTCCAAAAATTGACATTTTTTCAAAAAATAAAAAAATACCATGACATAGCTTATGCTTAGTATATCATGGAAAAATTCATGAATTTTTAATTTATCATCATTAACTTGGCCAATTAAATCATTTTCTCCATATACTAAAATTCATCATAATTTTACTCAAGCATAATCCTTAAACCCAAAAATCATGAGATTAATATATCATCATTTCAACATCATAACTATGATAAAAAATCATCCCAAATCATCATTTAGCAATATTGGAGCATTATTTGCACATTGTATACATAATTTTCTTGAATGCTCTATCTTCGCTCCAAATTCTTGATGTTTTGGCATAATTTCACTTAGGCATTATACATTTACGTATTTTCTCATGCTTAAGAATTATCTAAGCATGGGTTTACCCTACTTAACATCCAAAAAAAATTTGGATAGAATTCACTTACCCGAAGTGGAGATATCCCTCTTCTTTTCACACTTTCTCTCTCTAACTTTCTCCTCTTCTTTCTCTCACAACCTAAAACGAATTTGGGAGTGGGGAGACTTGGATTTATCAATCTTGAGTTCAGAATGAGGTGCCTTAGACGTTCTCACCTTGCCCCTATTTATACTCCTCAATTTTTCATCAAATTACAATTTACCCCCCCCTTGCTTGAGGTATTAAATTTTATTTTTTTTCTTCAAATCCCATGCAACACTTTGAGCTTTGTGCAGCCACCATATAGCAACTCACGCCCCCCTTTAGAAGCCCTATTTATTTATGATTTTTAATTTATTAAAATTAATTATTTTAAGCTAATTAAATCCCAATCATTGATTCTTGATGAGGATGATTTTTTGGCCATTGGATTTTGGCCCAAAAGTCTCCCCCCTGCACCCCCTGCCCTCCTTGCTATTTTTCATTAATTATTTTCATTTTTAATTACTCAAATTTAATTAAAAAGTCAAAGGAAATAAATGAAAAAGGTGAGCTACCTTTTTAATCTCTAATTGGCGTCTCATCTTGACCCTTAATTCATAATTTTCATCACATCTTACACCATTCATCATGTTCATCATAGATTTTTAACCATTCATAAAAAATTTCATCTAAATCCAACGTCCGAATTTTAAGTTATGAATTTTTCTTTGTTTTCTCACTAAAATCTGAAATTTTCTTAAAATATTAAAGAGTATTGCTATTTCGTCATTTAGTGCATAAATCTCTTTTTTCGTCTTTTTGTGATTAGGTTAATCCGAGTGATTAACCCTTAATAATGTGTCTTAATCCTTGGGTTACTATTCACGTACACTATTCACATGGGTTAAATCCTTATTTGCATTATTTTAATCTCTAATACACATATGAATATAATTTATTAATTTTTATTCATCATAAAAATTATTACAACAATCTAGGGTTTACGACTCTAGGTAATATGTGTATTGCTTAAAGAAGCTGGGGTTTCACAATCCTCCCCCCTTATAATAGGTTTCATTCCGAAACCTATCTTTTCTTGAACAATTGAGGATATTTCTTTTCGGCCACTTCTCGTAGCTCCCAAGTGGCCTCGGATTCTAAATATTGATTCCATTGTACCTTTACATACTCAATTTCTCTGTTCCAAAGCTTCTAGATCTTGAAATCTAATATTTTGATCGGCCTTTCCTCATAGTTCAGGTGTTCTTGGATTGGCAAATTTTCTGCTATCAACACATGGGTAGGATCGAAAATATATTTTCTTAGCATGGAGATGTGAAACACATTGCGGATGACACTTAGAGCTGGAGGCAGGGCTACTCTATAGGCTAGGTTGTCTATCTTTTCCAGAACTTCAAAGGGCCCGACATATCTTAGGTTCAGTTTTCCTCTCTTTCCAAACCGGGTGACTCCTTTGAATGGCGTTATCTTGACGAATATGTGATCCCCAACTTGGATATTCAAATCCCTTCTTTTGCAATCGGTGTAACTCTTTTGCCTGCTATGGGCTGTGAGTATACACTGGTGAATCACTTGGACCTTTTCTGCCATTCTTTTTGATAGGTTTGGAGCTAACTTTCTTTCTCCAACTTCATCCCAGTTTAGAGGAGTTCTGCCTTTCCGTCCATACAATGCTTCAAACGGGGCCATTTGAATGCTTTCTTGATAACTGTTGTTATAAGAAAATTTTGTCATAGCCAAGTATTCATCCCATAATCCTCCAAATTCTACTGTGCACATCCTTAGAATATCCTCAACCATTTGATTTACTCTTTCCGTTTGCCCATCAGTTTGAGGATGAAATGTTGTACTGAATTTCAACTGTGTACCTAAGGTTTGATGTAAAATTTTCTAAAATCGAGACGTAAAACTAGAATCTCGATCGGAAACTATTGACTTAGGTACTTCATGCAGTCTTACTATCTCCTTATAATAAATCTTAGTCAGTCGCTCAGCAGTAAAAATTTTCTTTATGGCTAGGAAATGAGCTACCTTTGATAATCTATCCACTATTACCCATATAGCATTATTTCCATTTTGAGTTCTTGGCAACCCTTCAATAAAATCCATGGTGATATCATCCCATTTCCATTATGGGACTTCTAGCGACTATAACTTTTTAGGGGTTCTTTGGTGATCAGCCTTAACTCTTTGGCATGTCAAGCATTTAGTCACATACTCGGCAATTTCTCTCTTCATGTTATTTCACCAATATAGTCTTTTGATGTCTTGATACATCTTAGTGCTACCTGGATGCTTCGAAAATGGAGAGAAATATGCTTCTTTTAATACCTGATTCTTAATTTCTTCTTGATCGGGTATACATAGGTGACTCCTATATCTGTACATTCCATTTTCATCTTATACATATTCAGTGGGATTTTTCTTGATTATTTTCTCAACTTAACTTTTAAAATCCCCATTTTCTTGTTGAGCCATTTTAATTTGCTCAAATAAATTCGACTGGATTTGTAATTGAGGCAATCTAACTTGTATCCTAGGTGGGCTTACAATTAATTCTAGTTGTCTCAATTCTTGTAGTAGCCCTTCTTCCTTTGTGATGAGATGTGCTAAGCTAATATTTCTACTTAACGCATCGGCTACTACATTGGCTTTGCCTAGATGATATAAAATGTCGAGGTCATAATCTTTAAGTAACTCGAGCCATCTTCTTTGCCTCATATTTAATTCCTTTTGAGTAAAAATGTACTTGAGACTTTTATGATCAGTATAGACCTCACATTTAACTCCATACAAATAATGTCTCAAAATTTTCAAGGCAAAGACAACTGCTGCCAATTCTAAGTCATGAGTTGGATAGTTTACCTCATTTGGCTTGAGTTGCCGGGGTGCGTATGATATAACTTTTCTATTTTGCATTAGTACACATCCTAATCCTTTCTTTGAGGCATCACTATAGATCACAAACCCTTCCTTCTCCGTAGGTAGTGATAGAATCGGCGCTTTTACCAGTCTTTTCTTTAACTCTTGGAAGCTATTCTCACATTCTAATGTCCATTCATACTGTACTCCTTTCCTTGTCAGCTTTGTGAGTGAAGCTGACAATTGTGAGAATCCTTCCAAAAATCTCCTCTAATAGCCAACTAGCCCTAGAAAGCTTTTTATTTTTGTGATATTTGTTGGTTGTGGCCACTTTGTTATTGCCTCAATCTTTTGAGGGTCTACCTGTACTCCCTTCTCGGATATAATGTGGCCGAGAAAGGCTACCTGTTTCAACCAAAATTCACATTTCTTGAATTTAGCATATAATTTCTCCCTTTGAAGAATTTCCAACACTATCCTTAGATGTTTCTCATGCTCTTCTTCTGTCTTTGAATAAATCAATATGTCATCAATGAATACCACCACAAATTGATCCAAAAATTCTCGAAAAATTCAGTTCATCATATCCATAAACATAGCGGGGGCATTCATTAGTCCAAATGACATGACTAAGAATTCATAATGCCCATATCTTGTTCTGAATGTTGTTTTATGGATGTCCTTTGGACGTATCCTCAACTGGTCGTATCCGGACTGTAAATCAATTTTTTAAAAGGTAGAAGCTCCTTTTAACTGATCAAAGAGATCATCTATTCTTGAGAGTGGGTATTTATTTTTTGACTGTTACTTTATTCAATTCTCTATAATCAATACAGAGTCTCAAACTCCCATCCTTTTTCCTTACGAATAGTACTGGAACTCCCTAAGGTGATGCACTGGGTCTAATAAACCCTTTATTTAATAAATCTTGGATTTGTACTTTCAACTCAGCCAATTCGGCTGGCGTCATCCTATATGAGGCCTTAGATATTGGAGCTGTCTCTGGGATAATTTCTATTTCCATATCCATCTCTCTTTCCAATGGTAAATTGCATAACTCTTTTGGAAAACTATTTGAAAATTCCTTTACCACTAGGATTTGTTCCATAGGTACCCCCGTCTCTTTTTATTGTGTTTATAGAGACCAGATAGGCTGTACATTGTTGGCATATCAGCTTAGCTGTCTTCATAGCTGATATCATCCTTATTATGTTTTCTGGCTATCTTATTTTACTGATCTTAATTTCATCCTTTGATGCTTCGAATTGACCTTTTTATTCTTACAATCAATCGTTGCACCCCATTGACTTAGCCAGTCCATTTCTAGTATGACATCAAACTCTGTCATTGGTAATGGGATGAGATTGGCTTTTAATATTCTTGACCCTATCCTGATAGGGCAAGCCTTGCAAATTTGATTTATACTTGCCAACCTATATACTGGGAATTCTACATGTATAGTACTACTATTTTTTCTACTCGAAGTGCGTGTGTGGTCATGAATTGGTATGAAATAAATGAATGCATAGCTCCTGACTCAAATAAAGCTACTGCAGGATTTCCTAAAATGTAAATCATACCTGTAATTACTTTTTTCCTCCATCTCCTCTGACTGTATTCGGGTGAGGGCATGGAGACGCACTGAATTGACAACAGTACCAGGCTGATTGGCGATGGCGGGGACCTTTTGCTGAGTCGACCTTCCTCGAGCTGGTGCTCCTTGTGGCTTATTTGGATAGTTGGGTGAAATGTGTTCAACTTGATGATAACTCGTATTTTTACGAGTTATCATGGCCCATTTCAGACTTGATTTGTGCGTTAGTTCGAGAAATTAGGCTTAGTTTGCATTCATTTAGTTTAATTTTCATCCGCTTTGCATTTTAGGAGCATTAATTAGTTTTTAGGCATTTTTAGCATTATTTAGGAATTTTTAGTTTATTTAGTTAGTTTTTCCAACTTTAGTAGGAAGGACGGGACATTCGAAGGAAAAGCGGGCGAGTTGAATGCAAGCCGAGGCCATTTTCAGCACATATAGCTTACAGCATGGCTTCCAGAGAGTTGGCGCCTAGGCGCCACCCAGGGGCGCCCAGACGCCACTTCATCTAAATGAAACCCAAGTCAGACGATGTTGAAGCCACAAGTCAGGTATTGCCTCCAGGGAGTTGGCTCCTAGGCGCTAGCCAGGGGCACCCAGGCTCCAGGCATGATCAACCACAAGATGTAAACGAGAAGTTCCAAGCCAAAAAAGTCCAGGGAGTTGGCACCTAGGTGCCAGCTAGGGGCGCCTAAGCGCCAATACGCATCCGTACGCGTATACTTCAGTGCGCAAGCTGCGCAAAGGGACTCTATATATAGTTCCTAGGGGTTCGTGCGCGTGGAGAAAGAAAGAGAGGAGAGCCTAAGTACGAACTAAAATGCAAGAAAAAGAGGAAATCAAGATTAAAGCCCGGATTGAAGAGAGGATTCAAGTCCCATTGGTGGAAACCGCCGGAAAACAGTTTTCTCTTATTCTTTCCAATTTCCTTTCTCTGCCTTTATGGATACTTTTTATATGGAAGTATTGAATGTTAAGATCATGTCTTTGAACAAAACCTCCATTAGATGGATAGTTAGGATGATTTGAATTCTATCTATATTGTTTCTTAGTTCTTAGAATATTCATGAATGAATAGTTGACTTTATACATAATTGTGTATGATTTACCTTTGCATTTGTGGATTGAATGTTTTTTACAAGATTAGCTACCTTGTAAGATGATTTAATTGCTTGATTTATCCTTGAAAGAGGAAGATCTTTTCCAGATCCATGTGCAAGACATCAGTTTCTACCTTTGTGTAAGGGGAGTTGTTTAACGGATAGGAATATACCATTAAACTCTGTGTAGTCATTATACAAGTTATAAACTTATCAATTTCACTTTATTTAATGGCATGAGAACATAATAATTAAATAGGGTGTAATTAGCTTTATATAATCTTGGAAGACATATATAAAGATATATGAACTTGGGCTAGTAAATCCATATGCAATCCAACTAAAAAGAACCAAAGCATATAGTTTAGATTCAAGGATTCCGATCTATCCATCTGCCATCCCTAATCAGAAAACCCGTTTAAAGCATCCAGTAGTCTCGTAACCTTCACTCTAATTCCTCATTGCAATTGTTAGTTTAGTTAAATCATAAATTCAAAATTTTCCATCCATCGAAAGCAGTTTAACTAATTAATAATTTCGGTTAACAATTCCTCGTGGGAACGATACTCTACTCACTCTTTATTACTTGACACGGCACATATACTTGCGTAAATAGCGAGCATTTAATTGACATATACGTAGCTTGTCAAGTTTTTGGCGCCGTTGCCAGGGAATTGTTTAGCCAATTATTTTGTTAGTTTTATTTCTTTCTTGTATAATTCTGTAGAATAGTTTATTTTCATAATTTCTTTTAGTTTACACTTTCTTTTTCTTTCTGTTAGTTCAATTTCATTGATTTTTATTGATCATTCACAAATTTCATGCGCTGAGGAAGAGCCGGAAAGGAGATTGTTATCCCTTTTGATCCGGAACCTTAACGAACTTATTTGAGAAGGCGTCGCAAGAGCAGGGAGGCTAGGAACAGACAGCATACTATGGAGCACATCAAGAACCAGGATGAAAAAGTTCATGGAAATCAACAGGAAAACAAAAGGATTGAGATTCTGAATCATCCACCTCAAGATGATTTGGACCAACCCATTTGAGATCTGATTGCGCTTGGTCAGAATGCAGTTCAAACTAGCATTGCACCTCCTCCGATCGACACCAATAACTTCGAGATCAAGCCGGTGATTTTTCAGATCTCCAGTCTATCGGGCAGTTCGAAGGTCTAGCATCTAAAGACTCGCACCGCCATCTGCGGAATTTTCTACAGATTATGAACACATTCAAGCAGAACGGAGTCTCTGACGAGGCAATGAGGCTTCAAACATTTCCATTTTCTCTGCAAGATCAAGCTTCGGAGTGGTTAGACTCTTTGCCACCGAACTCCGTTAATACATGGAATGATTTGGCTCAGAAATTCCTATAAAAATACTTCCCGCATGCCAAGTTAGCCAAGCTGAGAATGGATATAGTCTCGTTCAAGCAACACGGAGAGGAGACCCTATCAGAGGCGTGGGGCCGTTTCAAAGACCTGCTTCGAAAATGCCTGCATCATGGAATTCAGCCGTGGGTCCAAATTCAAATTTTCTATAACGGTCTCCAAGATTCCACCCATCACATGGTGGATTCTTCATCGAATGGTTCTCTCCTACGAAAAAGCTATCGGGAATCATACGCCCTACTCGAAAACATAGTGGCTAATACTTATCAACTACCATTTGATAGGAGCTGAGGTGGGGGTCTACTCCAACTAGACGCGGTTTCATCGACAAAGGCCCACATTGACGCTTTATCTCGGCAAATCCAGAACTTGTCCAGGCCAGCCAACGTCAATTCATTAGGGCGTCTAGACCACAGCAGTCGACAGCAGCAGGCATTTGCACGTAGTGTGGTGAATTCGGCCATCCCAGTGATGAATGTGCCTCCAACCCGGAGTCCATTAATCACATGTGAAATTTTCAGAGAAACCCAGCAAATTAGTATGGAAACAACCACAATCCAAGTTCGATAAATCATCCCAATTTCTCATGGAATAACCAGACAAGGCCGAATCAACCATCGGGATTCTCACAGCAACCACTGCAGCAACAACCTGCAAGACCAATGCAGTTCAATCCACCACCACAAGAAGAGAAGAAATCAGATCTAGAAAATCTCTTCATGCAGTTTATGCAATCCCAGATCACGACTAACAGGAACCTAGAAGCTCAGATAGGCCAACTAGCCTCAGCTCTGAACAACAGACCTCAAGGATTGTTGTCGAGCGACACCAAGCAAAACTCGAAGAGAAAAGGCAAAGAACAAGTCCAAGCAGTCACATTGCGTAGTGGAAAGCAGTTACCTAAGGCAATTCCACCAGAATCGTTAACAGAACCCACTAATCCTCTGATTTAGCAGTCGTAGGAGCCAGAAGAACCAGTTACTACTCCGAAGTAAACGGATGCTGAAGTCGCCACGAATCCAAGGTCGCCTCCTCCATTTCCTCAATGATTCGAAAAGCCTAAAAAGGAGGGCCAGTTCAAGAAATTTCTTGAGGTATTGAAGCAGTTACACATCAATATACCTCTAGTCGAAGCCTTGGAACAAATGCCGAGCTACGCCAAATTCATGAAAGATGTACTATAAAAAAAGGCGATTGACGGAATTCAGGATGGTGGTGCTAACAAAGGAAATCAGTGCAAGGGTGCAGAGGAAGCTGCCTCCTAAACTCAAGGACTGTGGCGCCCCGAACCGAGGCGTCCACATAGTCCTTACTCCAAGATCTTGTCGATTGGTAAGTGTGAATCAAGATTGTTGCCCTGATCACGCGGCGGGTTGTTAATTGGATCTCGTCTAATTTTTTTTCATTTCTTTTTCTTTCATCATATAAACATACACTCATCATCATTCATGATGGACTTATCCATAACATCATAAATCATCAACTTCTCATATTATTCATAACTTCATAATTTCATACAATCTATGTCCTTTCTCATCATATCCCATTAGGGAATCTGTTCATACAAAAATCTACTAACCTTTGTAGATTCTTCTTTAGCAACTCGTGCCCTTCATTTCTTGTCTTTCCCTACACCTGTCTGAGGTTGGGAAAACAAAACATAAGTCGAAACTCAATAAGCAAGCATTTTTCATTTTAAAAGCATTCCTCTCCGTTTGGTAGAAGACACTTACCAAGTGATCAACTACCAATGGAATAGAAACCTTTTCGTAAACCATTTTTGAAAATATTTCATAAACCATTCATGAAAACCATTCGTAAATGCATTTCTCTCCATTCGATAGGAGACACTTAGCAAGTGATCAACTATCAATGGAATAGAAAGAAACCTTTTCATAAACATTGGATGTGCAAATGCTTCATTTCCACTCCTGACATAAACCTTTGTGTGCAGGTACGCTAGCTCAGGGAATATCTCACATAACATGGTCCAATACACCGGCTGTCTCCGACTTGGCCTCATCAAGGGGAACCTCTCTTCCTCTTGACGCCTACATGATTCATACATGCATGACTTTTGATTTTCCCAGCATTATATACCTCTTACACCAGGTGGCTTGTCATTCTCATGTAGAGAATTATTTGCATCATCCCTTAAAAATATCTTTTGAAATCCATGTGTGCAAATACTTTCTTTCCATTCTCGCAATAAACCTTTGTGCGTGGGTACGCTAGCCAGGGAACATCTCACATAGCATGGTCCAATACGCCGGCTGTCTCCGACTTGGCCTCATCAAGGGGAACCTCTCTTCCTCTTGACGCCTACATGGTTCCTACATGCATGACTTTTGATTTTCTCGGCATTATATACCTCTTACACCAGGTGACTTGTCATTCTTATGTAGATAATTATTTGCACCGTTCATTTAAAAACATCATTTCAAATCCATGCTTTTCTTTTCAATCCATGTATGAAAATGCAATGCATTCATTTACACATAACATTCCTTTGCGTCCACCTCTGGGGAGGACGCCGTCGGCACACAGCCCATACGACTCGGCAATAGTGAAGGGGACCCTCTGATCCGCTTTCTACCTCCACCAAAGCCTCTTCCTTATACGTCGTACATGTGCACATGTCCATGAACATCACATAATATCAATATGCCGGCATGACTTTTCATAAAAACTCATAAACATTCATCATTTCAAATCATTATAGGAATGACCATCCTTAAACACATTTCATAAATACTTGGGAATAAAATCATATTTTCAAAAGGGTTTGCTTGCTTTCCTTTGCTTTGCTTCAACCTGACTCCTTTATCCTTTCCTTTCATTTTCCTATACAAGGAAATTTGATAATTTATCCATCTATTCCATGTCTTAGCTTGCTTACCATGCATGCTTTACGATCACATATTACCTCATTTTTATAGAGGTTTTCCTTTTATAAATATTTGGTCATTACTCATGTATATGAATTTTTATCCATAAATCCTTTAAAAATTCCATCCATATATCCTCATAAATATAGAAAAATAAATCTCAATTTTTTCCCAAAATACGCTGTTCACTGTTCATAAGTACTATTAATGTCACTGTAGCAGATTACTGTTCATCATCACTGTTCACGTTACTGTTCACCCGAGGTTACTGTTCATGGGTTCCAAAAATTGACATTTTTCCCAAAAATAAAAAAATACCATGACATACCTTATGTCTAGTATATCATAGAAAATTTCATACATTTTGATTTTATCATCATTTACTCGATGAAAAAAATCATTTTTTCCATCTACTAAAAATCATCATAAATTCACTTAAGCATAATCCTTAATTCCAAAAATCATGAAATTAATATATCATCATTCTAACATCATATTTATCATAATCATACATCCCAAATCATCACTTATCACATTTGGAGCATTATTTCCATATATCATACGCTATCTTCCCGAATGCTCTATCTTTGCTCCAAATTTTCGATGTTTCGGCATAATTCTACTTTGGCATTATAACCTTACTTATTTTCTCATTCTTAGGCATTATCTAAGCATGATTTTACCCTACATAACATCCAAAAGAAATTTGGGAAGAAATCACTTACCAGAAGAGAAGATATCCCACTTTTTCTCACACTTTCTCTCTCTAACTTCCTCCTTTTCTTTCTCCTCGAGGCTAAAACGTGGTGGGGGTGAAAAAATGCTCAAATGGAGCTGGGTTTGAGTGCTTTGGTCGTTCACCCCAAGCCCCCTATTTATACTTTTTGATTTTTCATCAAATTGGATTTTACCCCCCTTGCTTGAGGTATTAAATTGTAAATGTATTTTTTTCTAATTTCCAAAAGGTGCTTTGAGCCATGTG
Source organism: Annona cherimola (assembly GCA_030490835.1). NCBI lineage: Eukaryota > Viridiplantae > Streptophyta > Magnoliopsida > Magnoliales > Annonaceae > Annona > Annona cherimola. The sequence goes on along the minus strand of JASFXW010000033.1, from coordinate 191,788 downwards.
CAGCCACCCTAGATACTGTTCATGCCTCCCCTGTGGCAGCCCTATTTTTTATAATTTTTTGATTTATTAAATCAATTATTTTAGGCTAATTCAATCTTAGCCATTGATTTTTGATAATGATGATTTGGACCATTGGATTTGGCCCCAAAAGTCCAAGCTCCAGCAGCCATAGCAGATTTTCATTAATTATTTATCATTTAATTAATTAAAATTAATCCAAAGTCAAATACTAATTAATGAAAAAGTAAAGCTACTTTTTGATCTTTAAATGACGTTTAATCTTGACCCTTAATTCATAATTTTTGATTAATCTTGGACCACTCATCATGTTCATCATCATATTTTGGCCATCCACAAAAAATTTCATCTCAATCCGATGTCCGGATTGCAAGATATGAATTTTTCTTTATTTTCTCTCACAAATCCACTAAAATCCGAAAATACTAAATAAATCAGAAAGTGGCTATTTTGTCCTTTTGTGGGAAGCTTCCTTTTTTGTCTTTTTGTGATTAAGTTAATCCAAAGTGATTAACTTAACATATTCTTTAATCCCACATTTATTATTCACGTGCACTATTCATCCGAATTTCATAAATAATTATTTTAACCTTTATTCTCACATATTTTCCATACTCATGAATATATATTTTATTAACATATTACCTAGGGTTCACAATCCTAGGGTTTCATATATGTGTCTAAGATTGGGGTTTCACAATCCTCCCCCCCTTACAATAGGTTTCGTCCCAAAACCTGTCTTACTTGAAATAATCCATCACACTTCTGCTGTGCAACTTTGATATTTTCCATCTTATCATATCATCAATCATTGATCATTAATCATCAAATAGTCATAGCATCATATCTCATAAAGAGGTTAGTATTAACCACTTTTCATTTCATATACACATGACATGCATGTGCAAATAAATTTGATTTTATAGCAAAGAATCATCTTTGCATCAAACTATCTTCTATTCATTAATCTTTCAAAAGTCAAAAGAGACTTTTGCTAGACTTCCTTAATACATACATATTGCATAGTGAAAATACTAAGGCTAGACCAATTAGGTCATCTTTATTTTCATCTTACTTTCTTCTTTATTTACTCATCATCGAGGAAACTCCTCTCTTGCCTATCTTCTAAAATACATTGGGATTGAAAAGAATCCCAAACAATTCCTTTCCTTTCTTCATCCATGACATTCCAAATCATGGGAGACAATTCATGATATACAAATATCATGCTTTTCATTTCTTTTCTTCATTCACTCTTTTTATCTATCATTTCTTGCTATGATACCATTCTTGTCTATTCATATAGATCTAGATATTATCTTTGCTCATCTATAAATTCATATTCTAATACCAACTTCTTTGGTATTACACCTTTCCTATCATCCATAACTTTTCTCTTTCCACGCCTATTTACCAATCCTTGCTCTGATACCAATTTCTGTGGCGCCCCGAACCGAGGCGTCCACATAGTCCTTACTCCAAGATCTTGTCGATTGGTAAGTGTGAATCAGGATTGTTGCCCTGATCACGCGGCGGGTTCTTAATTGGATCTCGTCCAATTTTTTTTTCATTTCTTTTTCTTTCATCATATAAACATACACTCATCATCATTCATGATGGACTTATCCATAACATCATAAATCATCAACTTCTCATATTATTCATAACTTCATAATTTCATACAATCTATGTCCTTTCTCATCATATCCCATTAGGGAATCTGTTCATACAAAAATCTACTAACATTTGTAGATTCTTCTTTAGCAACTCGTGCCCTTCATTTCTTGTCTTTCCCTACACCTGTCTGAGGATGGGAAAACAAAACATGAGTCGAAACTCAATAAGCAAGCATTTTTCATTTTAAATGCATTCCTCTCCGTTTGGTAGAAGACACTTACCAAGTGATCAACTACCAATGGAATAGAAACCTTTTCGTAAACCATTTTTGAAAATATTTCATAAACCATTCATGAAAACCATTCGTAAATGCATTTCTCTCCATTCGATAGGAGACACTTAGCAAGTGATCAACTATCAATGGAATAGAAAGAAACCTTTTCATAAACATTGGATGTGCAAATGCTTCATTTCCACTCCTGACATAAACCTTTGTGTGCAGGTACGCTAGCTCAGGGAATATCTCACATAACATGGTCCAATACACCGGCTGTCTCCGACTTGGCCTCATCAAGGGGAACCTCTCTTCCTCTTGACGCCTACATGGTTCATACATGTCTGACTTTTGATTTTCCCAGCATTATATACCTCTTACACCAGGTGGCTTGTCATTCTCATGTAGAGAATTATTTGCATCATCCCTTAAAAATATCTTTTGAAATCCATGTGTGCAAATACTTTCTTTCCATTCTTGGCATAAACCTTTGTGCGTGGGTACGCTAGCCAGGGAACATCTCACATAGCATGGTCCAATACGCCGGTTGTCTCCGACTTGGCCTCATCAAGGGGAACCTCTCTTCCTCTTGACGCCTACATGGTTCCTACATGCATGACTTTTGATTTTCTCGGCATTATATACCTCTTACACAAGGTGACTTGTCATTCTTATCTAGATAATTATTTGCACCGTTCATTTAAAAACATCATTTCAAATCCATGCTTTTCTTTTCAATCCATGTATGAAAATGCAATGCATTCATTTACACATAACATTCCTTTGCGTCCACCTCTGGGGAGGACGCCGTCGGCACACAGCCCATACGACTCGGCAATAGTGAAGGGGGACCCTCTGATCCGCTTTCTACCTCCACCAAAGCCTCTTCCTTATACATCGTACATGTGCACATGTCCATGAACATCACATAATATCAATATGCCGGCATGACTTTTCAAAAAAATTCATAAACATTCATTATTTCAAAACATTATAGGAATGACCATCCTTAAACACATTTCATAAATACTTGGGAATAAAATCATATTTTCAAAAGGGTTTGCTTGCTTACCTTTGCTTTGCTTCAACCTGACTCCTTTATCCTTTCCTTTCATTTTCCTATACAAGAAAATTTGATATTTTATCCATCTATTCCATGTCTTAGCTTGCTTCCCATGCATGCTTTACGATCACATATTACCTCATTTTTATAAAGGTTTTCCTTTTATAAATACTTGGTCATTACTCATGTATATGAATTTTTATCCATAAATCCTTTAAAAATTCCATCCATATATCCTCATAAATATACAAAAATAAATCTCAATTTTTTCCCAAAATACGCTGTTCACTGTTCATAATTACTATTCATGTCACTGTAGCAGATTACTGTTCCTCATCACTGTTCACGTACTGTTCACCCGAGGTTACTGTTCACAGCAACGTGGGGTACTGTTCATGGGTTCCAAAAATTGACATTTTTCCCAAAAATAAAAAAATACCATGAAATACCTTATGTCTAGTATATCATAAGAAATTTCATAAATTTTGATTTTATCATCATTTACTCGATGAAAAAAATCATTTTTTCCATCTACTAAAAATCATCATAAATTCACTTAAGCATAATCCTTAATTCCAAAAATCATGAAATTAATATATCATCATTCTAAAATCAAATTTATCATAATCATACATCCCAAATCATCATTTATCAAATTTGGAGCATTATTTCCATATATCATACGCTATCTTCCCGAATGCTCTATCTTCGCTCCAAATTTTCGATGTTTCGGCATAATTCTACTTTGGCATTATAACCTTAATTATTTTTTCATGTTTAGTCATTATCTAAGCATGATTTTACCCTACATAACATCCAAAAGAAATTTGGGAAGAAATCACTTACCCGAAGTGAAGATATCCCACTTTTTTTCGCACTTTCTCTCTCTAACTTCCTCCTTTTCTTTCTCCTCGAGGCTAAAACGTGGTGGGGGTGAAAAAATGCTCAAATGGAGCTGGGTTTGAGTGCTTTGGTCTTTCACCCCAAGCCCCCTATTTATACTTTTTGATTTTTCATCAAATTGGATTTTACCCCCCCTTGCTTGAGGTATTAAATTGTAAATGTATTTTTTTCTAATTTCCAAAAGGTGCTTTGAGCCATGTGCAGCCACCCTAGACACTGTTCATGCCTCCCCTATGGCAGCCCTATTTTTTATAATTTTTTGATTTATTAAATTAATTATTTTAGGCTAATTCAATCTTAGCCATTGATTTTTGATAATGATGATTTGGACCATTGGATTTGGCCCCAAAAGTCCAAGATCCAGCAGCCATAGCAGCTTTTCATTAATTATTTATCATTTAATTAATTAAAATTAATCCAAAGTCAAATACTAATTAATGAAAAAGTAAAGCTACTTTTTGATCTTTAAATGACGTTTAATCTTGACCCTTAATTCATAATTTTTTATCAATCTTGGACCACTCATCATGTTCATCATCATATTTTGGCCATCCATAAAAAATTTCATCTCAATCCGATGTCCGGATTGCAAGGTATGAATTTTTCTTTATTTTCTCTCAAAAATCCACTAAAATCCGAAAATACTAAATAAATCAGAAAGTGGCTATTTTGTCCTTTTGTGGGAAGCTTCCTTTTTTGTCTTTTTGTGATTAAGTTAATCCAAAGTGATTAACTTAACATATTCTTTAATCCCACATTTACTATTCACGTGCACTATTCATCCGAATTTCATAAATAATTATTTTAACCTTTATTCTCACATATTTTCCATACTCATGAATATATATTTTATTAACATATTACCTAGGGTTTACAACCCTAGGGTGTCATATATGTGTCTAAGATTGGGGTTTCACAAGGATCGAGGGAGTTTCACCATCCCGTGCACGATTAGAGACCAGCACTTTAGGAGAGCCCTATGCGACTTGGGAGCCCGCATTAATCTTATGCCCAAGTCCATTTTCAGAAAATTAGGCTTAGGGGAAGCCCGACCTACCACAGTGACACTGCAACTGGCAGATTGATCCATCACGTATCCAGAAGGTATTATTGAGGATGTTCTTTTCAAGGTAGACAAGTTCATTTTTCCTACAGATTTTATTATCCTGGATTATGAAGAAGATCGAGTTGTGCCAATCATTTTAGGTCGACCTTTCCTCGCAACGGGCAACGCAATAATTAATGTACGAGCCGGAGAATTTACCATGCAGGTGCAAAATGAAAAGGTTATATTCAACGTGCTCAATTCGATACAGAGCCCAACGGATCCAGAGGATTGCTTAAGGATTGATTTAGGCCATTCGAAAGTTCAAAAGTTTCCCGAGACTGGTATTGAAAAGGACACAAAGGAGATTGCAACTGGGGGCCGCAAATTATCTGACTATGTTAAAGACCGACTCGTTGGTTATGTCAGGTTCGAACGACTGACCGAGCTGGTGGAAAGCCAGGCCAGGGAAATTAAAGCCAAAAATGGAATAGAGGAGGTTATAATTGATAAAGTTGGATGTTTTTATATCCGAAGACCCCTACCTCCTCTGCAGGAAGGACAAATCTGGCATGACTTTATGGACCGATGGGCTAAGATCAGATTTGAACCTCCAGGTTGCAATCTGAATGGCCGGAAGTTCGAGGTGGTGAAATTGAAAGCAAATTGAATAGAAGGAACGTCGAGCTGAGGACGTTAAACTTAGCGCTGAATTAGAGGCAACCCATTGCTTAGTTTCAATTTGATTTGAAAATTTGTATTTGTTTTGTTTTTGTTTTTGTTTATTTTTATTTTTAAAAAAAATTGATAAAAAAAATCGGCGCCTAGGCGTCGAATGGGAGCGCCCCGGCGCCATGATGAACTTCCCAAAGAACACGAGCGCCTAGGCGCCACATCTTGGCGCCCCGGCGCTGACTCTCCTTCCCCTTTTTCATTTTCAACCATTTCAACTTTGATTTCAAGCCATTCCAACTCAAATCAAACTGCATTTCATCAAGGATTCATACTCTCATTTCATCCATTCCAACCATTCCATTTTTCTCTGTTTCTCTTTTGCTTAGATCCATTCAAATCCATCTAAAACTTCGGTTTTTCTTCACCAAATCCTAGGCCTAACACCCACATTGAAGTTTCCATTTCTTTCCCCTTCATTCGGGCTCTCTTTTGAGCCCCATTGTCATCGTTTCTCCGTCCGATGCCTGAAACCAGCTAACAGCAAGTTGGCTCCTAGGCACCGCTACCCCCACGCCCCGACGCCAGTGCAGAGACAGCACAGTTCAAATTTTCAGGTGGAAGCCTTCTGTGGGTAACAACTTCTCCAACTTTGAGATATTTTTTTTGCTTTAAGGTAGCTTGGTGAATGTTTGGGTGGAAGTTTGATTGGATTTGTTGATTGGAGATTGTTTTGGGAGGATTGCTTGGCATTCATTGGTGCTTGAGTAGCCTGGTTGGAATGTTTGGCATTGAGTGGATTGTTTGGCACTGGGTTGGTGCTTATTTGAGCTTGGTGATTGGGTTATGGAGGCTAACCTGTTGATTGCTTGTGGTGCATTTTTGGAGCTTAGCTTGATTATATATTGGCTTGCTTGGTTTTGTTGGAATTTGGTTTACAAGGGTCGTTTGAGACTGCTTGGGAACAACATGGCTTCATCATCATCTGCTAAGAGAAAGAAAGTTTAGGAGCCCGGAGAATTTGACGCTAACCCGTTCGTGTCTGCTCAGGCGTTCAAGCGGTACACGGACTCGCTTCAGAAGCGGCACTTGATTCCTAAGAGGGGAATAAAATATACTTCTTTCTCTGACAACTTTATCAACACACTGAATGCTCGAGGTTGGCAGAAATTCCTCGCATAGCCTGAGTCTGCAATAGTGCCAGTGGTGAAAGAGTTCTAAGCCAATGCCGTAGAACATGAGCAGAGGAAGCTGAAGGTCCGGGGCAAGATCGTCTTGTTTCATGCTGAAGCGATCAACTCCTATTACGGATTAGGCTCTTTTGACTATCCAGACTAGTATGAGGAGTTTGTAGAGGGAAAAGGTTGAGATGCCAACTCTATCATAGAGCATATCTGCCAACGGCCTCCGACATGGAAGTCCATGGGAGGACAACTCACATCATTCAAGCGCAGCGAGATGATGTATGATGGGCGGATGTTCTTCCATTTTATCTCGACCCGGATGATGAAGTCAACCCACGTCAGTGAGGTGACGATGGATAGGGCACTGCTTCTCCATGCGATCTACAGTGGCATGATGATCGACGTAGGCCGCCTTATCTACCAGCAGATCTGTGCCTGCGCGACCACACCCTGGGGCATTTACTACTTCCCATCCCTCATCACCGGGCTCTGCAAGCGGGCCGGCGTCAGATGGGAGCCGACAGAGGAGGTCCTAAACGTCAGGCCATCATAGACGACCTCTCCTACCGCACCCAGCCTCAAGTTCGCACCGCCATGACACAGCCCAGAGTAGCTCCCGCCATTGGACCATCATCACAGCCGCTATCCACGGCCGAGTGGCTAACCAACCTGGAGAATTTGGTTGCCGCCCAAGCCAGGTACCAGCGGCAGCATGACCGGGCGATGGAGGCCTACCTACGATGGATAGCGGAGGACCGCCAGATTGATATCTCCACCCTCTTGCCTTTCCCACCGACGCCACCAAAGTTCCAAGCCTGCTTCGGGCAGCCGACCCAGCCCCAGCCCGACGACGAGGATGACGAGGACTCTACAAAGTCTGATTGATGAGGGGAGTCCCAGTCCTTTACTTTTCATTTTTCTTTTCTTTTATTTTTGCTTTTCATTGTATTTTCATTGCTAGTTCATTTTAGGATCATGTATTGAGGACAATGCATCTCTCAAGTTTGGGGGGGTATATAATTCTCAACCATAGGTTAGTTTTTCAATTTAATTCTTCATGCTTTATTTTATGTTGCATGTATGTCAATTCCAGCTAATGAAAGTTGTCTTTGTTTCAATCCATCTTATTATGAAAATGTGCCAAGGTTGTGATTAATGTTGACTTGTAATTGAATTCATGAAAGAATGAGCTATTCAGATTAAAAATCAAGTATAAAAACAGGTTGAAAGTAACATGTGAAAGAATTAAAAGGAATTTCATAATGCATTGTTCTAATTCAATCACAGGCATATCTTTCAGACCGAGATGATGAAAACTGAATTAAATAAATGCTGACCAAGTACTTTAACGGGTTCAGAAATGGTATTATTTCACAAGAATTACTCAAACATGTTCAGTACCCCTAACAAAGTATTAGAAAAAATGATAAGGGGGTGGTTGACCTAAGCTGAGTAACCGGGACTTGGCATCGACAAATGGCAAGGTTCACGTAAAAAAATAAAGGAAAATCACAGTAATAATGCTTAAAAAAGGAAATTCTCCCTAGATATCTTGAAATATGGTGAGGGGAGCCAAAAAAAATAAAAAAATAAAATAAAAAGAGATCTCCAGATATCCTGAAATATGGTGAGGAGAATTTTTGCAATAAGTTTGGGGGGAAATTGAATCCAGTGACTTGATACCATTTGCTGTGACCTATGTATTCAGCTTAATCCTTGGTTTGCTTGTGTTCATTAATTTTCTAACCAGTTTTCTGATCGAATGGAAGATTAAGGTGTTGAATTATAAATGTGCATTATGGAATCTTAGCATTCACAGGTAACTTGGTTTGAGAAAGAAAATGCATGCCTTGTTTTTATAATGAAGGATTTTTCAAGTTGAATTAATCTCGACCTTATAAAATGGATAAGTGGATTGATCAAAACATAACAGGAAGCAAACAAAGTTGATAGAGTCTACACGAATTCATTGATTCATTGATTCATTCATTTATTCATTAGGGTTGCATGTGTTACTCGAGGACTAGAAACATTTAAGTTTGGGGGTGTGATAACTCATCTTTTTACGAGTTATCATGGCCCATTTTAGACTTGATTTGTGCATTAGTTCGAGAGATTAGGCTTAGTTTGCATTCATTTAGTTTAATTTTCATCCACTTTGCATTTTAGGAGCATTAATTAATTTTTAGGCATTTCTAACATTATTTAGGCCTTTTTAGTTCATTTAGTTAGTTTTTCCATCTTTTGCAGGAAGGACGGGACATTTGAAGGCAAAGCAGGCAAGTTGAATGCAAGCTGAGGCAACCAAAGGCAGATGGATGGCGCCTAGGCTCCAACCATTGGCGCCCAGGCACCATCCTACGTGCCTTGGCCATTTTCAACACACACAGCTTACAGCATGGCTTCCAGAGAGTTGGCGCCTAAGCGCCACTTCATCTATATGAAACCCAAGTCAGACGATGTTGAAGCCACAAGTCAGGTATTGCCTCCAGGGAGTTGGTGCCTAGGCGCCAATATGCATCCGTACGCGAATACTTCAGTGCGTAAGCTGCACAAAGGGACTCTATATATTGTTCTTAGGGGTCGCGCGCGTGGAGAAAGAAAGAGAGGAGAGCCCAAGTACGAACTAAAGTGCAAGAAAAAGAGAAAATCAAGATTAAAGCCCGGATTGAAGAGAGGATTCAAGTCCCGTTGGTGGAAACCGCCGGAAAATATTTTTCTCTTATTCTTTCCAATTTTCTTTCTCTGCCTTTATGGATACTTTTTATATGGATGTATTGGATGTTAAGATCTTGTCTTTGAACTAAACCTCTATTAGATGGATAGTTAGGATGATTTGAATTCTAACTATATTGTTTCTTGGTTCTTAGAATATTCAGGAATGAATAGTTGATTTTATACATGATTGTGTATGATTTACCTTTGCATGTGTGGATTGAATGCTTTTTACAAGATTAGCTACCTCGTAAGATGATTTAATTGCTTGATTTATCCTTAGAAGAGGAAGATCTCTGCCGGATCCATGTGCAAGGCATCGGTTTCTACCTTTGTGTAAGGGGAGTTGTTTAACGGATAGGAATATACCGTTAAACCCTGTGTAGTCATTATATAAGTTATAAACTTATCAATTTTACTTTATTTAATGGCATGAGAACATAGCAATTAAATAGGGTGCAATTAACTTTATATAATGTTGCAAGACATATATAAAGATATATGAACTTGAGCTAGTAAATCCATATGCAATCCAACTAAAAAGAACCAAAGCAATATAGTTTAGATTCAAGGATTCCGATCTATCCATTTGCCATCCCTAATCAGAAAACCTGTTTAAAGCATCCAGTAGTCTCGTAACCTTCACTCTAATTCCTCATTGCAATTGTTAGTTTAGTTAAATCATAAATTCAGAATTTTCCATCCATCGAAAGCAGTTTAACTAATTAATAATTTCGGTTAATAATTCCTCGTGGGAATGATACTCTACTCACTCTTTATTACTTGACATAGCACGTATACTTGCGTAAATAGCGAGCATTTAATGGACATATACGCAGCTCGTCACTTGACCACAGATGAAGCACTTTATTATTTTGGCTTCAGCGGTCCCGCAGTCCCGGGCCATGTCACCAACTTAGCCACACTTGTAGCATTTCCCCAATCCTTGTAAACATTCGCCTGAATGGTGTTTGTGGCAAGTTTCGCAAGTCGGGGTGCTCTTTTTCTTGTCACCGATCTTCTTTCTCCCGGCGATTACCCTTTTTCCTTTATTAGCCTCACCTTCCTTGGAGGTTGTAAAGAATTGTTTTTTTAGCTGGCCTAAGCTCTTGAGTCCTCATTGACTTAATTTCCAATGCCCTAGCCCTCTCGATGCTAGAGGCATAGTCTTTTATTAGTAATGGGGCTATCCCCTCTCTTAGCTGGGGCCTTAATCCCCTCTGGAACCTTTATGCCTTACTCTCCGGCACATTAGCAATCCACGACACATATCTTACCAAGGTGTTGAACTTTGTGGCATATTCTGTGACTGTCATCCTGCCTTGGTAGAGTTTCTCGAACTCTATTACCCTTTGGCTCTATAGCCCAACAGGGAGATATTCTTTGTTAAATTCTTCCAAAAATTCATGCCACGTAACTTGCTTAGGATGTGGCATAGTGACCATTAGTGTTTCCCACCATTCATAGGCGTCTTTTATCAGCAGGTGGGTGGCACATAAGACCTTTTATTGCTCATTACAGGATGATATCCTAAATAACTTTTTGATTTCTGTAATCCATTGCTTTCCAATGAGGGTCTGGTTTCCCTGGAAACTTGGGCGGGCGCTGGGCAAGAAAGGCATTGATAGCCTTTTTGTCAGCCTCAAGGAGACTGTCCTCCATCTCCCTTGATGTGCTGATGTTAGCCGAGGGGCCTGGTCTTTCCCCATCCTTTCTCTGTGGTGGGGTTTGCTGGTTCCACATTTCTTGTAGCATCCCAGAGGCCTGTACTGTCCATTGCTGCATGGTTTTCTCGACTGCTGTAGTTATCCTGTATTCTATATTGACCTCTGCTTGAGGTCTAGAGTTTCCCTCTCGTCGTGGGCGGGTCCTAGAGGACTGTTCTTCGATTTCTGCCCTATTAGTCCTTTTACTGGCTTCGCCCCTTACTTGATCGACTGATTCCTCCATCGGGGCTTTTCCCTTGTTAGCTCTTGCTTTAGCTCTGGTGAGTGGCATTTTCAACTTCATAAAACATTCATTAGTATAACATCAATATTTATCATGATACACTTAATCAGATAAATTCAAACACATAGTCACATGATGTAATGCCCCAGGCCTAACAGTAAGGTATTGTCCGCTTTGGGCCTCGGCCCGCACGATTTTACCTCTCTGGGTTCACGAGCATCCCGTCCTTCCCCAAAAGGCGCCTCACTGAGGTACCTGGCGGCTTCCACTTATAACCCAGGCTCACCCCTCATCCTAACCGATGTGGGATATCACATTCACCCCCCCTTGGGGCTTCAGCGTCCTCGCTGGACACCATCGGCCAGAGGTCGGGAGTCGACTCTAATATCATTTGTAACGCCCCAGGCTTAACAATAAGGTATTGTCCGCTTTGGGCCTCGGCCCGCACAGTTTTGCCCCTCTGGGTTCACGAGCATCCCGTCCTTCCCCAAAATGCGCCTCACTGAGGTACTTGGTGGCTTCCACTTATAACCCAGGCTCCCCCCCTCATCCTATCCGATGTGGGATATCACACATGATCACATAATTCACATATATCATACATTGTCACCAAACTTTTATACATTTTTCAAACCCTTGTACATAGGCTAACTTAGCCTTAATATTTACATATTTATATAAAAAAAAGAAAAATGAGATGTCTTGGTGGTGGTTGTGTCTTCCTGATCCCCATCCCTTTTAGCGTCCACTTCTCCTTAACCTTAGGAACCTTCTAAGACTGAATGATACTTGTGTTCATTCCTTAGTAATCGTACTAGTATCAGACCACTCTCGAGGTCCAGGGTTCTCGTCTTCCTCTTTGCTATCAGACCACTCTATAGGGTCTTCATCATCGTCTGCTGGAGGGGCGGGAGGTGGGGCTTCGGACATTACTTCTAACACTATTACCCTTAGAATAACCTCACCAGGTTGTTTAGGAGGGAGTTTCTCCATCACTTCTTCTCCCCTTGCCAGAGCTTCCCGGTGTTCCTAGGCAGCCTCTCTTTCCCTGCGGTCTACCTAAGCCCATGGTGTTCCATATCGGAACTGAATGTATCCAGTATCAAATCTGAACCATTGCCCTGGATTAGGTGGAACTGGGGCAACTCTCCTTCGCCAATACCTTTGTAGGTCTTCCTCAGTGACCCAATCGGTGACCACAGATGTGAAACCTCAACCTCAGTAGGGTCCAATGTATGCATTGGACATATACAAGTGATTTATATGTGAATTAAATGACGTATGGATGATTTTAGGATTTTATGATATGTTGCAATTAGGGTTTAATTAAGAATGGTGATTAAAAACTTAATCGCCGGAGCCCAAAGTGAGTCAGTATGACCTGAGGGGCTTAATAAGGATTTAAAAGTGACAAGATATCATGAATAATCATGTTAATAATCACGATTTAATTTATGAAGATTAAAGTGTAATTATGGAATTAAGATGAAAAATGATAGAAAATTCATAACTTGACGCCTACAAGGCAGATTCAAGTGAAATTTGAAATGGTAGTTGATGATGTTGGGTGGGCTTGGTATTATGGAATTATTGGATTATAAAAATCCTTGATGAAATTGGATTAATGATTTATTGATTATATCTCAATTTCAACCGTTAACTTTAAACGGCTATAACGGGAGCTAGGAAAATCGGATTGAGATGAAATTTGAAACGGTTAAATAAAATTATGAGATGTTTATTTTGGATGGATTGGATTAATCTTGAAATGTTGGGAAAGTACCTTAATTGAAAAAGGTGAGCATGGTTGACTAATGCACCTCAAAAGTACTCTACATTTAATGCTAGAATACAAAGCATGAGTGCATGAATTTAATGACATTTGAGGTGTCAAGTGCAGGAAATTTCTAAGGTATTTTATGCATTAATATAAAATTCAAATATCCAAATAAAATCTCAGCAATAAATTATCACAATTGATGGAGCTATGGGTGCTCAAGTGAGCATAGGTGAGGTGTCCAAGGTAAGCACGTTCATGGGCTGCTCTTGATGCATATTTCTGAATTTTTATTTTATAAAATAAGTATATATACAGCTGCCATATTGGGATGTATAAATAAGCATCTAATCATGTGAGAAAAATTCAAGAAAATTCGTGAATAGTAGCTTCCATGAAAGGTGGAAAAATGGACAGCTTGTCTATGCAAATGACGTCCAATATTTGATGCTGCTGCAATGATTTTTATTAATTTTTTTAACACCAAATTAATATATGAATTAAAGGAAAATTAGGTGTATAAATTACCTACATTTTGGGATTTTAAAAATGATGAAAATGGGCAGCAAGTGACGTGCAAGGGCTGGACAATTTGGACGGTCTTGATGCATGCAGATTTTTGCAATTAAGAAAATGTGAAAAAAATAATTTATATAGATAATAATTATCCAGATCATTAAGGGGATAATTATGCATTAAGTGGCTGTGGAAAATGGATCCAAAGTGGGACCCACAGCTGGAGAAAATCCAGCTCCTCAAAGGCATGCACGTTCACATGGAGAGAGAAGGTGTGCGAACATCCAAGGGGTTTTCTTGGTTAGCAAGAAAGCCAAATTTTCTAACTCCCAGCCCCTTGAACGTGACAAGAAAAGGAAAACCAAAGGAAATTCAAGGGAAAAATAGGAAGAAAGAAAGAGGAGAAGTGGAGGAAAGCAAGCCTTTCAATTTTAGATTGAATCCCCTCAAGTTCAAGTAAGTATATGTGTTATTTGGAATTGGTTATCTTGAGTTCTTGAATTCCAAAGTTCTAAATATGAAATGGATGTTAAAACATGCTTTAAAGTGATGATTCAACATTATTTTGAATGAATATTGAATGTCTTTTAGCTTTCATGCATGAAACTCCATGATTTAGATGATGACAAGTGGAGTTTTGAATGATATATGATGTTATAAATTAAATTATGGACGGATCAGTAAATAGATTAATTTTAGCATGAAAATTTTAGGGTGTAATCCTTATGGGGTTATTAAGGAACTACCTAATAATCATATTAAAAGGATAATTAATTTACAAATTAAAAATCGGAGAAAATTCACCCAAATAGGATAAAACGGGTGACAGGATCAGCTGTAGAAAATGATTTTTAATAATTTTTATAAAGTATTTTTGGACTGAAACGTTTACAGGATATATAATATATATTTATAATTACAATAAAAAATTAAAAATTAGATTTTGATGGGTGTAAATATACCCCATAACTAACGTCATTCAGGCTGTCTGAAAATGGATTCTGCTGTCCAGCAAGGTAAAAATGCCAAAATAAATATATAATGTCAATATTCCATGATAAATTTTTTATGAAAGTTAATTAATGAAGTTATTAAGTTATGGTAGAAATTTCAGATAAAATATACTTGATTTGATATTAATTCAAGTTTTCGATATTTTAGTACGCCTGATTTCAGCATATGTGGATAGTTTGAGAAAAAAATCAAAACGAAATATGAAACCTCTGTAGAAATGATCCAAATTGATATATGTGTTAAATAATTAAATATGAATTAAGAAAAGTGATTATATGCTGAAATTTCGGATTTATATAATTGCCTAAGGTTATGTGTCAAAAGACACGTTAAACGGGTGAAAAATGGGTTCCAAACTAGCTGTTCTGGAAACCTATGACAAGAGGATTTAAACCCCATAAAAATACCCTAAATGCTGTGGTAATTAATGGTAATAAACCCACTGAAATATGGATTAAACCTCTGCCCTAGAAAATTTTATGAAATCCATTATGTATATGTTGCCAAATGGGCATATGTGAAGGAATAGATATGCAAGGGTGATGAATGACTTATGAAATTTGGTTTTGTGCAAAATGCATGAAAATCCATTATATTTTATGAATATATTGTTGTTTAGGAAAATTTTCCATAACACATATTATATATGTCTTCAAGAGAGTTTAAGTGCAAGATATGAATGATGGAAAGGGGTAATGAGTTAATGTGATTTGCTAAAATGCAAAATGGATGGAAACATGTTGAAACTTGTAAACAAGGTGTTGTTTTGATAGTGTTTTTTAATCTCAAAATTTGGGATTGATATATGAAGCTTAAACTCATGAACATGTGCTTAAAGTAAGCACTAATGAAAGAAATGTGAAAAATGGATAACTAAATGATAGATGAAGGATATATGTTAATGAAAAACATATGGGTTGGAAAACTAAGTTATGTGCAAGCATATGAGATTTGTATGTATAAATGCAATGCCGTGTTTATGCGTATAGGCAAGGAAAAGAATGGAAGGAAAAGGGATTATGGTGATCTCAGGTAAGCAAGCAAACTTTCTAAAATGCCATTTTCTTTCTGCGTGATTGATATGATTGAATTGTCTATGTTTAATTTTAGGTTTTAACGAATGGGAAAGCACAAGTTTTGAATATGACGACTTTAATGCAAAACTATAAGTTTTGAAAAATGATGACTTTAATGAAAAGTCCTAAGGTTTGTTTCATGGGAAGCAAGCGACACTTCTTAAGATAAATAATTTATCCTAAGTGTTGCCAAGGATGAGAATGCTTCATGTTAATGGAATTTAGAAATTTTGGTTATAAGTAAGCAAGTTCTCTATGTTAATGCTTTTTAAGGATTTCAAGTTTGATACCAATGGTTTTAAGAATTTTCTTTTAAGTAAGAAAGTTCTATATGATATTGTTTCAACAGCATTTTATAAGAAAAAAGGAATTTTATCCTTTTTCACAAAATATTGTTTGTAAATGAGTTTTGAGTTATTTCTACAATAACTCGTGATAAACAATGATGAAAAAGATTTATTTTGCTAGGTCAAGATAATTAAATATTAAATGATGTTTTGGATATAGTCCATATGTTTTGAAATGATGTTCGAAAGATTTTGATTTCCTTTAGATAAGGAAATCTATGTTTAAAATATTGAAAAAATGTTTATACGAATGTGTTAAAAAAGGATTTATGGATGACCAACCTCCTATGATTGATTTCATAAAATGGTTTGATTTCAGGTTGCTTAATGGCATACAAAAGATTGTGCAATTTCCCTATACGTAAAAATAATAGATATGTGAACAATTATTAAATTTTTAGGCCATGGACAAGGGGATAGCATAATTGCATAACTTTTGTAAACAAAGCCCCTGAAAGGGAAACCGAGCAAATATTTGAGCAAAATATGATTCATTTAGGGAAATCCAAAGGATTTGAAATTCTTTTATTAAAAGGAATTTAATATGTATTATTTCTCAAACATTTCAAATGTTTATCAAAATATTTTACTCAAAACATTTCTAAAGGAACTTAAGGAAAGTCATCCTAAAACTAGATTTCAAATAACAACTTGTTAAAGTGGGTGCGCTCGCTTACAAGTTGACACGGACTGCTGTCTGTGATGGGTTTTTGAAAATAATTGTTAAATATAGACTTCGGTCTAAGATTTTTGTGCATATGGATGCAGGTTGCAGTCTGTGATCCCGGTTTAAAAGGACATGGGCTGCGGTCTGTGGTTCTTCAAACCAAAACGGACTGCGGTCCGTCAGGATAACGTACGGTGCACCGGTACAAGGAATAGGCTGGTTGTAGAGCACGGTTGGGATGACCGGGACCCACTCTACATAAGACCAAGTCACTAAGGAATGACAGGAGTGTCAGCGGCGCCCTCCCTGAGATGGGAGCAGGATAAATAAACAACCGCTGGGCTAGCGTGTTGCTAAGGATTCTCTTCCAAAAGGTAGCATGATCACTTGCTAAGTGTAACTACTAGATAGGGAGAAATGCATTTGCATACGTTTTGCTTTTCAAAAGCCCAAAGATTGGGATATAAAAGCATTTATACAAAAAGTTGTCCTAAAAGGGATTTTTATGAGCTAATATGTATAAGTTACCCTAAAATACATGGTGTTTTAATGGGGATAAAAGATAATATTTTTATGCAAATGCAGTTATGAAAATGATTTATGTATTTTAATTGCCTTGTTTGCTATAAACAAGCCCCAAGACAGGAAATTATGAAAAGGATTTATGTGAAACTTGAGATGGACATACGAATGTTCATTTCTAAAAGAACCTAAATGATAAGGGTTTATGGACGTAAAACGTCCTATGTTAATTTGTTAGATTTTATAATGAAAAAATATTTTTGGACATGAAAGTGTCCTTTGCCGAGAAAGGTTTATGTGATTGATGTTTTAGGACATATGAATGTCCATTGCCAAAGGAAATTATGTGAAAAATGTTTTGAGACATAAAATGTCTCCTAGCTAAAGGATTTTATGATGGTTTATGTTAATGATGTTTTGAGACATGAGGTGTCTCCTTTGCCTAAGAATTTATAAGAAAAATGTTTTGGATGTAAGACGTCCACTGGCAATTGATGATTTCATGTAATGTTTATGAACATTAAAAATGTTCATATAAGAATTAAAGGGATTCTATCAGAGAAGGTAAAATGTGTATGTTTTGCTTTAACAAGCCTCATGTGGCTTGTATATGATTTTAATAATGAATGCTTGATGAAAATGTTCAAGGACATGGAATTGTCCTCATGAACAAAAGATTTCATGATGGTATTTTAGGACATATATATGTCCTCAAGAAACAGGTGTTCAAGATGTTTATGAAAAAGGTTTTCAAGGAAGCCTTTCCCTAAAGATAAAATGCTTGCTTACTGAGTTGTCACTCACGTTTTGTTTTCCCAACCCTTAGACAGGTACTAAGGAAACTCAGAAGGTTGTGAACCTAAGACGTGGAGGAAGGTACGTGATGATAGCCTGTGGGCTATGAGGAATGGGAAAACATGAATATGCTAAGGTAAGCTAATGTGTATGTGAACTTAATTAGAATTTTAAGTTCTATATATGATACAAAGATTGAATTTATGAATGCATGGATATAAAATGTGATGCTTAGGTCAAGGAATCTTTTACTGCAGAAAGGCAGGTAAAGATGCTATGTGTTTATGTATATCCGAACTTAGCCAGAATTCTAAGTTCTGTGCGAATTAATGACTAAATGTATGCAAGTATGATTTGTATAATGATTGAGTGTATGATGACAGACATGTAAAGATGCTTTGAATGAAAGGATGAATTTTATTACAAGTGAAATGTCACAATGTGTGATGATTATTGGGTCAAGTTATGAATGATGACAGATGAATAAACGAAAAAAAAATTTGAACGCATTCCAATTAAGAACCCGCCGCGTGATCAGGGCAACAATCCTGATTCACATTTACCAATCGATAGATCTTGAGGTAAGGAAGTGACATCTTGGTTTGGGGCGCCACAACCGATGGCCTAAGCAGTGGGCTGGCTGGGGTATATTTGGGAGAAGCTGGAGTGTATATTGGAGAGTTTGGGAATGCAAGTGACTTGCTAGAGGATTCTGCCTAGTGGATTTCAGGTAATACTGGAAACCCTGGTGGTTGGCTAGAGAAGATTGTAGGTACTGGAGGGTGACGTGCTTCTGGTCCTCTAATATATGATAGAGCCTGGTAACTAGTGGGAACTGGGGATCTCACGGTTAAACCTTCTTGAGACGCTAACCATCTATCAACTCTTTCCCGAGCCCATTCCCTTTCTTGTTCCTCCTCTAATTCGCTTGCACTTAATGCAGCCTTTCCTTTATCTGCCTATTTACAAATCTACATATACATCATCAATGATAAATCAATTAATCATAATCATGATTTCATGTATTCTAACTTGATCATTTCTTTCCTTTTCTACCTATTTACCAATCCATGTTCTGATACTAATTTCTGTAGCGTCCCAAACCAGAGTGCCTAGAAGCCTTACTCTGGAAACGTTTTTTTTATTGGTAAACGTGACTCAGGATTTTTGCCCTGATCACACGACATGTTTTTTTTATATATTTATATTTATACATAATATCAATACATGGAGAATTATCGTCATTCATTCAACTGAAAAGATATTTTTCACATCAAAATCTTTATCATTGTCTTTATATAAACTTTATCATACATCGTATTTCTATCACAATTCTGCATGTCATTTGGCATGCTACCTTCATCATCATTTCTCATCTGACGTTTTGAAAAAAACATGGGTGAGTCAGTAAGCAATCCATACATAATTTTTCAATCTTTTTCATGCATTTCATAAAATGCAAGTGCAATGCATTCATAGCATTCATGACATTCCTTTAGATGCGACGCTAGCTAGGCACCCATCCCACACATGCTCCCATATTAGGGAGGTCGCCGCCGGCCTAGGCTTGTATAAACGACTTGGCGATAGAGAGGGGGACATCGGTCCGCTTACTATCTCAACTATGTCTTATTCCTCGTGCACCATGCTTATTTACATACACATGCCGGCATGATATTTATAAATTATAAACATTTTATAAAGGCATTTAACAAGTAGTTAGCAGTCATTTTATGTAAAAGCATTATAGAAGTGGTCATCCTTAAATATAATTCACAAAACATGTGAGCAAACAATTTGCAATCATTTAGAAATATTTGAGAAAGCATATAACTTGCTTACCTTTTCAGTCGGTGTCCTCGGCCTTTTCTTTCCCTTTTCCTATTCAAGGAAAAAAGACATTTCATTCATTCCATTCAGGTTGCTTCCCATACATGCTTTATAATATTTGGTCATTATCTCCTTATACGGATTTTTTTATCCATAGGTTCTTCAAAAATTCCATCCTTATATAATATAAATATTAATCTCAAATTTTCTTCAAAATCACTATTCACGTACTGTTCATCCGGGTTACTGTTCACAGCGAGTTGGGTACTGTTCATGGGTTCCAAAAATTGACATTTTTTTCAAAAATAAAAAAAACCATGACATAGATTATGTTTCGTATATCATGGAAAAATTCATGAATTTTGAATTTATCATCATTAACTTGGACAATTAAATCATTTTCTCCATATACTAAAATTCATCATAATTTCACTCAAGCATAATCCTTAAACTCAAAAATTATGAGATTAATATATCATCATTCCAACATCATAACTTTCACAAACATTCATCTCGAATCATCATTTAGCAATATTGGAGCATTATTTGCACATTGTATACATGATTTTCTTGAATGCTCTATCTTCGCTCTAAATTCTTGATGTTTTGGCATAATTCCACTTAGGCATTATAACTTTACTTATTTTCTCATGCTTAAGCATTATCTAAGCATGGTTTTATCCTACTTAACATCCAAAAGGAATTTGGATAGAATTCACTTACCGAAATGGAGATATCCCTCTTTTTTTCACACTTTATCTCTCTAACTTTCTCCTCTTCTTTCTCTCACAACCTAAAACGAATTTGGGTGTGGAGATACTTGGATTTCTGAAGCTTGAGTTGAGAATGAGGTGCCTTGGACGTTCTCACCTTGCCCCTATTTATACTCCTCAATTTTTCATCAAATTACAATTTACCCTCCTTGCTTGAGGTATTAAATTCTAATTTTTTTTTCAAATCCCATGCAACACTTGGAGCTTTATGCAGCCACCCTAAAACAGCTCATGCCCCCCCTCTAGCTGCCCTATTTATTTATGATTTTTAATTTATTAAAATTAATTATTTTAAGCTAATTAAATCCCAAACGTTGATTCTTGATGAGGATGATTTTTTGGCCTTTGGATTTTGGCCCAAAAGTCTCCCCCCTGCACGGCCCTGCCCTCCTTGCTGTTTTGCATTAATTATTTTTATTTTTAATTAAAAATCAAAGGAAATAAATGAAAAAGGTGAACTACCTTTTTAATCTCTAATTGACATCTCATCTTGACCCTTAATTCATGATTTTCATCACATCTTACACTTTTCATCATGTTCGTCATAGATTTTTAACCATCCATAAAAAAATTCATCTAAATCCAACGTTCGGATTTCAATTTATGAATTTTTCTTTATTTTCTCACTAAAATCCGAAATTTTCTTAAAATATTAAAAGTATTGCTATTTCGTCCTTTAGTGCATAAATCTTCTTTTTCGTCTTTTTGTGATTAGGTTAATCCGAGTGATTAACCCTTAATCACGTGTCTTAATCCTTGAGTTACTATTCACGTTCACTATTCACTTGTACTATTGTGAAACCCCGATTTTAGATACGTGAATAAAACTCTAGGGTTGTAAACCCTAGGTAATATATTTGAGAAATATACATTCATGAGTATGAAAATATGTGAGAATAAGGGTTAAAATAATTATTTATGAAATTTGCATGAATAGTGCACGTGAATAGTAACCTTGGGATTAAGACACGTGATTAAGAGTTAATCACTTGGATTAACCTAATCACAAAAAGACGAGAAAGGAGATTTAATCACTGCAGGACGAAATAGCAATACTTTTTGTTCGGATTTTAGTAAAAAATAAAGAAAAATTCATAAATTGCAATCCGGATGTCAGATTTAGATGAAATTTTTTATGGATGACCAAATATTTATGATGAACATGTTGAATAGTTTTAGATGTGATGAAAATCATGAATCAAAGGCCAATATTTAACGTTAAAAAGTAGCCACTTTTTCATTTAATTTTTGATTAATTAAAAGTCAAATATCATTAATTAAAAATCACTTTAATTAAATGCAATTGTGCTCAAAGTCCAAAAGGGGGGCTGGAAGTGCAGGGGTTGTGGGATTTTGAGCCAAATCCAATGACCCACAATCGATCTTATCATGTAATCAATGGTTGAGATTAATTAGTTTAAAAATAATTAATTTTAATTAATTAAAAAAATCATTAAATAGGGCTGCTATAGGGGGCATGAGCAGGGTAGGAAAGGGGCTGCACAAAGCTCTGGGATTTGCATGGGATTTGAAGAAAAAAAATAGAATTTAATACCTCAAGCAAGGGGGTAAATTGTAATTTGATGAAAAAATGAGAAGTATAAATAAGGGCAAGGTGAGAATGTCCAAGGCACCCCATTCTCAACTCAAGCTTGAGAAATCCAAGTCTCCCCACTCCCAAATTCGTTTTAGGTTGTAAGAGAAAGAAGAAGAGAAAGTTAGAGAGAGAAAGTGTGAAAAGAAGAAGGATATCTCCACTCCAGGTAAGTGAATTCTACCCAAATTTTTTTTGGATATTATGAGAGGTAAAACCTTGCTTAGATAATGTTTAAACATAAGAAAATAAGTATAGTTATAATTCTTAATTGAAATTATGCCAAAACATCAAAAATTTGGAGCAAAGATAGAGCATTTAGGAAGATAACATATGATATGTGTAAATAATGCTCCAATATTGATAAATGATGATTTGGGATGAATTTTTATGATAATTATGATGTTGGAATGATGATATATTAATCTCATGATTTTTGGGTTTAAGGATTATGCTTAAGTGAATTTATGATAAATTTTAGTATATGGAGAAAGTGATTTAATTGGCCAAATTAATGATGATAAATTCATAATTCATGAATTTTTCCATGATATACTAGACATAAGCTATGTCATGGTATTTTTTATTTTTGGAAAAAATGTCGATTTTTGGAACCCATGAACAGTAACCCACGTTGCTGTGAACAGTAACCTTGGGTGAACAGTACGTGAACAGTAAGCCATTAAAAGTGATCGTGAATAGTAACTCATGAACAGTGATCGTGAACAGTGATGATGAACAGTACCACGAACAGTAAAAAGCGTAAATTTGGTGGAAAAAAATGAGATTAGCATTTATATCTTAAAGAATATATAGATGAAAATTTTAAAGAAATTTATGGATAAAAAATCCGTATAAGGAGGTAATGACCAAGTATCTTTATAAGATTAACCTCTATAGGAATGAGGTAATAAATGATTATAAAGCATGCATGGGAAGCAATCTAAGACATGGAATGATATAGATAAAATATCATTTTTCCTTGTATAGGAAAAGGAAAGGAAAAGGTGGAGGACATGGACTGAGGAGGTAAGCAAGAAATCCTTTTGAAAATGATTGTTTACTATTTTATGAAATATATTTAAGGATGGTCATTCCTATACTGCTTTACATGAAATGATTGTCAACTTGCTTATTAAATGTCTTTTATGAAAATTTTATGAACACGTCATGCCGGCATATGTGTATGTTCATGGTGCACAAGGAAGAGGCTTTGGTGGAGGTAGAAAGCGGATCGAGAATCCTGTTGGAAACATGAGGAAAACGAGCTAAATCTATGTTTTGATGATTAACAAATCAATTTGAGAAAGTCTTGGCTACTAACAAGTTTGTGAAATGTCTTAAGGAATATACATTTGAAGAAAATCAAGTTAGAAGGCCAAGTCGTTCCCCAAGTCGACTCCAAGATCGACTTCAAACATGCAGAACGTCCAGAGCTGAAAACGGAAGAAGGGAAGGTGAAGTCGCAGGCCAAGTCGACTCCACCTGCGACTTGAGTAGTCAAGTCGCAAACGAAGTCGACCTCACCATCGACTTCAGTCGGGCGAAACCTTCCAGAGTTGAATTCGAAACAGCAGAATGCCGAAGTCGCACCCCAAGTCGACTCCACGTGCGACTTGAGGTGAAGTCGCAGCCGAAGTCGACTCCGACATCGACTCCGATCGGGCAGAGGCGATTTTTCAGAAGATAAGCTGGAAGATAAAATCAAGTCATGAGTCCAATGCGAAGCAAGGAGGTTGAATCAATCATGCAAGGGTCAAGCTCTTCAAGATTCACAAAGACTACAAGTAAGAGGAGCTATTCCAAAATGAAAATGATTGAAGAAAAACACAAAAGAAGCAAAGGCATGATGAGACAAAGCGTCTCGAAATTATTCAAGTTCATAAAGCCAACTGTCGAAGTGAAGTCGAACCCGAAGTCGACTCCACCTGCGACTTGGGTCAAGTCGAGAACCCAAGTCGACCCTGACTAGAACTTGAAGTTGCGACGGAGAAGCGAAGTCGCACCCGAAGTCGACTCCATCTGCGACTTGGGCGAAGTCGCATCCGAAGTCGACTCCACATGCGACTTGGGTCGCAACGGTCGGAATTTATTCGAACGTTGGCGCATTAAATGCGCGCCACCTACCTTCTAACGTTCGGATTCCCTCCAAAATTATAAATAGCATTCATGGTGGACGAGGGAAGTAGTTGGAAAACATTAAGTGAACATAACTCCTATCTACAAGAGCATTAAAGTGATCAAGCCAATCAAGAGAGGAAGAATTGTGCTTCAAGTTGCAAGAGCTACATTCAGAAACTTCAAAGCCATCATCTACAAGTTCTTCCCTGCGCTAAATCGTTTCTACACACCTGTAAAGTGTAGTTTACTTTCATTGATTATTTGTTTGTATTAAACTTGATTTAGCTTGGGTAGCTAAGATCAAGTGATAGCAAAGTAGTGTGTGATTGGAGTGTGACTCATCACCTACTTGTGCTAGTTGTTGATGCCCCCTAGAGCTAGAATCTAGAAGAGCGCAAGTGGCTCTAGTTGTTGATGCCCCCTAGAGCTTTGAATCTAGAAGAGAGCAAGAGGCTCTAATTGTATTGAGAGAATACAATAGTGTAACCCAAGTCACAAGGTGTGTGAGCTTGGAAGAGTGGAGTAGGGAGGTTGCCCGAACCACTATAAAATCCTTGTCTACTTGCTTTTATTTCTGCTCTCTTTATTACTTTGCTTTCCATTCAGTTTCTTCATTAAAGGGGATTAATTCTACAAGGGGTTAAGTTTTTAAGTTACCAAAAGAAATTTTTAAGAACCCAATTCACCCCTCCCCTCTTGGGTTTTGCCATCTATTCGGGACCCAACAAGTGGTATCAGAGCAGGTCTTTGAGTTAAACCAAAGAGATCTATTGATATGGCATCCCAATCGATTCCCGTTCCCGCTTTTGCTGAGGGCCAATCATTCACTAGGCCACCATTGTTTGATGGGAACAACTTTGGTTATTGGAAGCTTCGTATGAAGCAACTCATCATGACTACCGATATGGATTCTTGGATTGCTATCCAAGACGGTGTAACTTTGCCAATTGATGAAAGAGCTTCCAAATGGACCGAAGAGGAAGTAAGAACCGTCAAGAGCAATGCTAAGGCTATGAACTCTTTATTTTGTGCTCTTACGGCTTCGGAATATGATAGAGTATCATCTTGCCTAACCGCCAAGGAGATATGGGATACTCTAACATCCATTTATGAAGGAACCTCTCAAGTCCAAGGGACTAGGAGAAATATTTTGATAGGAGAGTTGGAAAGTTTTAGAATGCTAGACACTGAAAATATTTCCGAAATGTTTGCAAGATTTTCTAAGATTACTAATGCTCTCAAAGGTCTTGGAAAAGCTATCTCTGAATCCGAACAGGTGATGAAGATACTAAGAGCTCTACCGGATTCATGGACTCCAAAGATTACAGCTATTGAAGAAGCCAAAGACCTAAACACTTTGAAGCTAGAAGATCTTATTAGCTCACTAATGTCACATGAGCTAATTAAGAGAAGAAACGAAGAGAATCATAAAGGGAAGAAAATCATTGCATTAAAAGCGGCACGCAACTCAGATGAGTCTACCTCCTCGTCTAACAATGGTGATGAAGATATTGCACTTCTTACTCACAAGTTTCGAAAATTTGTGAGAAAAGAAAAGAACCTTAAAGACTTCAAAGAAAGACCACAAAAAGAAAAGAAGAAGGAGGTCACAAAATGCTACCGATGCGGGGGCGTAGGACATATGCAAGCTCAATGTCCTACACCGGAAGAAAGGCCAAAGGAGAATCATGAAAGAAGAAAATACCAAAGGCCAAGAGGAAGAGGCATGTTCGTCAACGAGGAAACTTCATCAACATGCAGCTCTTCAACCGACGACAATGATGCAGCCAACTGTGCAAGAATATGTTGCATGGCACGAATCGATCAAGAAGAGGACTTGCTATGCTTAAACACGACTGAAGTTTTGGAAGAACAATCCACCTCAACCAAATGTACAAGCAATGATGAGGTAACTTCCAAACCTTGCTATTCTCAATCAAGTTATTCTTCTTTTCAAAATTGCATCAAATGTGCTGAATTAGAAGAACTACAAACTGCCTATGATTCATTATATGAGGAAATCAAAAAGCTAGGAAACAAGTTGTCCTCAAAGAAACAACAATGTAACTTTGTTATTATTGAAAATGGAAATCTAGCTGAAAGAACAACAAAAATGAAAGAAGAAAATGAATTGTTATTGAAAGAAGTAGAGAAACTGAAAAAGGAGAACAAATCCTTAAATGAATCATTAGCAAAGTTCTCTAATCCAGGAGAAAGTGTAAAGATGTTTCTGAACATGACTGCTCAAACAAACAAAAGAGGTCTTGGATACAATACATTTGAGCAAGGAGAAAGTGGCAAATCAAATGTGCCTACACTTGGGAAATATCAAACCAAAATTGCACCTATATACAAGCCACAAAGGAGAAATGTTATGTGGACTAAAAGGCCAACATTTGAACCAAAATATACTTGGAGGCCTACTCCTAGATTACCAATGGCTTGCAATTTCTGCAACAAGATGGGTCATAAAGCCTACAAATGTAATTTTAAGAAATTGTATGACCATGGTGCAAGACTAGTTTGGGTTCCAAGAAACACAAGATTTGGGCTTTCTAAGATAGAGCAACAAAGGTTGAATAATATTACTAACCCAAATGGACCCATAAAATGGGTACCAAAGAGATAAGAATTATTTGATTATTTTTCAGATTTGTTTAAAGGCAAAGGCAAACAATGTATGGTTCATGGATAGCGGTTGTTCAAGGCACATGACCGGAGAAAGGAGTTTATTCCATAAACTTAAGCCTTGCAACGATGGAACGGTTGCCTTTGGAAATAATGAGAAAGGTAAAATCAAAGGTAAAGGAAATATTTACAGTAGCTCAAATGCATGCATGGAGGATGTTTTGTTTGTTGAAGGACTCAAGCATAACTTAATGAGCATTAGCCAATTATGTGATAAAGGATATAAGGTTGTGTTTGAATCATCTATATGCAATGTATTTGATGGTGAACATATCATGTTTAGTGGAAAAAGACATGGAAATGTATATTTGGTTTCACTTGATGAACTAAATGGTCAATGTCTAATGGCCATTGATAATGATCCATGGGTTTGGCATAAAAGGCTTGGGCATATAAACATGAGAAACATAAAGACCCTATGGAAAAAGAGTTTGGTAGAAGGCTTGCCTAAGTTGAAATATGACAAAAATAAATTATGTAAGGCATGTCAATTATCTAAACAACCAAAGATGTCTTTTTCTACCAAAAAGGAGATTTCCACCACTAGGCCACTTGAATTGCTACACATGGATCTATATGGGCCATCCGACATTTTAACCATTGGTGGAAAGAAATATGTATTTGTAATTGTTGATGACTTTTCAAGATTCACATGGATAATTCTTTTAGCTAGCAAAGATGAAGCCTTCTCTATGTTTGCAACGTTTGTAAACTTGGTGGAAAATGAAAAACAAAGTACTATTATGACTATAAGAAGTGACCATGGTGGTGAATTTGAGAACAAACGATTCATAGAATTATGTAATGAAAAAGGAATTCATCACACATTTTCTGCACCAAGGACTCCACAACAAAATGGAGTAGTGGAGAGGAAAAATAGAACTATACAAGAGATGGCTAGAACTATGCTAAATGAGAGCAAATTATCTAAGAAGTTTTGGGGTGAAGCTGTAAGTACAGCTTGTCATGTATTGAATCGAGTTACCATTAGAGCAATCTTGAAAAAGACCCCATATGAGCTATGGAAAGGAAAGAAACCAAACATATCTTATTTTCATGCTTTTGGATGCACATGTTATGTTCTGAACAATGGAAAAACCAACTTGGGAAAACTTGATGCTAAAAGTGATGAAGCAATATTCCTTGGTTATTCATCAAATAGCAAAGCATATAGAGTTTTCAATAAACGAAACCAAGTTGTAGAAGAATCCATACATGTTATTTTTGATGAAACTAATACATGCTTTAAAAGAAAAGATGATCTAAGTGATGCAGATGACATAACAAGCAATCTTGAAAAATTGCATATGGAAAAGCAAGAAGAATCCATGGAGGAAAGGGTAAGTGAAGGTAATAATTCCTATAAACCTCCAACTGATTTAAAATTCAATCATGCACATCCAATTGAGCAAGTTATAGGAAATGAGTATGAAGGTGTCAAAACTAGAAGGTCAAAGCAAAATGTGTGTGGACAATATGCTTTTGTATCCAAGATTGAACCTTCTAATATTGAACAAGCTCTTGATGATGAAAACTGGATTATAGCAATGCAAGAAGAGCTAAATCAATTTGAAAGAAATCAAGTTTGGCACCTTGTTCCTAGACCAAATGATTGTACTATTATTGGCACCAAGTGGGTCTTTAGGAACAAATTAGATGAAAGTGGACTTGTAGTGAGGAACAAAGCTAGACTTGTGGCAAAAGGATACTCACAAGAAGAAGGAATAGATTTTGAAGAATCCTATGCCCCGGTTGCTAGATTAGAGGCAATTCGCATCTTACTAGCTTTTGCATCTCACATGAACTTTAAATTGTTTCAAATGGATGTCAAAAGTGCATTTCTGAATGGTTATATAAATGAAGAGGTGTATGTTGAGCAACCACCTGGATTTGAGGAAAAAGATCAATCTAAATTTGTATACAAGCTAACCAAAGTATTATATGGATTAAAACAAGCTCCAAGAGCTTGGTATGATAGACTAAGCAAATTTTTGATTGATCATGATTTTCAAAAAGGAAATGTAGACACCACTTTGTTTATCAAGTACAATGGAAATGATATATTGATCATTCAGATTTATGTAGATGATATTATTTTTGGTGCTACTAATGAAACTCTTTGCCAAGAATTTTCTGAGCTTATGCAGAAAGAGTTTGAGATGAGCATGATGGGAGAGCTAAACTTCTTCCTTGGACTGCAAATCAAGCAACTAAATGAAGGAATCTTCATAAACCAGTCCAAATACATCAAGGAGATGCTCAAGAAGTTTGGCATGGAGAACAGCAAAGGAGCAAACACGCCCACGAGCTCTACAATCAAGCTTGACAAAGATGAGAAGAGCAAAGTAGTTGATTCAAAATTGTATAGAAGCATGATAGGTTCCTTATTGTATTTAACTGCTTCTAGGCCAGATATATTGTTTAGTGTCTGTATGTGCTCTAGATTTCAATCGTGCCCAAAAGAATCACACTTGGTAGCTGTGAAAAGAATTTTTAGATATCTAGTAGACACTACCAATTTAGGACTATGGTATCCAAAAGGCTCTAATTTTGATCTAATCGGCTACTCGGATGCGGATTTTGCCGGTTACAAAGTAGATAGAAAAAGCACTAGTGGAACATGTCAGTTTCTTGGAAGCATGTTGGTTTCATGGTTTTCAAGAAAACAAACTAGTGTTGCTCTATCTACGGCGGAAGCCGAATATATTGCCGCCGGGAGCTATTGTGCCCAATTACTTTGGATGAAACAGCAACTTAGGGACTATGGCATGGATTTCAAAGATATACCTATCAAATGTGATAATACCAGTGCCATATGTCTAACCAAGAATCCAGTCTTGCATTCTAGGACCAAACATATAGACCTTAGACATCATTTCATTAGAGAACATGTAGAAAATCATGACATATGTTTGGTATATGTAAGAACTGATGATCAAGTTGCAGATATATTCACTAAACCCCTAGCAAAAGAAGCATTTTATAAGCTTAGAAATGACATGGGAATGCTTGAACTAACTTAAAGCATAAATTGAGGGGGAGCACCCATTTAGGGGGAGCACCCATTTTTGATATATTGACAAAAAGGGGGAGAGAGATTTAAGAATGGGGAGAAGAAGAGGATTTGAGTATAAGTTATTTGAGTATAAGTCTTTATGATTAAAGGGGAGAGAGATTTAAGGAGAGAAGAGTAGGATATGTATATGCTTAAATGAATACTTTGAATGTTTGCATTATGAATATGAGCTTATTTATTTAAATGAAAGGTATCCACTCAAATCGGTTTTGTCAATCATCAAAAAGGGGGAGATTGTTGGAAACATGAGGAAAACTAGCTAAATCTATGTTTTGATGATTAACAAATCAATTTGAGAAAGTCTTGGCTACTAACAAGTTTGTGAAATGTCTTAAGGAATATACATTTGAAGAAAATCAAGTTAGAAGGCCAAGTCGTTCCCCAAGTCGACTCCAAGATCGACTTCAAACATGCAGAACGTCCAGAGCTGAAAACGGAAGAAGGGAAGGTGAAGTCGCAGGCCAAGTCGACTCCACCTGCGACTTGAGTAGTCAAGTCGCAAACGAAGTCGACCTCACCATAGACTTCAGTCGGGCGAAACCTTCCAGAGTTGAATTCGAAACAGCAGAATGCCGAAGTCGCACCCCAAGTCGACTCCACGTGCGACTTGAGGTGAAGTCGCAGCCGAAGTCGACTCCGACATCGACTCCGATCGGGCAGAGGCGATTTTTCAGAAGATAAGCTGGAAGATAAAATCAAGTCATGAGTCCAATGCGAAGCAAGGAGGTTGAATCAATCATGCAAGGGTCAAGCTCTTCAAGATTCACAAAGACTACAAGTAAGAGGAGCTATTCCAAAATGAAAATGATTGAAGAAAAACACAAAAGAAGCAAAGGCATGATGAGACAAAGCGTCTCGAAATTATTCAAGTTCATAAAGCCAACTGTCGAAGTGAAGTCGAACCCGAAGTCGACTCCACCTGTGACTTGGGTCAAGTCGAGAACCCAAGTCGACCCTGACTGGAACTTGAAGTTGCGACGGAGAAGCGAAGTCGCACCCGAAGTCGACTCCATCTGCGACTTGGGCGAAGTCGCATCCGAAGTCGACTCCACATGCGACTTGGGTCGCAACGGTCGGAATTTATTCGAACGTTGGCGCATTAAATGCGCGCCACCTACCTTCTAACGTTCGGATTCTCTCCAAAATTATAAATAGCATTCATGGTGGACGAGGAAAGTAGTTGGAAAACATTAAGTGAACATAACTCCTATCTACAAGAGCATTAAAGTGATCAAGCCAATCAAGAGAGGAAGAATTGTGCTTCAAGTTGCAAGAGCTACATTCAGAAACTTCAAAGCCATCATCTACAAGTTCTTCCCTGCGCTAAATCGTTTCTACACACCTGTAAAGTGTAGTTTACTTTCATTGATTATTTGTTTGTATTGAACTTGATTTAGCTTGGGTAGCTAAGATCAAGTGATAGCAAAGTAGTGTGTGATTGGAGTGTGACTCATCACCTACTTGTGCTAGTTGTTGATGCCCCCTAGAGCTAGAATCTAGAAGAGAGCAAGTGGCTCTAGTTGTTGATGCCCCCTAGAGCTTTGAATCTAGAAGAGAGCAAGAGGCTCTAATTGTATTGAGAGAATACAATAGTGTAACCCAAGTCACAAGGTGTGTGAGCTTGGAAGAGTGGAGTAGGGAGGTTGCCCGAACCACTATAAAATCCTTGTCTACTTGCTTTTATTTCTGCTCTCTTTATTACTTTGCTTTCCATTCAGTTTCTTCATTAAAGGGGATTAATTCTACAAGGGGTTAAGTTTTTAAGTTACCAAAAGAAATTTTTAAGAAACCAATTCACCCCTCCCCTCTTGGGTTTTGCCATCTATTCGGGACCCAACAAATCCCCCTTCGCTATTGCCAAGTCGCAAGGGCTATGTGCCGGCGGTGTCCTCCCAAGATGTGGGGGCACATGGAAAGTCATGTATGAATGAATGCATTGCATTCTCATCAAATGCATGAAAAGGTTTTTGTCCCATTTGTAATTGATCGCTTGGTAAGTGTCTTCTACCCAATGGGAAGAAATGCATTTGAATGAAAGGAAAATGTTTACTTGCCAAAGAAAAAGGCTTGCTTACTGAGTATTATTACTCACACGTGTTTTCAAAATGACAAACAGGCTATGGAGCTGACTCATAAAGGATGCCAGGTAGAAATGACCTACAAATTTATTTGCAGTTCTATGTATGCGTCCAAAGGGACAAATGTATGATAATCATGTTGAAGACATGTTTTATGGATACTACAAACATGATTGTACTTATGTGAATTATTTCAATAAAAAGAAGATATGAATGGTTTTATGATGATATAGATGAGTCTATTATGAATAAAATATATGCTTAAGTGACGAATGAAAAGAAAAAAAATTGGAAGAGATCCAATTAAGAACCCACTATGTGATCAGGGCAACAATCCTGACTCACATTTACCAATCAAAATCGGTCCCGGAGTAAGGCTTCTAGGCTCCTCGGTTCGGGGCGCCACAACTATTCACGTGGGTTAAATCCTTATTTGCATTATTTTAATCTCTAACACACATGAATATAATTTATGAATTTTTATTCATCATAAAAATTATTAAACAATCTAGGGTTTATGACCCTAGGTAATATGGGTATTGCTTAAAGAAGCTAGGTTTCACAAATCCCTAGGTGTCTATTTAATTCTCTTAGTCTATACGGTACACGTGCAGAAACGCACGTGTGTGGATTCACCGTGGCGCCTGGGCACCAACTCCCTGGAGGCAGCTTGACTTAGAAACTTTTTGAGATGTCTCTGCATGCTAGTGAAGTAGTGCCTAGGCATCCCAAGTTGGCGCCTAGGCATCATCTCACTGGAAGCTTTTTACTGTGTGAGGTGTTGAAACATCTAACTAAGTCATGTAGGTTGGCGCCTGGGCGCCAGCCTGCTTGCTTCTTCACTTTGCTCAGTTCTTCATTTGATTCACTCGCATACTTATAGTTGTCCGTCTTTCCTGCAAAATCACTAAAATTAAAATAAATGAACTATAAATGCCTATTTTATACTAAAAATGCAATAAAACTAATATTGCTCTTAAAATGCAAAGTGAGTGAAAACTAAGCTAAACGAGTTCAAACTAACTACATTCTCTTGGACTAACATGAAAAACTAGTCTCAAATGGGACATGATAACTCGCTTTTTCGCGAGTTATCATAGATGCTGTTAGATACGGTTAAATGTGTTAGATGTTGTTAGATTTAGGTGGATTTTATTAAATTTTATTATTCTGTAATTAAGGTATAAATGACCTTATAAGGGGCTTAGAATCATATTACATGTGTTAAATTATGATTAGATTATTAATATCAAAAGTTAGATGCTGTTAGATGTCGTTAGATGCAGTTAGATGTTGTTAGATGTCATTAGATTGAGGTGTATTTATTTAAATCCTATTATCTGGGTTTTAAAATTTATAATTAAGGTATAAATGATCTTATAAGGGGCTTAGGATTATATTATAGGTGTTAAATTTGGATTAACTTATTAATATCTTAAATTAGATATTATTAGACGTCGTTAGATCCAGTTAGATGCCATTAGATGTTTATAGATGCAGTAGATATTGTTAAATACTATTAGATTTAGGTGGATTTCATTAAATCCTATTATCTAGGTTTTAAATTCTGTAATTAAGGTATAAATGACCTTATAAGGGGATTAGGATCATATTACAGGTGTTAAATTAAGATTAATTTATTAATATCAAAAGTTAGATGCTATTAAATATCGTTAGATGCTGTTAGATGTCATTAGATGCTGTTAAATGCAGTTAGATATTGTTAGATGATATCAGATTAAGGTGGGTTTCATCAAATCCTATTATCTGGGTTTTAAATTTTGTAACTAAGGTATAAATGACCTTATAAGGGGCTTAGGATCGTATTATAGGTGTTAAATTAAAATTAACTTATTAATATTAAAAGTTAGATATTGTTAGATATCGTTAGATCGGGTTAGATACAATTAGATGCTGTTAAATGCAATTAGATAAGGTGGATTTCATTAAATCCTATTATCTGGGTTTCGAATTCTGTAATTAAGGTATAAATCATCATATAAGGGGCTTAGAATCATATTGCAGGTGTTAAATTAGGATTAACTTATTAATATCAAAAGTTAGATGTTGTTAGATGTCGTTAGATCCGGTTAGATGTTGTTAGATGTTATTAGATACTGTTAGATGTTATTAGATGCAGTTAGATGTTGTTAAATTCTGTAATATTTGAAAAATAAAAAATATTATTAAATTTTCAAATAATCAGAAATAAATATTGAAATTGTTATTTTTGAGAGTACCTTAATTACATCAACTTTAAATAATATAACATAACTCCTTATATAAAATATATTTTTCAACTTTACCAACTATAATGAAATCTTATTAAAATATAATTTTTTATACACAAATAATGAAAAATTATATCTACATATATTTTAGTAGTTCATCCAGCAAATGAATGAAACAGATCGAGATTTTGTATATAAATAATACAAATTTTATCAAAAAACCAAATATACTAACATTTTTAAACAAATATACTCACATAGTAAAATTACCATAATGCCCCTATTTCTTTTTTTTCTCATGGGGAAGGCTTCCCCTGGGTTGGGCCCCTCACCTTCATGCACAATCAGCAACCTATACACCCTAGACTCCTAAAGAATGAGAGAGGAATGCATAGACAAGAGAATGAAGTTGTTGACGATTTCTTGTCTATCTTCCCTATTTCCGGTGATAATGAGTTCAGGGATTTCTTGTCTTCCATTTCCCATTTTCCTTTTTCTATTTCAGACCCCATTTCCAACGACGTTCATGATCTCATCACATCAGATCTAGGCGCTGCTTCGCGATGGACTAGCACATTGCTGTGGGGATGTCTTCGTCGGTTGCAGCAGCTCCATCGTTGACCCTCGGGAGGCCGGTTCCAACTGAGAAGAAAATAAAAAGGAACACCTTACTGCAAATCCAGAGTGACACCATCTCTACTACCAAAGCCACTCGCCATCTCGTCCTGATAAACATTAGGTACTTTGTCTTCTTTGATTTGGTGTGAATTTTGTTTCATCTACATGCACAAATGTATAAATAAATATCTCCTAAGTCATCAAAATTTGTACCAGTAGGGAACAGCTTTCGGCTATGAAGCTTAATAAACTTTCCATCTAATTAATGGCTATTCTTTTTAGAATGATTAAAAGTGGGTGTGATGTTCAACCTAGAGAGTTCATGGATTTTATCTCTTTGTTCTAAACTGGTGTTGTTGAAATATTTTTCAATTTTTATGCTTATAAATCGAAATGGAGTTTTTTTGTTTGTTAATGCTTATATTATTTCTTAGTGACTTAGAGAAATATACAGATTTTTAAAACTTTGATATCATATATTGATTTTTGATATTGCTCGACCTAACAAGCCCTTTTCCATTTTGCATTATGGTAAAGTTATGTGGAGTTCTAGCTAATGCTTTTCCTGGTTTTCACATCCTTACTTATATTACTACATTGCAACATTGGAATTATTGATTTGCTCTTCTTTTTGTATTATATCATGATTCTTGGATAATGCTATTGCATTAGATTTTTATCAATTTTTGATATGGAAAGAATATTCACATGGGATGATGTCTTGCTAATTTTGTAAATATTATACACATAAAAAAGTAGGATAAAGCCTTAAAAAGATGGTTGACTCGAATTTTCTTAGTTAAAATAATGTCTTATGGATGACACTTCTCCATCTAAATTTGTACAAACCTTTCCTCCAATACTTAAATTGCTGTTTCGTGCTCCATAATCTGTCATTCACTGAGAAAGGAATTTGATAAAAACTCATACTTTAGCAATCCGTGCTAGATAATGCACTTAATGCTCGTATGTTCCTTTTTGTGTCTCAGCTTATCAATTTATAAAATACTGAAACTAGATTATATGGATTGGCATGTGTGTTCACATAGAATATCATGGCTAGGCAATTCTAATTGTTGTTAGCAAATATTCTTTGTGCTAACTAGTTATTGTTGCATCAAATAAATAAGGATAAAAGGAATGTTTTTACTCCTATGGAAAACTGTAGGAATGTTTTCATAACATGATTTTAGGTTGCAACTTAATTGTTTCAACTAATGGAAATTTTGCCTGTGCTAGCATATGTCATTTACGTTTTTTTTCAATGAATTTTTGTCAACTAATTCTGAGTTCTGACTGTCCAAGAATAAGTTTTTACTTCTCTCCTATAATGACTAACTTCTTTCCCAAGATGACTATATTGGGGAATGAATGGGAAACAAAAATGGTAGTTCGAAAATTTTTTAAACTGGGAAACCCTCCTAAAAGTGTAGACTAAGCTGACCAAATGAAGACCTTTGAACTTCAAGTGAGTATGAATGTTGAATGCATGCTAGATCAAACATGTGTGCAGCCAA
The DNA here is from genome assembly GCA_030490835.1 of Annona cherimola. Taxonomy (NCBI): domain Eukaryota; kingdom Viridiplantae; phylum Streptophyta; class Magnoliopsida; order Magnoliales; family Annonaceae; genus Annona; species Annona cherimola. Next base: position 155,107 of record JASFXW010000033.1, on the reverse strand, counting down.
ACTGTAATCTTGTTATCAAACATGGGACCGGTTTCAGTGAATAATTATGTTAATATAGAAATGCCCAATCCGCCATTGATTTGTATTGTACAGTGATTGTGTGTCATAGACATGACCAAAACAACAACTTTCTTTTGTAAAGTGAACTTGATGTCCAAAACTGAAGATACTTGTATTTGAATCAAATACAACCTTTCAACATGTTTCTTCGGTAGAATGTGGTGTGATTGAAGCATGGAAGTGAGAAAAGAATATAAAAATAGTAACTTAACTGGCTAGTTAGAAAAATGCAAAAAATATGAAAATTGACAAAAAAAATAAGCATTTGAAAATTTAGTATTTCTCATCAACTTCTGCTACCAGCACATCCATTTGATTTACATAGCTTGGGAGAATCGCTAGATTGCATCAATTAATTCAATTCTATGAATCCATAATTTAACTCAAATTTGCCCATTTTAATTCAACTCTAAGAGATTTATAAACTGTCAACTTCATTATAAGTTGTTGTTTTGCAGTCTTGACTTCTAATTCACATATTTAACGCAAACTAGACATAGATGTCATGATGACATACTGCACTTCATGAATGAATTTATTTCCTAGAGATAGGTGGAGAATATGGAGGCATATTTTTAGAAATCTAAGTTACTACTGCATATGAAACAAGCAAAAAGGAGATTTCTAGGATAATTATCAAATTGTAATGCCAGCGATGCTTCACAAGACAAAATATATGTAATAGGATGTGGGCCCCAAAACCAAGCGTCACAACCTTACCTCAGGATCTATCGACTGGTAAACGTGATCAGGATTGTTGCCCTGTCATATGACGGGGGTTTTAACGGATATTTATCCAATTAAATATGTTTCTATAGGAATTTATTTCCTTTCATTTCTCATCGCATGCATATTTAGGTCATTTCCATCCAATAATGTCATAACTAGATATGATTTTCATAATATATTTCAAATCATCTCATAAATTAGATGTCACTGCATATATCATCCATAAATGTCAACATAAAATATCAAATTATTTTACAACCATCCATCATAAGTTTTTCACAAACATGAAACTTATAATGTTTTTCCATTCCTTCAATGGTCAGCTCTTGCTCCTTTGTCAGGTCTCTTCTTTCACCTGTCTATGGGTTTGGAAAACGAAAACGTGAGTCAAAACTCAATAAGCAAGCTTATATTTTACAGGCAATTCATTTTGAAGCAACCTTGTTTAAAAGCATTTCTCTCCAATCAATAGAGACACTTAGCAAGTGATCAACTACCTACGAAGCAGAAATTTTTTCATAACACTTTCATAAACTTTGGATGTGCAAATTCATCATTTCCATTCATGACATTATCCTTCATGTGACGGTACTCTAGCACGGGGAACATTTTTTCATAGCATGATCCTTTCCATCCTTAGCACCGAACCTACCAACTTGGCAACGTCAAGGGGGACTCCTTGTCTTAATACCTCGACCAGCCTATTTGATTTCCATTCCATGCATGACTTTAGTCACCCCGGCATTATATACCCCTTACACCTGGAACTTGTCATTCTAATGTAGAGAATTCTTTGCACCATCCCTTTTTAAACATCATTTCAATTAAACATCGTATAAATTCATGTTTCATCATATTTCATGCATAATTGCAAAACAGTAAACAATCATTTATTTCAATAGAAATAAATATTTCAATACGCATATAGACAAGGAATGACCATCCTTAAACAACTTGGAAAGCATTTAAAACAAGATCATTTAGAAAGCTGCTTACTTACCTTGCTTGCTTAGCTTTCCGTTTTCCTTATCCCTTTGTCTTTGCCAATACATATAAGAATGACATAGAATTCATATACTTTTTTTTGCTTGCATTCAACTCAGTTTTCTAACCCATTTTCATTAATATACATGATCTATTTGACTTTTCAAGTTGAATTACACATATAGCACATACTTGTGCATTACATGGGATTTTACCCATCATATTAAATACCATAAATAGGGTAATCATACAATCACTTAATAATCATTCAATAATCATCATTTAATGGCTCATTACCTTCCTTATACCATTTTTCACTTATTTTTTTCAAAAATTTTACACATCGGTGTTCATTTTAAGCACACGTTGTTGCCTTAAGCCTCATTAATTAATTCCAAAATTTGAGATTAACATCATAAATCTAAACAACAGTATATTTATGAAATTTATCATATTTTCATGCATTTTTTCACAAAATTAAATTACATAAGTCATTTATCACCTATGCATGTCTATCCTTTTACATATGCCCATTTGGTAACACATATAAGAGGCATTTTATAAAATTTTCCAAGTCTGCAACTTTGTCCATTTTTTAGCATGATAATCATCCTTAAGTTTCACTTTATTTAGGGTATTTTTATGAAATTTTAATCTACTAATCATAGGTTTCCAAAACAGCAACTTTCAAAACCCATTTTTCACACGTTTAACGTGTCTTTTGACACTTAACCCTAAACAGATTTATAATTACAAATTTTCAGCAATTAGTCCAACTTTTTCTAACCTGAATCTAGGGTATTAACACATATTTAGCATTCATAAATAATCATTTCTCAAAACAGCAATTTACTTTCTCATTTCGGGTCCCGTTTTCACCCCATTTGGACATCATTTTATAAAATTTATAAAATCAGATTTAGGGCTTATCTTCCCAAATCCTTTTGGGTGTCAATAGTACCCTAACCCTAGGGTACTTTAACCTACATAACTTTCATAAATCATGCAATCCCATTTTCATACCATTTTAGCATCAAAATAAAGAAATCGGGTCATATACCAACTTTGCATTCCATTATTTCTAAAATTCAAATCTTAAGCTAAAATCCAAATAAATAATTCATTAAAACATGTTTCATAACCTAAACATAACATTCATCCAATACAGCAACTTATTATTGGAAGTTAGGTTTTATCAAGTTGAGTTTTCAACTCTTAGGTCATTCTAATCTTCATTTCTACCACCTAAATCATTGAAATTCATTCATATAACTTAATACTCATTCCATATTTAATCAAAGGGCATGTTGAACCATCATTTAAGGAGTATTTAAGCATCAAATTCATATCTAAAAATTTGGAGTTTAAAACTCAAAATCAAAGGCTCAAATCATCACATCTACTTACTTGTTTGATGAAGACCAAACCCTAATGACTTGTGATGAATTTCTTCTCCCTTTTCCCTTCCTTTTTCGTTCCTTTTTTTTCTTATCTTTTCTTCCTCCTTGCTGGACCTAAGGTGGGACGTGGGCTGCTGTCTTGGGGAGATGGGGTTTGGAGCACTTAGAAAATTTTTCCAACATTTCATTCTCAAATGGCCAAGCACCCCATTATATAAAGCTGGATTGATCCAGCTGTGGGCCCTACTTGCTGCTGTTTTTCCACAGCCATTAAATGGGAATTTATCCCTTAAATGTTCTGGTTAAATGACATCCATAAAAAATATTTTTACCATATTTTTTTAAAGTCAAAATCTGCTCAAGATCATGACCATACAGCTGTCCCCTTAATCACGTCCTTGCTGTTGTCCATTTTCAAAAAAATTTCCCATTTTTAATAACCTTAATTTAAGGTTAAATTATACACTTAATTAACATTTAATATAATCATTAATTTTGCATAAAAATTTAATAAAAATGGCAGCAACAGCACATCAATGCACGTCCATACTCACGCCTATGTTGTCCACGTTTTCCTCCTTCAATGCAACTGCCATTTATAATTTTTTTGCAGGGATTCTCACATGAATAAATGCACATTCTAATGTCCCTACATGTCAGCTATGTATGTGCCTTATCTATAAAATTAAAAATTAAAAAAAATCCAGCAGCAACACTCTCTTGGACGTCCATGGTGCCACCTTACCTATGCTCACTTTGAGCACTCTCTAGGCCCTTAATTGTGGACGTCCTTTGCTGGGATAATGTTTGCATTTTTGAATTTTATATTAATACATAAAATACCCTGAAAACGAGCTGCATTGGACACCTATTTTTTCATTAAAAACTTACATTAATTCCATGTACTCTAGCCTTTAATGCATGGTACCTTTGAGATACAAAAGTCAACTATGCACACCTTTTCCAATTCAGGTATTTTCCCCAACATTTTATGCTTAATCTAAACCTTCCAAAATTTTAATCTTATAATTTCATTCAAACATTTCAAATTTCATCTCAATCCGATTTTCCTAGCTCAAGTTATAACCGTTTGAAGTTAACGGTTGGATTTGCGATATGATCAATAAATCATCACACTAATTTCATCAAGGATTTTCATAACCCAATAATCCCATAAGATCAAACCCATCATCATCAACTTTTCTTTTAAATTTTACTTGAATCCACCTTACAGGTGTTGAGTTACGCATTTTCTATGATTTTCCAACATAATTCTACAATTTCCATTTTAATCTCCATTAATTGAATCATAGAAATTAAAATAAATATTCATGCCACATTAACATATCCTAATCCTCATTAAACCCCTTTTAGTCACCTTGATTCATATTGGGCTTTGGCGATTAACCTTAATCACCATTCTTAATTGCAAACTCTAATTGTAAAATAGCATTAAATCATAAAAATCATGGATCATCCATAATTCATTTAAATCACATACATATGTTCAATGCATATCATTGAGTCCTACATAGGTTGGGGTTTCACAATCCTCCCCCTTATAACAGGTTTCGTCCCGAAACCGTCTCTTCTTTAAATAATTGGGGTCTTTCATTTCTACTTCTTTCCTTAATTCAAACAATCTTGCTTTCGGAGTATTGGTTCCATTGAACCTCAACATATTTATTTTTTCTATTCGAAGTTTTTGTACTTCATGGTTTAGGATTCTTATCCTAATCCATCATATCATCCATATTTAATTAACCATAGCTAACCTGCATATGGAGAATCCCACCTGTATTATCTTATCGGTCTCCTCTACACGTAGTGCATGCGTGGTTACATATTAGCAATTTATGATTAAATGATTATCATCGAAATCAAACAAGGCCATTGCCAAACTTTCTAAAATTTAATCCATACCTGTAACCACTTCATCCTCTTGCTCCCGTGATTCCATTTGAGTTAGAGCATGCACACGTACCGAGTTTGTAGAGGTGGCTGGTCGGTTAGCTGTTCCCATTAGCCTCGGCGATGCGGTTTTTTCACGTCCTTGCGATGCTTGTGCCTTGTTTGGACAATTTGGAGCTATGTGTCTAATCTGGTCACAAACATAGCATCTCACCATTTTTGCCTCTCCCTTGCCACACTCCTTGGCTATGTGACTCATTTGTCCACACTTGTAGCATCTGATTGATTCTTTCAAACATTCTCCTTGGTGATGCTTTTGACACTTTTTACATAGCAAAGAACTATTCTTCTTAAAGGTACTTTTACCTTTTTCCATCCCTCTTTCTTTCTCTTTTCTGTCCCCGTTCCCTCTTCCTTACTACCTAGTCTAAATAAATCTTCTTCTTCTTTCAACTTCGAAGTTCTTAATGCCTCGATCTCCAACGCTCTTGCCCTTTTTACGCATGATGCGTAGTCCTTAATTAATAAAGGTGCAAGACTCTCCCTTAGGTATGACCTCAGTCCCTGTTGAAATCTTTGTGCCTTGTTTTCTGGCACGTTAGCAATCCAAGGAACATACCTTACCAAGGCAATGAACTTGGTAGCATACTCCGTGACAGACTTCTTTCCTTGATACGACCTTTCAAATTCAATCACCTTTCAGCTTTGTTTTCCCACTGGAAGGTACTCCTTGTTGAATTCTTCAACAAATGTCTGCCATGTCACTTCCTCTGGGTGTGGCATGGTGATCAACATAGTTTCCCACCACTCATGGGCATCCTTTACTAATAAGTGAGTGGCGCACAACATCTTTTTCCTGTCATTACATAGAGATATTCCAAATAACTTTTGAATCTCCATCATCCATTGCTCCGCTTGAACGGGGTCAGGTTCTTCTGAAAATTTAGGAGGTCGTTGAGTGAGGAATGCGTTGATAGCTCTTCTATCTTCTTCCATCAACTGATCCTCATGTCTTGTAAGTGCCATTGTAGGGGTCAGATTAGCCGTCAGAGCGGGTCCTTCTCTTTCAATATTTTCCATCTGTCCTTGCTGGGTCCTTTCCCACAAGCCTTGGATAATATTTACGGCTTGGGCTGCCCAGTCTTGAGTAGCTTATTGTATGGCTTCCTTTACTGCCAGAGCTACTCTTTCTTCAATCAATCTAGCCTGTCTAGGATCAAGTTCCTCTTCCATATTTCTTTATGGGCTTAAGTTTTCTGGTCTTTGACGAGTTCTTGGGTCTGGCCCATGTGACTTTGGTCAACCCCTCTTAGGTCTACTAGTTTCTCCAACCTCATGCTGGCTGGGAACTTCTGTAGCAACTTCCTTTCCCTTATTCTTTCTAACCCTTGACCTTGTGTCAACCATAATGCTTTTTCTGTATATCAAAAGCACATAACCTTCATTCATGGTTACGGTTAGGTCATAACATATGCTTCTCATCATCATATAATTAGTAGCCAATTCACACAATCACGATCATGTGATATTATCCATCATCATAAACATCACTACTATCATTATCATAAATATTCACAGTCATTCATTCATTCCATAACAATTACTATTTTACAACAATACATCATATATCATGCATCCTATCACGATAATCACTTATGCAATCATCATAAAATCATGCATATCATATTTAATCATTACACTTAAACTTTTTCACACCTATTTACCAGTTCATGCTCTGATACCAATCTCTATGACACCCCAAAACCGAGTGTCACAACCTTACCTCGGGATCTATCGACTGGTAAATGTGATCAGGATTGTTACCTTGTCACACGGCCGATTTTAACGGATATTTATACAATTAAATATGTTTCCATAGGAATTTATTTCCTTCCATTTCTCATCTCAAGCATATTTAAGTCATTTCCATCCAATAATGTCATAACTAGACATGATTTTCATAATATATTTCAAATCATCTCATAAATTAGATGTCACTGCATATATCATCAATAAATGCCAACATAAAACATCAAATTATTTTATAATAATCCATCATAAGTTTTTCACAAACATGAAACTTATAATGTTTTTCCATTCCTTCAATGGTCAGCTCTTGCTCCTTTGCCAGGTCTCTTCTTTCACCTGTCTATGGGTTTGGAAAATGAAAACATAAGTCGAAACTCAATAAGAAAGCTTATATTTTACAGGCAATTCATTTTGAAGCAACATTGTTTAAAAGCATTTCTCTGCAATCAGTAGAAACACTTAGCAAGTGATCAACTACCTACGGAGCAGAAATTCTTTCATAAAACTTTCATAAACTTGTCATAAACTTTGGATGTAAAAATTCATCATTTTCATTTATGACATTATCCTTCATGAGACGATACTCTAACAATGTGGCGCCCCAAACCGAGACGTCACTTCCTTACCTCAAGATCTATCGATTGGTAAATGTGAATCAGGATTGTTGCCCTGATCACGCGGCGGGTTCTTAATTGGAATACGTCCAAATTTTTTTTCGATTATTCATCTGTCATCATTCATAATCTTGACATAACAATCATCATACATTGTGACATTTCACTTGTAATAAAAATCATCATTTCATTCAAAGCATCTTTACATGCCTGTCATTATACACTGAATCACTGTATAAATCATACTTTCATACATTCAGTCATTAATTCACATGGAACTTAGAACTCTAGCTAAGTTCGGATATACATAAACACATAGCATCTTTACCTGCCTTTTTGCAGTGAAAGATTCCTTGTCCTAAGTATCATGTTTCATATCCATACATCCATACATTCAACAATTGAATCATATATAGAACTTAATATTCTCATTAAGTTCACATACACACTAGCTTACCTTAGCATATTTATGCTTTTCCATTCCTCATAGCCTTCAAGGCTATCATCATGTACCTTCCTCCAGGTCTGAGGTTCGCAACCTTCTGAGTTTCCTCAGTACCTGTCTAAGGGTTTGGAAAACAAAACGTGAGTGACAACTCAGTAAGCAAGCATTTTAGGGCAAGGCTTCTTGAAAACCTTTTTCATAAACATTGGGAATACCTTGTTCCTGAGGACATGCATATGTCCTAAAATACCATCATGAAATCCTTTATTATAAGGACAATTTCATGTCCTTGAATGCTTTCATAAAGCATTCATTTTTAAAATCATTTACAAGCCGCGCCTGGGCTTGTTTAGGCAAAACATATACATTTTACCTTTAATGATGAGTTTCCGTTAATCTTATATGAACATTTTTAATGTTCATAGCCATTACATGAAATCATTCGGTTGCCAGTGGACATTTTCCGTCCAAAACCACATAAATACTTAGGCAATGGAGACATCTCATGTCTCAAAACATCATTAACATAAACCATCATAAAATTCTTTAGCCAAGAGACATTTTATGTCTCAAAACATCATTAACATAAGCCCTCATAAAATCCTTTAGCCAAGAGACATTTCATGTCTCAAAACATCATTCACATAAGCCATCATAAAATCAAGAGACATTTCATGTCTCAAAACATCATTCGCATAAGCCATCATAAAATCAAGAGACATTTCAAGTCTCAAAACATCATTCGCATAAGCCATCATAAAATCAAGAGACATTTCAAGTCTCAAAACATCATTTACATAACCTTATTGGCAATGGACATTCATATGTCCTTAAACATCAATCACATAAGCCTTTCTCGGCAAAGGACATTCTTATGTCCAAAAATATTCTTTATTTAGGCTCTCTTACAAATGAACATAAATCCTTTTCATAATTCCCCGTCTTGGGGCTTGTTTATAGCAAACAAGGAAAACCAAATACGTAAACCATTTTCATGAATGCATTTGCATAAACACATTTCCTTTAATTCTTGTTATTTACACTTTTGTGTAAAATACCCTTTCTTTTAGGGTAACCATTTCATAAAAATCCCTTTAGGATACTTTAATAAAATCGTATTTTCATGACCCAATCTTTGGGCTTTTCAGAATTAAAACATAAGCAAATGCATTTCTCTCCATCCAGTAGTGACACTTAGCAAGTGATCATGCTACCTTTTGGAAGAGAATCCTTAACAGCACGCTAGCCAGGCGGCTGTTCACTTATCCTGCTCCCATCTCAGGGAGGGCACCGCTGGCACTCCTGCCATCCCTTAGCGACTTGGCCTTATGTAGAGTGGGCCCCGGTCATCCCAACCGTGCTCTACAACCAACCTATTCCTTGTACCGGTGCACCGTACGTTACCCTGACGAACCGCAGTCCGTTTTGGTTTGAAGAACCACAGACCGCAGTCCATGTTCTTTTAAACCAGGATCACAGACCGCAGCCTGCATCCATATGCACAAAAATCTTAGACCGAAGTCTATATTTAACAATTATTTTCAAAAACACATCATAGACCGCAGTCTGTGTCAACTTGTAAGCGAGCGCACCCACTTTAACAAGTTGTTATTTGAAATCCAGTTTTAGGATGACCTTCCTTAAATTCCTTTAGAAAAGTTTTGAGTAAAATATTTTGATAAACATTTGAAAATGTTTGAGAAATAATACATCTTAAAATCCTTTTAATAAAAGAATTTCAAATCCTTTGAATTTTCATAAATAAATCATATTTTCCTCTAATATTTTCTTGGTTTCTATTTCAGGATCTTTTGTTTACAAAAGTTATGCAATTATGCTATCCCCTTGTCCTTTACCTAAAAATTTAATAATTGTCCACATATCAATCATTTTCACATAGAGGAAAATTGCATAGTCTTTTGCATGCCATCAAGCAACCTGAAATTAAACCATTTTATAAAATCATTCATAGGAGGTTGGTCATCCATAAATCCCTTTCAACACATCCGTAGAAATATCTTTTCAACATTTTCAAGATAGATTTCCTTATCTAAAGGAAACCAAAACTTTTCAAATATCATTTCAAAACATATGGACTATGTCCAAACCATCATTTATTATTTAATTATCTTGACCTAGTAAAACAAATCTTTTTCATCATTGTTTATCACGAGTTATTGTAGAAATAACTCAAAACTCATTTACCAAACATATTTTGTGAAAAAGGGTAAAATTCCCATTTTCTTATAAAACGCTGTTGAACCATATCATATGGAACTTGCTTCCTCAAAAGCAAATTCTTAAAACCATCGATATCAAACATGAAATCCTTAAAACATTAGCATAGAGAACTTGCTTACTCTTAAGCAAAATTTCTCAATTCCATTAGCATGAAGCATTCCCATCCTTGGCAACACTTAGGATAAATTATTTATCTTAAGAAGTGTCGCTTGCTTCCCATGAAGCAAACCTTGAGACTTTTCATTAAAGTCATCATTTTTCAAAGCTTATGGCTTTGCATTAAAGCCGTCATATTCAAAACTTGTGCTTGCCCATTCGTAAAAACATAAGCATAAACATAGACATTTCAATCATATCAATCACATAGAAAGAAAATGCATTTTAGAAAGTTTGCTTGCTTACCTGAGATCGCCATAATCCCTTTTCCTTCCATTCTTTTCCTTGCCTACATGAACATAATATGGTTTTTCATACATTTCTTGTCATTGCATTCCATTTAGTTTTCCAACCCATTTTCATTAGCATATATCCTTCATAATTCATCATACACATATATGGCTTAATTTGCATATATTAACACCGTTTTCACACATTTGGCTATCACACATCATAGCCTATACATATAACATGCACACAACCCTAAAATTAGAGTATTCATTCCAATATCATAAAAATTCATTCCATATGCATCATTCATAGCTTTATTAAGCTTACTTTGCAATTTTTCCCATTTTTTCCAAAAATACACATACGGGTGTTTCTTCTATGTACATAGCATTGCCTAAACTTCATAATTCAAATCCAAACTTTTGGATTAATAACATGTCATTCCAAACAGATCCATAAACATGGATTTCATCTCATTTTCATGAATTTTTTCATAAAATCATTTTTCATAAATCATTCATCACCCATTTATCATTATCCCTTCACATAAGCTCATTTAGCACTTAAACATGATGCATTTCTTAAAATTTCTTAACTCAGAAATTTAACCCATTTTCCAGCGGGTTAATTACCCTTTAATACCACTTTACTTAAGGTATTTTTATGAGGTTTAAATCCATTTTCCATAGGTTTCCAAAATAGTTAGTTTGGAACCCACTTTTAACCCGTTTAACGTGTCCTTTGACACATAACCTTAGGTCATTATATAAATCCGAAATTTCAGCATATAATCTCACTTTTCTTGATCCATATTTAATTATTTAACACATAAATCAATTGGGATCAGTTATACATATGTTTCATATTTCTTTTTGATTTCTTTCTCAAACTAACCACATATGCTGAAATCAGGCGTGCTGAAATATTAAAATCTTGAATTAATATCAAATCAAGTATTTTTTATCTGCAATTTCTACCATACCTTAATAACTTCATCAATTAACTTTAATGAAAGTTTCAGCACGAAATATTAACATTACATATTTATTTGGGGATTTTTACCTTGATGAACAGTAAACTCCACTTCCAGTCAGCTTGAATGACGTTATTTATGGGGTCTATTCACACCCATCAAAACCTCATTTTTAATTTTTTTCTGTTATCCCCAATATGTCTTGTACATCCTGTAAAATTTTGAGCCCGAAAAACCTTGTAAAAAATTTATTAAAAATCATTTTCTACAGATGATCCTGTAACCCGTTTTACCCTGTTTGGGCTAATATTCACGGATTTTTAATTTCCAACATACATATCCTTCTCAAAACTTTTCATGATAAAAATCATCCATTTACTGTTCCGACCATAATTTAATTTTCAATATCATATACTTACTTGAACTTGAGTGGATTCAATCCAAAATTGAGAAGCTTGCTTTCCTCCACTTCTCCTCTTTCTTTCTTCCTCTTTTTCCCTTGAATTCTCTTGGTTTTCCTCTGCTGGGCACGTTCAAGGGGTTGGGGGTTAGAAAATTTGCTTTCTTGCTAAGCAAGAAAACCCCTTATGCATTCACACCTTCCCTCTCTCAAGTGGTCGTGCATACCTTTGAAGAGCTGGATTTTCTCCAGCTGTGGGACCCACTTTGGAGCCATTTTCCACAACCAATTAATGCATTCTTATCCCCCTTGATGTGCTGGACAATTGTTAGCCATATAAATTATTTTTTTCACATTTTCATAATTGCAAAAATCTGCATGCATCAAGACCGTCCAATTGTCCTTCTTTACTTCGCCCTTAAGCAACTTGTTACTTGCTCTCCAAGAAAGTCATTTCTCATGATAATTATCTTAATCCATTCCATTCATCTCATAGATTTCATAATTTTATTCCATCGTTTCAAATTTCATCTCAATCCGACGTTTCTACGTCGAGTTATGACCACTTGAATATATCTTTTGGATTTGGGAATAAAAATAATTAATTATCACCCTAATCCCATCATGATTCCCTTAATCCAATCCATTCAACATAAACATCTCACCATTTCATTCAACCGTTTCAAATTTCAACTCAATCCGAGTTTTCTAGCTCCCGATATAGTCGTTTAAAGTTAACGGTTGAAATGAACATATACTTAAAAAAAAATTCATAATTCTCATTTCATCAAGAATTTTCATAATATTTTCATTCCATAATACCAATCCTAATATTAACATTCTTCATTTCAAATTTCACTTGAATCCGCCTTACGGGCGTTGAGTTATGAATTTTCTAGTATTTTCCTTCACACTTGTCAATTTCCATCTTTATTTCCATAATTCATTTTAAATCATGAAAAATGATTTTTCATGATATAATTGCACACTTAAATCACAAATAATTCATTCTAAACTCATTATCTCATTTGGGCTTAAAATGCTTAATCACATCATTAATGCTAACCCATAACCCTAATTGCCATAATTAGCAAAAATCATAAAATACCTTCATAATTCCATAATTCATAAATAATCATCAAATACATGTTTAATGCATACATATGGCTTACTTGGGTTAGGGTTTCACAAACAATGGGAACATTCTTTCATAGCATGGTCCTTTCCATCCTTAGCGTCGGACCTACCGACTTGGCAACATCAAGGGGGACTCCTTGTCCACTTACTACCTCGACCAGCCTACTTGATTTCTATTTCATGCATGACTTTTAGTCACCCCGGCATTATATACCCCTTACACCTGGAACTTATCATTCTCATGTAGAGAATTCTTTGCACCATCCCTTTTTAAATATCATTTCAATGAAACATCGTATAAATTCATATTTCATCACATTTCATGCATAATCGCGAGACAGTAAACAATCATTTATTTCAATAGAAATAAACATTTCAATACGCATATAGACAAGGAATGACCATCCTTAAACAACTTAGAAAGCATTTAAAAGAAAATCATTTAGAAAGCTGCTTGCTTACCTTGCTTGCTTAGCTTTCCGTTTCGCTTATCCTTTTGCCTTTGCCTATACATATAAGAATGATATAGCAATCATATACTTTCTTTTGCTTGCATTCAACTCAGTTTTTCAACCCATTTTCATTAACATACATGATCCATTTGACTTTTCAAGTCGAATTACACATATAGCACATACTTGTGCATTACATGGGCTTTTACCCATCATATTAAATACCACAAATAGGTTAATCATACAATCACTTAATAATCATTCAATAATCATCATTTAATGGCTCATTACCTTCCTTATACCATTTTTCACTGATTTTTCTAAAAATTTTACACATTGGTGTTTATTTTAAGTACACGTTGTTGCCTTAAGCCTCATTAATTAATCTTAAAATTTGAGATTAACATCATACATCTAATGTGAAACCCCGACCGTATACTCGTCATTTCGATATTTGTAATTTTGTAATTATTTTATGAATAAATGAAAATTCATGGATTATATTGATGGATATGTGTATTATAGATTGAAATAATGCAATTAGGAATTTAACCCCATGAATAGTGCACATGAATAGTAAACCGGGATTAAGACACATGATTAAGAGTTCATCACTTAGATTAACTTAATCACAAAAAGACGAAATAGAGATTTAATCACTACAAGACGAAATAGCAATTCTTTTGGATATTTTAATCCAAATTTGGATTTTTTGTGGAAAAATAGAAAAAAATTCAAAAATTGCAATCCCGGAGTTGGAATTCGATGAAATTTTTTATGGATGGTTAAAAATTCATGATGGACATGATGAATGGATTAAGATGTGATGAAAATCACAAATTAAAGGTCAAGATGAAGCATCAAATACAAAGTGAAAAAGTGAATCAACTTTACATTAATTAAGCATTTGACTTTTAATTAAAATAAATAAATTAAAAATTTTAAAATTAAAAGCAAAGAAGCTACATGTCAGGTCGAGCAGGGGGGTATCTTGACCAAAATCAATGGTCAAAATTCATCCTAATCAAAGATCAATGGCTAGGATTAATTTAGCTTAATTTAATTAATTTTAAAAATAAAAAAAATAGGTAGAAAATTAGGGCTGCTATAGGGGGGCTGGAGCAGGCCTAGGGTGGCTGCTCTTGGCTCAAGGCATCTTTAGAAATAAAAAAAAAACATATTTGCAATTTTACACCTTGAGCTAGAGGCGGTAAAATGCAAATTCATGAAATTTGAAGCACTATAAATAGGGGAGCATGCCTTGGACGAATTCACAGCCATCACAAGCTCAAAAATCACTCAACTTCATTTTCCATCCCAACACGTTTTAGCCTTGAGTAGAAAGAAGAATAGCAGGTTAGAGAGAGAAAGTGTGAGAAAAAGAAGAGTATCTCCACTCCGGGTAAGTAATTTCTACTCAAATTTCTTTTGAATGTTAAGTAGGGTAAAAACATGCTTAAATAATTCCTAAGGATGAGAAAATAAGTATTGATATAATGTTTAAATGGAATTATGCCAAAACATCAAAAATTTGGAGCGAAGATAGGGTATTCGGGAAGATAGCATATGATATGTGAAAATAATGCTCCAAAATTGATAAATGATGATTTGGGATGTATGATTATGATAAATATGATGTTTAAATGATGATATATTAATTTCATAGTTTTTGGAATTAAGGATTATGCTTAAGTGAATTTATGTTGATTTTTAGTATATGGAGAAAATCATTTTTTTCGCCAAGTAAATGATGATAAATTCAAAATGTATGAAATGTTCTATGATATACTAGGCATAAGGTATGTCATGATATTTTTTATTTTTGGAAAAAATATCAATTTTTGGAACTCGTGAACAGTAACCATGTCTCTATGAATAATAACTCGATTGAACAGTAACTGCTACAGTGATTTGCTACAGTAAAACGTAATTTTGGAGTAAATTTAAGATTAATATTTAAAAATAAGGATGGAAATTTTGAGGAACCTATGGATAAAAATATCCATATAAAGAAATAATGCCCAAATATTATAGAGCATGCATGAGAAGCAACTTGAATAGAAGAAATAAAATTATCCTTTTTCCTTGAATAGGAAAAGGAAAAGAAAAGGTCGAAGACACCCACTGAGAAGGTAAGCAAGTTATATATTTTGCAAATTATTTCTAAAATGCTTGAAATTATTTGTGAATTGTTGTACGAAATTTATTTAAGGTTGGCCATAACTATAACTGATTTACATGAACTGAAGTTTGTTTTGTTAAATTAATTATTAAATGCTTTTTATGAAATTATTTATGATTTGCAAATATCATGCCGGCATGTGTATGTAAATGAGCATGTGCACGAGGAATAGGACTTAGTCGAGGTAGTAAGCGGACCGGATGTCCCTCTCGCTATTGCTGAGTTGCTTAATAGGCCCAGGCCGGCAACGACCTCCCTGAAATGGGAGTATGTATGGGATGGGCGCCTAGCTAGTGTCGCATCCAAAGGAATGTTATGAATGCTATGTATGCATTGCATTTACATTTTATGAAATGCATAAAATGATTGAAAAAAATTATGTATGGCTTGCTTACTGAGTATTATTACTCGCCCATACTTTTTCAACAACAGACATGAAATGATGATGAAGGCAGCATGCCAAGTGTTATGTAGTTTTGATATGAATCTTGTATATGCGAATATTTATGTAAAGATAATGATATTAATTTGGAAATGGATATGAATATTTTTTTTTATTTCAATGAAAATGTTTATGGAATAGTTTTTTATCATAACTGTGATATATGAAATATATTTCATGTTGGATGAATGATGAAAATTTTCCATGTATTAATGTTGTATATATTAAAAAAAAATCCTGCCGTGTGATCAGGGCAACAATCCTGAGTCACGTTTACCAATCAAAACGATCTCGGAGTAAGGCTTCTAGGAACCTCGGTTTGGGGCGCCACATCTAAAAAATAGTATATTCATGAAATTTATTATATTTTCATGCATTTTTGCACAAAATCAAATTACATAAGTCATTTATCACCTATGCATGTCTATCCTTTCACATATGCCCATTTGGTAACACATATAAGAGGCATTTCATAAAAATTTCCAAGTCAGCAACTTTATCCATTTTTCAGCATGATAATTGTGAAACCCCAACCTATGTAGGACTCAATGGTATGCATTGAACATATATATTTGATTTATATGTGATTTAAATGAAGTTTGAATAATTTTTATGAATTATGCCACATTTTGAATTAAGGTTTCTATTGGAAACGGTGATTAAAAATTGAATCGGCGGAGCCCAAAGTGAGTCAGTATAATCCGAGTGGCTTAATGAGGATTTAAAAGTGACAAGGTGTCATGAATAATCATGTTAATAATCATGATTTAATTTATAGAGATTAAAGTGTAATTATGGAATTAAGATGAAAAAGATAGAAAATTCATAACTTGACGCCTACAAGGCGGATTTCGATGAAATTTGAAAGGTAAGCTCACGAAGGTAGGCCCAATCTTATGAATGGATTCGATTAAGGGAATCATGATGGGATTAGGGTGATAATTAATTATTTTTTTCCAAATTCAAAAGATAAATTCAAGTGGTCATAACTTGAGTTAAAAACGTTAGTTTGAGATGAAATTTGAAACGATGGAATAAAATTATGAAACTATGAGTTGAATGGAATAGATTAAGCTAATTATCATGGGAAGTTAGTTTCTTGGAGAGCAAGTAACAAGTTGCTTAAGAGCTAAGTAAAGAAGGGCAATTGTGAAAAGTGAAAATGGAATTTACTAAAATGCCGATGGGGTAACTTGGGCACCAAGAAAAGTGGTTTATAAAAAGAAAAAAGAAAGGAAGAGCAAGGGCTGCCGCACATTCCAGCAATGGGGGGAGAAGGAGAGAGAGAAGGAGAGAGAAGAGAGGAAAAAAAGAGATTTTCTCCAAGGGCAGCAGCTAGGGCACGTCCAACCCAGTAAGAAAGAGGAGAAAAGAGGAGGAAAAGAAGAAGGAAAAAGGAAAGGAGAACTCGGGAAGCTCGGGGCAAAGAATCGACGAAATCGGGTAAGTACCCGTTGAGTTAAGCTTTCTAATTTCTGAGTTTTATTCATGATATTGGAATCATGATTTTGAATTATAATAAACCTCTACATAAATATTAACAATATGCTGGAATTATGTATTGATTGAGGGTTTTGCATATGTATTGAAAAAAGATGCAAATATGGGAGCAAAACCTAGAAGAAATGAGTCAGAAATATAAAATATGAAAGAAATATTTAATGAACGATTTTTATCATGAAAATATTTTAGAAGACTTATTAATGAGTGATTAAGTAATGACCAAATTTTCAGCTAAAAATAATAAGCACGTTGGAAATTAAAAATCTGGGAAAATCAACCTGAACAGGGTTGCACGGGTGGCAGGATCAGCTGCACCAAAGGATTTTTAATAATTTTTATACTAGAATATTGGGGTAAACATTTTAAAGTATATATAATACATATTGAGGATCACACGAAAAAAATAAAAATTAGGCTTTGATCGGTATAAATATACCCCATAATTTACGTGATTTAGGCTGTTCGAAAATGGGTGTTGCTGTCCAGCGAGGTAAAAATACCAAAATAAATATAAATTATTAATGTTTTATACTGAAAATATTTATTTTTGTTAATTAATGTAGTTATTAAGTTATGGTAAAAGTTTCAGATCAAAACTACTTGATTTGATATTAATTCAAGATTTTGAGAATTCAGGCATACTGAATTCAGCATTATGGACAACTTAAGGAATAAATCAAGATAAATGTTAAATTCTAGGTTTTTGTGATGTAATTTGATTTATAATGAGATATAAACAAGTGATTATGAGGTTTTAACCTATTAGAGTTAAACAAGATTACCCTAAATATGATTTTTTGAAGATATGCAAAGGGATTTCCAAAGAGGGGTGCAAAGGGTACCCAAGATGTATATGAAAGTTGCTGTTTTGGTAGTAACTAATATATGAATTTTAAACATGTGTTAATAACATAAATTTTGATTAAGAAAAGCATGATTAATTTCTGAAATTTAGGGATTAAAAATCTATTTTGAAGTAAGTATCCAAAGAGACGTCGAAAATAGGTAAAACAGGTCCAAATGTTGCTGTTTTGGAACCCTATGATGAATGGATTATAAATCCAAAATTAAACCCTAAATTATGTGTTAATTAAGGGGTTTAATCATGCTGGAATTAGAGACAAGTTGCTGTGTTGAAAAATTTTAAGAAATACATGATTTATGTGTTGAGAAATGGATGTATATGAAGAGATAAATATGAATACCCGACTTGAAAGACAAGTGGGTTAAGTTAGATGAACTTATGTAGGTTGAAAAACCTAAAAAATATAAGTATTTGAAGACGATGCAAATAAATGAAATGTTATTTTCATTTATTTAGTCAAAGGCAAGGAAAAGAATGGAAGGAAAGAGATTATGGCGATCTCAGGTAAGCAAGAAAACTTTCTAAAATGATGTTTTCTTTCTATGTGATGATATGTGATTAAAATTGTTTATGATTATGTTTAAACGAATGGGCGAGCACAAGTTTTGAAAATGATTTCTTTAACGAAAAGCCACAAGTTTTGAAAATGACGGCTTTAATGAAAAGTCGTAAGTTTTGGAAAAGAATGGCTTTAAGAAAAAGCCTCAAGGTTTGCTTCATGGGAAGCAAGCAATACGTTTTAAGATAAGGATTTTATCATCAATATTGCTAAAGATTGGCAATGCTTTATGTTAATGGATTGAGAAATTTGCTTATGAGTAAGCAAGTTCTACACAATAATATTTTCAAAGGATTTCACATTTTATGTCGATGTTTTTTTTTTAAGAATTCTCTTATAAGCGAGCAAGTTCTTTATGATGGTGTTTCAAAAGTATTTTATAAGAAAAAGATAATTTTGCCCTTTTTCACAAAGCAACAAATGTAAATAAGTTTTGAATTTCTCTTATGATGTTTAATGATAAATAATCATGTTATAAAAAAAGGAGATTCGATTTATGAAAAATATTTATTTTGCTAGGTCATGATAATTAAATAATAAATGATGATTTGGACATAGTTCATATGTTTTGAAATGATATTCGAAAAGTTTCGATTTTCTTTAGATAATGAAACCTATGTTGAAAATGTTTTGAAAAATGTTTATATGGATGTGTTGAAAGGGATTTAAGGATGACCAACCTCCTATGTTGATTTCATAAAATGGTTTGATTTGGGTTGCTAAATGTTATGCAAAAGATTATGCAAGCCCTTTATGTAAAAATGAAAAAATTGATATGTGGACAAGAAATTGATTTTAAGGTGGTTGAGAAGGGGTTAGCACAATTGCATAACTTTTGTGAGCAAAAGGCCCCGAAATGGAACCAAAGAAAATGATAGAAAATATATAGTTTAATTTTGAAAATTCAAAGGTTTTGAAATTCTTTTATATGGATTTTAAGATGTATTATTTTTCAAATATTTCAAATGTTTATCAAAATATTTTTACTCAAAATATTTCCAAAAGAATTTAAGGAAGGTCATCCTAAAACTAGATTTCAAATGACAACTTATTAAAGTGGGTGCGCTCGCTTACAAGTTGACATGGATTGTGGTCTGTGATGTATTTTTTTAAAAATGATTTGTTTTAAAAAAAAAGACACAGACTTCGATCTGTGATGTTTTTGAGTTATGGATGCAGACAGAGGTCTGTGATCCCGGTTTAAAAGGACATAGGCTGCGGTTTGTGGTTCTTCAAACCAAACAAACTGGGGTCCGTCATAATAATGTACGGTGCACCAGTACAAGAAACAGGCAGGTTGTAGAGCATGGTTGGGATGACTGGGGCCCACTCTACATAAGGCCAAGTGGCTAAGGGATGGCAGGAGTGCCAGCGGCGCCCTCCCTGAGATGGGAGCAGGATAACAAAACAGCCGCCTGACTAGAATGCTGTTATAGATTCTCTTCCAAAAGGTAGCATGATCACTTGCTAAATGTCACTACTGCATGGGGAGAAATGTGTTTGCATATATTTTGCTTTTCAAAAGGCCAAAGATTGGGATATAAAAGCATTTATACAAAAAGTTATCCTAAATTGAATTCTATGAGCCATTATGTATAAGTTACCCTAAAAGTAGGGTGTTTTAAACAAAATGTGTAAATATTAAGAATAAAAAAATGGTTTTTATGCAAAATTTTTTATGAAAAGGATTTACAACTTGTTTGCTATAAACAAGCCCCAAGATGGGGATCATGAAAAAGGGTTTATGTTGGAAAATATTGTGGACATAAGAATGTCCATTTCCAAAAGGTTTATGTGGAAAAAATGGTTGGACATGAGAATGTCCATTTCTTAAAGGGATTTATGTTGAAAAATGTTTTGGACATAAGAATTTCCATTTCCAAAAGGTTTATGTGGAAAAACTAGGTGGACATGAGAATGTCCATTTCCTAAAAGGATTTATATTGGAACATGTGTGAACATAAAAATGTCTGTTTCTAAAAGAGTTTAAGGGATAAAAGTGTTTGTAGACATATGAATGTCCATTGCCAAAAAGGTTTACGTGGATAAATGTTTTAGGACGTATAAACGTCCGTTTCCAACAAGGTTTACGTGGAAAAATATTTTAGGACGTATGAACGTCCAGTGTCAAAATGATTTATGTGGAAAAACGTCTTTTCGTGGACATGAGAATGTCCATTGTTAAATATGGTTTATGTCAAGATGTTTTGGGACATAAAATGTCCCCTAGTCAAAATCATTTATGAGAAAAATATTTTAGGAAATGATTTTCAAGGAAAGTCTTGCCCCAAAATGCTTGCTTACTGAGTTATCACTCACGTTTTGTTTTCCAAACCTTAGATAGGTACTGGGAGACTCAAGCGGTCGAGGACCTAAGAAATGGAGAAAAGGTATGAGATAGTACCATGTGGGCTTAAGGATTAGCCATGGTGAGTGGAATGATATGAATGGAAGTTTTCAGGTATGTTGATTATATGTGAACTTGTTTAAAGTTCCGAGTTCTAGGTGAACTAATGATTGAATAGATGTATGTATGCAATGGAAATGCCACGATTAGGTCAAGAGGGCCTATGATGTATAATAACATGTTGAAATGATTTAAAGGATATATACAAGTGTACCATTGCTTATGTTATAAATGAAATGATGATGAATGAAGAAGCGAAAAAAAATTTGGACGAGTTCTAATTAAAATCCCGCCGCGTGATCAGGGCAACAATCCTGATTCACATTTACCAATCTATAAGGTCTTGAGGTAAGGAAGTGACGTCTCGGTTTGGGGCGCCACAATTAATGGTATCAGAGCATGGATTGGTAAATAGGCATGGTAAGAAAAGATTTGATATCACAAAGATGATATTTCAGTAAGGATTGATAGATAGATATAGAAGATGAGATGAAAAAGAAATGATGAAAGAGATAGATAGGAATCATAGGACATGTATAACATGCAATTATGATGCTATGATTTGAGGAAATGTAGTTGATTTTCTATGTTTCACAATGTATATGGTATACGAAGGAAGGATGATAATGAGACTAGATGAAATGAAGAAGGAGGTATGAGAGAGATAATTTCTCTATGATATTCATAAGAAATGAGATTAGAAGAAATGATAAAGACCCTTACTAGTTTATGGAAACTAGAAAGGGAGACCAGGAAGAAAATATTTTAGACTGGTTTAATATTGGTGCTTCTATTAAGTAGTCTACGCTAGTATAACCTAGTTGTAGACAATATGAAATGAGAAAGAGTGGGTAGGTTAGCAAAAGTATCTTTTGCTAAGATGTATAAGAAATTGTATGTGAGAGCATTTTTGCTCTTTTGTTATAGAAATGAAGATATTCATATTATATGAATCGTATGTGTAAAAAGGGAGATGATTGCCATAGATCTTTAACTAATATGATGGAATGGGTAACTTAAGACTTACCCTATAATAAGATGAGAAATGGTGCAATTTCTCTAGGTACAAGGAAAAATAGTGAGAAATGAAACAAATAAAAGGACAAATGCCAATGAGAAACTCATGTGTGAATAAGGAACAGTAGAAATGAGCAATAGGTCTAATGCACAAAGGCTAAAAATGCCACTAAGACTAAGTAGCGCAGTGGAAGCGTAGTGAACCATTGAAATATTGAACGAAGATGATGAATTAGCAAATTTATATGAGCTTTACCCTCGACATTTGAAATGTAATAGGTTTCGGGACGAAACCTGTTATAAAGGGGGGAGGATTGTGAAACCCCAACCTATGGAGGACTCAATGGTATGCATTGAACATATATATTTGATTTATATGTGATTTAAATGATTTTTGAATGATTTTTGTGAATTATGCCACATTTTGAATTAAGGTTTCTATTGGAAACGGTGATTAAAAATTTAATCGCCGAAGCCCAAAGTGATTCGGTATGACCCGATGGGCTTAATGAGGATTTAAAACTCAAAATCAAAGGCTCAAATCATCACATCTACTTGTTTGATGAAGACCAATGTGGCGCCTCGAACCGAGGTGCCTAGAAACCTTACTCCGGGATCGTTTTGATTGGTAAACGTGACTCAGGATTGTTGCCCTGATCACACGGCAGGATTTTTTTTTATCATTAATACACGGAAAATTTCCATCATTCATCTAATACGAAATACATATCACAGTTATAAACAAAAATATTCATTTCCATCTCAAAATTTTCATCATTGTCTTTACATAAAATTTACATATACTACATGTCATTTTACATGCTGCCTTCATCATCTTTTCCTGTCTGTTGTTGAAAAAGCATGGGTGAGTAATAATACTCAGTAAGCAAGCTATACATAATTTTTCAATCATTTTCATGCATTTCATAAAATGCAAATGCAATGCATACATAGCATTCATGACATTCCTTTGGATGCGACGCTAGCTAGACTCTCATCCCATACATGATCCCATTTCTGGGAGGTCACCGCCGGCCTGGGCCTATTAAGCGACTTGGCAATAGTGAGGGGGACATCCGGTCCGCTTACTACCTCGACTAAGGCCTGTTCCTCGTGCACATGTTCATTCTCATACACATGCCGGCATGATATTTGCAAATCATAAACAATTTCATAAAAAGCATTTAATAAATAATTTTACAAAATGAACTTCAGTTCATGTAAAACAGTTATAGGTATGGTCAACCTTAAATAAATTTCATAAACCAACTTGTAAACAATTTCAAGCATTTTGGAAATAATTTGCAAAACATATAACTTGCTTACCTTCTTAGGAGGTGTCTTCGACCTTCTCTTTTCCTTTTCCTATTCAAGGAGAAATGATATTTTCATTTCTTCTATTCAAGCTGCTTCCCATGCATGCTCTATATTATTTGGGCATTATTTCTTTATGTGGATATTTTTATCCATAGGTTCTTCAAAATTTTCATCCTTATAATTAAATATTAATCTCAAATTTTCTTCAAAATTACGCTGTTTTACTGTAGCAGATATACCTTATGCCTAGTATATCATAGGACATTCAATACATTTTGAATTTATCATCATTTACTTGGTGAAAAAAATCATTTTCTCCATATACTAAAAATCAACATAAATTTACTTAAGCATAATCCTTAATTCCAAAAATCATGAAATTAATATATCATTATTCCAACATCATATTTGTCATAATCATACATCCCAAATTATCATTTATCAATTTTGGAGCATTATTTTCACATATCATATGCTATCTTCCCGAATACCCTATCTTCGCTCCAAATTTTTGATGTTTTGGAATAATTCCATTTAAACATTATATCTATACTTATTTTCTCATGCTTGGGCATTATCTAAGAATGGTTTTACCATACTTAACATCCAAAAAAAATTTGAGTAGAAATCACTTACCCGAAGTGGAGATACGCCTCTTTTTCTCACACTTTCTCTCTCCAACCTTCTATTCTTCAAGGCTAAAACGTGGTGGGGGTGAAAAATGCTCAAATGGAGTTGGTTTTGGATTCCTTGGACGTTATCCCCTGCTGCTCTATTTATAGGGTTGGATTTTTCAAGAATTTGGAATTTACCCCCTAGTTTTGAGGTATTTAATTATAAATTGGTATTTCTTTTTAATTTTGAAAAATTCTTTGAGCCCTGTGCTGCCCACCATAGGCCTGCTCCAGAAACCCTATTGCAGCCCTATTTTCCACCTATTTTTTTTATTTTTAAAATTATTTAAATTAAGCTAAATTAATCCTAGCCATTGATCTTTGATTAGGATAAATTTTGACCATTGATTTTGGTCAACTTTTTCAGCTGCTCCCCCTGCAACATCCCTGCAGCAGCAGCCATTGCATTTAATTTTTTAATTTTTATTTATTTACTTTATTTAAAAAGTCAAAAGTAGCTTTTATTAAAAAGTTAGCTACTTTTTGATCTTGTTTTAACATTTCATCTTGACCTTTGATTTGTGATTTTTATCACATCTTAACCCATTCATCATGTCCATCATGAATTTTTAACCATCCATAAAAAATTTCATCGAATTCCGACGCCCGGATTGCAATTTATGAATTTTTTTCTATTTTTCCACAAAAATCTAAATTTGAATTAAAATATCCAAAAGAATTGCTATTTTGTCTTGTAGTGATTAAATCTCTATTTTGTCAAGAATTTTCTGAGCTTATGCAGAAAGAGTTTGAGATGAGCATGATGGGAGAGCTAAACTTCTTCCTTGGACTGCAAATCAAGCAACTAAATGAAGGAATCTTCATAAACCAGTCCAAATACATCAAGGAGATGCTCAAGAAGTTTGGCATGGAGAACAGCAAAGGAGCAAACACGCCCATGAGCTCCACAATCAAAATGGACAAAGATGAAAAGGGAAAATTAGTTGATATGAAAGTGTATAGAAGCATGATAGGTTCCTTATTGTATCTAACTGCTTCTAGGCCAGATATTTTGTTTAGTGTGTGTATGTGCTCAAGATTTCAATCATGCCCAAAAGAATCACACTTGGTAGCTGTGAAAAGAATTTTTAGATATCTAGTAGACACTACCAATTTAGGACTATGGTATCCAAAGGGCTCTAATTTTGATCTAATCGGCTACTCGGATGCGGATTTTGCTGGTTACAAAGTAGATAGAAAAAGCACTAGTGGAACATGTCAGTTTCTTGGAAGCATGTTGGTTTCATGGTTTTCAAGAAAACAAACTAGTGTTGCTCTATCTACGGCGGAAGCCAAATATATTGCCGCCGGGTGCTGTTGTGCTCAATTACTTTGGATGAAACAGCAACTTAGGGACTATGGCATGGATTTCAAAGATATACCTATCAAATGTGATAATACAAGTGCCATATGTCTAACCAAGAATCCAGTCTTGCATTCTAGGACCAAACATATAGACCTTAGACATCATTTCATTAGAGAACATGTAGAAAATCATGACATATGTTTGGTATATGTAAGAACAGAGGATCAAGTTGCAGACATATTCACAAAACCCCTAGCCAAAGAAGCATTCTATAAAATTCGAAATGACATGGGAATGATTGAGTTAGGCTAGCATAAACTTAGGGGGAGCACCTGTTTAGGGGGAGCAATCCCACCTATCTCTTTGATTACCCTCTAATCCTTTTGATATATTGACAAAAAGGGGGAGAGAGATTTAAGGAGAAGAAGAGTATTTGAGTTGAAAAATTGAGTATAAGTCTTAATGATTAAAAGGGAGAGAGAGATGATTAAAAAGGAGAGAGATGTAAGAAGAGAAGAGTAAGAATGGGGAGAAGTGTAGGATATGCTTACATGATATTTATATGTGAATGTTCTGTTTGCATGAGCATAAGCATGATTTTAAAATGCAATATGAGCATATTATTTTTAATGAAAGGTATCCACTCAAATCGGTTTTGTCAATCATCAAAAAGGGGGAGATTGTTGGAAATATAGCTAAATCCATATTTTGATGATTAACAAATCAATTTGAGTATGTCTTGGCTACTAACAAGTTTGTGAAATGTTTAAGGAATATACATTTGAAGAAAATCAAGTTAGGAAGGCCAAGTCGACCCCCAAGTCGACTCCAAGATCGACTTCAAACATGCAGAACTGTCCAGAGTTGAAAACGGAAGAAGGGAAGGTGAAGTCGCAGGCCAAGTCGACTCCACCTGCGACTTGGGTAGCCAAGTCGCAGACGAAGTCGACCTCGATATCGACTTCAGTCGTGCAATTTCTTCCAGAGTTGAATTTCGGAGCAGCAGAATATCGAAGTCGCGAGTGAAGTCGACTCCAGTTGCGACTTGGGTGAAGTCGCGAACAAAGTCGACCCCGAAGTGCGACTTGAGGTTTTGGAGATTCAAAGATACTGATTCAAGCTTCTTTCAAAGATCAAAGATGCAGTTTCAAGATTAAATGATTACAAGATCAACTCAAAGCCTCTCAAGTCCAAGAGAAAAAGCTTCAAGGCATTCAAGATCAAATCAAGTCTATCAAGTCAAAGGCTTGCAAATCATGGAGCTAATGAAAGCAAGACTCAATGATTCAAGACATGAAAAATACAAAAGAAGCAAAAGCATGAAGTAACAAAGCATCTCGAAATTATTCAAGTTCATAAAGCAAACTGCCGAGGTGAAGTCGCACCCGAAGTCGACTTCACCTGCGACTTGGGTCAAGTCGAGAACCCAAGTCGACCCTGACTGGAACTTGAAGCTGCGACGAAGAAGCGAAGTCGCACCCGAAGTCGACTCCATCTGCGACTTGGGTGAAGTCGCATCCGAAGTCGACTCCGACTGCGACTTGGGTCGCAACGGTCGGATTATTTTCGAACGTTGGCGCATTAAATGCGCGCCACCTACTCACTAACGTTCGGATTCCCTCCAAAATTATAAATAGCATTCATGGTGAACGAGGGAAGTAGTAGAGGATCATTAAGTGAGCATAACTCATATTCATAAAGAGCTTCAAAGAGATCAAATCACTCAAGGAGGAAGAATTGTGCTTCAAGTTGCAAGAGCTACATTCAGAAACTTCAAAGTCATCATCTACAAGTTCTTCCCTGTGCTAAATCGTTTCTACACACCTGTAAAGTGTAGTTTACTTTTATTGTTTACTTGTTTGTGTTGAACTTGATTTAGCTTGCGTAGCTAAGATCAAGAGGTAGCAAAGTAGTGTGTGATTGGAGTGTGACTCATCACCTACTTGTGCTAAGTGTTTGATGCCCCCTAGAGCTAGAATCTAGAAGAGAGCAAGAGGCTCTGGTTGTATATGCCCCCTAGAGCTAGAATCTAGAAGAGAGCAAGAGGCTCTAGTTGTATTCGCGGAATACAATAGTGGAACCCAAGTCACAAGGAGTGTGAGCTTGGAAGAGTGGAGTAGGGAGGTTGCCCGAACCACTATAAAATCCTTGTCTACTTGCTTTTATTTCTGCTCTCTTTATTACTTTGCTTTCCATTCAGTTTCTTCATTCAAGGGGATTAATTCTACAAGGGTTTAAGTTTTTAAGTTACCAAAGAAATTTTTAAGAACCCAATTCACCCCTCCCCTCTTGGGTTTTGCCATCTATTCGGGACCCAACAAGTGGTATCAGAGCAGGTCTTTGAGTTAAACCAAAGAGATCTATTGATATGGCATCCCAATCGATTCCCGTTCCCGCTTTTGCCGTGGGCCAATCTTTTACAAGGCCACCATTGTTTGATGGGAACAACTTTGGCTATTGGAAGCTTCGTATGAAGTAACTCATCATGGCTACCGATATGGATTCTTGGATTGCTATCCAAGATGGTGTAACTTTGCCAATTGATGAAAGAGCTTCCAAATGGACCGAAGAGGAAGTAAGAACCGTCAAGAGCAATGCTAAGGCTATGAACTCTTTATTTTGTGCTCTTACGGCTTCGGAATATGATAGAGTATCATCTTGCCTAACCGCCAAGGAGATATGGGATACTCTAACATCCATTTATGAAGGAACCTCTCAAGTCCAAGGGACTAGGAGAAATATCTTGATAGGAGAATTGGAAAGTTTTAGAATGCTAGACACAGAAAATATTTCTGAAATGTTTGCTAGATTTTCTAAGATTACTAATGCTCTAAAAGGTCTTGGAAAGGCTATTTCTGAATCCGAACAGGTTATGAAGATATTGAGAGCTCTACCGGATTCATGGACTCCAAAGATAACGGCAATTGAAGAAGCCAAAGATCTAAACACTTTGAAGCTAGAAGATCTTATTAGCTCATTAATGTCACATGAGCTAATTAGGAGAAGAAATGAAGATAATCACAAAGGGAAGAGAACCATTGCACTCAAGGTCACTCACAATTCAGATGGATCCACCTCTTCATCTCACAACGATGATGAAGACATTGCTCTTCTCACTCGCAAATTCCGGAAATTTGTGAGAAAAGAAAAGAACCTCAAAGACTTCAAAGAAAGACCACATAAAGAAAAGAAAAAGGAGGTTACAAAATGCTACCGATGCGGGGGCGTAGGACATATGCAAGCTCAATGTCCTACACCAGAAGAAAGGCCAAAGGAGAGTCATGAAAGAAGAAAATACCAAAGGCCAAGAGGAAGAGGCATGTTCGTCAACGAGGAGACTTCATCAACATGCAGCTCTTCAACCGACGAAAATGATGCAGCCAACTGTGCAAGAATATGTTGCATGGCACGAATCGAGCAAGAAGAGGACTTGCTATGCTTAAACACGACTGAAGTTTTGGAAGAACAATCCACCTCAACCAAATGTACAAGCAATGATGAGGTAACTTCCAAACCTTGCTATTCTCAATCAAGTTATTCTTTTTTTCAAAATTGCCTCAAATGTGCTGAATTAGAAGAACTACAAACTGCCTATGATTCATTATATGAGAAAATCAAAAAGCTAGGAAACAAGTTGTCCTCAAAGAAACAACAATGCAACTTTGTTATTATTGAAAATGGAAAACTAGCTGAAAGAACAACAAAAATAAAAGAAGAAAATGAAATGTTGTTGAAAGAAGTAGAGAAACTGAAAAAGGAGAACGAATCCTTAAATGAATCATTAGCAAAGTTCTCTAATCCCGGAGAAAACGTGAAAATGTTTCTGAACATGACTGCTCAAACAAACAAAAGAGGTCTTGGTTATTATAGATTTGAGCAAAATGAAAGTGGTAAATCTAATGTGCCAACACTTGGAAAACTTCAAACCAAAACTGTACCAATACACAAGCCACAAAAGAAAAATATTATGTGGACTAAGAGGCCAACATTTGAACCAAAATATACTTGGAGGCCTACTCCTAGATTACCAATGACTTGCAATTTCTGCAACAAGATGGGTCATAAAGCCTACAAATGTAACTTCAAGAAATTATATGACCATGGTGCAAGATTAGTTTGGGTTCCAAGGAATACGAGATTTGGGCTTTCTAAGATAGAGCAACGAAGATTAAATCATTTTACTAACCCAAATGGACCCATAAAATGGGTACCAAAAAGATGAGAATTACTTGTTTATTTTTCAGATTTGTTTAAAGGCAAAGGCAAATAATGTATGGTTCATGGATAGCGGTTATTCAAGGCACATGACTGGAGAAAGAAATTTGTTTCACAAACTTAAGCCTTGCAACGACGGAACGGTTGCCTTTGGTAATAATGAGAAAGGTAAAATCAAAGGTAAAGGAAATATTTACAGTAGCTCAAATGCATGTATGGAGGATGTTTTGTTTGTTGAAGGACTCAAGCATAACTTAATGAGCATTAGCCAATTATGTGATAAAGGATATAAGGTTGTGTTTGAATCATCTGTATGCAATGTATTTGATGGTGAGCATATCATGTTTAGTGGAAGAAGACATGGAAATGTATATTTGGTTTCACTTGATGAACTAGATGGTCAATGTCTAATGGCCATTGAAAATGATCCATGGGTTTGGCATAAAAGACTTGGACATGTGAATATGTCAAACATAAAGACCCTATGGAAAAAGAGTTTGGTAGAAGGCTTGCCAAAGTTGAAATATGACAAAGACAAAATTTGCAAGGCATGTCAATTATCTAAACAACCAAAGATGTCTTTTTCTACCAAAAAGGAGATTTCCACCACAAGGCTACTTGAATTGCTACACATGGATCTATATGGACCATCCGACATTTTAACCATTGGTGGAAAGAAATATGTATTTGTTATTGTAGATGACTTTTCAAGATTCACATGGATAATTCTCTTAGCTAGCAAAGATGAAGCCTTCTCTATGTTTTCAACTTTTGTAAACTTGGTGGAAAATGAAAAACAAAGTACTATTATGTCTATAAGAAGTGACCATGGTGGTGAATTTGAGAACAAACGATTCATAGAATTATGTAATGAAAAAGGAATTCATCACACATTTTCTGCACCAAGGACTCCACAACAAAATGGAGTAGTTGAAAGGAAAAACAGAACTATACAAGAGATGGCTAGAACAATGATAAATGAGAGCAAATTATCCAAGAAGTTTTGGGGTGAAGCTGTGAGCACAGCTTGTCATGTTTTAAATCGAGTTACCATTAGAGCTATCTTGAAAAAGACCCCATATGAGCTATGGAAGGGAAGGAAACCAAACATATCTTATTTTCATGCTTTTGGATGCACATGTTATGTTCTGAACAATGGAAAAACCAACTTGGGAAAACTTGATGCTAAAAGTGATGAAGCAATATTCCTTGGTTATTCATCAAATAGCAAAGCATATAGAGTTTTCAATAAACGAAACCAAGTTGTAGAAGAATCCATACATGTTATTTTTGATGAAACTAACCCATGCTTTAAAAGAAAGGATGATTCAAGTGATGCAGATGACATAGCAAATGGCCTTGAAAGGCTGCATGTGGAAAAGCAAGAAGAGTCCATGGAGGAAAGGGTAAGTGAAGGTGATGATTCCTATAAACCTCCATCTGATTTAAAATTCAAACATGCACATCCAATTGAGCAAGTTATAGGAAATGTGTATGAAGGTGTAAAAACTAGAAGGTTAAAGCAAAATGTGTGTGGACAATATGCTTTTGTATCCAAGATTGAACCTTCTAATATTGAACAAGCTCTTGATGATGAAAACTGGATTATAGCAATGCAAGAAGAGCTAAATCAATTTGAAAGAAATCAAGTTTGGCACCTTGTTCCTAGACCAAATGACTGTATTGTTATTGGCACCAAGTGGGTCTTTAGGAACAAATTAGATGAAAGTGGACTTGTAGTGAGGAACAAAGCTAGACTTGTGGCAAAAGGATACTCACAAGAAGAAGGAATAGATTTTGAAGAATCCTATGCCCCGGTTGCTAGATTAGAGGCAATTCGCATCTTACTAGCTTTTGCATCTCACATGAACTTTAAATTGTTTCAAATGGATGTCAAAAGTGCATTTCTGAATGGTTATATAAATGAAGAAGTGTATGTTGAGCAACCACCTGGATTTGAGGAAAAAGATCAATCTAAATTTGTATACAAGCTAACCAAAGCATTATATGGATTAAAACAAGCTCCAAGGGCTTGGTATGATAGACTAAGCAAATTTCTGATTGATCACGATTTTCAAAAAGGAAAGGTAGACACCACTTTGTTTATCAAGTATAAAGAAAAGGACATATTGATCATTCAAATTTATGTTGATAATATCATTTTTGGTGCTACTAATGAAACTCTTTGTCAAGAATTTTCTGAGCTTATGCAGAAAGAGTTTGAGATGAGCATGATGGGAGAGCTAAACTTCTTCCTTGGACTGCAAATCAAGCAACTAAATGAAGGAATCTTCATAAACCAGTCCAAATACATCAAGGAGATGCTCAAGAAGTTTGGCATGGAGAACAGCAAAGGAGCAAACACGCCCATGAGCTCCACAATCAAAATGGACAAAGATGAAAAGGGAAAATTAGTTGATATGAAAGTGTATAGAAGCATGATAGGTTCCTTATTGTATCTAACTGCTTCTAGGCCAGATATTTTGTTTAGTGTGTGTATGTGCTCAAGATTTCAATCATGCCCAAAAGAATCACACTTGGTAGCTGTGAAAAGAATTTTTAGATATCTAGTAGACACTACCAATTTAGGACTATGGTATCCAAAGGGCTCTAATTTTGATCTAATCGGCTACTCGGATGCGGATTTTGCTGGTTACAAAGTAGATAGAAAAAGCACTAGTGGAACATGTCAGTTTCTTGGAAGCATGTTGGTTTCATGGTTTTCAAGAAAACAAACTAGTGTTGCTCTATCTACGGAGGAAGCCAAATATATTGCCGCCGGGAGCTGTTGTGCTCAATTACTTTGGATGAAACAGCAACTTAGGGACTATGGCATGGATTTCAAAGATATACCTATCAAACGTGATAATACAAGTGCCATATGTCTAACCAAGAATCCAGTCTTGCATTCTAGGACCAAACATATAGACCTTAGACATCATTTCATTAGAGAACATGTAGAAAATCATGACATATGTTTGGTATATGTAAGAACAGAGGATCAAGTTGCAGACATATTCACAAAACCCCTAGCCAAAGAAGCATTCTATAAAATTCGAAATGACATGGGAATGATTGAGTTAGGCTAGCATAAACTTAGGGGGAGCACCTGTTTAGGGGGAGCAATCCCACCTATCTCTTTGATTACCCTCTAATCCTTTTGATATATTGACAAAAAGGGGGAGAGAGATTTAAGGAGAAGAAGAGTATTTGAGTTGAAAAATTGAGTATAAGTCTTAATGATTAAAAGGGAGAGAGAGATGATTAAAAAGGAGAGAGATGTAAGAAGAGAAGAGTAAGAATGGGGAGAAGTGTAGGATATGCTTACATGATATTTATATGTGAATGTTCTGTTTGCATGAGCATAAGCATGATTTTAAAATGCAATATGAGCATATTATTTTTAATGAAAGGTATCCACTCAAATCGGTTTTGTCAATCATCAAAAAGGGGGAGATTGTTGGAAATATAGCTAAATCCATATTTTGATGATTAACAAATCAATTTGAGTATGTCTTGGCTACTAACAAGTTTGTGAAATGTTTAAGGAATATACATTTGAAGAAAATCAAGTTAGGAAGGCCAAGTCGATCCCCAAGTCGACTCCAAGATCGACTTCAAACATGCAGAATTGTCCAGAGTTGAAAACGGAAGAAGGGAAGGTGAAGTCGCAGGCCAAGTCGACTCCACCTGCGACTTGGGTAGCCAAGTCGCAGACGAAGTCGACCTCGATATCGACTTCAGTCGTGCAATTTCTTCCAGAGTTGAATTTCGGAGCAGCAGAATATCGAAGTCGCGAGTGAAGTCGACTCCAGTTGCGACTTGGGTGAAGTCGCGAACAAAGTCGACCCCGAAGTGCGACTTGAGGTTTTGGAGATTCAAAGATACTGATTCAAGCTTCTTTCAAAGATCAAAGATGCAGTTTCAAGATTAAATGATTACAAGATCAACTCAAAGCCTCTCAAGTCCAAGAGAAAAAGCTTCAAGGCATTCAAGATCAAATCAAGTCTATCAAGTCAAAGGCTTGCAAATCATGGAGCTAATGAAAGCAAGACTCAATGATTCAAGACATGAAAAATACAAAAGAAGCAAAAGCATGAAGTAACAAAGCATCTCGAAATTATTCAAGTTCATAAAGCAAACTGCCGAGGTGAAGTCGCACCCGAAGTCGACTTCACCTGCGACTTGGGTCAAGTCGAGAACCCAAGTCGACCCTGACTGGAACTTGAAGCTGCGACGAAGAAGCGAAGTCGCACCCGAAGTCGACTCCATCTGCGACTTGGGTGAAGTCGCATCCGAAGTCGACTCCGACTGCGACTTGGGTCGCAACGGTCGGATTATTTTCGAACGTTGGCGCATTAAATGCGCGCCACCTACTCACTAACGTTCGGATTCCCTCCAAAATTATAAATAGCATTCATGGTGAACGAGGGAAGTAGTAGAGGATCATTAAGTGAGCATAACTCATATTCATAAAGAGCTTCAAAGAGATC
This sequence comes from Annona cherimola, assembly GCA_030490835.1. NCBI lineage: Eukaryota > Viridiplantae > Streptophyta > Magnoliopsida > Magnoliales > Annonaceae > Annona > Annona cherimola. The sequence continues at coordinate 120,585 of JASFXW010000033.1, read as the reverse complement.
AAATCACTCAAGGAGGAAGAATTGTGCTTCAAGTTGCAAGAGCTACATTCAGAAACTTCAAAGTCATCATCTACAAGTTCTTCCCTGCGCTAAATCGTTTCTACACACCTGTAAAGTGTAGTTTACTTTTATTGTTTACTTGTTTGTGTTGAACTTGATTTAGCTTGCGTAGCTAAGATCAAGAGGTAGCAAAGTAGTGTGTGATTGGAGTGTGACTCATCACCTACTTGTGCTAAGTGTTTGATGCCCCCTAGAGCTAGAATCTAGAAGAGAGCAAGAGGCTCTGGTTGTATATGCCCCCTAGAGCTAGAATCTAGAAGAGAGCAAGAGGCTCTAGTTGTATTCGCGGAATACAATAGTGGAACCCAAGTCACAAGGAGTGTGAGCTTGGAAGAGTGGAGTAGGGAGGTTGCCCGAACCACTATAAAATCCTTGTCTACTTGCTTTTATTTCTGCTCTCTTTATTACTTTGTTTTCCATTCAGTTTCTTCATTCAAGGGGATTAATTCTACAAGGGGTTAAGTTTTTAAGTTACCAAAGAAATTTTTAAGAACCCAATTCACCCCTCCCCTCTTGGGTTTTGCCATCTATTCGGGACCCAACAGAAATGACGCGCATACGGTCGGGGTTTCACAATTCTCCCCCCTTATAATAGGTTTCGTCCCGAAACCTATCTTTCCTTAAATAATTGAGGATATTTTCTTTCAACTTCCTCTTGTAACTCCCTAGTAGCTTCGGATTCTGAATATCGATTCCATTGTACCTTTACATATTCGATATCTCTGTTCCGAAGCTTCTTGATCTTGAAATACAATATTTTAATTGGCCTTTCCTCATAGTTTAAATATTCTTGGATTGGCAAATTATCTGCTATCAACACATGGGTAGGATCGGAAACATATTTCCTTAGCATGGAGATGTGAAACACATTGTGGATGGCACTGAGGGCTGGTGGCAGAGCTATTCTATAGGCTAGGTTGCCTATCTTTTTCCAAAACTTCAAAGGGCCCAATATATCTTGGGTTTAATTTTCCCCTCTTTCCAAACCGGGTGACTCCTTTGAATGGCGTTACCTTAACAAATATGTGATCCCCAACTTGGATATTTAAATCCCTTCTTTTGCAATCGGTGTAACTCTTTTGCCTGCTCTGGGCTGTGAGTATACACCGGCGAATCACTTGAACTTTTTCTATCATTCTCTTTAAGAGGTCTGGAGCCAATTTTCTTTCTCCCACTTCATCCTAGTTTAGAGGAGTTCTGCATTTTCGTACATATAAAGCTTCAAATGGGGCCATTTGAATACTTGTTTAATAACTGTTGTTATAAGAAAATTCTGCCACAGCCAAATATTCATCCCATGATCCTCCAAATTCTACTGTGCACATTCTCAGCATATCCTCTACTATTTGATTTACCCTTTCTGTCTGCCCATCAGTTTGAGGATGAAATGTTGTGCTGAATTTTAGTTGCGTACCTAAGGTTTGATGTAAACTTTTCCAAAATCGAGATGTAAAACTGGAATCTCGATCGGAAACTATTGACTTAGGTACTCCATGCAGTCTCACTATCTCCTTATAATAAATTTTAGCCAGTCGCTCAGCAGTAAAAATTTTCTTGATGGCTAGGAAATGAGCCACCTTTGATAATCTATCTACTATGACCCATATAACATCATTTCCATTATAGGTTCTTGGCAACCCTTCAATAAAATCCATAGTAATATCATCCCATTTCCATTCTGGAATTTCTAGCGACTGTAATTTTCCAGGGGTTCTTTGATGATTAGCCTTAACCCTTTGACATGTTGGGCACTTAGCCACATATTCAGCAATTTCTCTTTTCATATTATTCCACCAATACATCTTTTTGATGTCTTGATACATCTTGGTGCTACCTGGATGCATCGAAAATGGAGAGAAATGTGCTTCTATCAATATATGTTCCTTTACTTCCTCTTGATTGGGTATACATAGACGACCCCTATATCTGTACATCCCATGTTCATCTTGTATGTATTCACTGGGATTTTTCTTGATCATTTTCTCCACATAATTCTTGAAATCCCTATTTTCTTATTGAGTCATTTTAATTTGCTTAAATAAATTTGACTGGATTTGTAATTGAGACAATTGACTTGTACCCCAGGTGGGATTACAATTAGCTCTAATTGTCTCAATTCTTGTAGTAGCCCTTCTTCCTTTGTGATGAGATGTGCTAAGCTAACATTTCTACTTAGCGCATCGGATACTATATTGGCTTTGCCTGGATGATATAAAATGTTGAAGTCATAATCCTTTAGTAACTCGAGCCATCTTCTTTGCCTCATATTTAACGCCTTTTGAGTAAAAATATATTTGAGGCTCTTATGATCAGTATAGACCTCACATTTAACTCCATATAAATAATGTCTCCAAATTTTCAGGGCAAAGACTACTGCTGCCAGTTCTAAATCATGGGTTGGATAGTTTACCTCATTTGGCTTGAGTTGTCGGGATGTGTATGATATAACTTTTCCATTTTGCATCAGTACACATCCTAATCCTTTCTTTGAGGCATCACTATAGATCACAAACCCTTCCTTCTCCGTAGGTAGTGTTAGAATTGGAGCTTTTACCAGTCTTTTCTTTAATTCTTGGAAGCTATTCTCATATTACTGTGTCTATTCATACCTAACTCCTTTCCTTGTCAGCTTTGTGAGTGGAGCTGACAATTGTGAGAATCCTTCCACAAATCTTCTGTAGTAGCCAGCTAACCCTAGGAAACTTCTTATTTCCGTGATATTTGTTGGTTGTGGCCACTTTGTTATTGCCTCAATCTTTTGAGGATCTACTTGTACTCCTTTCTCGGATATACTGTGGCCGAGAAAGGCTACCTGTTTCAACCAAAACTCACATTTTTTGAATTTAGCATATAATTTCTCCCTTCGAAGAATTTTCAACACTATCCTTAAATGCTTCTCATGTTCTTCTTCTGTCTTTGAATAAATCAATATATCATCAATGAATACCACCACAAATTGATCCAAAAATTCTCAAAAAATTATGTTCATCATATCCATAAACACAGCTAGAGCATTCGTTAGTCCAAATGGCATGACTAAGAATTCATAATGCCCATATCTTGTTCTGAATGCTGTTTTATGGATGTCCTTTGGACATATCCTCAACTGGTGGTAACCTGACTGTAAATCAATTTTGGAAAATGTAGAAGCTCCTTTTAACTGATCAAAAAGATCCTCTATTCTTGGGAGTTGGTACTTATTTTTTACTGTTACTTTGTTCAATTCTCTGTAATCAATACAGAGTCTCAAACTCCCATCCTTTTTCCTAACAAATAATACTGAAGCTCCCCAAGGTGATGCACTGGGTCTAATAAACCCCTTATCTAATAAATCTTGAATTTGTACTTTCAACTCAGCCAATTCGGCTGGTGCCATCCTATATGGGGCCTTAAATATTGGGGCTGTTCCTGGAATAATTTCTATCTCCATATCCATCTCTCTTTCTGGTGGTAAATTATATAGCTCTTTTGGAAAAATATCTAGAAATTCCTTTACCACTGGAATTTGTTCCATAGGTACCTCATCTCTTATTGTGTTTATAGAGACCAGATAAGCTGTACATTGTTGGCGTATCAGCTTAACTGCTTTCATAGCTGATACCATCCTTATTATATTTTCTGGCTGTCTTATTTTACTGATCTCTATTTCATCTTTTGGTGCTTCAAATTGCACCTTTTTATTTCTACAATCAATTGTTGCACCCCATTGACTTCGCCAATCCATCCCTAATATGACATCAAACTCTGTCATGGGTAATAGGATGAGATCAGCTTCTAATATTTTTGTTCCTATCCTGATAGGACATGCTTTGCAGATTTGATTTATACTTGCCAATCTATATACTGGGGATTCTACATGTATAGTACTACTGGTTTCCTCTACCCGAAATGCGTGTGTGATTACGAATTGGTATGATATAAATGAATGTGTAGCTCTAGAATCAAATAAAGCTACTACAGAATTTCCCAAAATATAAATCATACCTGTAATTACTTTTTCCTCAATCTCTTGTGACTCCATTCGGGTGAGGGCTTGGACACGCACTGGGTTGGAAGCAGTACCGGGTCGATTAGCGATGGCGGGGACTTTTTGCTGGGTCGGCCTCCCTCGATCTTGTGCTCCTTGTGGCTTATTCGGACAATTGGGCAAAATGTGTCTGACTTGACCACAGTTGAAGCACTTTATTATCTTGGCTTCGTCGGTCCCGCAATCCCAGGCCACATGACCCGCTTGGCCACATTTGTAGCATTTCTCCGTTCCTTGTAAGCATTCACCTGAATGACGTTTGTGGCAAGTTCTGCAAGTCAGGGTGCTCTGTGTCTTGTCGCCGATCTTCTTTTTCTCGGAGATTCCTCTTTTTCCTTTATTAGTCTCACCTTCCTTGGAGGCTGAAAAGAATTATTTTTGAGCTTGCCTAAGCTCCTGAGTCCTTATAGACTCCATCTCCAATGCCCTAGCCCTCTCAATGCTAGAGGCACAGTCCTTTATTAATAATGGGGTTAACCCCTCTCTTAGCTGGGGTCTCAATCCCCTTTGGAACCTTTGTGCCTTATTCTCCGGCACATTGGCGATCCATGGAACATATCTTACCAAAGCATTGAATTTTATAGCATATTCTGTGACTATCATCTTGCCTTGTTAAAGCTTTTCGAATTCTATCACCCTCTGGCTCTGTAGCCCTACAGAGAGATATTCTTTATTGAATTCCTCCAAAAACTCATGCCATGAAACTTGCTCTGGATGTGGCATAGTGACCATCAGCGTTTCCCACCATTCATAAGCATCTTTTATCAGCAGGTGGGTAGCGTACAATACTTTTTGCTGACCATTGCAGGGCGATATTCTAAATAATTTCTTAATTTCCGTAATCCATTGCTTTGCAATGAGGGGTCCGGTTCCCCTGCAAACTTGGGCGGTCTCTGGGCAAGAAAGGCATTGATAGCCTTTCTGTCAGCCTCAAGGAGACTATCCTCCACTCCCCTTGACGTGCCGGGATTGGCCGAGGGCCCTGGTCTTTCCCCATCTCCTCTTGATGGTGGGGCTTGCTGGTTCCTCATTTCTTGCAAGAACCTAGCAGCCTGGACTGTCCATTGCTGCATAGCTTTTTCGATAGCCGCAGTAATTTTTTCTTCTATATTGACCTCTGCTTGAGGTCTAGGGCTTTCCTCTCACCGTGGGCGGGTCCTAGAGGATTGCTCCTCAGATTCTGCCCTACTAGTCCTTTTACTGGCTTCGCCCCTTGCCTGATAGACTAATTCTTCCATCGGGGCCTTTCCTTTGTTGGCCCTTGCTTTAGCTCTAGCGAGCGGCATTTTCAACTTCATGAAACATTTATTAGTATAACATCAATATTCATCAATAATAAATAAATCAGTCATAATCATAATTTCATGTATTCTAGCTTAGTCATTTCTTTCCTTTTCTGCCTATTTACCAATTAATGCTCTGATACCAACTTCTGTGGCGCCCCGATCCGAGGTGTCTAGAAGCCTTACTCCGGGATCGTTTTGATTGGTAAACGTGACTCAGGATTGTTGCCCTGATCACACGGCAGGATTTTTTTTTTATCATTAATACACGGAAAATTTCCATCATTCATCTAATATGAAATACATATCACAGTTATAAACAAAAATATTCATTTCCATCTCAAAATTTTCATCATTGTCTTTGCATAAAATTTACATATACTACATGTCATTTTACATGCTGCCTTCATCATCTTTTCCTGTCTATTGTTGAAAAAGCATGGGTGAGTAATAATACTCAGTAAGCAAGCTATACATAATTTTTCAATCATTTTCATGCATTTCATAAAATGCAAATGCAATGCATACATAGCATTCATGACATTCCTTTGGATGCGACGCTAGCTAGGCGCCCATCCCATACATGATCCCATTTCAGGGAGGTCGCCGCCGGCCTGGGCCTATTAAGCGACTTGGCAATAGTGAGGGGGACATCCGGTCCGCTTACTACCTCGACTAAGGCCTGTTCCTCGTGCACATGCTGATTCTCATACACATGCCGGCATGATATTTGCAAATCATAAACAATTTCATAAAAAGAATTTAATAAATAATTTTACAAAATGAACTTCAGTTCATGTAAAGCAGTTATAGGTATGGCCAACCTTAAATAAATTTCATAAAGCAACTTGTAAACCATTTCAAGCATTTTGGAAATAATTTGCAAAACATATAACTTGCTTACCTTCTTAGGAGGTGTCTTCGACCTTCTCTTTTCCTTTTCCTATTCAAGGAGAAATGATATTTTCATTTCTTCTATTCAAGCTGCTTCCCATGCATGCTCTATATTATTTGGGCATTATTTCTTTATGTGGATATTTTTATTCATAGGTTCTTTAAAATTTTCATCCTTATAATTAAATATTAATCTCAAATTTTCTTCAAAATCACGCTGTTACTGTAGCAGATCACTGTAGCAAATTTCTGTAGCAAATCACTGTAGCATATTGCTGTTCATCCGAGTTACTGTTTACAAAGACGTGGTTACTGTTCATGGGTTCCAAAAATTGATATTATTTCCAAAAATAAAAAATACCATGGCATACCTTATGCCTAGTATATCATAGGACATTCAATACATTTTGAATTTATCATCATTTACTTAGTGAAAAAAATTATTTTCTCCATATACTAAAAATCAACATAAATTCACTTAAGCATAATCCTTAATTCCAAAAATCATGAAATTAATATATCATTAATGCAACATCATATTTGTCATAATCATACATCCCAAATCATCATTTATCAATTTTGGAGCATTATTTTCACATATCATATGCTATCTTCCCGAATACCCTATCTTCGCTCTAAATTTTTGATGTTTTGGCATAATTCCATTTAAACATTATATCTATACTTATTTTCTCATGCTTGGGAATTATCTAAGAATAGTTTTACCATAATTAACATCCAAAACAAATTTGGGTAGAAATCACTTACCCGAAGTGGAGATACGCCTCTTTTTCTCACACTTTCTCTCTCCAACCTTCTATTCTGCAAGGCTAAAACGTGGTGGGGGTGAAAAATGCTCAAATGGAGCTGGTTTTGGATTCCTTGGACGTTATCCCCTGCTGCTCTATTTATAGGGTTGGATTTTTCAAGAATTTGGAATTTACCCCCTAGTTTTGAGGTATTTAATTATAAATTGGTATTTCTTTTTAATTTTGAAAAATGCTTTGAGCCCTGTGCTGCCCACCCTAGTCCTGCTCCAGCAACCCTATTGCAGCCGTATTTTCCACCTCTTTTTTTTATTTTTAAAATTAATTAAATTAAGCTAAATTAATCCTAGCCATTGATCTTTGACTAGGATAACTTTTGACCATTGATTTTGGTCAAATTTTTCAGCTGCTCCCCCTGCAACATCCCTGCAGCAGCAGCCATTGCATTTAATTTTTTAATTTTTATTTATTTACTTTATTTAAAAAGTCAAAAGTAGCTTTCATTAAAAAGTTAGCTACTTTTTGATCTTGTTTTGACGTTTCATCTTGACCTTTGATTTGTGATTTTCATCACATCTTAACCCATTCATCATGTCCATCATGAATTTTTAACCATCCATAAAAAATTTCATCAAATTCCGACGCCCGGATTGCAATTTATGAATTTTTTTCTATTTTTCCACAAAAATCCAAATTTGAATTAAAATATCCAAAAGAATTGCTATTTTTTCTTGTAGTGATTAAATCTCCATTTTGTCTTTTTGTGATTAAGTTAATCCAAGTGATTAACTCTTAATCACGTGTCTTAGTCCCCAGTTACTATTCACGTCACTATTCACGTCACTATTCATGGGTTAAATTCTTAATTGCATTATTTCAATCTCCAATATACATATCCATCAATATAATTCATGAATTTTTATTTATTCATAAAATAATTATAAAATTACAAATATCGAAATGACGCGCATACGGTCGGGGTTTCACAACCAAACCCTAATGACTTGTGATGAATTTTTTCGCCTTTTTTCCTTCCTTTTTTTCTTCTCTTTTCTTCCTCCTTACTGGCCCTAAGGTGGGACGTGGGCTGCTGTCTTGGGGAGATGGGGTTTAGAGCACTTAGAAATTTTTCCAACATTTCATTCTCACATGGCCGAGCACCCCTTTATATAAAACTGGATCGATCCCGCTGTGGGCCCCACTTGCTGCTATTTTCCATAGCCATTAAATGGGTATTTATCCCTTAAATGTGCTGGTTAAATGACAGCCACAAAAAATATTTTTACCATATTTTTTTTAAGTCAAATTTTGCTCAAGATCATGACCATACAACTGTCCCCTTAATCACATACTTGCTGCTGTCCATTTTCCAAATCTTTTTTCCCTTTTTAATAACCTTAATTTAAGGGTAAATTATCCACTTAATTAACATTTAATTTAATCATTAATTTGGTATAAACAAAATTAATAAAAATGGCAGCAACAGTACATCAATGCACGTCCATACTCGTGCCTATGTTGTCCACGTTTTCCTCCTTCAATGCAACTGCCATTCATAATTTTTTTGCAGGAATTTTCACATGAATAAATGCACATTGTAATGTCCCTACATGTCAGATATGTATGTGCATTATTTATAAATAAAAAAATAAAAAAAATCCAGCAGTAACACTCTCTTGGACGTCCATGGTGCCACCTTACCTATGCTCACTTTGAGCGCTCTCTAGGCCCTTAACTGTGGACGTCCTTTGCTGGGATAATGTTTGCATTTTTGCATTTTATATTAATACATAAAATACCCTGAAAATTGTTGGTCCCGAGTTAATGGCAATTACCCAAGAGGGGAGGGGTGAATTGGGTATTTAAAAATTTATAACTTAAACAGAAACTTAACCCCGGATTAATCTAGTCCCCTTAATGAAGAAACGAAATGGAAAGCAATGTAATGTAGAGAGCAGAAATGTAAATCAAGCAGACAAGAATTTTTATAGTGGTTAGGGCAACCTCCCTACTCCACTCTTCCAAGCTCACACTCCTTGTGACTTGGGTTCCACTATCGTATTCTCTCAATACAATTAGAGCCACTGCTCTCTTCTAGATTCTAGCTCTAGGGTGCATATACAACCAGAGCCTCTTGCTCTCTTCTAGATTCCAGCTCTAGGGGGCATCAACAAATCACAGCACAAGTAGGTGATGAGTTACACTCCAATCACACACTACTTTGCTTACACTTGATCTTAGTTCCTCAAACTAAATCAAGTTCAACACAAACAAATGAAACAATAAGAAAACTACACTTTACAGTTGTGTAGAAGCAGTTTGGCGCAGAGAAGAACTTGTAATGTAGGCTTCGAAGATTCAGAAGTGTAGCTCTTGCAATTTGAAGCAAAGTTCTTCCTCCTTGAATGGCTTGATCTCTTTAGAGCTCTTGAATATAGGAGTTAAGCACACTTAATGATTCTCAGCTACTTCCCTCGTCCACCATGAATGCTATTTATAATTTTGGAGGGAATCCGAACGTTAGAAGGTAGGTGGCGCGCATTTAATGCGCCAACGTTCGAATAGAATCCGACCGTTGCGACCCAAGTCGCAGATGGAGTCGACCTCGAATGCGACTTTGCCCAAGTCGCAGATGGAGTCGACTTCGGGTGCGACTTCGCCTCTCCGTCGCAACTTCAAGTTCTAGTCAGGGTCGACTTGGGCATCGTCTTGACCCAAGTCGCAGGTGAAGTCGACTTCGGGTGCGACTTCACCTCGGCAGTTGGTTTCATGAACTTGAAAACTTGGAATGCTTGGTTCTTTTGCTTAGTCTTCTCCATGCTTTTAGTTCTTTTGCATTTTGTATTACTTTTTGGATCATTGTGTCTTGCTTTCATTAGCTCCATGATTTTCAAACCTTTGAACTCATGAGTCTTGAACTCGAACAATCTTCTTGGTTTATACATCTTGCTTGAACTTGGATTGTTCTTCTTCTTTGCAGACCTCGTGAATCTTGGAGACTTTGTATTGGTTGATTTTGCCTTTGATTCATTAATATTCATAACTTGAAAATATGCTTGGAGCTTTGCCTTGGACTTGAGAATCTTAATGTTGATCTTGAAATCATTTAATCCAGCTTGTCTTCTGAAAAATATCCTCTGCCCGATCCAAGTCGATGTCGGAGTCGACTTCGGCTGCGACTTCACCTCAAGTCGCAAGTGGAGTCGACTTGGGGTGCGACTTCGGCACTTCGCTGTCCTGAATTCGACTCTGGAGAGTTTCCCCCGTCTGAAGTCGATGCTGGAGTCGACTTCGTCTGTGACTTGGCTTCCCAAGTCGCAAGTGGAGTCGACTTGGCCTGCGACTTCACTTGCTCTTCTCCCATTTTCAACTCTGGACGGTTTTGGCTCTTTGAAGTCGATCTTTGAGTCGACTTGGGGTACGACTTAGCCTTCCATGCTTTATGTTCTTCAAATGTATATGCCTTAAACATTTTCACAAACATGTTAGTAGCCAAGACTTACTTAAATTTATTTGTTAATCATCAAAACATAGATTTAGCTAGTTTTCCACATATTTCCAACAATCTCCCCCTTTTTTATGATTGACAAAACTGATTTGAGTGTATACCTTTCAATTGTTTTAAAAATAACATGCTCATTTTGTATTGTGAAATTTTATCATTCTTATGCTCATGCAAATTTTCAAGTTGAAAACATTCAAACTCTTCTCCCCAACCATATCCTATTCTTCTCCCCCTTTGGAGTCATTGAGACTCAAATCCTACTCTTCTCCCCCTTTTTGTCAATATATCAAAAATTTAGAGGGTAAAGAAAGAGATAGGTGGGTTTGCTCCCCTTAAACATGTACTCCCCCTAAGTTTATGGTAAGTTAATTCAATCATTCCCATGTCATTTCTAATCTTATAAAATGCTTCTTTTGCTAGGGGCTTTGTAAATATGTCTGCAACTTGATCCTCTGTTCTTACATATACCAAACATATGTCATGATTTTCTACATGTTCTCTAATGAAATGGTGTCTAAGGTCTATATGTTTGGTCCTAGAATGCAAGACTGGATTTTTGGTTAGACATATGGCACTTGTATTATCACATTTGATAGGTATATCTTTAAAGTCCATGCCATAGTCCCTAAGTTGCTGTTTCATCCAAAGTAATTGGGCACAACAGCTCCCGGCGGCAATGTATTCGGCTTCCGCCGTAGATAGAGCAACACTAGTTTGTTTTCTTGAGAACCATGAAACCAACATGCTTCCAAGAAATTGACATGTTCCACTAGTGCTTTTTCTATCTACTTTGTAACCGGCAAAATCCGCATCCGAGTAGCCGATTAGATCAAAATTAGAGCCCTTTGGATACCAAAGTCCTATATTGGTAGTGTCTACTAGGTATCTGAAAATTCTTTTCACAGCTACCAAGTGTGATTCTTTTGGACATGATTGAAATCTAGAGCACATACACACGCTAAACAATATATCAGGCCTAGAAGCAGTTAAATACAACAAAGAACCTATCATGCTTCTATACAATTTTAAATCAACTATTTTTCCTTTTTCATCTTTGTCGATTTTGATTGTTGAGCTCATTGGCGTGTTTGCTCCTTTGCTATTTTCCATGCCAAACTTCTTCAGCATTTCTTTGATATACTTGGACTGGTTGATGAAGATTCCTTCATTTAATTGCTTGATTTGCAGTCCAAGGAAGAAGTTTAGCTCTCCCATCATACTCATCTCAAATTCTTTCTGCATAAGCTCAGAAAATTCTTGACAAAGTATTTCATTAGTAGCACCGAAAATGATATCATCAACATAAATTTGAATGATCAATATATCGTTTTCTTTATATTTGATAAACAAAGTGGTGTCTACCTTTCCTTTTTGAAAATCATGATCAATCAGAAATTTGCTTAGTCTATCATACCAAGCCCTTGGAGCTTGTTTTAATCCATATAATGCTTTGGTTAGCTTGTACACAAATTTAGATTGATCTTTTTCTTCAAATCCAGGTGGTTGTTCTACATACACCTCTTCATTTATATAACCATTCAGAAATGCACTTTTAACATCCATCTGAAACAATTTAAAGTTCATGTGAGATGCAAAAGCTAGTAAGATACGAATTGCTTCCAATCTAGCAACCGGGGCATAGGATTCTTCAAAATCTATTCCTTCTTCTTGTGAGTATCCTTTTGCCACAAGTCTAGCTTTGTTTCTCACTACAAGTCCACTTTCATCTAATTTGTTCCTAAAGACCCACTTGGTGCCAATAACAATACAATCGTTTGGTCTTGGAACAAGGTGCCAAACTTGATTTCTTTCAAATTGATTTAGCTCTTCTTGCATAGCTATAGTCCAGTTTTCATCATTAAGATCTTGATCAATATTAGAAGGTTCAATTTTGGATACAAAGGCATATTGTCCACAAACATTTTGCTTTGACCTTCTAGTTTTTACACCTTCATACACATTCCCTATAATTTGTTCAATTGGATGGGCATGTTTGAATTTCAAATCTGTTGGAGGTTTGTGGGAATTTTTACCTTCACTTACCCTTTCCTCCATGGAATCTTCTTGCTTTTCCACATGCAGTTTTTCAAAATTGTTTGCTATATCATCTGCATCACTTAAATCATCTTTTCTTTTGTAGCATGAGTTAGTTTCATCAAAAACAACATGTATGGACTCTTCTACCACTTGGTTTCGTTTATTGAATACTCTATATGCTTTGCTATTTGATGAGTACCCAAGGAATATTGCCTCATCACTTTTAGCATCTAATTTTTCCAAGTTGGTTTTTCCATTGTTCAAAACATAGCATGTGCATCCAAAAGCATGAAAATATGAAATATTTGGTTTTCTACCTTTCCATAGCTCATATGGGGTTTTTTTCAAGATTGCTCTAATGGTAACTCGATTTAAAACATGACAAGCTGTACTTACAGCTTCACCCCAAAATTTCTTGGATAATTTGCTCTCGTTTAACATTGTTCTAGCCATCTCTTGTATAGTTTCGTTTTTCCTTTCAACTACTCCATTTTGTTGTGGAGTTCTTGGTGTAGAAAATGTGTGATGAATTCCTTTTTCATTACATAACTCTATGAATCGTTTGTTTTCAAATTCACCACCATGATCACTTCTTATAGTCATAATAGTACTTTGTTTTTCATTTTGCACCAAATTTATAAAAATTGAAAACATAGAGAAAGCTTCATCTTTGCTAGCTAAGAGAATTATCCATGTGAATCTTGAAAAATCATCAACAATAACAAATACATATTTCTTTCCACCAATGGTTAGAATATCGGATGACCCATATAAATCCATGTGTAGCAGTTCAAGTGGCCTAGTGGTGGAGATTTCCTTTTTGGTAGAGAAAGGCATTTTAGGTTGTTTAGATAATTGACATGCCTTACAAATTTTGTCTTTGTCATATTTCAATTTAGGCAAACCTTCTACCAAACTTTTCTTCCATAGGGTTTTAATGTTTGACATGTTTACATGTCCAAGCCTCTTATGCCAAACCCATGGATCATTATCAATGGCCATTAGACATTGACCATCTAGTTCATTAAGTGAAACCAAATATACATTTCCATGTCTTTTTCCGCTAAACATGATATGTTCTCCATCAAACACATTGCATATAGATGATTCAAACACAACCTTGTATCCTTTATCACATAATTGACTAATGCTCATTAGATTGTGCTTGAGTCCTTCAACAAACAAAACATCTTCCATGCATGCATTTGAAATACTGTAAATGGTTCCTTTACCTTTAATTTTACCTTTCTCATTGTTTCCAAAGGCAACCGTTCCATCATTGCAAGGCTTAAGTTTGTGAAATAAACTTCTTTCACCAGTCATATGCCTTGAGCAACCGCTGTCCATGAACCATATATTGTTTGCCTTTGCCTTGAAACAAATCTGAAAAATAAGCAAGTAAATCTCATCTCTTTGGTACCCATTTTATGGGTCCATTTGGGTTAGTAATATTATTCAATCTTTGTTGCTCTAACTTAGAAAGCCCAAATCTTGTGTTCTTTGGAACCCAAACTAATTTTGCACCATGGTTATATAGTTTCTTAAAATTGCATTTATAGGCTCTATGACCCATTTTGTTGTAGAAATTGCAAGTCATTGGTAATCTAGGAGTAGACCTCCAAGTATGCAATGGTTCAAACGTTGGCCTTCTAGTCCACACAACATTTTTCCTTTGTGGCTTGTATATAGGTGCAGTTTTGGTTTGATATTTCTCAAGTATTGGCACATTCGATTTTCCACATTCTTTTTGCTCAAATGTATAATATCCAAGACCTCTTTTATTTGTTTGAGCAATCATGTTCAGAAACATCTTCACATTTTCTCCGGGATTAGAGAACTTTGCTAATGATTCATTTAATGATTCGTTCTCCTTCTTTAATTTTTCTATCTCATTTATCAATGATTCATTTTCTACTTTCAGTTTTGTTGATTTTTCAGCTAGTTTTCCATTTTCAATAATAACAAAGTTACATTGTTGTCTCTTTAATGACAACTTGTTTCCTAGCTTTTTGATTTCCTCATATAATGAATCATAAGCAATTTGTAGTTCTTCTAATTCAGCACATTTGAGGCAATCATGAAAAGAAGAATAAGTTGATTGAGAATGACAAAGTTTGGAAGTTACCTCTTCATTTTCTGTATACTTTGTTGAAGTGGTTTGTTCTTCCAAAACTTCCGTTGTGTTCAAACACAACAAATCTTCTTCTTGCTCAATCCGCGCCATGCAGCATATTCTTGCACAATTTGGCGCCTCAAATTCGTCGGTTGAAGAGCTGCTTGTTGATGAAGTCTCTTCATTGACATACATGCCTTTCCCCTTTGGTCTTTGGTATTTTCTACCTTCATGTCCTTCCTTCCTATCTTCCGGTGTAGGACATTGAGATTGCATATGTCCCACACCTCCGCATCTATAGCACTTTGTTGGTTCCTTCTTCTTCTCTCTTCGTGATCTTTCTCTGAGATCTTTGAAGTTCCTTTCTTTTCTCACAAATTTTCGGAATTTGTGAGTGAGTAGTGCTATGTCTTCATTGTCGTTGTGAGACGAGGAGGTAGATTCTTCTGAGTTGTGTGCCGCTTTTAATGCAATGGCTTTCTTGCCTTTGTGTTGATCTTCATTCCTATCAAAATATTTCTCCTAGTCCCTTGGACTTGAGAGGTTCCTTCATAAATAGATGTTAGAGTATCCCATATTTCTTTAGCGGTTAGACAAGAAGATACTCTATCATACTCAGAAGCTGTAAGAGCACAAAATAGTGAGTTCATAGCCTTAGCATTGCTCTTTACAGTTCTTACTTCCTCTTCGGTCCACTTGGAAGCTCTTTCATCTATAGGCAATGTTACACCATCTTGGATAGCAATCCAAGAATCCATGTCGGTAGCCATAATAAGTTGCTTCATACGAAGCTTCCAATAACCAAAGTTGTTCCCATCAAACAATGGTGACCTAGTGAATGATTGGCCCTCAGCAAAAGCGGGAACGGGAATCGATTGGGATGCCATATCAATAGATCTCTTTGGTTTAACTCAAAGACCTGCTCTGATACCACTTGTTGGTCCCGAGTTAATGGCAATTACCCAAGAGGAGAGGGGTAAATTGGGTATTTAAAAATTTATAACTTAAACAGAAACTTAACCCCGGATTACTCTAGTCCCCTTAATGAAGAAACGAAATGGAAAGTAATGTAATGTAGAGAGCAGAAATGTAAATCAAGCAGACAAGAATTTTTATAGTGGTTCGGGCAACCTCCCTACTCCACTCTTCCAAGCTCACACTCCTTGTGACTTGGGTTCCACTATCGTATTCTCTCAATACAATTAGAGCCACTGCTCTCTTCTAGATTCTAGCTCTAGGGGGCATATACAACCAGAGCCTCTTGCTCTCTTCTAGATTCCAGCTCTAGGGGGCATCAACAAATCACAGCACAAGTAGGTGATGAGTTACACTCCAATCACACACTACTTTGCTTACACTTGATCTTAGTTCCTCAAACTAAATCAAGTTCAACACAAACAAATGAAACAATAAGAAAACTACACTTTACAGTTGGGTAGAAGCAGTTTGGCGCAGAGAAGAACTTGTAATGTAGGCTTCGAAGATTCAGAAGTGTAGCTCTTGCAATTTGAAGCAAAGTTCTTCCTCCTTGAATGGCTTGATCTCTTTAGAGCTCTTGAATATAGGAGTTAAGCACACTTAATGATTCTCAGCTACTTCCCTCGTCCACCATGAATGCTATTTATAATTTTGGAGGGAATCCGAACGTTAGAAGGTAGGTGGCGCGCATTTAATGCGCCAACGTTCGAATAGAATCCGACCGTTGCGACCCAAGTCGCAGATGGAGTCGACCTCGAATGCGACTTTGCCCAAGTCGCAGATGGAGTCGACTTCGGGTGCGACTTCGCCTCTCCGTCGCAACTTCAAGTTCTAGTCAGGGTCGACTTGGGCATCGTCTTGACCCAAGTCGCAGGTGAAGTCGACTTCGGGTGCGACTTCACCTCGGCAGTTGGTTTCATGAACTTGAAAACTTGGAATGCTTGGTTCTTTTGCTTAGTCTTCTCCATGCTTTTAGTTCTTTTGCATTTTGTATTACTTTTTGGATCATTGTGTCTTGCTTTCATTAGCTCCATGATTTTCAAACCTTTGAACTCATGAGTCTTGAACTCGAACAATCTTCTTGGTTTATACATCTTGCTTGAACTTGGATTGTTCTTCTTCTTTGCAGACCTCGTGAATCTTGGAGACTTTGTATTGGTTGATTTTGCCTTTGATTCATTAATATTCATAACTTGAAAATATGCTTGGAGCTTTGCCTTGGACTTGAGAATCTTAATGTTGATCTTGAAATCATTTAATCCAGCTTGTCTTCTGAAAAATATCCTCTGCCCGATCCAAGTCGATGTCGGAGTCGACTTCGGCTGCGACTTCACCTCAAGTCGCAAGTGGAGTCGACTTGGGGTGCGACTTCGGCACTTCGCTGTCCTGAATTCGACTCTGGAGAGTTTCCCCCGTCTGAAGTCGATGCTGGAGTCGACTTCGTCTGTGACTTGGCTTCCCAAGTCGCAAGTGGAGTCGACTTGGCCTGCGACTTCACTTGCTCTTCTCCCATTTTCAACTCTGGACGGTTTTGGCTCTTTGAAGTCGATCTTTGAGTCGACTTGGGGTACGACTTAGCCTTCCATGCTTTATGTTCTTCAAATGTATATGCCTTAAACATTTCCACAAACATGTTAGTAGCCAAGACTTACTTAAATTTATTTGTTAATCATCAAAACATAGATTTAGCTAGTTTTCCACATATTTCCAACAAAAATGGGCTGCATTGGACACCTATTTTTTCATTAAAAACTTGCATTAATTCCATGTACTCTAGCCTTTAATGCATGGTACCTTTGAAAAGCAAAAGTCAACTATGCACACCTTTTTCAATTCAGGTATTTTCCCAACATGTTATGCTTAATCTAAATCTTCCAAAATTTTAATCTCATAATTTCATTCAAACATTTCAAATTTTATCTCAATCCGATTTTCCTATCTCAAGTTATATCCGTTTGAAGTTAATGGTTAGATTTGAGATATGATCAATAAATCATCACACTAATTTCATCAATTATTTTCATAACCCAACAATCCCATAAGATCAAGCCCATCATCATCAACTTTCCTTTCAAATTTCACTTGAATCCGCCTTACAGGAGTTGAGTTACGAATTTTCTATGATTTTCCAACATAATTCTACAATTTCCATTTTAATCTCCATTAATTGAATCATGAAAATTAAAATAAATATTCATGCCACATTAGCATATCCTAATCCTCATTAAGCCCCTTTTAGTCACCTTGATTCATATTGGGCTTTGGCGATTAACCTTAATCACCATTCTTAATTGCAAACTCTAATTGTAAAATACCATTAAATCATAAAAATTATGGATCATCCATAATTCATTTAAATCACATACATATGTTCAATGCATATCATTGAATCCTACATAGGTTGGGGTTTCACAATCCTCCTCCCTTATAACAAGTTTCGTCCCGAAACCGTCTCTTCTTTAAATAATTGGGGTCTTTCATTTCTGCTTCTTTCCTTAATTTAAATAATCTTGCTTTCGGAGTATTGGTTCCATTGAACCTCAACATATTTAATTTTCCTATTCGAAGTTTTTGTACTTCAGTCCCTGTTGAAATCTTTGTGCCTTGTTTTCTGGCACGTTAGCAATCCAGGGAACATACCTTACCAAGGCATTGAACTTTGTAGCATACTGTGAAACCTGGACCCAAGTAAGGTTTATTTATATGCAATTGGCATATAAATATGAATCAAGTATAATTTAGTGAATCTATGAATGATTTCCAATTGCAATATTGACGATTTATTGCAATTAGGGCAAGTGATTATGAATGATCAATATAAGCCGATATGGGTCAATGTGATTAAAGAGGCTTAATGAGAATTAAGAAATGTTTATATATTGAGGATAATTATCTCATATATTATGGTTTAATTAATGGAGATTATGATACTAATTATGCAGTTAAAGTAGCAAATGCTAGAAAATGCATAACTCGACGCCGGGAAGGCGGATTAAGATGAAAATTGAAAGGTAAGCACATAATTTTGTACTTAATCATATGAAAAGGTTGAATTTTAAAAATTATGATGAAATTAAGGTGAAAATCAATCATCACCATCAAAATCTAAGGATGGTTTCAAATGAGCATAAATTGAGCTAGAAAAGTTGAATTGAGATGAAATTTGAAATGAATGGTTAAAATTATGAGATCTATGAAATGAGAGACTTGGATTAAACTAATGATTATGGGATATTGGTTGCACAAAAATGGGTGTATATTATTGATTTTTGTGCATAAAAAATGTAAGCTTGTGTTTATATTAAAGTAAGGTAGTTAACTATATGATTAATGGCATAAATGAGGTAATGACAAGTGGATTTTATGGATTATTTAGAATGAAAAAAATACATGATAAAATCAAGTGCTTAATGACATGATTTAATGGTTAATGGATTAGCTCAAAGGAGCTTGAAAAGGTGGCCATACATGTGGACGATCAAGGGGCCATTTACTTGATTTTTTTTAATTTTTAAAAATATAAAATGTGTATTTAAATAACCTAGGAAGCTAGGGGGAGATGTGGACGAGATTTGGGTTGATTTATGTGCCAATAAAATGTCAAAAAGTCCATGATAAGTAGACCCCACCAAGTGGACAACATTATGGAGCAAGAGAGAGGTCACGGTAAAGGCAGCATTTTGGATTTTTTATTAATTTTTTTTAATAGCTAATTTGACTCCTAAATGAGGTCCTAACTAGGGTAATTAAATACCAATTAATTAAAGTGGAAATTAGGTGTGGAAAATGGCAAAAAAGTTGCTGCAATTGACGTTGAATTACAAGAGCATGAAATGGACAGCTTGGAAAAGTGGACGTCCAAGGCAGAAATGTGATTTTTTATCATTTTTTTAATAAGATAAATGGTCCCCTAATTAGGTTACTACCTAGGGTAGTTAATTATCCATAAATTAAAGTAAAAATTTTATGGAAAAAATGGCGAAAGACTACTGTAAAGGGACGTTGCATTATACGGACAGATTTTGTCCATTAATGATGTGGATTTTAATGGATTTATTAAAAATAATTTGCTAATTTAAATGGACCATATTTTTCCATGTCAGAAATAGGGGATAATAATGTCTTAATCATGCTTTAAATAAAATAAAAAGTGGGGCCCACAAGCTGAAAAATCCAGCTTTTGCCCCAAGTACATGTCCATTTGATTAAGGGGGAGGAGAGAGAAAATGCTAAGGAGCAAACCCTTTTTCCAGCAGCCCTTCACATCCCCATTTTCCAGCAGCTTGAGGGGGAGAAAAGAGGAATAAAAAGAGAAGGAAAAATGAGAAGAAAGAAGAGGAACCAAGCTAGGAAAAATGGAGTCCAAGTTGATTCAATTTCAAGTAAGTATACTCCTTGATTTTGGGTTGAAAATCATAACTGGAAATTTTCTTAAATCCTATGTGATGTTGCTGTTTTGATGTTTAATCATAATTATATGATGATTCATGATTAGATGAATTATATAAGTTGATTTATAAAGTTTAATTTGGGGATTAATCAACCCATATCATCTAATCTACACTTATGAGTAGTAAATCTGAACTAGGAACGACAAATATGGAAGAAATATTAAATGAAGGAATTTTTTCATTAAACTTTGTGGGAAGACTCATTATTGGGTGATTAAAAAACGACCATATTTTCCACTCAAAATGATAAGCATGTTATAAATTAAAAATCCGATAAAAGCAACCTGAACAGGGTTGAACGGGTGTCAGGATCATCTGCACCAAAATATTTTTAATAATTTTTATACAAGGAATTTTGGTCTAAAAAGTTTCCAAGATATATAAGACATATTTATTATCATAGAAAAAAAACTAAAAATTAGGTTTTTATGGGTATAAATATGCCCCATAATTTACGTGATTCAAGCTGTCTGAAAAGGGATGTTGTTGTCTAGCAGAGTAAAAATACCAACATAAATAGAAATACTAAATATTTCATGCTGAAAATATTTATTTTTATTAATTAATGTATTTATTAAGGTATTATATTAATTTCAGATCAAAATTATTTGATTTGATATTAATTCAAGATTTTGAGAATTCAGTGTGCCTGAATTCAGCATTATGGACAACTTAAGGAATAAATCAAGATAAATGTTAAATTCCAGATTTTTGTGATGGAATTTAACTTAAAATGGGATATAAACAAGTATCATAAGTAATTATTAGGATTCAACCTATTAAAGGTGAGGTTTAGAAAGGATGAAATTTAGGGTTACATATAAGACCCGATTTTCATGTTTCGATGTTGAAAATGTTAAATGGATTATGTGAAGGGGTAAAGTGAAAAAATGCATGAAAATATGATGAAAAATGTGGATTAAGTTACTTTTTTGATAAATAATGATAATCTCAAAATTTAAAATTTTTATATGATGCCTATGTTATTAGTTAAGTGCTTAAAATGAGCACCGATGAGTAATAAATGGAAAATATGTTAAAAATGATAAATGGAAGTAATGAACTTCCAAATAATGATTTAATGAGTGATTATTATATTTATTTAAGTTTACCCTATATAAGGGTATTAAAATGAATGGATGGATGATTTTATATGTATAGGCTATGTGCTAAGTATGAGTACCTGACTTGAAGGACAAGTGGGTCAAGCCAAGTTTAAATGAATTTATGTAAGTTGGAAAACCTAAGGGATTTATGTATTTGAAGTTGATGTGAATAAATGAAATATTATTTTCATTTATCTAGGCAAAGGCAAGGAAAGAGTGGAAGAAAAAGATTATGGTGATCTCAGGTAAGCAAGAGAACTTTTCAAATTACTGATTTTTCCTTATGTGATGAAATGATTATATGTCAAGTGTTGCCAATGTTGGGAATGCTTTATGTTAATGGATTTGAGAAATTTCTTATGAGTAATCAAGTTCTCCATGAATATAATTTTAAAGGATTTTAGGTTTTATGTCGATGTTTTTAAGGAATTTGCTTTTAAGTAAGCAAGTTTTTTATGATGTTGTTTCAAAAGTATTTTATAAGAAAAAGGAAATTTTGCCCTTTTTCACAAAACAACAAATGTAAATAACTTTTGAATTTTGTCTTATGATGTTTTACAATAAATGATTAAGATTAATTTTCTATGTCAAGATATTTAATTATAAATGATACTTTAGACATAGTCCGTATGTTTTGAAATGATATTCGAAAAGTTTTGATTTCCTTTAGATAAGGAAATCTATGATGAAAATATTTTCAAAAATGTTTTTACGAATATTGTTGAAAGAGATTTAAGGATGACCAACCTAATAAGTGATTTCATAAAATGGTTTAATTTCAGATTGCTAAATGGCATGCAAAAGACTATGTGATTCCCCTTTATGTAAACAATAGTATAATAGACATGTGGATAATAATATAATTTTTAGGTTGTGGAGAAGAAGGTGGTATAATTGCATAACTTTTGTAAACAAAAGACCCTGAAATGGAAACCAAGAAAAATACTAGAAAAAATACATGGTTTATCTTTGAAAATCTAACAGCTTTCATGTTCTTTCATAAGGGTTTTAAGAAGTATTATTTTTCAAACATTTTAAAGGATTGTCAAAATATTTTACTCAAAATTCTTTTAAAAGAATTTGAGGATGGTCATCCGAAATTTATATTTCAAATGACAACTTGTTTAAAGTGGGTGCACTCGCTTTACAAGTTGACACGGACTGCGGTCTGTGATGTGTTTTCAAAAATGATTTTTTTAAAAAATATAGACTTCGGTCTATAACGTTTTTTGAGTATGGATGCAGACTGCGGTCTGTGATCTCAATTTTAAAGGGCATGGACTGCGGTCTGTGATACTTTAAACCAAACAGACTGCAGTCCGTCAGGATAATGTATGGTGCACCAGTACAAGAAATAGGCCGGTTGTAGAGCACGGTTTGGATGGCCGGGGCCCACTCTACATATGGCCAAGTCACTAAGGGATGACAGGTGGTTAGCGGCGCCCTCCCTGAGATGGGAGCAGGATAAAGAAAATAGCCGCCTGGTTAGTGTGTTGTTAAGGATTCTCTTCCAAAAGGTTGAGTGATCACTTGCTAAGTGTCACTACTGGATGGAGAGAAATGCATTTGCTTATGTTTTGCTTTTGAAAAGCCCAAAGATTGGGACATGAAACCATATTTTTGTAAAAGTTATCCCAAAGGGATTTTTATGACATGGCTACCCTAAAAATAGGGTGTTTTACACAAAAGTGTAAATAATATGAATCAAAGGAAACATTTTTATGCAAATGCATTTATGAAAATGGTTTATGATTTTAATTGCCTTGTTTGCTATAGACAAACCCCAAGTAGGGATTATGAAAAAGATTTATGCCAAACTTGGTTCTGGACAGAGAATGTCCATTTCCAAAAGGCTTAAATAGAAAAGTGTTTTAGGACATATGAATGTCCATTGCCAAAGAAAGATATGTCAAAAATGTTTTGAGACATCAAATGTCTCTTGGCTAAAGGAATTTAAGATGAAAAATATTTTTGGACATAGAAATGTCATTTGCCAAGAAAGACTTATGTGTATGATGTTTTAGGACATGATAATGTCCTTCTCTAAAAAGGAGTTATGAAGAAAATGTTTTGGACGTAAAACGTCCACTAATGAAAGATGATTTTATGTAAATGTCTTTAAACATTAGATATGTTCATATAAGACTAAAGGAAATTAATTAAAGAGGGTAAAACATATAAGTTTTGCCTTAACAAGCCCACACGTGGCTTGGAAATGATTTTAAGAATGATGTTTTGTAATAATGTTTAAGTACATGGAACTGTCCTTATGAATAAAGATTTCATGATAATATTTTAGGACATATGCATGTCCTCAAGTAAAAAAGTGTTCAAGATGTTTAAGAAAAAGGTTTTAAAGGAAGTCTTTCCCTAAAGACAAAATGCTTGCTTACCGAGTTGTCACTCACGTTTTGTTTTGCCAAACCTTAAACAGGTACTGAAAAACTCAAGGAGATGCAAATCCAAGTAATGAAGTAAGGCACAAGATGATGACCAGGTAGGCTATAAAGAGTGGGAAAGCATGAATATGCTAAGGTATATAAATGTGTATGTGAACTTATTTAGAATTTTAAGTTCTATATGATTTAACGATTGAATGTATGGATCTAAAATGTGATGATTTAGTCAAGGAGACTGTTACTGTAGAAAAGCATGATGAGATGTTATAAATGAGATATGTAATTTTATAACAAGTGTATCGACGCTTGTATGATGAATGATGTAGAATGTAAAGATGTGAATGATGATAAACGAAAAAAAAAAATTAGACGAGTTCAGATTAAGAACCCGCCGCGTGATCAGGGCAACAATCCTGATTCACATTTACTAATCAATAAGGTCTTGAGGTAAGGAAGTGACGTCTCGGTTTGGGGCGCCACACATACTCCGTGACAGACTTCTTTCCTTGATACAACCTTTCAAATTCAATCACCATTCGTCTTTGTATTCCCATTGGAAGGTACTCCTTGTTGAATTCTTCAACAAATGTTTGCCATGTCACCTCCTCTAGGTGTGGCATGGTGATCAACATAGTTTCCCACCACTCATGGACATCCTTTACTAATGAGTGAGTGGCGCACAACATCTTTTGCCTATCATTACATGGAGATATTCCAAATAACTTTCGAATCTCCGTGATTCATTGCTCCACTTGAACGGGGTCAGGTTCTCCTGAAAATTTAGGAGGTCGTTGTGTGAGGAATGCCTTGATAGCTCTTCTATCTTCTTCCATCAATTGATCCTCATTTCTTGTAAGTGCCATTGTAGGGGTCAGATTAGCCGTCAGAGCGGGTCCTTTTCTTTCAATATTTTCCATTTGTCCTTGCTGGGTCCTTTCCCACAAGCCTTGGATAATATTTACGGCTTGGGCTGCCTAGTCTTGAGTAGCTTGCTGTATGGCTTCCTTTATTGCCAGAGCTACTCTTTTTTCAATCAATCTAGCCTGTCTAGGCTCAAGTTCCTCTTCCATATTTCTTTCTGGGCTTAAGTTTTCTCGTCTTTAACGAGTTCTTGGGTCTTGCCCATGTGACTTTGGTTTACCCCTCTTAGGTCTACTAATTTCTCCAACCTCATGTTGGCTGGGAACTTCTATAGCAACTTTCTTTCCCTTATTCTTTCTAACCCTTGACCTTGTGTCAACCATAATGTTTTTTCTGTATATCAAAAGCACATAACCTTCATTCATGGTTAGGGTTAGGTCATAACATATGCATCTCATCATCATATAATTAGTAGCCAATTCACAAAATCACGATCATGTGATATTATCCATCATCATAAACATCACTACTATCATTATCATAAATATTCACAGTCATTCATTCATTCCATACAACATATCATCATATATCATGCAACCTATCATGATAATCACTTATGCAATCATCATAAAATCATGCATATCATATTTAATCATTACACTTAAACTTTTCCACGCCTATTTACCAGTCCATGCTCTGATACCATTCTTTGTGGTGCCCCAAAACCGAGCGTCACAACCTTACCTCGGGATCTATCGACTGGTAAACGTGATCAGGATTATTGCCCTGTCACACGACAGGTTTTAATGGATATTTATCCAATTAAATATGTTTCCATAGGAATTTATTTCCTTCCATTTCTCATCTCATGCATATTTAGGTCATTTCCATCCAATAATGTTATAACTAGACATGATTTTCATAATATATTTCAAATCATCTCATAAATCAGATGTCCCTGCATATATCACCCATAAATGTCAACATAAAACATCAAATTATTTTACAACCATCCATCATAAGTTTTTCACAAACATGAAACTTATAATGTTTCAATTCCTTCAATGGTCAGCTCTTTCTCCTTTGCCAGGTCTCTTCTTTCACCTGTCTATGGGTTTGGAAAACGAAAATGTAAGTCGAAACTCAATAAGAAAGCTTATATTTTACAGGCAATTCATTTTGAAGCAACATTATTTAAAAGAATTTCTTTGTAATCAGTAGAAACACTTAGCAAGTGATCAACTACCTAAGGAGCAGAAACTTTTTCATAAAACTTTCATAAAATTTTCATAAATTTTGGATGTGCAAATTCATCATTTCCATTCATGACATTATCCTTCATGTGATGGTACTCTAGCACGGGGAACATTCTTTCATAGCATGGTCTTTTTCATCCTTAGCGCCGGACCTACCGACTTGGCAACGTCAAGGGGGACTCCTTGTCCACTTACTACCTCGACCAGCCTACTTGATTTCCATTCCATGCATGACTTTTAGTCACCCCGGCATTATATACCCCTTACACCTGGAACTTGTTATTCTCATGTAGAAAATTCTTTGCACCATCCCTTTTTAAATATCATTTCAATGAAACATCGTATAAATTCATGTTTCATCACATTTCATGCATAATTGCGAAACAGTAAACAATCATTTATTTCAATAGAAATAAACATTTCAATACGCATATAGACAAGGAATGACCATCCTTAAACAACTTGGAAATCATTTAAAACAAAATCATTTAGAAAGCTGCTTGCTTACCTTGCTTGCTTAGCTTTCCGTTTCGCTTATCCATTTTCCTTTCCCTATACATATAAGAATGACGTAACATTCATATACTTTCTTTTTCTTGCATTCAAGTCAGTTTTCCAACCCATTTTCACTAACATACATGATCCATTTGACTTTCCAAGTCGAATTGCACATATAGCACATACTTGTGCATTACATGGGCTTTTACCTATCATATTAAATACCATAAATAGGGTAATCATACAATCACTTAATAATCATTAAATAATCATCATTCAATGGCTCATTACCTTCCTTATACCATTTTTCACTTTTTTTTGCAAACATTTTACACATCGGTGTTCATTTTAAGCACACGTTGTTGCCTTAAGCCTCATTAATTAATCCCAAAATTTGAGATTAACATCATAAATCTAAACAACAGTATATTCATGAAATTTATCATATTTTCATGCATTTTTGCACAAAATCAAATTACATAAGTCATTTATCACCTATGCATGTCTATCCTTTCACATATGCCCATTTAGCAACACATATCAGAGGCATTTCATAAAATTTTCCAAGTCAAAAACTTTGTCCATTTTTCTGCATGATAATTATCCTTAATTACCAATTTATTTAGGGTATTTTTATAGAATTTTAATCTACTAATCATAGGTTTCCAAAACAGCAACTTTGAAACCCATTTTTCACAAGTTTAACGTGTCTTTTGACACTTAACCCTAAACATTTTTATAATTCCTAATTTTCAGCAATTAATTCAAATTTTCCTAACCCAATATAGGATATTAACACATATTTAGAATTCATAAATAATCATTTCTCAAAACAGCAATTTACTTTCTCATTTCGGGTCCCGTTTTCACCCCATTTGGTCATCATTTTATAAAATTCATAAAATCAGATTTGGGGCTTATCTTCCCAAATCCTTTTGGGTGTCAGTAGTACCCTAACCCTAGGGTATTTTAACCAACATAACTTCCATAAATCATGCAATCCCATTTTCATACCATTTTAGCATCAAAATGAAAAAATCGGGTCATATATGTCACTCTGCATTCCATTATTTCTAAAATTCACATCTTAAGCTTAAATACACATAAATAATTCATTAAAAAATATTTCATAACCTAAGCATAACATTCATCCAATACATAAACTTATTATTGGAAGTTAGGTTTTATCAAGTTGAGTTTTCAACTCTTAGGTCATTCTAATCTTCATTTCTACCACTTAAATCATTGAAATTCATTCATATAACTTAATACTCATTCCATATTTAATCAAAGGGCATGTTGAACCATCATTTAAGGAGTCTTTAAGCATCAAATTCATATCTAAAAATTTGGAGTTTAAAACTCAAAATTAAAGGCTCAAATCATCACATCTACTTAATGATTTGTGATGAATTTCTTCTCATTTTTCCTTCCTTTTTTTCTTCTCTTTTCTTCCTCCTTGCTGGCCCTAAGGTGGGACGTGGGCTGCTATCTTGGAGAGATGGGGTTTGGAGCACTTAGAAATTTTTCCAACATTTCATTCTCACATGGCCGAGCACCCCTTTATATAAAGCTGGATTAATCCAGCTGTGGGCCCCACTTGCTGCTGTTTTTCCACAACCATTAAATGGGTATTTATCCCTTAAATGTTCTGGTTAAATGACATCCATAAAAAATATTTTTACCATATTTTTTTAAAGTCAAAATCTGCTCAAGATCATGACCATACAGCTGTCCCCTTAATCACGTACTTGCTGCTGTCCATTTTCCAAAAACTTTTCCCATTTTTAATAACCTTAATTTAAGGATAAATTATACACCTAATTAAAATTTAATTTAATCATTAATTTGACATAAAAAATAATAAAAATTGCAGCAACAACACATCAATGCACGTCCACACTCATGCCTATGCTGTCCACGTTTTCATCCTTCAATGCAACTGCCATTCATAATTTTTTTGCAAGTTATTTTCACATGAATAAATGCGCATTCTAATGTCCCTACATGTCAGCTATGTATGTACATTATTTATAAAATTAAAAAATTAAAAAATCCAGCAGCAACACTCTCTTGGATGTCCATGGTGCCACCTTACCTATGCCCACTTTGAGCACTCTCTAGGCCCTTAATTGTGGACGTCCTTTGCTGGGCTAATGTTTGAATTTTTGCATTTTATATTAATACATAAAATACCCTAAAAAGGAGCTGCATTGGACACCTATTTTTTCATTAAAAACTTGCATTAATTTCATGTACTCTAGCCTTTAATGCATGGTACCTTTGAGATGCAAAAGTCAACTATGCACACCTTTTCCAATTAAGGTATTTTTACAAAATGTTATGCTTAATCTAAACCTTCCAAAATATTAATCTCATAATTTCATTCAACCATTTTAAATTTCATCTCAATCCGATTTTCCTAGCTCAAGTTATAGCCGTTTGAAGTTAACTGTTGGATTTGAGATATGATCAATAAATCATCACACTAATTTCATAAAGGATTTTCATAACCCAATAATCCCATAAGATCAAGCCCATCATCATCAACTTTCCTTTCAAATTTCTCTTGAATCCACCTTACAGGCGTTGAGTTATGAATTTTCTATTATTTTCAAACATAATTCCACAATTTCCATTTTAATCTCCATTAATTGAATCATGGAAATTAAAATAAATATTCATGCCACATTAGCATATTCTAATCCTCATTAAGCCCCTTTTAGTCACCTTGATTCATATTGGGCTTTGGCGATTAACCTTAATCACCATTCTTAATTGCAAACTCTAATTGTAAAATACCATTAAATCATAAAAATCATGAATCATCCATAATTCATTTAAATCACATACATGTATTCAATGCATATCATTGAGTCCTACATAGGTTGGGGTTTCACATAGGATAAAGCATGCATATAATATATGAAATGCCTAGTTGGGATGGAATGTTAAGATGGATGAGTGTCATAAGAATTCATACAATTAGAATGGACAAATCTGAAAGGAACTTAGAATGAGTTAGAATAATATGTTTCCACCTTCTAATGTTCTCTCGAAGAATGAATCAAAAAAATTATGGTTTTAGATTTATTTTTTCTCTATACCTTCTGGCTTAGATGATGTTGTTTTTAACTTTTTATTTTAGAGGGCTTTAAAGTTATTTAATTTTTTTTTTGGTTGGAGGGGAGGTTATGGAATTTGACTCTTACTATGTCATTTCACTAGAAGAAGTTACAATAAGGAGGAAAAAGGTTTCTACATTTTGTATTATAGGAAAATTTTCATGCCTTCGTAGATCCTTTCCCATTCCAGGGTCTTCTTTTTTACCTAACTTGCTGAATCCAATATTTTCTTGAAAATTATTAGAGTTTCAATAATAGAACATGAATATCATTTCCGCAAGCTTGAGTGTTTAATTGATCAAAAGTTTGAGAATAAAATAGCCGTTGTGGATTGAAATTTGTTAACTAGATTTATTAAATATGAGAAACTTTTGAATTTGATTGATTCCAACAATTAAATAGGGCATATATTTGTACTATTGAGTGATTGCTCATTAGTTGGACATTAATGTTGTTGCTAAAATTTTGAGTGCCTAAAATTTCTATTTTCATTTGGATTCAGCTTCAATGTTTTCTTAGTGCGATTGAATAATGGTTGTATTATTTGTTAAGGGCTTATTTTGAATTCAAAGTCTGTTGATTTGAATGTTCCTAAATTTAACACTATTTGTTGAGGAATTCAGCCTTGGACAGCAGGACTGGAATGTAAAATTGAATGTGTTTACTGCACCGTGGAATTTCAACTGTATTGCTTTTAACTCTGTCTGGGAATTCAATTAGGTAGGCTTACTAAAAGCATCTCCATTTTGTTGGATAAAATTGTTATTATTTGGATCTTTAATCCCTCAAATGATTTGAAACTACCCAGACCTTCTTCTAGACTTTGTTTCTATATATTGATTTTGCAAGTCATAGACAAGCCAAAAATCATACGCCTAGATAGTGGGTGGAGATAAAAAGGAGTAGGTGGTGAGTCTTTAATTATTTGAATTGTTATAGATGTTGTACTTTTGGTTATTTATTTCAATTTTGCAAGTTCAATTATCTTCTTGTCTACTTGTCTGCATCATTGTTCTTTCATTTTCAATGATGAATTCTTGAACAAGTTTTTCTTTTTTAGTGTTTGAATGGATTGGTCCTTCTGTTTCAAGTTTTACTTATTCTATTTGTTTTGTTCGTCCCCTCAAAAATAGGTTTTAGGCTTTAGCTAGATTAGTTTGGCACGGCTTCAACTTGATACATTATACAAGTTTTATTAAGTGTGTATATCATATTCTAGCACTTGCTTGACATGATTTACATTATTTCTCAAAATATAGACATTGATTGCAAGAAATTTCCATTTTCATAGTGTTGAAAAGTGGATACCACAAACCATCTTATTTCTTTAGTTTGACACTTTTTACAACTTTCATTACACAAATCTAGCATGCTTAACTACTTAGTTGGCACTAGTTTAAAATGCTCCAAAAATATTAAAAATTCGCTAGTATATAGTTTATCTCATGCATAATAATTTTATAGATATATTGTTGAATAACTTCATTGATAAATAGACAAGTTGGCCTAGTTTTCTATGGCTTTTTTTCACATTCTGCCGTTATTTTACTCTTTTATTGTCTTGCAACATAGAAAAAAACAAGAGAAATAGGGTATGTATCTAAAACATTGTTACTCTGTTTCAGATGGTATGTCTTTTAAGGATGGAGAAGAATAGTTGGCAATTTAATAAATTCTTTTTCATGCTTGTACTTGCTACATCATTGTTGTGATACCAAGAACAATTGAGATCTATACATATAATTTAGGCATTTAACTATTGTTAATTGTATAATTCAATTGAATGATTGAGATTAAAATCATTGATTAAGTAAGGTGATTAAATTAATCACCATAGCTCAATGTGGTTTAATGTATACAAAGAGACCAAATGAGGTATAGGAAATGATGATGAGGCATGATTAATTTTTTCATATATTATGATTTAATTGATGATAATTTTGATGATAATTATGGGATTGATGTGGCTATTGTTAAAAAATTCATAACTTGACGCTTATAAGACTGATTGATGTGAACTTTGAAAGGTAAGCACATGTTGACGTGCTCTACCTCATGAATTGAGTTGATTATATTAATCATGATTAAATTAGGGTGATAATTATTAAATTTCATCCAAATCCAAGAGACATTTTCAAATGCTCATAACTTGCACTAGAAAAGTCATTTTGAGATGAAATTTTTCATGGATGGCCAAAATGAAATGGCTTATCATATGGATGGCTTTGATTAAGATAATTATTATGAGAGAATGCTTAATCACTTAAGGACAAATTTCTTTGACTTTTGCTTCAAAAAGTAGCTTTACATTTAATGCAAAAGTCAAGACAATTAAGGGGCAATTGAGGTGGCATAAGATGGGATTTATGGGGCATTTTGTAATTTTTAAAAATTCAGAAATTTTATGCTAAAGTTGCTGCAAATCAAGGGACATCCAATGCATAGGAATTTGGCAGATTTTGTTGCCACAAAATGACAAAACCGAGGGCCACATGGGATGTGATCAAGGGGTGGATGTTGGGCAGAATTTTGGGTTTAAAAATTCTGTAAAAATGGAAATTATGGGGATAAATATGCCAACACCTTTAGAGGATAATTATGAAGAATATTAAACCTCAAAACGAGGTGAAAATTAGAATGGTAAAAGCAGCAATATAAAAAGGAGAGAAAGGGCGTTGTTTGCATGTTACTTTAAGTGGACAGCTTTGAGGGAAAAAAAAAAAAGAAAAGTCCAGCAAAGTAGACGTCCCAAGCAGGGGAAAAGGAATAAAAAAGGGAAGGAAAAAAGGAGGAAAGAAGAGGAGAAAGAGAAGAAACTATGCTAGACAAGGTGGGAACAAAACCACACAAGTTCAAGTAGGTATTAAACTAAGTTTGGTTTATTAATTTTCAAGTTTTCTAACTCAATTCATGGGTCATAAATTTGATCCATTATCAACCCTAAATGATGATTTATGAAGCCCTTAATAGGGTTACTAAATAGTAAATGAATGCGAAGATTCAATTCAAACATTCAAGGAAGTTATGTATAGTTTTAGGGTTGCTTACACTAAGTGCAATAAGCTGGAATTTTTGTTAATTCCCATTTATTGTTTCTATTTTGAGCTTATGTTATGTTTGGATTATGTGAATAATTTTTATGCTTAATATATGTTAAACCAAGCATGTATGATGAACCTTAGAAGGGTGAAACATGACAACTTAATGCAAATCCTACTCAATTAGGGTAGAATTAGTGCATGATTTAAGCAACCTAATATGGGGGAAATTAAAAGGATAAAATACCCTAAAATGGAGCAAGAAGGGGACATCCAATGGATAAAAATGAAGTGCTAAAAATTTGTTTTGTATGGCCATAGTGATATGGACGCCAAGGTGGAAAGCATGAAGGGAAAGTTGTTGTTTTGAGCAACTTGATTTAGAGGTTTTAATTTCATAAATATACCCTAAATTATGTGCAAAATAATGTCTAAATTAGGCCAAAATGGAAGTAGAATTTTGTTTCATAAAAATTTGATTAACACATAATGTATGTGTGACTAAGAGAGTGCACATGAAGGGTATGGATGGAGCTCGATCACATGTGCCCGAGAGCATGCAATGCTGCATGCTCCCGGGAGCATACACCCATTTTTTTCAAATTTTTTTTTATAAAACTGTTAATCTAAGTGTATTTAACATCTTTATAAATTTTTACCATTTTTGGAGTATTTTAGATATTTATTTTTGATTTTTGAAAATCAGTGGCATTTTAGGTAATTTTAAATTACCTAAAATGCCACTGATTTTCAAAAATTAAAAATAAATATCTAAAATACTCCAAAAATGGTAAACATTTATATACATATTAAATACATATAGATTAACAATATTATAAAAATATTTGTAAAAAAAATTAAAAAAATTAGGTGTATGCGCCCGGGAGCAATTGGGCTCCGGTATGGATGGCAACAATGAAAAATGACTATGTATGATTAGCTGAAACGAAAAAATGAAATAAAATGTGGTAAAATGAGAAAAGAGAGGGCTGTTTTGAGAAAATTATAAAATCTTAAAAATTCAGAATTAAATTTAGTAGCCCGAAGTCATACGTAAGTGCCTTGAATGAGCACCAATGTGAAAAATATAAATAATAGGTGTTAAATGATAAATGGAAGGCGATAAACTTCCATATGTTGAGTTAAATTAATGACTGTAATGAATGTGAAAGCTTACCCTAAATAAGGATATTCAAAATGAAAAGAATGGTTGCTATGGAAGCAAAAGTCATACCAATGTGTGAATTGGTAAATTTGACAACCAACTTGAAAGAAGTGGGTTAAGTAAGTTGATGTAAAATCATGTGGGTTGGAAAACTATAAGATGTGCAAGCATATAAAATTATGTTTATGAATGCAATGTCATTCTCATGTATATAGGCAAAGGTAAGGAAAAAGTTGAGGAAAGATACTGAAGTGAATTCAGTTAAGCAAGAAAACTTTTGAAAAACTTTCTTTTTTAAAATGTTCACAATATGTTGCAAGTTGATATTTAAATGCCTTGAAATATATCTTGAAATAGATGTTTAAATGCTTGTAGAATTATTTAAGGATGGCCATCCCTATAAGTATTACAAATGGACTTGTATAATGTTTTATTAAATGATATTGAGAAACTATGGCTCAAATGCTTATTCATGAAAATCATGCTAGCATGTCTATGTTCCTGTTGCACAAGGTACAATGTCCACTTTAGAGGTGCAAGCAGACCGATTGTCCCGCTCTAGTATGACCAAGTCGCTAAAGTAGGCCACAAGCTAGCGGTGCCCTCCCTGAGATGTGAGCAGGATGATGGAATGATCGCCTAGCTATCGTACCATCATATGATGTTCATTTTTATGTTGATAATAATGCATTTCATTATTCAGGATATACCCATGAGTGGGTATGATGTTGGTTTGAAAGATGTTTATTCAAAAGAAAACTTTGCCTAAAAATTATTACCTAAAAACTATGCAGCTTGCTTACTGAGTTAATACTCATGATTTGTTTTCTAAACCCTAAGACAGGTGCACGGATGGCTATAGTGGAGAAGCACCTGTTAAATGAAGAAATATAATTCATGTATTCCTGTGCATGTATCTATATTATGGAAAATATATTATGAAATGAATATTTACAAACTTGTTGCAATTTATGAAATTTTACACTGTTTATGTGTGATATGGATTGGAATATGTCAAATTGTTGAAAAAAAATGATGGGTGATGTATGTATATCTTAACATGATATGAATATTATGGAATTTTAAGTCATATGATGGAAGATGATGTGTAGAAAACAAATGTTGAA
Organism: Annona cherimola; assembly: GCA_030490835.1. Classification (NCBI taxonomy): domain Eukaryota; kingdom Viridiplantae; phylum Streptophyta; class Magnoliopsida; order Magnoliales; family Annonaceae; genus Annona; species Annona cherimola. Next base: position 85,895 of record JASFXW010000033.1, on the reverse strand, counting down.
TGTGTATATCAGGGTTTGATGTTAGCCAATGAGGACAAATTGATGTATAAATGACTAAGTGTCATGTGATAAACTCCTATGGAGTTGATTATGTATGTATGTTCATGCTATAACCTCACCGTGTGATAGGGCAATATTCCTGCTCATGTTTACTAATCAATAATCGATATCGCGTAAGGCTCATGTTTGTGACGCTCAGGTTGGGGCTCCACAGAGCTTGGTCTCAGATCATGGATTGATAAATAGGTGATGAAACATATTAATAATGAAGAATAGATTGAAATTGATGAAATAAATGTGATTATATGTTGATTACTATGCTACATGAAGATGATTTGTATTATGATGATTGTAAAATATAGCTAACTTGCTATATAAAATGTAGATGCAAACAAAGGGAAATGCATCATGAGTCCTAAGGAGATAGAGGAGGATGAGAAAAGACAAAGAATAGAAGAGAATGTCCATAGATGGTGGGCATCCAGCAGGGTGTACGTTATAGCACACTTGTCCTTCCAGGTTATCACCCCATATATCCTCCACTGCCCATCAAGAAGGAAAATGGCACTGAATCCCACCTCCACCACATGCAGTATGGGTATCATCTAGGAGAGTCAACCAGCAGGGCTCCTAGAGCTGAGGTCATACTAGCTCCTCGACTTAACCCATGGCCATTTCTGTCTATACCTACAGATCAGGTTAATGCTAGGGAGCTTCAGATTTTCTGGGATCAGATACTCACTCCTACACAACCAGATCATGGCCCATGATATCAGTTTGCTAATGGCTACGTGTAGTTCCGGCATGGAATGAGTTGGGAGAGAATAAATTAAAAGGAAAGGGAAGTTGCGAGAGTACAGGAGTAGTATCGCGCTTAAGGTGAGCGTGTAGTGGAAGAGCCTCCCTCACCCAGCCTCGATGAATATATATTGAGGGTGGTAGAATGTGATGGTGAGTCCACAGATATGGGGAGTGAAAATGATGACGATGACCCCATAAAGGAGTTCATCGAACCCGAAGAAGAAAGTGATGATGATACTGATAATGAAAACCTTCCCGATTGGTCAGTTACTAGCACTATTATCGATGAGCCTAAACAGGTGCCTTTTAGTCACAGGCGTTATTTCATGAGAGGAAGATAGATGGGTATGGTGAAGGCTTTCATTGTTTTCTTGATGTGTATATGTATATTATGGTTTGGTGAAACTTTAGTTTCAAGATGAATTTTCTATGTGTATATGAATGTATTATATGGTGATGTGATGAAACTTTGATTTATAAGATGGAATGGTAAGCATGTGAATTATGTAAATGTATGAATGTTTTGATGTATATATGAAATGGCTATGTTTGAAATCATGAATGTGTGGAAGAATGATTATGAATGGTTATGAATGTTATGAATGCTTAGGTTGATAAATGATTGAGAATGACAGGACTGGTATTGTACTATTATAAATGATATGGTTGTGACAAATTAATTAAATGATGATAATATATGCATGATATGATTTAACCCTAATCATAAATGAAAGCTATGTTAACTTGTTTTTGAATATAGCAAAAGCACCATGGTTAATACGAGAGCAAGAATTAGGCAGAACAAAGGAAAGACATTAGCCGAGGATGAAATTCCAAGTCAGCATGAAGCTAGAGAAACAAGCAATAGGTCTAAACGTCCAGGACCGGGGCCAAGAGGGTAAAACTCAAGGAATCATCAATGACGAGAAAACATAAGTCCAAAACCAAATGTTGAAAATGAAAATGAAGTGAGACAGGCAAGGATGATGGAGGAAAGGGTAGATGCAGCCGTAAAGGGGGCTATGTAGCAGACTACTCAAGAATGGGCGAACCAGATTGTGGATATAAACCAAGGCTTGTGGGAAGGACCCAACAAGCGCAGTTGGGTGGCAAGAAGAGAGAAAGATCCACACAAATGGCTAACCAAACTCCCACACCGGCACTAGTGGAAGATGAGAATCGGATGTTAGAAGCGAACAGGAGAGCCATCAATGAGCAGTGGATGACGGAGATCAAGAAGTTATTTAGGATATCTTTGTGCAATGATAGGCAAAAGGTTTTGTTTCTCACTCATTTGCTAGCTAAAGATGCCCATGAGTGGTGAGAGACCATATTAATCACTATGTCACACCCGGAGGAGGTGACTTGGCAGATTTTCATTGAAGAGTTTAATAAAGAATACCTTCTAGTGGGACACCAAAGTCAGAAGGTAATCGAGTTTGAACAACTATATTAAGGAAGAATGTCAATCACAGAATATGCCACTAAGTTCAATGACTTGGTAAGATATGGTCATGGATCACTAATGTGCCAAAAAACAAAGTACAAAGGTTTTAATAAGGATTGAGGTCATATCTAAGGGAGAGCCTTGCACTTCTGTTGATTAAGGATTATGCATTGAGTCTCGAAAGGGCAAGGGCATTGGCGATAGAGGCATTAAGAACTCAAGAGTTGAAACTAGGGCAGAAATTTTTCAGCCCTAGTGTGAAGGAAGTGGAAATGGGGAAGGAAAAGGGTAAGAGAGGAGGAATGGCAAAAGGAAAAGGTACCCCCAAGAAGAAAATCTCCCCACTGTATAAAAAGTTCCAAAAGCGCCACTTAGGAGAATGTTTAAATGGATCAAGCAAATGCATCAAGTGTTGGCAGATGGGTCATGTATCTAAGGAGTGTAGAATAGGGGAAGCAAAGGTCATCAAGTGTTTTGTTTGTGACCAAGTAGGGCATATTGCTCCAAATTATCCAAATAAAGTATAAACATCACAAGGGCAAGGAAGACCAGCCCAGCCAAGGCTAACTACGACTGCTAACTGACAGGGTACTTCTACGAACCTAGTGCACGTGCATGCATTGACTTGTACGGAGTCAAGGGAGCAAGGAGAAAAAAGTGGTTACAGGTATTATTTATATTTTAGGAAATTCTGCAGTAGTTTTCTTTGATTCCGGTGCTATCCACTCTATCCTGCCAATATGTAACTGCTCAGGCACTGCCCATAGAGGAAATGAATAATATAATTATATAGAATCCCCTGTGTATAGGTTAGCTAGTACTAGCCAAGTATGTATGACATGTCTGATTAGGATAGTATCCATGATATTAGAAGTAGACCTAATCCAGTTGCCAATGACGAAATTTGATGTGATTTTAAGAATGGATTGGCTAAGCCAATGAAAGGCCACCATTGATTGCAAGAACAAAAAGGTGCAGTTTAAAGCAACCCAGATAGGAATATCACTATTGGAAAATTGAGACAGCCTGAGAATTCTACTATACTGATATCATTCATGAAGGTGGCTAAGATGGTCCGCCAACAATGCCAAACTTATTCGGTATCAGTCAATATAAAAGAAGGAAAGGGAGTGGAAATAGATCAAATTCCCTTGGTTAAAGAGTTCTGAATGTTTTTCCTAAGAAATTGACAAAGTTACCTTCGGAAAAGGGAAATGGACATGGTGATTGATGTTATACCGGGCACCGCTCCAATATCTAAGACTCCTTATCAAATGGCTCCAGTTGAGATGACTAAGTTGACGACTCAAATACAAGAGCTCCTAGAAAAAGTTTTTATTAGACCCAGCGTATCGCCTTGAGGAGCTCCAGTGTTGTTTATAAGGAAGAAAGATGGAAGCTTAAGACTCTGTATAGATTACAGAGAATTAAACAAGGTTACAATGAAGAACAGATACCCTTTACCATGAATTGATGATCTGCTCGATCAACTGAAAGGAGCCACAACTTTCTCCAAAATGGATTTACAGTCAGGGTACCATCAATTAAAGATAAGTCCTACTGATGTTCACAAGACTGGATTTCGAACTAGATATGAGCATTATGAATTTTTAGTAATGTCATTGGACTTACAAATGCCCCTGTTGTATTCATGGATATGATGAATAGAGTATTTTAGGATTATTTAGATCAATTTGTTGTAGTATTCATCGATGACATCCTGATTTACTCAAGATCGGAGGAGGAGCATGAAATTCATCTTCAAAGGGTATTGGAATGATTAAGGAAGGAAAAATTATATGTCAAGTTGAAGAAATGTGAGTTTTTGTTAAAATAAGTAGTGTTTCTAGGGCATATAATATAGGAAAAGGGAATTGAAGTTGACCCTCAAAAGATTGAAGCAGTACTTAAGTAGCCAAGGATAATAACTATTATGGAGATCCGAAGTTTCCTAGGGTTGGCAGGCTACTATCAAAGATTTGTTGAGGGATTCTCACAGTTATCTACACCATTGACGCGATTTACGCAAAAAGTGCTGGAATTTAAGGAAAATTAAGCACAATCCATGTTTTGATGATTAACAACTCAATTTGAGAATTAATTAGGTACTAATGAGTTTGTTAAGTGTTTTCAAAGGTTAAAAACTTAAGTTTCAAAAGATAGCAGACCAAGTTGCAGTCCCAAGCTGACTCAGCCATCGACTTAGGTGAAATCGATTCCCAAGTCGACTCAAGAATCGACTTCAAATGCAATAAGTGTTCTAGAGCTGAAATTGGGACTCGGAGACTGGTGAAGTCGCAGTCGAAGTCGACTCCACTTTGCGATTTAGGTGAAGTCGCAGACCCAAGTTGACTCTAGATGCGACTTGCGTACAGCGATACAGAAGACTTCAAATCCTCAAAATCAAGTCGCATTTCCAAGTCGACTTTGCAATGCGACTTAGGTGAAGCCAAACCTCAAGTCGACCCAAGTATGCGACTTGGGTGAAGTTGAAGTCCGAGTTGACCCAAGCAAGTGACTCAAGTAAATGGCTACTTTAGATTTCCTCAAAGTTGAAATATTATTAAAAGAACAACTCTATATTGGAGATTGGACAACAAAATTAAGAAGGTTAATCATCTTGAATCAAGGCCACAAGGAAGAACTCCTCAAGAGGAGAATGTTATGCTAAGTTTCAAGGAAAAATAAGAAAAACTAATGATATTAAATGAAAAACAAGATAAGAAAAGAAAAAGTGAAATATTAAGATCACTTGCAAGAATCCAAAGTTCTAAAATAAACAAATGAATGATGAAGTCGCACCCGAAGTCGACTCCGCCTGCAACTTGAGTCAAGTCTGAGACCAAATCGACCTAAAGCTGGAACTTGAAGTGGAAGTCGAAGATCGAAGTCACACACGAAATCGACTCTAGTCTGCGACTTGGGTGAAGTCGCATCCGAAGTCGACTGCACCATGCGACTTGGATGAAGTCACATACCGAATCGACCCCATATGCAACTTGGCTTGCAACAGCCGGAAAAATTCAAACGTTGGCGCATTAAATGCACGCCACCTACCACCAAATGTTCGAATTTCACCTCCCATTATATAAAAGGCTTCAAGGGGACGTGAAAGAGCTTAGAGATGCATTCAATAAGCTCACCTTCCACTCTCTCTTACATTTAAGTTGATCTACAACAAGTTTAAGTGAAGAAATGTGCTTCAAGCTGCTTCAAGCTGCATTGCTGAATCTCTTACTCTCTCTATAAGTTCTTTTACGCGCTACAAGCGTCTTACACGAATCTGTGAAGTGTAGTTATTTTTTTGTTTATTATCTGTGTTTACCACTTGGTTTGATATTGGAAATCAAAACTAAGTGAAGGCAAAGTAGTGTTGTGACTGGAGTGAGACTCGTCACCTACTTGTATTGCATTTGTATAAGCTCCCTAGAGCCGGAATCTAGAAAAGAGCTGCTACTAGAGTTGTATCCAAATCCAATAGTGGAACCCAAGTCACAACGGATGTGAGTTTAGAAGAGTGGAGTGGGGAAGGTTACCCGAACTACTATAAAACTTTGTCTCTTGGTGTGGTTTGATTATCTGTGTTTTATTGCTTTATTTCTCTCTATATTTCTGCTCGTTTCATTAAAGGCATTAACTCTAAAAAGGGAAAAAATTTGTTTAAGTAAAGAATTTTAAAATACCGAATTCACCCCTCGCCTCTTGGGTAGTTGCCATAAACTCGGGACCAACAAGTGGTATCAGAGAAGGTCTTTAAGTTTAAACAAAGAGATCTTACAAATGGCATCCCAACAAACTTCCACTTCTGCATTCGCCGAAGGCCAATTATTTACAAGGCCACCTCTTTTTTATGGGAGTAACTTCGGTTACTAGAAGTTAAGAATGAAACAACTCATCATGGCTACGGACATAGATTCTTGGATTGCTATATAAGACAATGTTGTGCTACCAATTGATGAAAGAGCCTCCACATGGTCTGAGGAGGAGGTTAGGACTGTAAAAAGCAACACCAAATCCATGAACTCCCTCTTTTGTGCTCTTACCGCATCTGAATATGTAGGATATCCTCATGTCAAACCACCAAAGAAATATAGGATACACTAACATCTATCTATGAGGAAACTTCTCAAGTCCAAAGGACGAGAAAAAATATTCTGATTGGAGAACTAGAAAGCTTTAAAATTCTTGAGACCAAAATTATTTCAAAGACATTTGCTAGATTTTCAAAAATACTAATGCTCTAAAAGGTCTCGAGAAATATATTTCTGAATCTGAGAAGATTATGAAGATTCTAAGGGCGCTATCGGAGTCGTGGACTCCTAAGATCATGGCCATTGAAGAAGCAAAAGATCTAAACACACTAAGACTAGAAGATCTTATCAGCTCACTCCTGTCACATGAGTTGATAAAGAGGAGGAACGAGGAGCAGCACAAAGGCAAAATAGCAATCGCTTTAAAGGCTGCACAAATTTCAGATGAGTCCACCTCATCTTCTTAAAACAATGATGAGGAGATTTCTCTACTCGCGAGAAGATTCAGAAAGTTTGTGAGAAAAGGAAAGAACTTCAAAGAATTCAAAGAAAGAAACATGAAGGAGAAAAGAAGGAAACAACAAAGTATTACCGGTATAGAGGAGTGAGACATATGCAAGCTTAATGTCCCACACCAGAGGAGAACAAGACAAGGGAACGAAGAGAAAAGAAAGACCGAAGCGAAAACCAGAAATTTCGAAAAGCTAAAGGAAGAGGGATGTACGTTAATGAGGAGACATCCACAACTAGCAATTCATCAAATTAAGACAACGAGGCTGCAAATTGTGCAAGAATATGTTACATGGCCACGATGGAGGAAGATAGAAATATTTGCCTTGCTGCAATAGAAATCTTGAAAGGACAAACCACCTCAACAAACTGCACAAGTAGTGAAGAGGTAACATCTAAACTAAAAACTCATTCTATTTTCTCTTCCATAAATGAATGTCTCAAATGTGCTGAATTAAAGGAACTGCAACAAGCATATAATTCATTATATGATGAAATAAAGAAGTTAGGAAATAAATTCACAATAAAGAAAAGATAATGTGATTCAATAATTACTGTGAATAGAAAACTTACTGAAAAAGTTGACCACCTAACCAATGAAAAGAATACTTTGACAAATGAGGTGGAAAGACTAAAGAAAGAAAATGAATCATTAGCAAAGTTCTCTAATCCAAGGGAAAGTGTCAAAATATTTCTAAACATGACTGCCCAAAACAACAAAAGAGGACTTGGGTACTCTACATTTGAGAAAGGTGAATGTAGCAAATCTAATGCTCCAAGGACTTTCAAAAATCAAGCAAAACTCATCTATACTAAACCAAAAATGTATCATGTTGCTTGAGAGACCAATTTGGGAGCCATCCACTACATGGATTCCCACTCCAAGACTTCCAGGAGCATGTGTGGAACCCCGATCTTTGAGACGTGTGCAAAACCCTAGGGTTGTAAACCCTAGGTAATTTATTTGAGAAATATATATTGATGGATATGAAATATATGGAAATGAAGGTTAAAATACTTATGCAGGAAATTCGGATGAATAGTGCACGTGAATAGTGAAATGTGAATAGTAACGTGGGATTAAGGAAATATGTTAAGTTAATCACTTTGGATTAACTTAATCATAAAAGACGAAAAAGGAAGCTTCCCACTACAGGACAAAAATGTTTTTTGGATTAAAATATGAATTTTCGGATTTTTAATTGATTTTTGAAGAAAATGAAGAAAAATTCATATCTTGCAATCCGGACATCGGATCAAGATGAATTTTTTTATGGGTGGCCAAGATATGATGATGGATATGATGAATGGTCCAAATTAATCAAGGATCACGAATTAAGGGTCAAGATTAAATGTCACTTGAAAAGGGAAAAAGTAACTTTACTTTTTCATTAATGACATTTGACTTTGATTAATTTTAATTAAATAAAATTAATGCAAAGCCTGCAATTGCTGCTGGAGCATGGACTTTTGGGGCATGATCCAATGGCCCATGATCATCCTCATCAAAGATCGATGGCTAGAATTAATTTAGCCTAAATTAATTAATTTTTAAAAAATAAAAAAATAGGTAAAAATAGGGCTGCAATAGGGCTGCTGGAGCAGGCCTAGGGGGGGCTGCACAATGCTCCATGCACCTTTTAAAATTAGAAAAAAACACATTTGCAAATTTACACCTCAAGCAAGAGGGGGTAAATTGCAAATATGTGAAAAATTAAAAAGTATAAATAGGGGGCAGGGGTGGACGTCCAAAGGCACTCCAAGCTTGATCAATTCAAGCATTCCCACCCCCAAAACACGTTTTGGCCATAGAGAGAGAAGGAGAGAAGGAAGGAAAGAGAAAATGGGAAGGAAATGAGAAGTTCTCCACTTGAGGTAAGCAATTTCTTCCCAAATTTATTTTGGATGTTAAGTAGGGTAAAATCATGCTTAGATAATGCCTAATCATGAGAAAATAAGTAAAGTTATAATGCTTAATTGGAATTATGCCGAAACATCGAAAATTTGGAGCGAAAATGGAGCATTCGGGAAGATAGCATATGATATGTGAAAATAATGCTCCAAAATTGATAAATGATGATTTGAGATATATGAATATGATAAATATGATGTTGGAATGATGATATATTAATTTCATGATTTTTGGAATTAAGGATTATGCTTAAGTGAATTTATGATGATTTTTAGTAGATGGAAAAAATGATTTTTTTCGTCTAGTAAATGATGATAAAATCAAAATGTATGAAATGTCCTATGATATACTAGGCATAAGGTATGTCATGGTATTTTTTATTTTTGGAAAAAATATCAATTTTTGGAACCCATGAACAGTAACCCCACGTCGCTGTGAACAGTAACCTCGGGGGTGAACAGTACGTGAACAGGATGATGAACAGTAATCTGCTACAGTGACATGAACAGTAATTATGAACAGTGAACAGCGTATTTTGGGAAAAAATTGAGATTTATTTCTATATTTTATGAGGATATATGGATGGAATTTTTAAAGGATTTATGGATAAAAATCCATATAAATGAGTAATGACTAAGTATCTTTATACGATTAACCTCTATGGGAATGAGGTAATGAAAGGTTATAAAGCAAGCATGGAAAGTAAACATAGAATGGATGGATAAAATATCCATTTTCCTTGTATAGGAAAAAAAGGAAAGGAAAAGGTGGAGGACACGGACTGAGGAGGTAAGCAAGCAAACTTTTTTAAAATATGATTTTATTACTTCATTGTAAGCAATCAATCCTTTTGAAAATGATGATTTGTAAGCAAGCAAACTTTTTTAAAATATGATTTTATTACTTCATTGTAAGCAAGCAATCCTTTTGAAAATGATGATTTGTAAGCAAGCAAAACTTTTGAAAATGTGATTTTATTGCTTTATTGTAAGCAAGCAATCCTTTTGAAAATGATGATTTGTAAGCAAGCAATCCTTTTGAAAATGATGATTTGTAAGCAAGCACAACTTTGAAAATATGTTTTATTCTCAAGTATTTATGAAATATTTTTAAGGGTGGTCATTCCTATAATGTTTTGAAATGATGAATGTTTATGAATTTTTATGAAAAGTCATGCCGGCATATTGATATCATGTGATGTTCATGGACATGTGCACATGTATGATGTATAAGGAAGAGGCTTTGGTGAAGGTAGAAAGTGGATCAGAGAGTCCCCCTTCATTATTGCCGAGTCGTATGGGCTGTGTGCCGACGGCGTCCTCCCCAGAGGTGGAGGCAAAAGAATGTTATGTTTGAATGAATGCATTGCATTTTCATACATGGATTGAAAAGGAAAGCATGAATTTGAAATTATGTTTTTAAGGGATAGTGCAAATAATTCTCTACATGAGAATGACAAGTTACCTGGTGTAAGAGGTATATAACGCTGGGGAAATCAAAAGTCATGCATGTAGGAACCATGTAGGCGTCAAGAGGAAGAGAGGTTCCTCTTGATGAGGCCAAGTCGGAGACAGCCGGCGTATTGGACCATGTTATGTGAGATGTTCCCTGAGCTAGCGTACCCGCACACGAAGGTTTATGTCAGGAGTGGAAAGGAAGCATTTGCACATCCAATGTTTATGAAAAGGTTTCTATTCCATTGATAGTTGATCACTTGCTAAGTGTCTCCTATCGAATGGAGAGAAATGCATTTACGAATGATTTACATTAATGGTTTATGAAAGGTTTCGAAATATGGTTTACGAAAAGGTTTCTATTCCATTGGTAGTTGATCACTTGGTAAGTGTCTTCTATCAAATGGAGAGGAATGCATTTAAAATGAAAAATGCTTGCTTATTGAGTTTCGACTCATGTTTTGTTTTCTCAACCTCAGACAGGTGTAGGGAAAGACAAGAAATGAAGGGCACGAGTTGCTAAAAGAAAAGAAGAATCTACAAAGGTTAGTAGATTTTTGTATGAACAGATTCCCTAATGGGATATGATGAGAATGGACATAGATTGTATGAAATTATGAAGTTATGAATAATATGAGAAGTTGATGATTTATGATGTTATGGATAAGTCCATCATGAATGATGATGAGTATATGTTTATATGATGAAAGAAAAAAAAATGAAAAAAAAAATATATATTGGACGAGATCCAATTAAGAACCCGCCGCGTGATCAGGGCAACAATCTTGATTCACACTTACTAATCGACAAGATCTTGGAGTAAGGACTATGTGGACGCCTCGGTTCGGGGCGCCACAGAAATTGGTATCAGAGCAAGGATTGGTAAATAGGCAAGAAAAGAAGAAAATAAATGATGATGAAAGGATAGGTCTGATATCACAGAGTGTGATACTAGAACAAGGATTGATAAATAGATATGGAAAGAGAAAAATTATGGGTGATAGAAAAGGAATAATACCACAAAAGTTGGTATTAGAATATGACTTGATGGATAGGCAAAGATAATGTCTATATTTATGAAGCTATGATATTTTTATGATGAGATAAGAATGGTATCATATCAAGGAATGGTAGATGAGTATAGAAGGAGCAAAACGAAAAGAAAGAAAAGGTATGATACCACGGGAAGTTATATCATAGCAATGATTGAGAAATGAATGTACATCATGATATAAAATTGTAACGTCATAGATTGAAGAAGAAAAGGAAATTGTTTGGAATTATTTTCCAAACTCAATACATTTAAAGATAGGCAAGGAAGAGGAAGGAATTTCCTGCATACAAAATAGAAAGTTAGCAAAAGTCTCTTCTGACTTTTGAAAAAGATTAATAATGCTATCGGAGTATGAAATGTTTACATCCTTATACTCCACAGCATGTAACTTTCGCAACAAAATGAGCCATAAGATCTATCAATGTAAAATAAGAAAACCGTACAACTATTGTGGCACCCCGACCCAGGGTGCCTAGAAGCCTTACTCCGTGATCTTTATTGATTGGTAAACGTGACTCAGGATTGTTGCCCTGATCACACGGCGGGATTTTTATTTGGATCTCGTCTAAATTTTTTTTTTCTTTCATCACATAACAAACACTTATCATCAATTTTACACATGATACACGTAGTATCTCATCACATAACATCATGTCATCATATATGAACATATTCTTAATATCAATTTCACATATATTGTTCATATCAGAATAACTGACTTATCTACATCACAAGTTCTTTCAATCTAAACATTTCATACATACATATTTTGAAGATTCCATATAATCATTCATACCATATGAAAATCTGCTTGAATTCGGTATTTAAATCATGCATCCAGAAATTAATTTAGCACATTTGATTAATTTGGACATTTAGATAAAAACTTTCTGGAAATATAAAATCACATTAAAATATTATATGCTCAGGAAATTGAATCCACAGTTAGCTTAAATCTTCAGCAGTATTGTTGCTTAGAAAAATTTTCAAAACGGCATACATATCATATCAACGTGCCAGTGGTGAAAATTAAAATAATTATAATATCAATATCCAGCAGCATTGAAAATCACGTTCAGCAACATCTCAAGTTAACATATTGAGCAGTCCAGCAGCACCTACGGAAATAAGGAAGTAAGAAAAGAAAAAAAAGAAAGAAAAAAAAAAAAACCTGGATGCTTGTAGCTTGTGTCCGGTTTTTCTACTAGTCCGGTTATATATATATATACTATGCTGTTAACGGTTCACTATGGTTAAAATTAAATTTAACCATGGTGACCGTTTACAGGTGTTATGTACATAGGATGCGGGTTGCAGCTGTTGTTGACGTGTTAACGGTCCATTCAGGCTTCTCCAGCAACGTCTTATTTATTTATTATTATAATTATTATTTTTTTATTTTTGCATTAAAAAACTAATTCATAACTGCCTACATACATACTTATATATTATGAAAAATTTTCTTATGAATATATATACAATTTGCTCACAAAATGTACCTTTCGGAATTTTGAAAAAAAATTTCTATTTTATTTTAATTAACTAATTCATATTTGGATAAAAAGTCTCATTTTAAAATTTTGGAAACATGTTTCTCAAAATTTCATTTCTTCAATAAATTGAGCATATTAGAATAGGATTACTCATAAAATTTCACCTCAATTGGAGCTAAGTACATATTTTAATTTAATTAAAATCATATTCGGGTATAAAATTTCATTTTTAAAAACTTATAAACATATTTTTCAAAAATTAATCCATTCATTATGTAGAGTATATTAAAATAGGTTTTCTCCAAAAGTTTCATTTCAAATGACCTTATATACATTAAGATATGAATTAACTAAAGAATTATATAAAAATAAATTAAAATATCAACGTAACTCATGTACGTGCATGTTGTTGTGCATGAATGGTTTTTTGGGCACGTTTTTTAATGCACTCAAGTTAGGTAATTTAGCCAACTATTTTTCATAATCTGATCCGTCTAGATTAGAGAGCACATAATTTAGTACTTTCTATTAAATTTTTATGTGATTCTGAGTTATGCACGTTTAGATCTAATCAAAACAGTAAGGATGAATATAAGCCCTTAATTAGAGCCCCTAATTAGCCAAAAATTTTCTATTTATTTTTATTTTTCCATAAGGTCCGTAAATTTAAACAGTTTCAATTTGTATATTTCAGAATTGTGAAATTCCTCCCCAAAATATTTATAAAAATTCATTTTCATAACTAATCTTAGTAGGATCATAAATTACCTTCCATTTTCTTATAAGTTCCAAATATAACCTTTGTAAATTTCCACTAAGTGCACTTTGTGCCTCCACTCTTGTCAAAATTACCAATCAATGATCTTTTCTAAATTTATAATTTAATCTCACTTTTGTAAAATTGTAATTTGGTCTTTTCGTGATTAAGTTAATCGAAAGTGATTAACTTATCACTTTATCTTAACCACATGATTACTATTCATGTTTACTATTTATTAAATTAATTATTCGGTCCTTCAACTCCATGTATTAGAAAATTATATATTTAAAAAAAATCAATAACCCAGGGTTCATGACCTTAGGGTTTCATACATGGTCTTAAAATTTGGGGTTTCACAATCCTCCTCCCTTTATAAAAGGTTTCGTCCCGAAACCTGCTATACTTTGAACAAGTGGGAGTATTTCCTCTCTACTTCATCTCAAAGTACCAAGTGGCTTCAGTTTTTGCATATCGGTTTCACTGAATTTTAGCATACTCAATCTCTCGATTTTGAAGCTTCTTTACTTTGTGATCCAAAATTCTAATTGGTCTCTCATCATAATTTAAATGGTCATGAATTTGCAAATTTTCTTTAATACTTCAAATGATCTTATATATCTTGGGTTGAATTTACTCCTTTTTCCAAATCTCGTGATCTCTTTAAATAGCATTACTATCACAAATATATGATCTCCAACATGAATCTTTAAGTGTTTTCTCTTACAATTGGTATAACTTTTCTGTCGGCTTTGAGTTGTGACTATGTATTGACAGATCACCTGTACCTTTTTCTGTCATTCCTCTTGATAGATCCGGGCTAGCTTTCCTTCTCCTATATCATCCTAATTTAGTAGGGTTTGACACTTTTGTCCATATAGGACTTCAAATGGGGTCATCTATATGCTTGCTTTATAACTATTGTTATATCATAAGGGCTTGACTATTTATATGGATATCTCTTAAATTATCACTCATAATAATTTCCTTTCAAAATTATTACTCTACTTAATTTCATCATGTATATTAATCATGAATCAATTATGATTGATAACAAAATAATTATTTTGTTTAACATTTTCATTCAACATAATTAACCTTATTAGTCATGTACTAATCATGATTGATTGACTAAAATATTATTTTTAGCCATCAATATATATATATAATTCTATAATTCATGTTTTAAACATGAATTAAGGCTATGAAAATTCATTTAATTCTTATCATATATAACATTCCTTGATCATAATATTGTGATTTTTAATCACAATTTATGTCCAAAAATTTATTTTTCATTATGCTAAGAAATCATCATGTATATTAACACAATCTTATTTAAACATGATTTCTATACAACTTCAAAAAGTCCATTAAATATAATATCCATGCCAACATCATTCTATTATCATAATTAGCATAAACGTGATTTCCAAACCATCAATTGTATTCATACATCCCTTCTTATTTAACACATCATTTCTCATTTATCACATCCTTTCTCATTTATCATGAACATGATTCATAACGAAATCATATATAAACTACTTACCTTTCCTTATCATGTATACTTCAGCATACAATGTAAAATATCAAAACATCCTACATTCATTATTATTAAAAAGTCAGAAGAGACTAAAATTATTTTTTTTTCCTTTTCTTACTACATATGTATTACCTAGTGGGAACATTAGTGCTAGACCAATTAGATCATCTTTACTTTTCTCTTACTTTTTTCCTTATTTCCACCATTCTTAATCTGTATCTCTTTATCACGGAGGAAACTCCTCTCATACCTATCTGCTTAGCCAATCTATTCCAAGTATTATATCAAATTCAGTTATGGGTAGTAGGATCAGGTCAGCCTCTAATATCATTGATCCTATCTAAGTAGTGCATGACTTATATATTTGATTGATACTTGCAAACCTATAGACAGAAAATTCTACATGGATTATGCTACTCGTTTCTTCTACTTGCAGTGCATGTGTGGTTACATATTGGTATGATATAAATGAATGTGTAGCACCTAAATCAAATAATACTACGACTAAATTTTTAAAAATATAAATCATACCTGTAACCATCTTTTCTTCTTGGTCTTGAAATTCCGTACGATTCAAGGCTTGGACATGCATCGAGTCTATTGCAGTGCCTTGTTGAGTGGCGATTGCAGGAGCCCTTTGCTAAGTGGACCTTCCACGTGTCAAAATTCTTTGCAGTTTATTCGGACAGTGGGGTGATATGTGTCCTACTTAATTGGCAAAAGAACATTTCATCTCTCTAGACTCGGCTGGTTCACAATCCCTTGACATGTGGCCTGCTTGACCACTTTTATAGCATTGACTTGAACCCTGTAGGCACTCACCATGATGCCATTTGGCAATTCTTACAAACTGAGATATTTCTTCTCTACTTTCTTCCCATATATATATTTTTTTAATGAGATCATCATGCTTTTGTTGCGCAACTCTGATTTGAGTTTTCCTTTGCCTGTTAATACTTTCCTATTTCCTTTCTTGCCTTATATCCCTTTTTTTTTTCTTAATACTAAGAACGAATTGTCTTAGTACTAGGTTAGGAGTTGCTACTTGTAGCAATCTATTTATTTCATTACCTCTTAACTGAGTCTATTACTCTTTGTAATAGACATAACATCTTCTTTTTCTTTTATATATACATAAAAGTACCTCAACATAACTTCTCATTTTATCATGAACATAAATTATACATTTACTCATGTCAATAGAAAGATTAGTAATAACCATTTTCTTTCTTTTCATATATACTTGATATATAAATATGAACAAATTCATTTCTATAGCAAAGAACACCTTTGCCTCAATTATATTTCATACATATCTTTATCACAGAAAGTCTCTTTTGCTAACTTCATTTATTTTATTCTTACTACTTTGGTATTTTCTAATGAAAATACCAATACTAGGACAGTCTATAGTATATCCTTTCTATATTATGATAGATAATACATGATATAAATATCATAATTTCATTCTTCTCCTTTTCTTCATTCTTTCTATACTTATCTACCAATTCTTACTATGATATCACTCTTTGTGGTACCATATCTTTCCTTTCTTTATTCATCATTTTCCTCTTTCCACTCCTATATTTTTTTTATGAGCTTCTTATTATGCATAATTCTTAATATATAATTCTTAAATCATTGAGGAAGGATTCTTCAACTACATACTCACCTTGAGTGTGACTCTTTCTATCACTAATCCTGTCAATCAAAAAAAGTGGAGTTAGAACTACATACAACATATATTTCTTAAATATCCACCTTTTGTCTATATTTTTCTCAAATCTTACACTTGTCCTACTTTCCTTTCCAACATCACTTTTCATAATGACAAATCACTTCCTTTATGAATCATATACCTATCAAAATATCATAGCAATTTCCTATATTTACAACATAATTATGACAAATCATCATATATTCATATAACCGTAAAAATTAACATATCATAGGTATATTTTACAATTACAATCTATCCCTTCCATCATTTTTCCTATAACTATTCATCAATCCCTGCAGGAACATATTTTCCTTTCCATATCTATTTACCATTCTTTGCTCTGATATTACTCATTGTAATATCAAATCTTTTCTTTCCACACCTATTTACCAATCCTTGCTCTGATACCAACTTCTGTGGCGCCCCGACCCAGGGTGCCTAGAAGCCTTACTCCGGAATATTTATTGATTAGTAAACGTGACTCAGGATTGTTGCCCTGATCACACGGCGGGATTTTTATTTGAATCTCGTCCAAATTTTTTTTTTCTTTCATCACATAACAAACACTTATCATCAATTTTACACATGATACACGTAGTATCTCATCACATAACATCATGTCATCATATATGAACATATTCTTAATATCAATTTCACATATATTGTTCATATCACAATAACTGACTTATCTACATCACAAGTTCTTTCAATCTAAACATTTCATACATACATATTTTGAAGATTCCATATAATCATTCATACCATATACAGACCAACTTGTTGAAAAGTTTTCTTCATACTCTTTTCCTTTCCTTCATGGCCTATGCGGTACCTGTCTATGGTTGGGGAAAACAAAACATGAGTCAAAACTCAATAAGCAAGCATTTTTCATTTTAAATGCATTTCTCACCTTTCAGTAGTAGACGCTTAACAAGCGTTCGACTAGCAATTGGAGGAAACCTTTTCATAAATACCTTTCATGAACATTTCATAATCCCATTTCATGGCAAACATATGCTTGTAAAACTTGACATATCAAAACATATTTATGTTCTAAAATATTTTTCATCGAAGCTCCTTTTCTCATAGGACATTGTCATGTCCTAAAATACTTTTCATAAAACCCTTTTTAAGCATATGCAACATGCAATATGTCTCTGTCCATCTGGTAGGTGACACTTATCAAGTGATCATCCTTCCTTAGGAGAGAAACCCTTCCAGATGATAGCCCACGAGCCAGGCGGCTATCCGTGTCCATCACCCATTGCAGGGAGGGCGCCGCCGGCATTTAGCCTTATTCAAGCGACTCGGCCTATGCAAAGGGGGCCCAATTTGCAACCGCGTCCGGTATGCATATCCTCTACAGTAGACTTAGTACACAACCCTTGTGCACACTTTTTCTTCACATTCACATGGTAGCATGATTTTATAAAAACCACAGACCACAGTCTGTGTCCTTTTTCTGAAAACTTGATGCTAATATGCTTTCATAAAATACTACAGACCTCCGCCTGTATTCCTTTCAAATCATAAAAACTGGGCTTAACCCATGTTAACGAGTTCTATGCTCAAAATGTTAGGATGGCCAACCTTAAAAAATTTATATTTCATAAATAATTTGAAGTATTCAAGGAAAACATTTAAAATAACAATATTTTCTAACCGTTTTTGTAAATAATTTTTGAATGACAAAACGTCTTTAAAAATATTTGAAACTTTCATCTAATATCATATACTTTTGTCTACCTGTCTTATTGTTCATTTCTATATGTGATGACTTGTATAATCCTTTGAACATTACTCAAATCGTTTTTCAAATTAATTTATCGTGTTGGCCTTCCTTAAATCCTACTCGAAACAATGGATTTTGGAAATTCCAAAATAATCTAATATTTAGAGAACCTTTGAAACATATCCTTAAAATACTTCAAAACCTTGAAATAAAACTATTCAATACATTTATTTCAAATATCATTTTAAAAAAAATCATTTTCCTTTCAACACAACCTTTTCAACATTTGCATTTCAATATTTTTCAAGATTAAAAGGATTTGCTTTTAATGAAGCAATTTCCAAGACAATTTAAGATTGCAAAATAAGGTCGTATAAAATAGTATTTTCAAAAGGTTTGTTTGCTTACCTGCGTAGTCAACTTGTATCTTTCACTTGTACCCATTTCTTTTCCTATACAAATGAAAAGAACCATTTTTCTCATATAGACATAATATCTCATGCTTGCACATTTCTACTATTAATTCTGAATTCATCTTAGGGTTTCTAACCCAGGCATATGTCATAATCACTTTATTTTCCTTCATAACTCTCATAGAGGTTAATTTAGTCTCTATTTTCACATATGGATTTTTATCCCAAAAATCTTCAAAAATTCCATTCATACATCCTTATAAAAATCAATCTTATTTCTGCCCAAATCACTTTGTTTACTATTCATGATTATTGTTCATGATCATGTTCCTAATTACTGTTTACATTTGCTAAACATTTGCTGAAATCAGGTGTACTAATTTCTTTAAATCTTGATTTATAATCAAATCAAGGTATTTAACTCTGAAATTTCTGTCGTACATCAATAACTACATGATTTAATACTCATAAAAATTTCAGCAATAAATATTAACATTATATATTTATTTTGACATTTTCACTGTGCTGGACAGTGTTGTAAAATTAGGAACAGTCCTAATCACGTTATTTTTAAACCATACTTATGTGCTCCAAAAATCATATTTAATATTTTTATTATGATAATAATAATATCTTGTACATCATATAAAAATTTAAGATTAAAATACCATCTAAAAAAATTAGTAAAAATCATTTACTACAGCTGATCCTGTCACCCGTTTTACCCTGTTTAAATTAATATTCTCGGATTTTTAATTTGCAACATGCTTAATATTTTAAGCTCAAACTTTGGTCGTTCCTTAATATTAATATAATAAGCTTGTAAAACAATTTTCATGGCAAAAATCATTCGTTTACTATCTCGTTCATAGTTTTGTTTCTAACATTACATAACCTCCAGATTTAAAGCAATATATCAACATTAACTTAGCCTTATCAATTTAATCATAAAAATATCCTGCTGAATTAGTTTAATGATTTTGAAATCATTTTTTTTTTTTTAGAAATATTAACGTTTCAGCATTTAATATTCAAAACCAGAATTATATATGTATAAATTTGTTTGGGCGTTGTATGCTCATACCCACTTATTAATTATTTCAGTACTTGAAATCTTATTTAATAATGATAAATCAACTGAATTATACTGAGTTAATTCAAATCATGGTAAAACCATGCTGAATAAATGAAAGTCATGATGTATTAATTTAATAATATGAAAATTATGCTGATATGAAAATCTGCTTGAATTCGGTATTTAAATCATGCATCCAGAAATTAATGTAGCACATTTGATTAATTTGGACATTTAGATAAAAACTTTCTGGAAATATAAAATCACATTAAAATATTATATGCTCAGGAAATTGAATCCACAGTTAGCTTAAATCTTCAGCAGTATTGTTGCTTAGAAAAATTTTCAAAACGGCATACATATCATATCAACGTGCCAGTGGTGAAAATTAAAATAATTATAATATCAATATCCAGCAGCATTGAAAATCACGTTCAGCAACATCTCAAGTTAACATATTGAGCAGTCCAGCAGCACCTACGGAAATAAGGAAGTAAGAAAAGAAAAAAAAGAAAGAAAAAAAAAAAAAACCTGGATGCTTGTAGCTTGTGTCCGGTTTTTCTACTATGCTGTCCGGTTATATATATATATACTATGCTGTTAACGGTTCACTATGGTTAAAATTAAATTTAACCATGGTGACCGTTTACAGGTGTTATGTACATAGGATGCGGGTTGCAGCTGTTGTTGACGTGTTAACGGTCCATTCAGGCTTCTCCAGCAACGTCTTATTTATTTATTATTATAATTATTATTTTTTTATTTTTGCATTAAGAAACTAATTCATAACTGCCTACATACATACTTATATATTATGAAAAATTTTCTTATGAATATATATACAATTTGCTCACAAAATGTACCTTTCGGAATTTTGAAAAAAAATTTCTATTTTATTTTAATTAACTAATTCATATTTGGATAAAAAGTCTCATTTTAAAATTTTGGAAACATGTTTCTCAAAATTTCATTTTTTCATTAAATTGAGCATATTAGAATAGGATTACTCATAAAATTGCACCTCAATTGGAGCTAAGTACATATTTTAATTTAATTAAAATCATATTAGGGTATAAAATTTCATTTTTAAAAACTTATAGACATATTTTTCAAAAATTAATCCATTTATTATGTAGAGTATATTAAAATAGGTTTTCTCCAAAAGTTTCATTTCAAATGACCTTATATACATTAAGATATGAATTAACTAAAGAATTATATAAAAATAAATTAAAATATCAACGTAACTCATGTACGTGCATGTTGTGCATGAATGGTTTTTTGGGCACGTTTTTTAATGCACTCAAGTTAGGTAATTTAGCAAACTATTTTTCATAATCTGATCCGTCTAGATTAGAGAGCACATAATTTAGTACTTTCTATTAAATTTTTATGTGATTCTGAGTTATGCATGTTTAGATCTAATCAAAACTGTAAGGATGAATATAAGCCCTTAATTAGAGCTCCTAATTAGCCAAAAATTTTCCATTTATTTTTATTTTTCCATAAAGTCCGTAAATTTAAACAGTTTCAATTTGTATAATTCAGAATTGTGAAATTCCTCCCCGAAATATTTGTAAAAATTCATTTTCATAACTAATCTTAGTAAGATTATAAATTACCCTCCATTTTCTTATAAGTTCCAAATATAACCTTTGTAAATTTCCACTAAGTGCACTTTGTGCCTCCACTCTTGTCAAAATTACCAATCAATCATCTTTTTTAAATTTATAATTTAATCTCACTTTTGTAAAATTGTAATTTGGTCTTTTCGTGATTAAGTTAATCGAAAGTGATTAACTTATCACTTTATCTTAACCACATGATTACTATTCTTGTTTACTATTTATTAAATTAATTATTCGGTCCTTCAACTCCATATATTAGAAAATTATATATTTAAAAAAAATCAATAACCCAGGGTTCATGACCTTAGGGTTTCATACATGGTCTTAAAATTTGGGGTTCCACAACTATAGTTCAAAACTGGTTTGGGTACTAAAGAGCATTTGATTTATGCCTTCCAAAATAGAACAACGTAGATTCCAATGGCTCACTAACCCAAATGTGTTGGAAACAATGTTCCAAACAAAACAAATTGACCAAAGCATAAGTTTTGATGATTAAACAAAGACTAATTTGAGTATATAAAGTGTACTAATGAGTTTGCCAAGTGTTTAAGGAAAACAAAGAAGTCAAGTCGATTACCAAGTCGACTTGGACTTCGACTTGGGGTGAAATCGATACCTAAGTCGACTTCACAAGCGACTTCAAATGGCAAAAGGTAGATAGCATTGAAAATAGAAAACAAGCAAGTGAAGTCGCAGGCCAAGTCAACTCCAGGTGAGACTTAGGAAACCAAGTCGCAGACGAAGTCGACTCCAGCATCGACTTCAAGCATCCAGAGTTGAAAAAGTGGAAACGAACATGACGAAGTGGCAGGCGAAGTCGACTCCAGGTGCAACTTGGGCGAAGTCGCAGACGAGGTCGACTCCAACTTTGACTTGAGGAGTTCAGACTTGAAGATTGAAGTTTCAAGCTTATTCCAAGGATCCATTTGGACTTTATCAAATCCAAATAAGATGCAAAGTTCATTCTCAAAGAGCAACTGAAGTTTCTTGAAGATCAAAAGTTAAAATTCATATTCAAAGTTCAAATCAAGTCTATCAAGTCCAAAGCTAATCTTCAAGCTTATGAAGCAATACCCAAGTCATGAAGACCAATTTTACAAAGTTCAAGCCAGTTCAAGAAGATCAAGGTGTTTTTGCAAAAGACCACGCCAAGTCGCAACCCAAGTCGACTCCAAGATCGACTTGAGTTGAAGACTGAAGGCCAAGTTGACCCAGACTTGGACTTGGAAATCTGAAGAACTGGAGTCGCACACGAGGTCGACTCCAGGTGCGACTTGGAAGCCAAGTCGCAGGCCAAGTCGACTCCACATGCGACTTGGGTCGCAACGGTCGGAATTTATTCGAACGTTGGCGCATTAAATGCGCGCCACCTACCCCCTAACGTTCGGATTCCCTCCAAAATTATAAATAGCATTCATGGTGGACGAGGGAAGTAGCTGAGAATCATTAAGTGCGCTTAACTACTACATTCAAGAGCTCAAAAGAGATCAAGCCACTCAAAGACGAAGAACTCTACTTCAAACTGCAAGAGCTTCATTTCAGAATCTTCAAAGCCAACTCTTCAAGTTCTTCTCTGCGCCTAATTGTTGCTACACATCTCTAAAGTGTAGATTTCTTTGTTGTTTCATTTATTTGTGATTGAACTTGATCTAGTTTGAGGAACTAGGATCAAGTGTATGCTAAGTAGTGTGTGATTGGAGTGTGACTCATCACCTACTTGAGCAGTGTGTTATATGCCCCCTAGAGCTAGAATCTAGAAGAGAGCAGTGGCTCTAATTGTATTGAGAGAATACAATAGTGGAACCCAAGTCACAAGGAGTGTGAGCTTGGAAGAGTGGAGTAGGGAGGTTGCCCGAACCACTATAAAAATCTTGTGTGTTTGATTTATTTATCTGCTCTCTACATTATATTGCTTTCCATTTCGATTCTTCATTAAGGGGACTGGATTAATCCGGGGTTAAGTTTCTGTTTAAGTTACAAATTTTTAAATACCCAATTCACCCCTCCCCTCTTGGGTTTTGCCATTAACTCGGGACCAACAAGTGGTATCAGAGCGGTTCTTTGAGTTTACCAAAGAGATCTTATTAATATGGCATCCCAATCTACTTCCGTTCCCGCATTTGCTAAAGGCCAATCCTTTACAAGGCCACCGTTGTTTGATGGGAGCAATTTTGGATATTGGAAGCTTCGTATGAAGCAACTCATCATGGCTACCGACATGGATTCTTGGATTGCTATCCAAGATGGAGTAACCTTGCCTACCGATGAAAGAGCTTCCAAATGGACCGATGAGGAAGTAAGAATTGTTAAGAGCAACGCCAAAGCTATGAACTCTTTATTTTGTGCTCTTACTGCTTCTGAATATGATAGAGTATCCTCTTGCTTAACCGCCAAAGAAATATGGGATACGCTAACCTCTATCTATGAAGGAACTTCTCAAGTCCAAGGGACGAGAAGAAATATTTTGATTGGAGAACTGGAAAACTTTAGAATGCTAGATAGAGAAAACATCTCTGAAATGTTTGCTAGATTCTCTAAAATTACTAATGCTCTAAAAGGTCTCGGAAAGGCTATATCTGAATCTGAGCAGGTCATGAAGATCTTAAGAGCTCTACCCGAATCATGGACTCCAAAGATCACTGCAATAGAAGAAGCCAATGACCTTAACACTCTAAAGCTTGAAGACTTAATTAGCTCACTCATGTCACATGAGCTAATCAAGAGAAGAAATGAAGATCAACACAGGGGCAAAAGAGCAATTGCTTTGAAAGCCGCACAAGACACAGATGACTCCTCTTCTTCTCAAAACGACGACGAAATCGCCCTACTCACAAAACGTTTCAGAAAATTTGTGAGGAAAGGCAAAAATTTCAGAAGCTTCAAGGATAGAACTCCCAGAGAAAAGAAGAAAGAATCAACCAAATGCTATCGATGCGGCGGTTCGGGACATATGCAAGCTCAATGTCCAACTCCCGAAGAAAGCAAAGTAAAAGAACAAAGAAAAGATCGAGGGGACAATAAGAGATTCCAAAAATACAAAGGAAGAGGCATGTACGTGAATGACGAGGAATCTACAACGAGTAACTCCTCAACCGATGAAATCGAAGTAGAAGAATGTGCAAGAATCTGCTGCATGGCACAAATCGAGCAAGAAGAACAAACTACCTCAACAAAATGCACAAGTAATGAAGAGGTAAGTTCCAAACTCTCCCATTCTAAGTCAAGTTATTCTTCTTTTCAAGATTGCCTCAAATGTACTGAATTAGAAGAACTTCAAACTGCATATGATTCATTGTATGAAGAAATGAAGAAATTAGGAAGCAAGTTTACAATTAAGAAGAAACAATGTGATGCAGTAATAATTGCAAATGGTAAACTTGCAGAGAAATTAGACAAAATAAAAGAAGAAAATGATATGCTGAAAAAGGAGAACGAATCATTAAGTGAATCATTAGCTAAGTTCTCTAATCCAGGAGAAAATGTTAAAATGTTTCTGAATATGACCTCCCAAACACATAAAAGAGGTCTTGGATATCATACATTTGAGCAAGGAGAAAGTAGCAAATCAAATGTGCAAATATTTGAGAAATATCAAACTAAAACTGCATCTATATACAAGCCACAAAAGAAAAATTTTAAGTGGATTAGAAGACCAACTATTGAACCATTGCATACTTGGAGGCCTACTCCAAGATTACCTATGGCTTGTAATTTCTGCAATAAATTGGGTCATAAAACTTACAAATGTAATTTTAAGAAATTATATGACCGTGGTGCAAAATTAGTTTGGGTTCCAAGGAACACAAGATTTGGGCTTTCCAAGTTAGAACAACAAAGATTAATATATATTACTAACCCAAATGGACCCATAAAATGGGTACCAAGAAGATAAGATTTATTTGCTTATTTTTTTTCAGACATGTTTTAAGGCAAAGGCAAATAATGAATGGTTCATGGATAGCGGTTGCTCAAGGCATATGACCGGTGAAAGAAGCTTATTTCATAAACTTAAGCCTTGCAACGATGGAATGGTTGCCTTTGGTAATAATGAAAAAGGTAAAATTAAAGGTAAAGGAAATATACGTAGTATTTCAAATGCATGCATGGAAGATGTTTTGTTTGTTGAAGGACTCAAACACAATTTAATGAGCATTAGCCAATTATGTGATAAAGGATACAAAGTTGTGTTTGAATCATCTATATGTAATGTATTTGATGGAGAGCATATCATGTTTAGTGGTAAAAGACATGGAAATGTATATTTGGTTTCACTTGATGAATTGAATGATCAATGTCTAATGGCCATTGATAATGATCCATGGGTTTGGCATAAAAGGCTTGGACATATAAACATGGGAAACATAAAAACCCTATGGAAAAAGAGTTTCGTAGAAGGATTACCAAGATTGAAATATGACAAGGACAAGATTTGTAAGGCATGTCAATTATCAAAACAACCCAAGATGCCTTTCTCTACCAAAAAGGAAATTTCCACCACCAAGCCACTTGAATTGCTACACATGGATCTATACGGGCCATCCGACATTCTAACCATTGGTGGAAAGAAATATGTATTTGTCATAGTTGATGATTTTTCAAGATTCACATGGATAATTCTCTTAGCTAGTAAAGATGAAGCCTTCTCTATGTTTGCAACTTTTGTAAATTTGGTGCAAAATGAAAAACAAAGTACTATTGTGACCATAAGAAGCGATCATGGTGGCGAATTCGAAAACAAACGATTCATGGAATTTTGCAATGAAAAAGGAATTCACCACACATTTTCTGCACCAAGAACTCCACAACAAAATGGAGTAGTAGAAAGGAAAAATAGAACTATACAAGAGATGGCTAGAACTATGCTAAATGAGAGCAATCTATCCAAGAAATTTTAGGGTGAAGCTGTAAGTACAGCTTGTCATGTATTGAACCGTGTCACCATTTGAGCAATCTTGAAAAAGACCCCATATGAACTATGGAAAGGAAGAAAACCAAATATTTCTTATTTTCATGCTTTTGGATGTACATGTTATGTTTTGAACAATGGAAAAACTAACTTGGGAAAGTTAGATGCTAAAAGTGATGAGGCTATATTTCTTGGATATTCATCAAATAGCAAAGCATATAGAGTTTTCAATAAACGAAACCAGGTTGTTGAAGAATCCATACATGTTGTATTTGATGAAATTAACCAAACTCCGAGAAAGGAGGATGAACTAAGTGATGCAGATGAGACAAAAGGCAAAGAACAACCAAAGGAACTCGAGCTCAAGCCAGAAAATCTCATGGAGGAAGAGGTAAGTGAAGGTAATGATTCTTATAAACCTCCAACTTATTTAAAGTTCAAAAATGCCCATCCAATTGAGCAAGTTATTGGAAATGTATATGAAGGAGTGAAAACTAGGAGATCAAAACAAAACGTTTATGGTCAATATGCCTTTGTATCTAAAATTGAACCAAATACCATTGAACAAGCTCTCAATGATGAAAATTGGGTTATTGCAATGCAAGAAGAGCTAAACCAATTCGAAAGGAACAATGTATGGCACTTAGTTCCTAGACCAAATAATCACACTATCATTGGTACCAAATGGGTATTTAGGAACAAATTAGATGAAAGCGGACTTGTAATTAGAAACAAGGCCAGATTAGTAGCCAAAGGGTATTCTCAAGAAGAAGGAATCGATTTTGAAGAATCATATGCACCCGTGGCTAGATTAGAAGCCATACGTATTCTACTAGCATTCGCTTCTTATATGAATTTCAAATTGTTCCAAATGGATGTAAAAAGTGCATTTTTGAATGGCTATTTGAATGAAGAAGTATATGTTGAACAACCCCCTGGTTTTGAAGAAATGAATCAATCAAAGTATGTTTATAAATTGACCAAAGCACTATATGGATTAAAGCAAGCTCCAAGAGCTTGGTATGAAAGGTTGAACAAATTTTTGATTGATCATGAGTTTCTAAGAGGGAAAGTAGATACTACTTTGTTCATCAAATACAAAAACAAAGATATTTTAATTGTACAGATTTATGTAGATGACATAATTTTCGGTGCTACTAATGAAAATCTTTGTCAAGAATTTTCTAAGATTATGCAGAGCGAATTCGAAATGAGCATGATGGGAGAATTAAATTTCTTCCTTGGACTGCAAATTAAGCAACAAAGTGAAGGGATATTCTTGAACCAGTCCAAGTACGTCAAGGAAATGCTCAAGAAATTTGGATTGCAGAATAGCAAAGGGGCAAACACTCCAATGAGCTCTACAATCAAGATCGACACGGACGAAAATGGTAAGAGTATCGATCAAAAGCTTTATAGAAGCATGATAGGATCCTTGTTATATTTAACTGCTTCTAGACCCGATATTCTATTCAGTGTTTGTATGTGCTCTAGATTTCAAGCATGCCCAAAAGAATCACATCTCCTTGCTGTAAAAAGAATTTTTAAATATTTGATAAAAACTATCAATCTTGGACTATGGTATCCAAAGGGGTCAACCTTTGATCTAATCGGCTATTCGGATGCAGATTTTTCCGGATATAAGGTAGATAGAAAAAGTACCAGTGGAACTTGTCAGTTTCTTGGACATACGTTAGTTTCATGGTATTCAAGAAAACAAACAAGTGTTGCTCTATCTACCGCGGAAGCCGAATACATAGCCGCCGGTAGTTGTTGTGCCCAATTACTTTGGATGAAACAACAATTGAAAGATTATGGCATTGATTATGTTGATATTCCTATTAGATGTGATAATACAAGTGCAATTTGTCTGACTAAAAATCCTGTACTGCATTCAAGAACCAAGCATATTGATGTGAGACACCATTTTATTCGTGAACATGTTGAAAATCATGATGTATGTTTAGAATATGTGAAAACAGAAGACCAAATTGCTGATATCTTTACCAAACCATTAGCCAAAGAATCATTTTATAAAATTAGGAATGATATGGGTATGATAGAGCTAAATTAGGAAAAATTAAATAAGAAAATTACAATCGAAAAATGTCAAGTCGATAAGTCAAGTCGACTCCAAGGGCGTCAAGTCGACTCCACTTCAGAAGCGAAGTCGACTCCGCCAGAGTCGAAGTCGACTCCGCCCCCAGGTGAAGTCGACTCCGAGGGACTGAAGTCGACTTCGCCTAGGGCAAAGTCGACTCCGCGCGCGACGTTTCGCATTCGGCCGATTTTTCTTCTTTTTCTTCCCTTTCCTTCCTCTTTCTTTCTCATTTTCCCGCTTTTTTCTTCTCTCCTCCCATCTCCGGCGATTCCGATCTCCCTTGTCTCCGGCAAACCACCGTTCCCTCTCTCTCACTCTCTCACTCCCTCTCTCTCTCACTCTCTCTCTCACTCCCTCTCTCACTCTCACTCTCTCCCTCTCTCACTCTATCTCTCTCTGTCTCTTTGTCTCACAGCTCCCCTTCTCTCTCACTGTCATTCCCTCTAAGATTCCCAAATCTCTCAAAATCCCTAAACTCCAAGCTCCAAATGGCACCAAAGAAAGCCGTATCAAAACCATATCCCAAACGGGTTCCCACACAACCTTCATCTCACACAAAAGAAGTTCCTAGAAGAACTAGGACTCCATCAAAAAGAGCTAGAGAGGAACCATCAACTTCGACGGGTAGACGGGTTCGATTCCAAACCACTACTCAATCATCTGATCAAGCGCCCAGGTCGGAAAGTCAACAACAAACCCAAACCTCACAGAGCACACAATTCGGGACAAGCAGAAGGGGCACTGCGGCTGGGAAAGCCCAAGTATTGAAGATGCCCACTACCTACTTCAAAACCGAGCTCCATCATAGCCGTTTTTACAAAAAGTTCTACGAACGGAAGGTATTCATACCCAAGATTATAGATTTTAATTTCTTGAAAGAATATGGATCCGACATAGAAGATCTATTAGATTTTCAAGGATGGACCAATTTGCTAAAGGAAGACGAAAGGGTCTATCCAGATCTTACTCGAATGTTTTATTATCTATGGGATGAAGAATACTATGGAACCTTCGTCAAAGGAGTAGAAATGGATCTTGGAATCGGGATAATTGCAGGTCCGACTGAAGTAATGAGTCATTTAGGACACATACTTGGAGTCCCGTATGAGGATGAGCCTATTCCAGAAGACCTCACATTGGATCAAATGTATAATCAGCTCACCCGGAGCAACAAGTACCATCCGGGAATCAAATTCCTTCGGTACATGGATCTCTCACCCAGGCTACGAGTGCTCAGACTTCTCATTGCCCACTGCATCTACCCAAAGGGCGGTGGAAGAAACCAATTAAACCCACAAGAAGCGGGGATACTATGGAAAGTGGCCAACAGGGTCAAGGTGAGCTTACCAAAATTATTTCTTGAAGCCTTGGCATCTAGAAAGGATAACCCACGAGGAGTCCTCCCTTATGGCACGTGGATCACAAAGATTCTTGAATTCTTCAAAGTGGATATTGAAGGCGAGCCTTTCGAAGTGCTCAAATCCACAAATGCCATAAATAAAGCACTAATCCAAAGAATGAAGATCAATCTGCTTGAACTAAGGCATGAAGCTTCAGAAGAAGAGCGAGAAGACAATGCACAAGTTGAGGGGGAGCAACCTCCTGCGGCACCACCTGCTCAAGAGGTGCCAGCATCTCCCATATCGCACGGATCCTATTCTCCACAAGGATCTGCTGCACGTGAACGGGTGCCTCCAACCTCATCTGAGGAGGTCACTCTAAAAGATTTGAGAGATGAAATCGTTGCCGTCCGTGAAGAAATGGGTCACCAAGAAGACCGGATGATGAGTCTTGTGACCGAAGTGTTGGCGGCAATCAATAATATGCATTCCCGACAAGATCGAATCGATCGGGATTGTGTACCATCCGATATCATCTCGCCTCCGGCCGTCACAAGAAGCGACCCATGCCTGAACTTGATCCCTTCGAATCGGGTTCAGTTCATCGCGAGCCTTCTCCTGCACCCGTTTCCTCCTTCTACTCTTCCGCTCATGTCCGTCCCATCAAACAAACTCAGTCTATCTATCCCATTTCCCAATTTCAATTTACCAAGTCTTTGGTAATTGACAAATTTTTTGAGTGATTGACAAAAAGGGGGAGAAAAGATAGGTTTTGAGAGTTTTCTTTTTGTTTGGGTTGGGTAATTTGTATAGGTTTCATTTTTGTTTTACATTGTATTTTGAAACTTGATACATATATGAAAGTTGTGGTATGCTTGCAATGATTAATATGTTTGAATGATATGAATGATATGAAAGTAATGCTCTATCATTTTTCTAACTATATGGTTGAAAGTACCTAGGACAATGCTCTGTTTTTCAAACAAATATATATATGAACATGGTTAATGTGTTGAAAGGTATCAACTCAAATGTAGTTTTGTCAATCATCAAAAAGGGGGAGATTGTTGGAAACAATGTTCCAAACAAAACAAATTGACCAAAGCATAAGTTTTGATGATTAAACAAAGACTAATTTGAGTATATAAAGTGTACTAATGAGTTTTCCAAGTGTTTAAGGAAAACAAAGAAGTCAAGTCGATTACCAAGTCGACTTGGACTTCGACTTGGGGTGAAGTCGATACCTAAGTCGACTTCACAAGCGACTTCAAATGGCAAAAGGTGGATAGCATTGAAAATAGAAAACAAGCAAGTGAAGTCGCAGGCCAAGTCGACTCCAGGTGCGACTTAGGAAACCAAGTCACAGACGAAGTCGACTCCAGCATCGACTTCAAGCATCCAGAGTTGAAAAAGTGGAAACGAACATGACGAAGTCGCAGGCGAAGTCGACTCCAGGTGCAACTTGGGCGAAGTCGCAGACGAGGTCGACTCCAACTTCGACTTGAGGAGTTCAGACTTGAAGATTGAAGTTTCAAGCTTATTCCAAGGATCCATTTGGACTTTATCAAATCCAAATAAGATGCAAAGTTCATTCTCAAAGAGCAACTGAAGTTTCTTGAAGATCAAAAGTTAAGATTCATATTCAAAGTTCAAATCAAGTCTATCAAGTCCAAAGCTAATCTTCAAGCTTATGAAGCAATACCCAAGTCATGAAGACCAATTTTACAAAGTTCAAGCCAGTTCAAGAAGATCAAGGTGTTTTTGCAAAAGACCACGCCAAGTCGCAACCCAAGTCGACTCCAAGATCGACTTGAGTTGAAGACTGAAGGCCAAGTTGACCCAGACTTGGACTTGGAAATCTGAAGAACTGGAGTCGCACACGAGGTCGACTCCAGGTGCGACTTGGAAGCCAAGTCGCAGGCCAAGTCGACTCCACATGCGACTTGGGTCGCAACGGTCGGAATTTATTCGAACGTTGGCGCATTAAATGCGCGCCACCTACCCCCTAACGTTCGGATTCCCTCCAAAATTATAAATAGCATTCATGGTGGACGAGGGAAGTAGCTGAGAATCATTAAGTGCGCTTAACTACTACATTCAAGAGCTCAAAAGAGATCAAGCCACTCAAAGACGAAGAACTCTACTTCAAACTGCAAGAGCTTCATTTCAGAATCTTCAAAGCCAACTCTTCAAGTTCTTCTCTGCGCCTAATTGTTGCTACACATCTGTAAAGTGTAGATTTCTTTGTTGTTTCATTTATTTGTGATTGAACTTGATCTAGTTTGAGGAACTAGGATCAAGTGTATGCTAAGTAGTGTGTGATTGGAGTGTGACTCATCACCTACTTGAGCAGTGTGTTATATGCCCCCTAGAGCTAGAATCTAGAAGAGAGCAGTGGCTCTAATTGTATTGAGAGAATACAATAGTGGAACCCAAGTCACAAGGAGTGTGAGCTTGGAAGAGTGGAGTAGGGAGGTTGCCCGAACCACTATAAAAATCTTGTGTGTTTGATTTATTTATCTGCTCTCTACATTATATTGCTTTCCATTTCGATTCTTCATTAAGGGGACTGGATTAATCCGGGGTTAAGTTTCTGTTTAAGTTACAAATTTTTAAATACCCAATTCACCCCTCCCCTCTTGGGTTTTTTGCCATTAACTCGGGACCAACAAAATGGACCCATAAAATGGGTACCAAAAAGATAAACTCTACATGATTTTATTTTTTTAGGTATGTCTTAAAGCAAAGGCCAACAACATGTGGTTCATGGATAGTGGCTGCTCAAGACATATGACGGGAGAAAGAGGATTGTTTCATAAAATCATATCATGTAGTGAAGGAATGGTTGCATTTGGAAACAATGAAAAAGGTATAATTAAAGGTAAATGAAATGTTTATGGAAATTCAAATGCATGTATTGAGGATGTACTATTTGTTGAGGGACTTGAACACAACTTAATGAGCATTAGTCAACTGTGCGATAAAGGCTATAAAGTTGAATCCTCTATATGCGATATATTTGATGATGATCACGTAGTCTTTAGTGAGAAAAGACATGGAAATGTATATTTTGTTTGTCTTGATGAACTTGATGGAAAATTTCTTATAGCCATCGAAAATGATCCATGGATAAGACATAAAAGGCTTGGACATATAAACATGTCAAACACTAAAACTTTGTGGAAAAAGAGCCTAGTGGAATTATTACTAAAGCTTAAATATGATAAAGACAAAATATGTAAATCATGTCAACTATTCAAGCAACCCAAAATGTCATTTTCCACCAAAAAAAAATTTTCAACAACTAGGCCAGTTGAACTATTACATATAGATCTTTATGGGCCATTAGACATTTTAACTCTTGATGGGAAATAGTATGTATTTGTCATAGTTGATGATTTTTTAAGATTTACATGGATAATTCTCTTAGCTAGCAAAGAGGAAGCATTCTCTATGTTTGTCACTTTTTCAAATTTGGTGCAAAATGAAAAACAGAAAATAATCATTTCCATTAGAAGCGATCATGATGGTGAATTTGAAAATAAACGATTTATAAAATTTTGTAATGAGAAGGAATTCACCACATATTTTCTACACGAAGAACTCCTCAACAAAATCGGGTAGTTGAAAGGAAAAATAAGATAATGCAAGAGGTGGCTAGAACCATGCTAAATGAGAGTAAATTATCCAAAACATATTGGGGTGAAGCTATAAGAACGGCACGCCATGTATTGAATCGTGTTACCATAAGAGAAATCTTGAAAAAGACCCCATATGAACTATGGAAGGGCAGAAAATCAAACATTTCATATTTCCATGCTTTTAGATGTACTTGCTATGTGTTGAATATGAAAAAAAAACTTAGCAAAATTAGATCCAAAAGTGATGAGACAATATTCCTTGGTTATTCATCAAATAGCAAAGCATATAGAGTCTTTAACAAAAGAAATCAAATAATAGAAGAATCAATGCATGTTGTATTTGATTAATTTAACTAAAATCCCAAAAAGGAGGATGAGTTGAGTGATGCAGATGAGGCATCAAGGAATGTAAAAGAGGAACAACTAGAACAACAAGGAGGAGCCGAAACAAAGCAAGAGAATTCCACGGAGGAAAGGGTAAGTGAAGGTAATAATTCCTATAAACCGCCTACTGATTTAAAATTCAAAAATGACCATCCAATTAAGCAAGTTATTGGCAATATATATGAAGGAGTAAAAACTAGAAGGTCAAGACACTATCTGTGAAGAATTTGCTTTTGTGTCTAAAATTGAACCAAACTCTATCGATCAAGCTTTTAATGATGAAAATTGGATCGTTGCAATGCAAGAAGAGTTAAATCAATTTGAAAGAAATAATGTATTGCACCTAGTTCCTAGAACGAAGGATTGCACGGTTATTGGTACCAAATGAGTTTTTAGGAACAAATTAGACGAAAGTGGGCTTGTAGTAAGAAACAAAGCCAGATTAGTAGCCAAAGGATATTCGCAAGAAAAAAGAATTGATTTTGAAGAATCCTATGCTCCTATGGCCAGATTAGAGGCCATATATATCCTACTAGCTTTTGTTTCTCACATGGATTTTAAATTGTTTTAAATGGATGTGAAAAACGCATTTTTGAATGGTTACTTAAATGATGAAGTATATGTTGAACAACCTCCTGGATTTGAAGAAAAGGATCAATCAAAAATTGTTTTCAAATTAACAAGAACATTATATGGACTTAAACAAGCTCCAAGAGTTTGGTATGAAAGGTTAAGTAAGTTTTTGATTCACGACTTTCAAATAGGAAAAGTTGATACAACATTGTTTATCAAATATAAGGACAAAAATATTTTAATTGTTCAAATTTATGTAGATGATATAATATTTGGTACTACTAACGAAACTCTATGCTAAGAATTTTTATGAGATTATACAGAGTGAATTTGAAATGAGCAAGATGGGAGAATTAAACTTCTTCCTTGGACTACAAATTAAGCAACTAGCTGAAGAAATCTTTATAAACCAGTTCAAATATGTCAAGGAGATGTTGAAGAAGTTTGGAATGCAAAATAGCAAAGGAGAAAACATGCAAATGAGTTCTACCATCAAGATCGACAAGGATAAAAAAGGTAAACCTATCGAACAAAAACTATATAAAAGCATGATATGATCCTTGTTATATTTAACTGCTTCTAGACCAGATATTTTGTTTAGTGTTTGTATGTGTTCAAGTTCCAACCTTGTCCAAAAGAATCACATCTAATAACTATAAAAAGAATTTTCAGATATTTGATCAAAACCACTAATCTAGGGTTATGGTATCCAAAGGGGTCAACATTTGATATAATCGGCTACTCGGATGCGGATTTTGCTGGTTACAAAGTAGATCGAAAAAGTAGTAGCGGAACATGTTAGTTTCTTAAAAACATGTTGGTTTCATGGTTTTCAAGAAAATAAACTAGTGTTGCTCTATTGATAATTGAAAATTAATAATATATTTTATGGGCATTTTATACCAATTTGGTGGGTAATTAATTGAGTTTAATGTGAAATTTGCTCTAAAATGTGGTTTTGCAACATTTGGGTATTAAATATCAATTTCAAGTTATTTAAATTATTTTAGTGATCTTTTAACTTGAAATTACATTTTTTATTTGTTGCCAAAAAATCACAAGTGCCTAATATATTTTATTAAAGTGTTGCAACAATTGGGCTTTCAATATTTTTTTATTAATCGCCTATTTATTAATTTTCTGGGTATATAATTTGGTTTAAATATTTTTTATGCAAGTTTGCAAGATCAAGAGTGGGCCCCACAAAATCATCAACGTCTAGTTAATTAAATCTGGACCGTCCAAAACTATCCAGATCCAACTAGATTTTTCACCGTCCATTTAATGCATAAAATCGAAAATCCAGCCATTCATCTTATCACCACCGTCAAACCGTCCAGAATTTCAGTACAATCATAAAATTCGGACCGTCCATTTATTTCAGCTAATTACCGTCCAGATTTTTGGTTAAAAATCCATCAGAAAATCATAAAATCCTGGCCATTTCTATTTATTCCACCGCTTAACCCGCCAAATCAGCATCGTCCCTCTAAGCAGCTGCCCATGTCAATTAAAATCCAAGCCTGAATTTTTTATCAATATTTCATCTCCACCGTAAAAAGCAGAACATCGATCAGCAAATTCAAAAATTTTCAGCCGTCCTAAATTCATGCACCATCCATCAGCAGTCCATCATCATCAAGCCTTTCAGATCATGCGATTTTTTAATGTATCACATCGTTCATATGTTCAGCAAATTTCCACCATCTAAATCAATTAATTCATGCAGCAATTTTTACGTTCATAGATCTAAGCCGTTCAACCAGTGGGCCCCACAGTCAATTAACACTGAGATACTCAGCACATCGGGGCAACAAAGGATCCATCAGTGTAAGTTATGTGCAAACTGAAGTCCTCAACATGGTGGACTGCGTTATGACCAATTAGCGTAAGTAGGCTATGCAAACTTTTCTTTACACAGTTTCAAAAGTTATAAAAGGGGTTTGTTCACAATCTCACCGCAAGTGCACGAGTTGTAGATTGTACTATATAAATTATCGATCCATAGGAAATTCAGGACTATAAATTTTGCTTTTAAATGCTTTCGTGTCGGATATAAAATGGAATAATAAAGTGAAAGAGAATATAAAATGAAAAAGAAATAGAAAAATGGGAAGAAAAAATTGAAAATTATAACGAGTAGAGAACGAGAGTATGAGTACCTAGGGTTTAAGATTTCACATGCGTCTGTTATAATGGGTAGTGGTATAATTATTTAATTTGGATATTGTTTGTTAAAGGAGAACAAACCCTAATTTATCCTTGCACCTTCTCTCGAAACTTACAAGGCGTACCCTAATTTTCTTAACCACATATTCTCATGAGATTAAGTTAATTAGAATCCATTAAATTTTGTGGTTTGTTTATGGAATTCCTGAATGTCATCATGTCTATTCTCATAGTCTTAGATTTCTAGGTTTAATATCTTGATTATCGTATATTAGGTTTCCACCTCTCGGTTCCATCACCTAATATATGGAATCATGCCAAAGTACGGGCCCATGTACTAAGCGAGCATAAAAATCACAAGATATTAAATTAACAACAATATCCATCATAAATAAATTAAAAACCCACAGCACGTTACATTGTATGCATGCTACATCCTAAACCCTAGATTTAGGGTTTAGCCAAGCATGTTTAAGTCCAAAATAAAGTTAAAATCCAAATCCATCTTAAACAAAGCAATAAAAGTTAAAAAGGGAAAGATGGGAAGGCTTATTGGTTTGAAACTCCCAATGGTGTGTCGGCCGCTCCACGCAACTTGCCGGTCCGTCTCTTGCCCGTGCTCTCCACCTTCTTGCTCTCTCTCTGTTGTTGCTCGTCGGCTCTCCACCTTCTATGAATCCCTAGATTTCTATTTAAAGACATCAGTTTGCGCAGCATATGTGCAAAAACCTGTGCGTATGGATGCATAGTGGCGCCTATGCGCCAACTCTCTGTGTGCTGTGTAATTTAAAAACCATGTGGAATGCCCTAGAAACTCATGCCTTGGCGCCTAGGCGCCCCAAGTCGGTGCCTGGGCGCCAACTCCCTGGAATTTTTTCGACTTGGAACTCCTCGAAATACCTGTATGCTCATGTCATAGCGCCTAGGCGCCCCAATACGGTACCTGGGCTCCAACTCCTTGGAAGCTTAGTGACCTGGTAACTCTTCTAGAACTCGTCTGCATGTTAGTGAAGTGGCACCTAGGTGCCCCTATACGGCGCCTGGGCGGCAACTTATTGAAAGTTTTCTGCCATTTGAGGTGTTGGGTATTCTGGCTAAGGCATGTAAGGTGACGCCTAGGCGCCACTGGTCAGCGCCTAGGTGTCAGCCTACTTGCTTCTTTACTTGCTTTGTTCTGCATCCAGCTTGCTCGCATGCCTATAATTGTCCGCCCTTCATGGACGGCTTGGATTCCTGGAAATTTGACGGCTTTGATTTAATCGGCATCTAGATCAGCTGGACGTGATTTTTGATGGGCCTGTGGATGATTAAAATGTAATTTCAAGCCAAAAGATTACAAAAATTATTTAAATAACTTGAAATTAATATTTAATACCAAAATGTTGCAAAATCTCATTTTAGATCAAATTTCACATTAAACTCAACTAATTACCCACCAAATTGGTATAAAATGCCCACAAAATATATTATTAGTCTTCAATTATCAAATATCCTCACACTTGAACTTTTGCTTGTCCTCAAGCAAAATATAATGGTATTCAAGAATAGATTGCGAAATTTCAAAGCTTTGAGCAAAAAGTGAAAATAAATGTTTAGCCAATCATCGAAACTAATGAGAGTATTAAACTAAAAATTTTGAAACATTACACTCTTTGAAAATCTCGGTCAATAATCCCTTCTCACATGATTAATATTGTACACCTATCACCTCCTTTGCTTTCAATCATTAAGAGTTCAAAAATTCCCGCAATAAACTCCTAATTGTCAGATATCTTCCCCATTTATTTGGTTATTCAATATACACATTCAATAATTTAAATAATGGTAATAATGTAAAAAATATCAGTCAAGTTACCTCATATACATCTAATCAAATTTTTACATTTTTAATTTCCTCTACCAACTCAATTAGCCAATTCATAAGATCATAAGGACTTAGTAGGACAACGGTTAGGTTGGTACAAGAAATAAAATTCAAAAATTTTCAAAAATTGAACTGTCTCCAAATAACTCGAGCCTCATTTTGTAACAAGAAATAAAAGTACCCCCACACTTAGTGCTTTCATTCTCTTTCAAGCCTGTTCTTATCCTTGGTTTAGTTTTTTTTAAACTAAGTCCAACAATAATTTCCCTCACCATATTTTAGGATATCTAGGAAGTCATTTTCTTTATTTGCACAGTCAAGAGATCAAACCTTATTCCCGTTTCACTTTTCAACTCAGAATTAAATTTTAAAGTTGGTTCAACTAAGTGAGAATTGAGGTTTAATAAAGAAAATTTTAAGTCTAGGCTCAATGGGGGTAAATAACTGTTATACTTTCAAAGATAGACTCATCAAAAATATGCCTTAATCATGTCCATGAATTGGTTAAATAGAGTTTTAGCTTTGAAAATTCTTCAATCAAAATAAGATTTTTCATGTATATGGGAAAAAAACTACCTTCTTAGATGGTGATTGTGTGTATTAGAAACAACTTTTAATAAATTAGAGAGGATTATTCTGATTTTGAAATAAAACAAAAGTGGTTCCTTGGTATATCAGTTCATCAAGTGATTCAGGACAAAAATCCAAGTATTTTCAACAAGTATATGCTCAAAAACACATTTAACATCTCATAAAGGTTCAACTTTTCCTAACTCAAAGATTTTGAAATTCCAAGTATGGTTTGCTTACAAGACATACAAGAGTTCAGAGTGGGGTCTAATATCACATTTTATGCAAGAATTATCCAAATATTTTAAATTTTTTTCGAAACGTGACAAAAATTATCATCATGACAAAAATATAATCATTGGGGTAGTGAAAGAAATATTTAGAGAAAATTGATACAACGTATTCACCCCTATACTTGAAATTGACATTGTCCTCAATGTAAATCATGCCATCAAAATAAAGGGAGTAATTGTAAAAAAGTGAGGTGCTAACTTCCCTGTTTTGGCGAGTTGAACCGAATTTTCATCCCACCGTGCTTCCTTCCAAGTAGGCTCTGAAAAGTAACCAATAAAGCTCCAAATTAAAAAGTATCAAAATTCTAAAATAAAAAAACTAAAAGAAAAACTAAAACTAAAACTTCCCTGAAAGAAAAAGGAAAAATTCGGGTTGCCTCTTGAGAAGCACTTGGTTTAAAGTTGTCAGCCCGACTACAGTTTGATTATCTGATATTAACCAACTCCAACTTTTGCATTTCTGTGATTCTTTTTCTTACCTTCAGATTTTCTCGCATTCGTCGTTCTTTGAATTGGCCTCCATATTTGCTTGAGAACTTTTCTTGCCAATGAACCGCTGCAATTAGTTTTAAAAGAACGACAAGTAGGAGAACAAATTGTTACCAGTTTGTTAGCTTTTCTCTTTTTTTCATCAGATTTCTGTTGTTTTGATATCCCGCTTTCAGATGTTGCAACCGATTTAGCAATTTGTTGATTCAAGTCTTCCACAACTTCTCCTTTACTTATGGACATCTGAGTTAGGTTGCTTGAAATTCCTTTGACTGTTGACTCATTGACCACGTCAACCCGTAAACAAGAGTTATCGAGAGAGGGGTTTTTCATGGCTGAGAAAAGGTTGAATTCCATTTTTTCATTTCCAACTGTTAGAGAAAGTTGACCATTCTTGACGTCTATGATGGCTCCAGCAGTGGCTAAAAAAGGTCGTCCAAGAATGATTGGAATTTAGCGGTCCTCCTCCATGTCTAGGACTATTGTGGCGCCCCGAACCGGGGTGCCTAGAAAGCTTTACTCCGGGATCTTGTCGATGGGTAAATGTGACTCAGGATTGTTGCCCTGATCACGCAGTGGATACTTAATTGGATCTCGTCCAATTTTTTTTCTTTTTCTTTCATTATAGAAGCATATACTTTATTCATAATAGACTCATCCATATCATCATAAAACCATTCATATCTTCTTTTTATTAAAATAATTTATATAAGTACAATCATGTTTGTAATATCCATAAAACATGTCTTCAACATGATTATCATACATTTGTCCCTTTGGACGCATACATAGAATTGCAATTAATTTTGTAGGTCATTTCTACCTGACATCCTTTATGAGTCAACTCCATAGCCTGTTTGTCATTTTGAAAACATATATGAGTAATAATACTCAGTAAGCAAGCCTTTTTCTTTGGCAAGTAAACATTTTCCTTTCATTCAAATGCATTTCTCTCCATTTGGTAGGAGACACTTACCAAGTGATCAATTACCAATGAGACAGAAACTTTTTCATGCATTTCATGAGAATGCAATGCATTCATTCATTCATGACTTTCCTTGTGCCCCCACCTCTTGGGAGGACGCTGCCGGCACACAGCCCTTGCAACTTGGCAATAGTGAAGGGGGATCCTCAATCCGCTTTCTACCTCCACCAAAGCCTCTTCATTGTGCACCATGAACATACACATATGCCGGCATGACATGTCCATAAAATTTTCATAAAAGGCATTTAATAAGCAAGTTTGCAATCATTTCATGTAAAACAGTATAGGAATGGTCATCCTTAAATATATTTCATAAAACAGTAAACATTTCCTAACTGTAAAATATTGAAAATAATAAACAATTAATTTTTGCATTTTAGCCTCTCCAGACATGTGGGCCCCACGGGATAAGATAGGATGAGATAAGAACTCTCCTAGATAGGGTAGTTAAGATAGAATTTAATTTTGAAACAAATTATCTCCACGGGATAAGATACGATAAGATAAGAATTATCATAGATAAGATTTATTAAGATAAAATCTAATTTTAAAATAAATTTTATCTTATTCCTATCTTCCTATCCCTTAGAAGCTACGAGACTTCTATAAATTAGGGTGGGGACTTGATAGATGGGGATGATCGTAAGAAAGGTCGGGAGATAGAATTGTGGAAGGACAGAAAGTTACGTGAGGCAAGTGGGATTTTATTTGAAATTGATTTTAGTTCAATGCTATGATTATTTTTATACAATTGTTACGTGAGGCAAGTGGGATCGAGTTAATAATGCTCTCTTAGTTGAGAGTGATACCGCTGAACTTGATCGACGTTACCTGAAAAGGGAAGGATCACCAGTAAAAGATCATCCGGGAAAGAAGCAGATCGGACAGTTTTCTTCGGGGCAAACTAGAGTCGAGGGAAGTGGAAAGAATGGAGGATTTCAAAAGAAGAAAAAAATCCCTAAGTGCAACAGATGCGGAAAGTTTCATACCGGACTTTGCAAATGCTTCAAGTGCAGAAAGACTGGTCATCGACCATCAAATTGTGTCGTCGATTTCGTATGCTACAACTGCGGACAACCTGGTCACATCATTAAGGATTGTCCAATAGCAAGAAATGTCGGACAACCACAACAGCAGGGGCAGAATCGTCCAGTTGGTAGACCAGCGGGACAACAGTACCAAGGTGGTGGTGGACGACAGCCAGTTTTACCAGCTCAAGCACAAATCCGTGCCCTAATACCTGAGCAAACCCAAGCACCGGCAGAGACAGTGGCAGGTATTATTCAAATCTGTGGTATTTTTGCTCGAGTATTATTTGACACAGGTGCGGATAGTTCTTTTATATCCGAAGAGTTCGTGCAAGAGCATAAATTGAAAGTTACCAAGTTAACTTGGGATGTCCGGGTCACATCGCCTGTTGGGGGTAGTTTATTGATTAGACATGCTTGTATGGCTTGTACCCTAGAAATTGAAAGTTTAACCATCCCAGTAGATCTTTTAATCCTACCTATGAAAGATTTAGATGTCATTTTGGGAATGAATTAGCTAACTGAGTGGGTACATGGAATTTACCCTCGTGAGCGTCGTGTAAGCTTAAGAGGATCCGATAAACAAAGCATTGATTTCAAGGGAAGTCAATTGGTAGTGCCCCACCTCATATCAGCTTTTCAAGCTAGAAAACTTATTAGAAAAGGTTGGCAAGGATGTCTTGTTTCAGTTCTAGCAATAGAAGATAAAGAGGTTAAGTTGGAAGACATTCCGATTGTTCATGAATTTCCGGATGTGTTTCCAAAAGAGTTGTCGGGAGTACCTCCAGAAAGAGAAATTGATTTCATCATAGAATTGATGCCCGGTACTACTCCAATTTCAAAAGCTCCTTATCGAATGGCTCCTGCAGAATTGAAAGAATTAAAGATACAGTTGCAAGAGCTTCTCGATTTAGGATTTATTCGACCTAGTAAGTCACCTTGGGGAGCACCTGTGCTTTTTGTAAAGAAGAAAGATGGCGGTATGAGGTTGTGCATCGATTACAGAGAGCTTAATAAGGTAACAATAAAGAACAAATATCCACTTCCCCGAGTTGATGATCTCTTTGATCAACTGCAAGGTGCATCGGTCTTCTCCAAAATAGATCTACGGTCAGGATATCATCAATTGAAAGTTCATAATGAAGATATATCTAAGACAGCTTTTAGAACCCGGTATGGTCATTATGAATTTTTAGTGATGTCATTCGGAGTAACCAATGCCCCGGCAACATTTATGGACCTTATGAATAGGGTATTTCGACAGTTCTTAGACAAGTGTGTGGTGGTATTTATTGATGATATTCTAGTGTATTCCAAAGGAGAGGCAGAACATGTTGGTCATCTAAGAGAAGTACTACAGACCCTAAGAGAACACAAGTTGTATGCCAAACTAAAGAAATGTGAGTTTTGGATGGATAGTGTGACATTCTTAGGTCATGTAGTTGGCAGTGATGGTGTATCAGTAGACCCAAAGAAGATAGAAGCTATAACCAATTGGGGTAGACCGACTACTGTAACTGAGGTTAGAAGTTTTCTGGGTATGGCAGGGTATTATCGTAAATTCGTGGAAAATTTCTCAAGCATTGCAGTACCACTCACCAGGTTAACCCATAAAAATACTAAATTTATCTGGTCAGATGCTTGTGAGAAAAGTTTCAAAGAATTGAAGAGTCGCTTAACTTCAGCGCCGATTTTAGCCTTGCCGATCACTGGCGAAAACTATGTGGTGTACAGTGATGCATCTAGGAAAGGTCTCGGTTGTGTACTTATGCAGCAAGGTAGGGTAATTGCCTATGCATCTAGGCAGTTAAGACCCTATGAACAAAATTACCCTACCCATGACCTGGAATTAGTTGCAGTGGTGTTTGCTTTTAAAATATGGCGGCACTACTTGTATGGTGAGAAAACCGAAATCTTTACAGACCATAAGAGCCTGAAATATATTTTCTCTCAAAAAGAGTTGAACCTCCGACAGAGAAGATGGTTGGAGTTACTAAAAGACTATGATATTAGTATTCAATATCACCCCGGTAAAGCAAATGTGGTAGCTGATGCTCTAAGTCGTAAATTCTATACTGCAGCTTGGATTACTCAACAATTGCCTCTAATAAGAGAAATTCAATCATTGCAGTTAGAAGTGGTAACTCCACGAGAAATTCGAAGAATAAGTGCTTTACAAATTCAGTCAACACTGATTGATCGGATAAAGCAAGCTCAGAAACAAGATAAACTTATTCTTCGTGTTTTAGAGAAGTTAAAGAATGGAGATCCCTCGGATTTCAGTTGCAGTCTTGATGGCACATTACTTTTCCAGGGAAGGTTAGTTGTACCCAGAGATGATAAGCTACGACGAGAAATTTTAGAGGAAGCCCATCAGTCTAAATTTTCTGTGCACCCTGGTAGTACCAAGATGTACAAAGATTTGAGACAAAGTTTCTAGTGGAAAAGGCTGCGTGTCGAGTGTGCCAAATTTGTGTCTCAGTGCTTAGTATGTCAGCAGGTCAAAGCTGAACGAAAAAGACAAGCCGGATTGTTTCAACCTTTAGAAATACCAGAGTGGAAATGGGAGCATATTACCATGGACTTTGTGACGGCTCTCCCTAGGACG
Source organism: Annona cherimola (assembly GCA_030490835.1). Lineage (NCBI taxonomy): Eukaryota > Viridiplantae > Streptophyta > Magnoliopsida > Magnoliales > Annonaceae > Annona > Annona cherimola. The sequence continues at coordinate 41,368 of JASFXW010000033.1, read as the reverse complement.
CAAGCTCGTTATGATGCTGTATGGGTAGTGGTGGACAGACTTACTAAATCTGCTCACTTCTTGCCCTATCGCATGACCTTTAGAATGGATCAAATGGCAGATCTGTACCTGCGGGAGATTGTTCGTTTACATGGTGTCCCTGTTTCTATTGTGTCAGACAGAGATCGACGGTTTATTTCTGATTTCTGGCAAAAATTACAGAAATGTATGGGAACAGAGTTGCGGTTAAGCACCGCATATCACCCGCAGACGGATGGTCAGTCTGAAAGAAGTATTCAAATTTTAGAAGATTTATTAAGAGCTTGTGCCTTAGATTTTCCTGGTTCATGGGATGAGCATTTATCTTTGGTTGAATTTGCCTATAACAATAGTTATCAGGCTAGTATTGGTATGGCTCCGTTTGAAGCTCTGTATGGAAAAAGGTGTCGAACGCCTGTCTATTGGGAAGAAATTGGTACGCGACAACTTTTAGCTCCAGCCTTGGTTCAGGAAGCTGCTGATGTGGTTCGAATTATTAGACGACGATTAGAAGCAGCGCAAGATCGCCAGAAAAAGTATGCTGATGGCAGACGAAGAGACCTACAATTTACAGTAGGCGAGTTAGTCTTTTTAAAAGTCTCTCCCACTAAAGGTGTGACTCGTTTCGGAGTAAAAGGCAAATTATCTCCTCGATATATTGGACCTTTTGAGATATTGGAAATTATAGGCGGTGTTGCCTATCGGCTAGCATTGCCTCCTTCGCTAGCAAATGTTCATAATGTCTTCCATATCTCACAGTTAAGAAAGTATGTAGCCGATTCAACGCATATTTTGTCAACCGAACAATATGAGATCGAGGAAGATTTAACTCATCCAGAACGTCCTGTTCGAATCTTGGATAGTCGTGAGAAGCAGTTAAAGAGGAGGACAATTCGGCACGTTCTAGTGCAGTGGAGCAACCACGGTGAGCGGGAAGCAACGTGGGAGCTAGAGGACGATATTCGTAGAATCTGCCCCGAATTGTTCCAAAATCTATCATGACTATTGCAAGTTTCGAGGACGAAACTTTATAAGGTAGGGAGAATGTAAAATATTGAAAATAATAAACAATTAATTTTTGCATTTTTGCCTCTCCAGACATGTGGGCCCCACAGGATAAGATAGGATGAGATAAGAACTCTCCTAGATAGGGTAGTTAAGATAGAATTTAATTTTGAAACAAATTATCTCCACGGGATAAGATACGATAAGATAAGAATTATCATAGATAAGATTTATTAAGATAAAATCTAATTTTAAAATAAATTTTATCTTATTCCTATCTTCCTATCCCTTAGAAGCTACGAGACTTCTATAAATTAGGGTGGGGACTTGATAGATGGGGATGATCGTAAGAAAGGTCAGGAGATAGAATTGTGGAAGGACAGAAAGTTACGTGAGGCAAGTGGGATTTTATTTGAAATTGATTTTAGTTCAATGCTATGATTATTTTTATACAATTGTTATGTATAAAGCATGTATATTATATATTATAATTTTTAGACTATGCTTTGCATATTTAAATTTTATAATCCTAAATTTATAGGATATAAAATTTTGCAGAAAAATATGTTGAAATTTTATGCTTGAAATTATATGCATTGAGATTTTTTTTTATGCATTGATATGCAATAAATATATGGATATTAAAATTATATATTAATGATGTGTGTTAATGTAATGATGTTTATGTATGATATTAATCTGTGGAAAATTTAATTACATAGCCCAAATCCCAAAGTCATTGGACGTCCTGGAATAAAATTACGTAATGGATAAATTTTGGCCTGCAAGGGATTCGTCAGAAGTAAATTCGGCCAGGAGGGTTGCGGCAAGGAAATTTTCCTTGTATTTGCAACAAAAATATTTTTCGTTGCTTTTATTGTTTTAATGCATATATATATATATATATATATATATATATATATATTTTTATGGTTATGATGATCTTGTGTTTTGGAAATGGACATCTAGCTTGTTACAGCAATAAGGACTAAGTGAGAGAGGTCTAGGTGGGACCTACCTGCAGTAAGGGCCATGATGATGTGGAATAATATGGGCCGTTTATTTCATTTTGTTATGATTTATTTATTTGAACTCCGATTTGAATAATCAAATAGCCCATTTCTATATTTTTGATACTTCTGGACTCAATGGAAGGGTTTGATTTTGCAGTTGAGGCCTAATTTTTAAGATATTAAATTAAATGATTATTTTATCATTTAATTAAGTTTTAATTGGGCCATTATCCATTTTCAAATAATTTTCTACTTGCTAGTCATGTTGAGACTAACCCATTATTTTTACAGGTGTACCAAATCAAGTGGGACACTAGCATTTTGGGATTTACAAGAAGATTTTCAAGAATAATTATTTCTATTTAATTATTTTAAAGGCATGTATTGAGAATGATAAACTTGTAAAAATTTCTTTTTCTTTATGCCTTGATGTAATAATGGGAACATGACTAGTGGAAGTGGAATATTGAAATTTTTATGAATTTATAATAATTAATTTTGCCATAAATGTGTGATTGATCTTGGAAAATTTCATTAAATACACGGCCCGGGATCACTTTTCTGGACCGGTATGTTACACTAACATTTAGAAATTATTTTGCAAAGCATATAGCCTGCTTACAAATCATCATTTTCAAAAGGGTTGCTTGATTACCTTCTCAGTCTGTGTCCTCCACCTTTTCCTTTCCTTTTCCTATACAAGGAAAAATGATATTTTATCTATATCATTCCATGTCTTAGATTGCTTCCCATGCATGCTTTATAATCATTCATTACCTCATTCCTATAGAGGTTAATTTTATAAAGATACTTGGTCATTACCTCTTTATATGGATTTTTTTATCCATAAATCCCTTTAAAAATTTCATCTATATATCCTTTAAGATATAAATACTAATGTCATTTTTTTCCACCCAATTTACGCTTTTTATTGTTTATGGTACTGTTCATCATCACTGTTCACGATCACTGTTCACGAGGTTACTGTTCACCCGAGGTTACTATTCACAGCAACGTGGGTTACTCATGGGTTCCAAAAATTGATATTTTTTCAAAAATAAAAAATACTATGACATAGCTATCAGTTAGTATATCATGGAAAAATTCATGAATTTTGAAGTTATCATCATTAACTTGGCTAATTAAATCATTTTCTCCATATATTGAAAATCAACATAATTTCTCTTAAGCATAATCGTTAAATCTAAAAATCATGAAATTAATGTATCATCATTCCAACATTATAACTATCATAAATATTCATCCCATATCATCATTTAGCAATATTGGAGCATTATTTTCATATTTCATACATGATTTTTCCGAATGCTCTATCTTCGCTCCAAATTTTTGATGTTTTGGCATAATTCCAATTAAGCATTATAAATTTACTTATATTCTCATGCTTAGGCATTATCTAAGCATGGTTTTACCCTACTTAACACCCAAAAGAAATTCGGGAAGAATCCCCTTACCTGAAGTAAAAAAACTCTCCTCCTACTTGCCTTTTCTCTCTCTAACATTCTCTTTCTCTCTTAGAAACGAATTTTGGGGGTAGAAAAACTTGGATTTCTCAAGCTTGGGTTGAGAATAGAGTGCCTTGGACGTTCTCACATTGCCCCTATTTATAAGGTTGAATTTTTCATCAAATTACAATTTACCTCCTTTCTTGAGGTATTAAATTCTAATTTTTTTCTTCAAATCCCATGCAGTCACTTGAATCTTTGTGCATCCCCTTCCCTACCCTACTCATTCCCCCCTATAGCAGCCCTATTTAATAATTTTTTTATTAATTAAAATTAATTATTTTAAAACTAATTAATCTCAACCATTGATTACATGATAAGATCAATTGTGGGCAATCGAATTTGGCTCAAAATTCCACAGCCCCTACACTTCCAGCCCCCCTTTTGTACTTTGAGCACAATTGCATTTAATTAAAGTGATTTTTAATTAACGATATTTGAATTTTAATTAATCAAAAATTTAATGAAAAAGTGGGCTACTTTTTTACGTTAAATCTTGGCCTTTGATCCATGATTTTTATCACATCTTAAACCATTCATCATGTTCATCATAAGTATTTGGCCATCCATAAAAAATTTCACTTCAATCCGACGTCCGAATTGCAAGTTATGAATTTTTCTTCAAATTTCCACTAAAATCCGGAATTCCATTAAAATATCAAAAAGTATTGCTATTTCGTCCTATAGTAATTAAATCTCCTTTTTTGTCATTTTGTGATTAGGTTAATCCAAGTAATTAACCCTTAATCACTTGTCTTAATCCCTAGGTTACTTTTCACGTGCCCTATTCATCCAAATTTCATAAATAATTATTTTAACCTTTATTCTCACATATTTTCATACTCATGAATGTATATTTTTCAAATAAATTACCTAGGGTTTACAACCCTAGGGTTTTATACACGTGTCTAAGATCGGGGTTTCGCAACTACAAAGTCGACCGGAATGAACAGCTTGCCGACATTCAAGGGAACATCTTCAAGAATGCCAACTGGGAATTTGATTGATCAATCGGCCTGTTGGAGAGGCATAGAAGTTGGTTTTGGATCACCGATGTTCAGTTTTTTACAGATTGAGAGAGGGATTAGACTTACACTGGCTCCAAGATCACATAACACCTTGCTAATTTGGAAATTCCCAATAGCACAAGGAATAGAAAAGCTCCCAGGATCCTTTAGCTTTTCAGGTAGCTTGTTCTGCAAGATGGCGTTGCACTCCTCAGTCAGTGCAATGGTTCCGTGCTCCTCAAGCTTTCTTTTGTTTGACAGCATCTCCTTCAGGAATTTTGCATAAGTTGGCATCTGAGAGATCATGTTGAGAAATGATACGCTGATTAATAGGTTCTTGAGTGTTGAAATAAATTTCTTAAACTACTTTGGAAGTTTTGCCTGTCTTTGCCTTTGAGGGAAGGAAAGAGGAGGCTTGTAAGGAGGTGGTGGGACGTACGACTTCTCCACCACTGGTTCGGGTTTTGACTCATCTTCTTGCTTCTGTTTCTGCTCGGCCTCCTTTTCAGTGTCAATTTGAGGTGGTTGAGGTGCGTCGAGCTGCTATCCACTCCATAAGGTAACTGCCTACACTTGTTCCCTAGGGTTTACTTCAGGTTGGTTAGGGAGTTTGCCCTAGTCTCTATGGGTGAGGTAGTGGCATATTGGGCAATTTGGTTTTCAAGCAATTTAATATGGGTTTTCATTTGGCTCATTTCTTCAAGTAGTTTGTCAATCAAGGGATCAGAGGATTGTGCTTGAGGTAGTTAGGTAGCACAGGCTGAGTTTGGTATGAGGGAGGGTTCAGGGGTTTTCTTAGGAAACCAAGTAGCTTATTATTTTGAGCATAATTTTGGATGTTTGACTGGTTTGCCTAAGAAAAATTGGGGTGGTTCCTCCATCCAGGATTGTAGGTATTTGAGTAAGGGTTACCATAAGTGCGAGTATCAAACTGGTTATTGAATGCATTGGCCTGCTCGCTTCTGGTGTCCTGGCTGGCAAAACTATACTCAGATGTGTAGCGTGAAGCTCCACAGATCTCACATGAAATATTTCGACAAGAAGATGCATTCCGATCCGTGGGTTCCTGCTACTTTTGCTGCAAAAGTTGATCAATTTTAGCATGAAGAGAATTTATAGACTCGATGTCATATACATTACCTTGCCGAGAGAGTCCTCGGATGTCGCCGTATTGAGAATCATAAAGAGCCAAGTCATCGAGGCGTTCGAGAGCCTCCTCGTCAGTGAGTCGCATGAATCGGCCACTTACAACTAAATTGATGGCGCTTCGGCTAGGTCGATCTAGTCCATTGAAGAAATTTTCAATAACGTCACCCTGCGAGATGCCATGATGTGACACTTGCGCTACAAATCTTTCATTCGCTCTCACGCATCGTATAGAGTTTCGCCATCTTTTTGCACGAACTGATTGATTTCGTTATGATTTTTCCTGGTTTTAATGGGTGGAAAGAATTTCTCCAGGAAAGCAGTAGAGAGCTCATCCCATGTAATGAAAGTGTCGGGCGGCATAGAATAGAATCACTCGCTTGCCCTGTCACGAAGAGAAAATGGGAAAAGCTAAAGACGAATTACCTCGTGTGGGATATTTTATACCTTGATTGTGTTGCACAGTTGCAGGAACTTAGTGATGTGTACGGTTGGGTTTCCAGAGAGTAGTCCTGCAAATTGGTCCCGTTGAACCATTTGAATAAGCTCGGGATTGAGTTCAAAGCTTCTTACATCAATTTTTGGTTCTACTATGCATGATCAAAATCTTCGAAGGTTCGGGCGGTTCCGATCACTAAGAGTTATCCTTCTTAGAGGAGCATTGTTCTCAGCTTGGCCTTCCTCCTGCTCTTGATGTGGCGGGTTTGGATTGTTATGTTCTACCATGGTGTCTTGAGAAGATCGCTGCTGTTTGTAGTCGCGAACTCTTCTCCTAAAAGAACGTTCAATCTTAGGGTCAGCAACAAAGAGTTTTTCAGCTAGTTATTTTGTAAAGTTTCGGGTATGTGGGTTCATACAAAGATTAACTAGCTAGTTTAGTAAAGATAAAAACAAATAAAAATGAGAGTTGGAAAATAAATAAAGAAAAAAATAAAATAAAAAAATAAATAATAAATAAAATAAAAATAATAAAAATAAAAATAGCTAGAGATAAAAGGAAAAAAAAAGAAAAAGAATAGATAAAAATAAAATAATAGAGAAAGAAAAGATCAAAGAAGTATCTAAGGGCTGCTAGTTTTTCCTTCTCTTTTTCTCCTCTTTTCTCCTTCTTCCTTGCTAGATTTTGGTCGTGCAAAGGGCTACTCACTTAGAAACTTTTTTAGAGATTTTTCTCTCCCCCTCTCATGTGCACGTTCCAAAAGTCAAGCTCTCTTTTTTTTTATATTTTTTTCCATCTTGTGGGGCCCATTTTGACACATCATTGATAGGGTATTTTAATGTCATATTATCCCTTGATGACTTGGCTAATTTATATCCAAGTAAAATGTGGCGCCCCAAATCGAGACGTCACTTCCTTACCTCAAGACCTAATTGATTGGTAAATGTGAATCAGGATTGTTGTCCTGATCACGCAGAGGGTTCTTAATTGGAATTCGTCCAAATTTTTTTTTCCGTTTATTCCTCTGTCATCATTCATAACTTTATGTAAAAATCAGCATACATTGCGACATTTCACTTGTAATAAAATTCATCATTTCATTCATAACATCTTTTCATGCCTCTCTACAATGAAAGTTTCCTTGACTACATCATCACATTTTGCATCCGTACATCCATACATTCAATCATTGTATCATATAGAACTTAAAATTTTAATTAAGTTCACGTACATATTAGCTTACCTTAGCATATTCATGCTTTTCCATTCCTCATAGCCTTCATGGCTATCATCACATACCTTTCTTCACGTCTTAGGTTCGCAACTTTCTAAGCTTCCTCGGTACCTGTCTAAGGGTTGGAAAAAAAAACGTGAGTGACAACTCAGTAAGCAAGCATTTTATCTTTAGGGCAAGACTTTCTTGAAAATCTTTTTCATAAACATCTTGACCACCTGTTTCTTGAGGACATGTATATGTCCTAAAATACCATCATGAAATCTTTTGTTCATGAGGACAATTTCATATCCTTGAACATTTTCATCAAGCATTTATTCTTAAAATCATTTACAAGCCATTTACAAGCCACATGTGGCTTGTTAAAGCAAAACGTACACGTTTTACCTTCTCTAATGAATTCCCTTTAATCTTATATGAACACGTTTTTTTTTTTTTAATGTTCATAGACATTACATGAAATCATCTTTTGTCGGTGGATGTTTTACGTCCAAAACATTTTTCTCATAAACCCTTAGGCAACGGAGGACATCCTTATGTCCTAAAACATCATTCACATAAGCCATCATAAAATTCTTTAGCCAAGAGACATTTTATGCCTCAAAACATTTTTCACATAGCTTCCTTTGGCAATGGACGTTCATATGTCCTAAATCATTTTTTATTTCAACACATTAACATTGAACATTCTCATGTCCATAAAACCCTTATCATTTAGGCTTTTTAGAAATGCACATTCTTGTGCGCATGAACACTTTTCACATAAATTCTTTTCATAATCCCCGTCTTGGGGCTTGTTTATAGCAAACAAGGCAAATAAAATGCATAAACCATTTTCATAAATGCATTTGTATAAAAACATTTCCTTTTATTTCCATTATTTACACTTTTGTGTAAAACACCCTTTCTTTTAGAGTAACTTATACATAATAGATCATAGAAATCCAATCTAGGATAACTTTTTGTATAAATGCTCTTATATCTCAATCTTTGGGCTTTTGAAAAGCAAAACGTATGCAAATGCATTTCTCTCCATCCAGTAATGACACTTAGCAAGTGATCATGCTACCTTTTGGGAAGAGAAACCTTAACAACACGCTACTCAAGCGACTGTTTATATATCCTGCTCCCATCTCAGGGAGGGCACCGCTGGCACTCCTGTCATCCCTTAGCAACTTGGGCTTATGTAGAGTGGGACTCGGTCATCCCAACCGTGCTCTACAACCTGCCTATTCCTTGTACCGGTGCACCGTACATTATTATGACGGACCGCAGTCCGTTTGGTTTGAAGATCCACAGACCGCAACCCATGTCCTTTTAAACCGGGATCACAGACCGCAGCCTGCATCCATATACACAAAAATCTTAGACCGAAGTCTATATCTATAAAAATAATTTTCAAAAACACATCACAAACCGCAGTCTGTGTCAACTTGTAAGGGAGCAAGTTGTTATTTGAAATCTAGTTTTAGGATGACCTTCTTTAAATTTCTTTAGAAGCATTTTGAGTAAAATATTTTGATAAATATTGAGATGTTTGAGAAACAACACATCTTAAAACTCTTTTAATAAAAAAATTTCAAAACTTTTGGATTTCCAAAAATAAACCATATATTTCTCTAATATTTTCTTGGTTTCCATTTTAGGTCTTTTTGCTTACAAAAGTTATGCAATTATACCACCCCCTTCTCAACCACTTTAAAATCAAATTATTGTCCACATATCTATCTTACCATTTTTACATAAAGAAGGATTTGCACAGTCTTTTGTATGCCATTTTAGCAACCCGAAATCAAACTATTTTATGAAATCACATATTAGGTGGGTCATCCTTAAATCCCATTCAACACATCCGTATAAACATTTTTCAAGACATTTTCATCATAGATTTCCTTATCCAAAGGAAATCAAAACTTTTTGAATATCGTTTCAAAACATATGGACTATGTCCAAATCATTATTTATATTTAATTATTCTGACATAGAAAAATCAATCTTTTTCCATAAATCATATCTTCTTTTTCTTTTTCTTTCATAAACATAATTAATTATCACAAATTGTTGTAAAAAAATAATTCAAAACTTATTCTCAAATGTTATTTTGTGAAAAAGGGTAAAACTCCATTTTTCTTATAAAATACTTTTGAAACAACATCATAAAGAACTTACATGCTTAAAAGCAAATTCTCAAAAACCATCAACATAAAATGTGAAATCCTTTGAAAACATTATCGTGGAGAACTTGCTTACTCATAAGCAAATTTTTCAATCCATTAACATAACGCATTGTCAATCCAAGGCAATACTTGTGATAAGGTTTTTCATTAAAGCCATCATTTTTCAAAAATTGTGGCTTTGCATTAAATCCGTCATTTTCAAAACTTGTGCTTGCCCATTCGTGAAAACATAATCATAAACATTTCATCATATCCATCACATGGAAAGAAAAAAGCATTTTAGAAAGTTCGCTTGCTTACCTGCGTTCCTTAACTTTCCGACTCAGCCTTTTCTTTGCCCTTGCCTACGTGAGAATAATATAATTTTTCATATATTTCTTTTCCTTGCATCTCATTTAGTTTTCCAACCCATTTTCATTAACATATATTATTCATTTGACTTCTCAAGTCATTATGCATACACTTAGCATATACTTGCACATTTTATCGATTCATACACAACATATTCAATCCCATAATTAGGGTAAACATTCAACCATATAATAATTATCTAATAATTATTACTTATAGGTTCATTAACCTCCATTTACCATTTTTCACTCTTTTTTCCTAAATTCACACATCGTGCCCATTCTAAGCATACGTCGTTGCCTTAGACCTCATTAATTAATTCTAAAATTTGGAATTAACATCATGAAATTCTAAAAGATATATAATCACGAAATTCATCATATTCTCATGCATTTTTGCACAAAATCATATTTCACAAGTCATTTATCACCCATGCATATCTATTCTTTCTCATATGCCCATTTGGCAACACATACATGATATCTTTCGTAAACTTTTCTAAGTCAGAAACTTGGTCACTAATTCAGAATGATAATTACCCTTAATTATCAATTTATTTAGGTTATTTTTATAGGATTTTATTTCACTAATCATAGGTTCCCAAAATAGCAACTTTGGAACCCATTTTTCACACATTTAATGTGTCTTTTGATACATAACCCTAAGCAGTTTTATAAATCCAAAATTTCAGCAATTAATCCCAATTTTCTTAATCCAAATTTAGGGTATTAACACATGTTTAAAATCAATAAATTAATACCTCTCAAAACAGCAAGTTGTTTGCCCATTTCGGGACCCGTTTTCACTTCATTTAGACATCGGTTCATAAAATCCCTAAAAATCAGATTTTGGCTTATATTCCCAAATTATTTTGGGAATCAATAATAACTTAACCCTAGGGTATTTTACCCAACATATCTTCCACAAATCATGCAAACCCATTTCCATATCATTTTTAGCATTATAATGAAGAAATCGGGTCATATTTTCCACTTTGCATTCCATAGCTTCTAAAATTCATTTCTTAAGCTTAAATCAACATATATTTTTCATTAATACATGATTCATAACCAAAACACATCATGAATCCAAAACATAAACTTGTCATGGGGATTTAGATTTTATCAAGTTGAATTTTCAACTCAATACCCATTCTAAACTTCATTTTCACTATCTAAAACATGGAAATTCAAGCATATAGCCCAATACCAATTCCATATTCAATCAAGGGAACGTTGAATCATCATTTAGGAATTCTTTAATCATCCATTTCATATTCAAATTTTAGAGTTTAAAACTCAAGATGGAAAGCTCAAATTAACACAATCACATCTTGCACCATTTGGATGTCCCCCTTTTCATATCCATGAAAACAGATTTTTGTAAAACTTTTCCAGCACCATATATGGATGTCCATGTGCTCTACATCTAGGGTATTTTACCCTTTCAAACATCCATAATTTAATTGGTTCCATTCATTCCCTAATTCCATCAAAATTGGGTTAAACATGCATCATCTCATCATATATAGATTTCCCCCTTTTAGGGTTCTTAAATTAAACCAAACTCAAAATATATTAATTATGGAATCATGTAGTGTAATTTAAACTTAAAACATGATTAAAACAGAAACTTATTTGGGGATTTTGCAAAATTCCAGCAAGGTATCATGGGGCAATTCAACCCTAAACCATTCTTAGCATGCTCAACTTCAAGGATTCGTTCCCTTAACTTGTTTAACACTTAGTACCCTTTTCAAATGCTTATTAACCCTTTACTTAGGGTTCATAATTATATCATTTCATAGCCCAAACTTTGAGCTTGAAGAACTTGAAATTTCACAACTTAAGTTAGGTGAATACTTACTTGAACTTGAGGGGATTCAATCCAAAATTGAAAGGCTTGCTTTCCTCCACTTCTCCTCTTTCTTTCTTCCTCTTTTTTGCTTGGTTTTCCCTTGGTTTTCCTCTGCTTGGCACGTTCAAGGGGCTGGGAGTTAGAAAATTTTTGCTTTCTTGCTAAGCAAAAAAACCCTTGGACGTTCACACACCTTCTCTCTCTATATTTATATTGTTTGACTTTTTAATTATCATTTTCCACCTCATTTGGAGTGAGGATAATGTTTATAATTATCCCTTAACACTTGGCATGATTATCCAAGCATTTCCATATTTTTCAGAATTTTTAAATCAATTTCTAGCTCACATGGAGCCATGGACGTCCAAGCTAGCTAGGGTAGGATTTTTGGATTTTTGTGGCTAGAAAAATCCTCCTTAAATCCATAAATTTAATTCCTAAGATCATGGTACATCTTTTACCCTCATTTTCTTATTTTTTAGATTTCCAAAAATTGCTCAAAAATCCACATAATCAAAGTTGTAACAAACTTTGACTTTGCATTAAAGTCATGTCCCCTCTCTTAAGACAAGTCAACCACTTACTTACTCTCCAAGAAAGAAACTTCTCATGATAATTAGCTTAATCTATTTCATTCATATCATAGATTTCATAATTTTATTCCGTCGTTTCAATTTTCATCTCAAATCGATGTTTCTAACTCCACTTATGACCACTTGAATTTATCTTTTTAGATTTGGGATAAAAATAATTAATTATCACCCTAATTCCATCATTATTCCCTTAATCCAATCCATTCATAATATTGGGCCCACCTTCGTGTGCTTACCTTTCAAATTTTATCGAAATCCGCCTTGTAGGCGTCAAGTTATGAATTTTTTATCATTTTTTTTATCTTAATTCCATAATTACACTTTAATCTCCCTAAATTAAATCATGATTATGAACATGATTATTCATGACACCTTGTCACCTTTAAATCCTCATTAAGCCCCTCGGGTCCTACCGACTTACTTTGGGCTCCGGCGATTAAATTTTTAATCATCATTCTTAATTAAACCCTAATTCCGAAATATCATAAAATCCTAAAATCATTCATAATTCATTTAATTCACATATAATTCACATGTATATGTCCAATGCATACATTGGACCCTACTTAGGTTGGGATTTCACATAAAATATCCATTTTCCATTTATCAAAAATCATTAAAATCCACTCATTAATGGAATGCATTGTTGTCCACTATTTGCAACATCCATGAAGTTTCCTTTTCAATGATTTTTTCCATGAAATTCCACATATTTAATTTTCCATTTACTTCACCTAGTTTTTAGGCAATTTAAATATGCATTTTAGCATTTTTAAAAATCAAATTCCATGCCCAAAGTGCCCTTGGACGTCCATGGTCATGCCACATAATCTATGCCTCATTTGAGCTACATATTAGGCATTAAACCAATGCATTTAAATCCTTGAATTTTCCATGGATTTTTTCCTCAAATAAATGCATAAAATCCAGCTCCATTCACCTCCATTTGACACCTTGCATAGCATTAAAACAAGTCATTTAACTCACTTGCTTTAACATAAATGCTATGGTAGTCTAGGGTGCATAAAGTCAATGCTAGGCACCTTTTTCCAATTAAGAACTTTCCCATGGTATTTAGCTTAATCCAATCCACTCATACCATAGATTTTATAATTTTATTCAATCGTTTCAAATTTCATCTTAAACCGACATTTCTACGTCAAGTTATGAACCTTTGAAAATAACCTTAGAGTGTGAGATTAAAAATAAATAATTATCACTTTAATCTTATCACATTTGAATTAATATAATCCTCATATAAGTTTGAGCCAAAAATCATGAGCTTACCTTTCAAATTTCATCTCATTTCGCCTTATAGGTGTCAAGTTATGAATTTTCTACGAATTCCAATATAATTCCATAATTTCCATTTTAATATCCATTATTTAAATCATAAAAATTAAAATAAATATTCATATCGTATTAGCATATTCTAATCCTCATTAAGCCCCTTTAGTTATCTTGACTTGCTTTGGGCTATGACGATTAGTCTTAACACCATTCTTAATTGCAAACCCTAATTGCAAAATACCATTAATTCATAAAAATCATAAATCATCCATAATTCATTTAAATAACATACGTGGCATATTTAGAGGCCTACTTGGGTCTAGGTATCGCAATCCTCCCCCTATTATAATAGGTTTCATCCCAAAACCGTTCACTTTTCAAATAGCTGGGGGTACTTCTTTTCAACCTTTTCCTTTAATACTCAAGTAACCTTGCTTTCGGAATATTGGTTCCATTAAACTTTAACATATTCAATTTCTCTATTCCGAAGTTTCTGTATCTTATGAACCAGGATCCTTATCCTAATCAATCATATCCTCTATACTTAGTTAATCTCAGCTGACCTACATAAAGGGAATGCCATCTGTATTATCTTATCGGTTTCCTCTACAGGTAGTGCATGCTGTTGGCCCCGAGTTAATGGCAAAACCCAAGAGGGGAGGGGTGAATTGGGTTCTTAAAAATTTCTTTGGTAACTTAAAAACTTAACCCCTTGAAAGTTTAGTCCCCTTGATAGAAGAAATGAAGTTGAAAGCAATTATAATGTAGAGAGCAGAAATATAAATCAAACACACAAGATTTTTATAGTGGTTCGGGCAACCTCCCTACTCCACTCTTCCAAGCTCACACTCCTTGTGACTTGGGTTCCACTATTGTATTCTTCAAATATAATTAGAGTCATTGCTCTCTTCTAGATTCCAGCTCTAGGGGGCTTCAACACAACACAGCACAAGTAGGTGATGAGTTCCACTCCAATCACACACTATTTTGCTTACACTTGATCCTAGCTCCTCAAACTAGATCAAGTTCAATACAATCAAAATGAAATAACAAAAGAAGACTACACTTTACAGATGTGTAGAAGCAATTTGGTGCAGAGAAGAACTCGTAATGTAGGCTTTGAAGATTCAAAAATATAGCTCTTGCAATTTGAAGTGAAGTTCTTCCTCTTTGAATGGCTTGATCTCTTTAGAGCTCTTGAATATAGGAGTTAAGAACACTTAATGATTCTCAGCTACTTCCCTCGTCCACAATGAATGCCTTTTATAATTTTGGAGGGAATCCGAACGTTTGAGGGTTGGTGGCGCGCATTAAATGCGCCAACGTTCGAAAATTATCCGACCGTTGCGACCCAAGTCCCAGGCGGAGTCGACTTCGGATGCGACTTCGCCCAAGTCGCAGGTGGAGTCGACTTTGGGTGCGACTTCGCTTCTCCGTAGCGACTTCAAGTTCCAGGTTGGGTCGACTTGGGTATCGACTTGACCCAAGTCGCAGGTGAAGTCGACTTCGGGTGCGACTTCACCTCGGCAGTTGGCTTCATGAACTTGAAACTTGGAAAGCTTTTTGTTTTGCTTAGTCTTCTCCATGCCCTTTAGTTCTTTTGCATTTTTTTATTACTCTTTGGATCATTGTGTCTTGCTTTCATTAGCTCCATGATTTGCAAACCTTTAAACTCATGAGTCTTGATCTCGAACAGTGTTCTTGGTTTATGCATCTTGCTTGAACTTGGATTGTTCTTCTTCTTTGTAGACCTTGTGAATCTTGGAGACTTTGTATTGGTTGATTTTGCCTTTGATTCATTAGCATTCATATCTTGAAAATATGCTTGGAGCTTTGCTTTGGACTTGAGAATCTTAAGTTGATCTTGAAATCATTTAATCCAGCTTGTCTTCTGAAAAATCTCCTCTGCCCGATCGAAGTCGATGTCAGAGTCGACTTCGTCTGCGACTTCACCTCAAGTCGCACGTGGAATCGACTTGGGGTGCGACTTCGGTATCTTTCTCTCCCAATTTCAACTCTGGAGAGATTTTGGCATCTGAAGTTGATGCTGGAGTCGACTTCGTTTACGACTTGGTTTCCCAAGTCGCAAGTGGAGTCGACTTGGCCTGCGACTTTGCCTGCTCTTCTTCCCATTTCAACTCTGGACGGTTTTGGCACTTTCGAGTCGATCTTGGAGTCGACTTGGGGAACGACTTGGCCTTCCATGCTTTATGTTCTTCAAATGTATATCCCTTAAACATATCCACAAACATGTTAGTAGCCAAGACTTACTCAAATTGATTTATTAATCATCAAAACATAGATTTAGCTTGTTTTCCACATATTTCCAACACATGCGTGGTTACATATTGGCAAGCTATGAATAAATGATTATCATTAAAATCAAACAAAGCTATTGCCAAACTTTTTGAAATTTAATCCATACCTGTAACCACTTTATCCTCTTGCTCCTGTGACTCCATTTGAGTTAGGGCATGCACGTATACCGGATTTATAGAGGTAAACTGTCGGTTAACTATTCCAGTTATCCTCAGTTGGGCTAATCTTTTTCCGTGTCCTTGTGACATTTGTGCCTTACTTGAACAATTTGAGACAATGTGCCCTACCTGAATACAAACATAGCATCTGATACCAACGTCTGTGGTATCATACCTATCCTTTCATCATCCTTTATTTTCTCCCATTTCGCACTCTTTGGCTACATGACCCGTCTGTCCACACTTGTAGCATCTGTTTGATTATTTCAAACATTCACCTAGGTGATGCTTTTGGCACCTTTTACATAACAGAGAATTCTTCTTCTTAGAGGTACCTTTACCTTTTTATATCCCTCCTTTCTTCATCTTTTTTGTCCCCATTTCCTCTTCCATATTTCTTTCTGGGCTTAAATTTCCTCGTCTTTGATGACTCTTTAAGTTTTTCCCATGCGATTCTGGTCTAACCCTTTTGAGCCTACTAGTTTCTCCAACCTCATGCTGGCTGGGAACTTCCATAGCAATTTCCTTTCCCTTATTCTTTCTAACCCTTGACCTTGTATCAACCATTATGCTTTTTCTGGCATATAACCTTCATTCATGGTTAGGGTTAGGTCATAACATATGCATCTCATCATCATATGGTTAATTTAACATAACTAGGTCACATAATCTTAATCATGTCATATTCCATCATTCATTAACATAAACATCCATAGACTTTCATGATCATTCATGAATATCCAGACTCATAGTCATTCATAGTTACTTACCTCATGCATAGTTATGTCAACATAACTATTCGTAATCCATCATTCATGTGTTAACATCTTTCACATGCTTTAAATATTCCATCATGAAACTCAATTCCAACACATCATGGCATAACACATTTATACAGATCACACTTATGTATGTGCCAAAACATCATAGAAAACCATAGCATCATCAGTCACGCTTGATACATGCATTTATACTTACATGTACATTCATAAAAACATAGAAAAATTCATCATGTACCGGGATCCCTCCTTATATCATGTCTCCTACTAGGCGAGACTTCTGTGGGTTCCTTGGTAATAGTACTAGTGTCGGACCATGCAGGGGGATCAACATTAATGTTACCACTCTCATCATCATCATTTTCCATCCATCCATACTAACCCAACATGGTTTATTATATCTGTCTGCAATAATTTTGCAAAGACTTGTATCAACTGGTAGCTATGATTAGCTTTGGTCGAGCTAGCCTTTCCTACTCCTTTCTTTCCCTACACCAGGTTCCTTAGTTCTAGGGTAAAGTTGTCCTTGCCTTGATTGTACATGTTCACTTTCAACATGTGTTATATCCTGGTGTCCTACTAGAAGATATTTCTTATTAAATTCTTCCATAAAAATTTACCACGTTACCTTCCTTAGTTATGTCATAGTAGCCATTAGGGTTTTCTACCATTTATAAGCATCCCAAATCAACAATTGGATAATACATAAAACTTCCTGATCATCGTTACATGGAAAAACTTTAAAGAACTTGATTTCAGTCATCCATTGCTTAGCCTGAATAGGATCTAGTTCACTCAAGTACTCAGGTGGATGCTGAGTTAGAAAGGCATTAGTAACCTCCCATTTTCTTCTATCATAGTATCATCAATCCTTAAAGGTTTGGGTACTAGGGTAGGAGTTATTACCTATACTAGTAGTACCTTCAAATCTTGACTCAGGGTTTATACTTGCCCTTCATTAACAAGTTCTTTTGGACTTACTTGTCCTCTCTACCCTGGTCGCTTAGATCTGCTACCAGCTTCTCCTATTCACTGTTGACTCATAAATTCATCATTCATAATTGCCTTTCCCTTGATCAAGAGTTAAGGTGATCGGCATGTTGTAGAAAACAACATATAAAATCATACTAATATGATCATCTCTGATCATAAAACAATTCATATCATACATAGTCAATTATATAATCTAGAAAGATCAATGACCTTTCCTTTTTCATATACTCGTAGCATCTGAATAAAATCAAATGCACTTTTATATTCGTAATATCATTATCAAACATCATACATTCATTTGCTATCTTAAGAAAGAGGATTTTCTTTTTCTTACCTTTCTCATTTCTATCTTCACTTTTCATGGTGTAAGGTTGCTCTCCCTTACTACCTTTTTCATCTCATTTGATCCCTTTTTCCTTTGTCCACCATCTTAGCATTTTAAACATAGCATGTCAGCTATATTCAAAAGATCATAATCATACATAACTCCTCATATAATCACATATCTAGTATCATATGCTATTAATTTTCATAATTAAAAAGTTTTCCATGTCTATTTACAAATCCATGCTCTGATACCAAAATTTGTGGCGCCCCAGCCCAAGCGTCACAACCTTACTCAAAGATCTTATCGATTGGTAAATGTGAATCAGGATTGTTGCCCTGATCATGCGGCGAGTTCTTAATTGGATCTCGGCCAAAAAATATTTCAATTCTTTTATCCATCATCATTTCATTTCTTTGCATTTCACTTCATTCATCTTACAAACAACAATACGCTTGTAATCAATTGCACATATCAAGTGCGCATTTCATCCATAACATCTTAACTTACTCTTCTACGTTAAAGGTCCTCTTAACCTAATCATGTCCTTATCATTTCATACATACATATGTTGGAAACAATTATTAAAATTGAATGAAAATACCCAAACCATGTGTTTTGATGATTAAAATAACACAATTTGAGTAAATCTAAGCTACTAATATGTATTGTGCAAATGTTCAAAGCTGTAAAAGGATATATACAAAACAGAACAAGTCAAGTCGCAACTCAAGTCGACTCAGACATCGACTTAGGCGAAGTCGATCTCTCAAGTCGACTCCATCTTCGACTTCAAAGAGCATTCTTCTTCCAGCGTTGATTTTGGAGAACAGAAAAGCTGAAGTCGCAGATGAAGTCGACTCCACTTGCGACTTGAGGCCAAGTCGCAGATGAAGTCGACCCCAGGATCGACTTGAAGCAGCATTTTCCCTCCAGCGTTGATTTTGGAAAGTTGAACAACCAAAGTCGCAGATGAAGTCGACTCTACTTGCAACTTGAGGCCAACTCGCAGATAAAGTCGACCCCAGAATCGACTTGAAGTAACATCTTCCTTTCAGAGTTAAAATTGGGCAACGAAACTTTTTGAAGTCGCAACGAAAGTCGACTCCACATGCGACTTGGGTGAAGTCGCAGGCAAAGTCGACTCTAGCATCAACTTCAACATGATAAGACAGTTTTTCAAGCTGAAGTCAAAGCAGAAGTCCACTTCAAGATAGACTTGAGTGAAATAAAAGATGAAGACAACTCAAGTTTCTCAAACTTAAGTATATGAAGACTAATTCAAGTTTAAAGCAAGCAAGAGACACTTCAACAAAGATCAAAACTGAATTGGCACAAGGAAATAGCCAAGTCGCACCCCAAGTCGACTCCAAAATCGACTTGAAGCCAAGTCTCAAACCAAGTTGACCCAGAAGACAGACTTGGAAACTGAAGAACAGCTGAAGTCGCACATGAAGTCGACTCCAGCATGCGACTTGGGTGAAGTGGCACACGAAGTCGACTCCACTTGCAACTTGGAGACGTAACGTTTGAATTTTTGAACGTTGGAACATTTATTACGCGCCAACCAACTCTATAATGTTCAAAATTCTCCCTCCTCTATATATAGACACTCAAGTAAATATGGATACACACAAGATAGAGCTAAAAAAGAGGAAAGAAGTACTACTAAGAGTTTCAATCCATTTTTCTCTACAATTGAGTGATCTATACACTTTCAAAGGAAGAACAAGCTTCAAAGTTGTTGTTTGCTTCAACGCAATATGATTCGTTGCTTCTACAGATTCTTCCTCGAGCCGAAACTTGCTACACAAATCTGTAAAGTGTAGATTTCTTCTATTACATCTTGTTATTTGATTTTGGTGCGTGGTTTGATTTTGGTGTTTCAAACCAAGATATAGCAAGTAGGATTGTGATTGGTGTGTAACTCATCACCTACTTGTGTTGCTTGTTATACACGCCCCCTAGAGCTAGAATCTAGAAGAGAGCGGAGACTCTAGTTGTATTTGCGGAATACATAGTGGAACCCAAGTCACAAAAAAGTGTGAGCTTGGAAGAGTGGAGTAGGGAAAGGTTACCCGAACCACTATAAATCTTGTCTACTGTTTTTCATTTTTGCTTTCATTATCTTATTACTTTCTATTTGTTTCATTAAAGGGGTTTAAACTAAATCAGGGTAAAATCTCTAATTAAAGCTTTAAATTTTTAAATACCCAATTCACCCCTCCCCTCTTGGGTAATTGCCATAAACTCAGGACCAACAACATACATCCATCAGTTCTTAGCATATAAGCACTTATCATTTAAGGCATTCCTTATCTCAGTCATATCATATCTATACAAGGCATTTTAAATCTTTTACCTTCTCAATCATATAATACCTATGCAAGGTATCCTTAACATATGTACTAACAGTACCATATCCCTTAGGGCATTCATTCATGCTTCCACATACAAAGGATTACAAACCTTTGCAAATTCATTTTTCCTTTCTCAGCGAGAACATGTCTTTCATCACTTGAATTTCCCCTGCACCTGTCTAAAAGGGGAAAACAAGACATGAGTCGAAACTCAATAAGCAAGCATCTTTCATTCTCATTTAAATGCATTTCTCTCCATTCGATAGGCGACACTTAGCAAGTGATCAACTACCAATGGAATAGAAACCTTTTCATAAACCATTCATGGAAACCTTTCATAAACCATTCATAAAAACCATTCATGTAAACCCACTTTTTTGGGTATTTCATAAACATTGGATGTGCGAATGCATCATTTTCATTCATGACATAATCCTTCATGTGAGGGTACGCTAGCTCGGGAAACATCCTTTCATAACATGATCCTTTCCATCCTCGGCGCCGGACTTGTCCAACTTGGCAACGTCAAGGAAAGACTCCTTGTCCTGCTTTCTGCCTTGACTAGCCTACTTGATTTCCATTCCATGCATTACTTTTAGTCACCCGGGCATTATATACCTCTTACACATGGTATCTTTTCATTCTCATGTAGAGAATTCTTTGCACCATCCCTTTTAAACATCGTTTCAATGAAACATCGTTTAAATCCATGCTTCATCACTTTTCATAAATACTTGAGAAACAGTAAGCAATTCATTTATAGTAATTGAAATAACATTTCAACACATATTGAAGTAAAGGAATGGCCATCCTTAAATAACTTTAAAATAATTCATTAATCAATTGCAAAATGGTTTGAAACATTTAAAACATTATTTGCAGTCATTTTTTCATATTTTGATAAAACAAAAAGCATTTAGAAAATTGCTTGCTTACCTGCTTCGTCTTAGCTTTCTTTATCGCTTATCTCTTTTCCTTTGCCTATACATATAAGAATGGAATTGCATTCATATCATTTTCATTTGCTTGCTTAGTTTTTCAACCCATAATCCATTAACATACATAACCCACATGAATTCCAAGTCGAGTATACATACATCGCACTCACTTGTGCATCATACCATCCATTCCATATTGTGTTTTAAACTCATATTTAAAGTAAACATGTAATTATCATTCATAATTCAATATATGGGGATTTATATCGCCCATTAACCATTTTTCATCTATTTCCCATTTTCAGCAGCTACTTTTTCAAATTTTCAATGAATTTGCAGCTTTTTAATGCATATTTATATACCCTAATATGTAGGCTAATTAGGCATGTATTTAGCATTTTTAAAAAATTAAAAAAAATCACATTGCTAGCTGTTTGGATGGTCCACATTTTAGCTCCATTTTGCTATCCACATTCAGGCCTCTATTCATCAGCAATTTTGCATTTTTTCCCACCATGGTTTAGCTTTAATTTGTTGACAATATGTGGAAAATAAGCTAAATCTATGTTTTGATGATTAAGAAATCAATTTGAGTAAGTCTTGGCTACTAACATGTTTGTGGAAGTGTTTAAGGCATATATATTTGAAGAAAATAGAGCATGGAAGGCCAAGTCGTTCCCCAAGTCGATTCCAACATCGACTTCAAGGACTCAAATTCGTCCAGAGTTGAAATTGGAAGAAGAGCAGGTGAATTCGCTGGCCAAGTTGACTCCACTTGCGACTTGGGAAGCCAAGTCGCAAACGAAGTTGACTCTAGCATCGACTTCAGATGCCAAAATCACTCCAGAGTTGAATTTGGGAGAGAAAGATACCGAAGTCGCAAACGAAGTCGACTCCAGTTGCGACTTGGGTAAAGTCGTAGACGAAGTCGACTCCAAGTTCAACTTGAGGTATTCTAAGTTCAAGGATGCAGATTCAAGCTCATTTCCAAGATCAACTTAAGATCTCTCAAGATCAACTCAAGATCTCTCAAGATCAACTCAAGGATACAAGCTCATTATCAAATTAAGTTTATCAAGTCCAAGGCAAAGCTTCAAGTACATTTCAAGATGAGGAAATCCAAGATACGAAGACTAATATCAAAAGAAAGCAAATTGCATAAATCAAAGCTCCAAGATTCACAAGGTCTACAAAAATTGAAGACCAATCCAAGTTCAAGCAAGATGCATAAACTCAACCAAGAAGGTTGTTCAAGTTCTCATGGATTCAAGGCTTGAACGTAGAATATATGAAAGCAAGCTAAATAGAAGACAATGATTCAAAAAGAAATGAAGGAACCAAGCAAACAAATTTTCAAGTACATCAAGCCAACTGACGAAGTGAAGTCGCACACCGAAGTCGACTCCACTTGCGACTTGGGTCAAGTCGATACCCAAGTCGAATCGACCTGGAACTTGAAGTCGCTACGGAAGGCGAAGTTGCACCCGAAGTCGACTCCATCTGCGACTTGGGCGAAGTCGCATCCGAAGTCGACTCCACCTGAGACTTGGGTCGCAACGGTCGGAAAATATTCGAACGTTGGCGCATTAAATGCGCGCCACCTACCTTCAAACGTTCGGATTCCCTCCACAATTACAAAAGGCATTCATTGTGGACGAGGGAAGCAGCTGAAAATCATTAAGTGTGCATAACTACCATCTTCATGAGCATTAAGTGATCAAGCAAATCCTTAGAAGAAGAACTTTGCTTCAAACTGCAAGAGCTCAACTACTGATCCTTCAA
Source organism: Annona cherimola (assembly GCA_030490835.1). Lineage (NCBI taxonomy): Eukaryota > Viridiplantae > Streptophyta > Magnoliopsida > Magnoliales > Annonaceae > Annona > Annona cherimola. The sequence goes on along the minus strand of JASFXW010000033.1, from coordinate 18,058 downwards.
AGACAACTCGACAAGTTCTTCTCTGCGCCAAACTGCTTCTACACAACTGTAATGTGTAGATTATTTTGTTATTATTATTGTTGTTGTGTTGAACTTGATTTAGTTTGAGGAACTAAGATCAAGTGTAAGCAAAGTAGTGTGTGATTGGAGTGTAACTCATCACCTATTTGTGCTGTGATTTGTTGATGCCCCCTAGAGCTGGAATCTAGAAGAGAGCAGTGGTTCTAATTGTATTTGAGGAATACAATAGTGGAACCCAAGTCACAAGGAGTGTGAGCTTGGAAGAGTGGAGTAGGGAGATTGCCCGAACCACTATAAAAATCTTATGTGCTTGATTTATATTTCTGCTATCTACATTATATTGCTTTCCATTTCGTTTCTTCATTAAGGGGATTAGATTAATCCGGGGTAAAGTTTATGTTTAAGTTATAAATTTTTAAATACCCAATTCACCCCTCCCCTCTTGGGTAATCGCCATTAACTAGGGACCAACAAGTGGTATCAGAGCAGGTCTTTGAGTTAAACCAAAGAGATCCTATGATCATGGCATCCCAATCTACTTCCGTTCCCGCTTTTGCTGAGGGCCAATCATTTACTAGGCCACCATTGTTTGATGGGAACAATTTCGGCTATTGGAAGCTTCGTATGAAGCAACTCATCATGGCTACCGACATGGATTCTTGGATTGCAATCCAAGATGGTGTAACTTTGCCTATAGATGAAAGAGCTTCCAAGTGGACCGAAGAGGAAGTAAGAACTGTAAAGAGCAATGCTAAAGCTATGAACTCACTATTTTGTGCTCTTACAGCTTCTGAATATGATAGAGTATCTTCTTGTCTAACCGCTAAAGAAATATAGGATACTCTAACATCTATTTATGAAGGAACTTCTCAAGTCCAAGGGACTAGGAGAAACATTTTGATTGGAGAATTAGAAAACTTTAGAATGTTAGAAACAGAAAATATTTCTGAGATGTTTGCAAGGTTTTCTAAAATTACTAACACATTAAAAGGTCTTGGAAGGGCTATTTCTGAATCTGAACAGGTCATGAAGATACTAAGAGCTCTACCGGAATTTTGGACTCCAAAGATTACGGCAATTGAAGAAGCCAAAGACCTAAATACACTAAAGCTAGAAGATCTAATTAGCTCATTAATGTCACATGAGCTAATTAAGAGAAGAAACGAAGACAATCACAAAGGGAAGAAAGCCATTGCGTTAAAAGCGGCACACAACTCAGAAGAATCTACCTCCTCTTCTCATAATGATAATGAAGATATTGCACTTCTCACTCGCAAATTTCGAAAATTTGTGAGAAAAGAAAGGAATTTCAAGGACTTCAAAGAAAGAACACGGAGAGAGAAGAAGAAGGAGCCAACGAAGTGCTACAAATGCGGCGGGATAGGACACATACAAGCTCAATGTCCTACGCCGGAAGAGAAATCAAAAGAGTATCAAGAGAGGAAGGAAGGACATGAAGGTAGAAAATACCAAAGGCCAAAGGGAAGAGGCATGTATGTCAATGAAGAGAATATGCTGCATGGCGCGGATTGAGCAAGAAGAAGATTTGTTGTGTTTGAACACAACGAAAGTTTTGGAAGAACAAACCACTTCAACAAAGTATACAGAAAATGAAGAGGTAACTTCCGAAATTTGTCATTCTCAATCTACTTATTCTTCTTTTCAAGAATGCCTCAAATGTGCTGAATTAGAAGAACTGCAAATTGCATATGATTCATTATATGAAGAAATCAAAAAGCTAGGAAACAAGTTGTCATTAAAGAGACAACAATGTAACTTAGTTATTATTGTAAATGGAAAACTAGCTAAAAGATCAACAAAACTGAAAGAGGAAAATGAATCATTGTTGAAAGAGGTAGAGAAATTGAAAAAGGAGAACGAATCATTAAATGAATCATTAGCAAAGTTCTCTAATCCCGAAGAAAATGTGAAGATGTTTCTGAACATGACTGCTCAAACAAATAAAAGAAGCCTTAGATATTATACATTTGAGCAAAAAGAAAGTGGAAAATCGAATGTGCCAATACTTGAGAAATATCAAACCAAAACTGCACCAATATATAAGCCAAGAAGGAAAAATCATGTGGACTAGCAGGCCAACGTTTGAACCATTACATACTTGGAGGCCTACTCCAAGATTACCAATGACTTGCAATTTCTGCAACAAAATAGGTCATAAAGCCTACAAGTGTAACTTTAAGAAATTATATGACTATGGTGCAAAATTAGTTTGGGTTCCAAGAAACACAAGATTTGGGCTTTCTAAGTTAGAGCAACAAAGTTTGAATCATATTACTAACCCAAATGGACCCATAAAATGGGTACCAAAGAGATAAGATCTACTTGTTTATTTTTCAGATATGTTTCAAGGCAAAGGCAAACAACGTGTGGTTCATGGATAGCGGTTGTTCAAGGCATATGACCGGAGAAAGAAGTTTATTTCATAAACTTAAGCCTTGCAACGATGGAACGGTTGCCTTTGGTAATAATGAGAAAGGTAAAATTAAAGGTAAAGGAAACATATATAGTATTTCAAATGCATGCATGGAAGATGTTTTGTTTATTGAAGGACTCAAGCACAATCTAATGAGTATTAGTCAATTATGTGACAAAGGATACAAGATTGTGTTTGAATCATCTATATGTAATGTATTTGATGGAGAACATATCATGTTTAGTGGAAAAAAATATGAAAATGTATATTTGGTTTCACTTGATGAATTAGATGGTCGATGTCTAATGGCCATTGATAATGATCCATGGGTTTGGCATAAAAGGCTTGGGCATATAAACATGGGAAATATAAAGACCCTATGGAAGAAAAGTTTGGTAGAAGGTTTGCCAAAGTTGAAATATGACAAAGACAAAATTTGTAAGACATGTCAATTATCTAAGCAACCTAAAATGCCTTTCTTTACCAAAAAGGAAATTTCTACCACTAGGCCACTTGAATTGCTACACATGGATCTATATGGGCCATCCGACATTTTAACCATTGGTGGAAAGAAATATGTGTTTGTAATTGTTGATGATTTTTCAAGATTCACATGGATAATTCTCTTAGCTAGCAAAGATGAAGCCTTCTCTATGTTTGCAACTTTTGTAAATTTGGTGCAAAATGAGAAACAAAGTACTATTATAACTATAAGAAGTGATCATGGTGGTGAATTTGAGAACAAACGATTCATAGAATTATGCAAAGAAAAAGAAATTCATCACACGTTTTCTGCACCAAGGACTCCACAACAAAATGGAGTTGTTGAAAGGAAAAACAGAACTATACAAGAGATGGCTAAAACAATGCTAAATGAGAGCAAATTATCCAAGAAATTTTGGGGTGAGGCTGTAAGTACAGCTTGTCATGTTTTGAATGGAGTTACCATTAGAGCAATCTTAAAAAAGACCCCATATGAGCTATGGAAAGGAAGAAAACCAAATATCTCTTATTTTCATGCTTTTGGATGCACATGATATGTTTTGAACAATGGAAAAACCAACTTGGGAAAACTAGATGCCAAAAGTGATGAGACAATATTTCTTGGTTACTCATCAAATAGCAAAGCATATAGAGTATTCAATAAACGAAACCAAGTTGTAGAAGAGTCCATACATGTTGTTTTTGATAAAACTAACCCTTGCTTCAAAAGAAAAGATGATTTAAGTGATGCAGATGATATAACAAGTAGTCTTGAAAAACTGCATATGGAAAAGCAAGAAGATTCCATGGAGGAAAGGGTAAGTGAAGGTAATAATTCCTACAAACCTTCAACAGATTTGAAATTCAAACATGCCCATCCAATTGAACAAGTTATAGGGAATGTATATGAAGGTGTAAAAACTAGAAGATCAAAATAAAACGTTTGTGGACAATATGCTTTTGTATCTAAGATTGAACCATCCAATATTGATCAAGCTCTTGATGATGAGAACTGGATTATAGCAATGCAAGAAGAGCTAAATCAATTTGAAAGAAACCAAGTTTGGCACTTTGTTCCTAGACCAAACGATTGTACTGTTATTGGCACCAAGTGGGTCTTTTGGAACAAATTAGATGAAAGTGGACTTGTAGTGAGAAACAAAGCTAGACTTGTGGCAAAAGGATACTTACAGGAAGAAGGAATAGATTTTGAGAAATCCTATGCCCCGGTTGCTAGATTGGAAGCAATTCGCATCTTACTAGCTTTTGCATCTCACATGAACTTTAAATTGTTTCAAATGGATGTTAAAAGTGCATTTCTGAATGGATATATAAATGAAGAGGTGTATGTTGAACAACCACCTGGATTTGAGGAAAAAGATCAATCTCAATTTGTATACAAATTAACTAAAGCATTATATGGATTAAAACAAGCTCCAAGGGCTTGGTATGATAGATTAAGCAAATTTCTGATTGATCATGACTTTCAAAAGGGAAAGGTAGATACCACTTTGTTTATCAAATACAAAGAAAAGGATATATTGATTATTCAAATTTATGTTGATGATATTATTTTCGGTGCTACTAATGAGACTCTTCGTCAAGAATTTTCTGAGCTTATGCAGAAAGAATTTGAGATGAGCATGATGAGAGAGCAGAATTTCTTCCTTGGACTGCAAATCAAGCAACTAAATGAAGGAATCTTCATTAATCAATCCAAGTATATCAAAGAAATGCTGAAGAAGTTTGGCATGGAGAATAGCAAAGGAGCAAACACGCCTATGAGCTCAACAATCAAGATCGACAAAGATGAGAAAGGAAAAATAATTGATTTAAAATTGTATAGAAGCATGATAGGTTCTTTATTGTATTTAACTGATTCTAGGCCTGATATATTGTTTAGTGTGTGTATGTGCTCTAGATTTCAATCATGTCCAAAAGAATCACACTTGGTAGCTGTGAAAAGAATTTTCAGATACTTAGTAGACACTACCAATTTAGGACTTTGGTATCCAAAGGGCTCTAATTTTGATCTAATCGGCTACTCGGATACGGATTTTTCCGGTTACAAAGTAGATAGAAAAAGCACTAGTGGAACATGTCAATTTCTTGGGAACATGTTGGTTTCATGGTTTTCAAGAAAACAAACTAGTGTTGCTCTATCTACGACGGAAGCCGAATACATTGCTGCCGGGAGCTGTTGTGCCCAATTGTTTTGGATGAAATAACAACTTAGGGACTATGGCATGGATTTTAAAAATATACCTATTAAATGTGATAATACTAGTGCCATATGTTTAACTAAAAATCCAGTATTGCATTCTAGGACCAAACATATTGACCTTAGACATCATTTTATTAGAGAACATGTAGAAAATCATGACATATGTTTGGTATATGTAAGAACTGAAGATCAAATTGCAGATATATTCACCAAACCTCTGGCAAAAGAACCATTTTATAAAATTAGAAATGATATGGGAATGCTTGAATTAACTTAGCACAAACTCAGGGGGAGCACCTGTTTAGGGGGAGCACACCCACCTGTCTCTTACTTTGCCCTCTAATTTTTGATATATTGACAAAAAGGGGGAGAAGAGTAAGATTTGAGTCCAAATGAGTCCAAAGGGAGAGAAGAGTAGGATTTGATATAAGTCTTTATGATCGATATAAGTCTTTATGATTGTGTTTAACTTGAATGTTTGTTGAATATTTTCAACTTGACTGTTTGCATATATATGATACAATTTCAAAATGCAAAATTAGCATGTCTTTAAGCAATTGAAAGGTATACACTCAAATCGGTTTTTGTTAATCATCAAAAAGGGAGAGATTGTTGAAAATATGTGGAAAATAAGCTAAATCTATGTTTTGATGATTAACAAATCAATTTGAGTAAGTCTTGGCTACTAACATGTTTGTGGAAGTGTTTAAGGCATATACATTTGAAGAAAATAGAGCATGGAAGGCCAAGTCGTTCCCCAAGTCGACTCCAACATCGACTTCAAGGAGTCAAATTCGTCCAGAGTTGAAATTGGAAGAAGAGCAGGTGAAGTCGCAGGCTAAGTCGACTCCACTTGCGACTTGGGAAGCCAAGTCGCAAACGAAGTTGACTCCAACATCGACTTCAGATGCCAAAATCACTCCAGAGTTGAATTTGGGAGAGAAAGATACCGAAGTCGCTAACGAAGTCGACTCCAGTTGCGACTTGGGTAAAGTCGTAGACGAAGTCGACTCGAAGTTCAACTTGAGGTATTCTAAGTTCAAGGATGCAGATTCAAGCTCATTTCCAAGATCAACGTAAGATCTCTCAAGATCAACTCAAGGATACAAGCTCATTATCAAATTAAGTTTATCAAGTCCAAGGCAAAGCTTCAAGTACATTTCAAGATGAGGAAATCCAAGATACGAAGACTAATATCAAAAGAAAGCAAATTGCATAAATCAAAGCTCCAAGATTCACAAGGTCTACAAAAATTGAAGACCAATCCAAGTTCAAGCAAGATGCATAAACTCAACCAAGAAGGTTGTTCAAGTTCTCATGGATTCAAGGCTTGAACGTAGAATATATGAAAGCAAGCTAAATAAAAGACAATGATTCAAAAGGAAATGAAGGAACCAAGCAAACAAATTTTCAAGTACATCAAGCCAACTGACGAAGTGAAGTCGCACACCAAAGTCGACTCCACTTGCGACTTGGGTCAAGTCGATACCCAAGTCGAACCGACCTGGAACTTGAAGTCGCTACGGAAGGCGAAGTTGCACCCGAAGTCGACTCCATCTGCGACTTGGGCGAAGTCGCATCCGAAGTCGACTCCACCTGAGACTTGGGTCGCAACGGTCGGAAAATATTCGAACGTTGGCGCATTAAATGCGCGCCACCTACCTTCAAACGTTCGGATTCCCTCCACAATTATAAAAGGCATTCATTGTGGACGAGGGAAGCAGCTGAAAATCATTAAGTGTACATATCTACCATCTTCATGAGCATTAAGTGATCAAGCAAATCCTTAGAAGAAGAACTTTGCTTCAAACTGCAAGAGCTCAACTACTGATTCTTCAAAGCCAACTCAATAAGTTCTTCTCTGCGCCAAACTGCTTCTAGACAACTGTAACGTGTAGATTATTTTGTTATTATTATTGTTGTTGTGTTGAACTTGATTTAGTTTGAGGAACTAAGATCAAGTGTAAGCAAAGTAGTGTGTGATTGGAGTGTAACTCATCACCTACTTGTGCTATGATTTGTTGATGCCCCCTAGAGCTGGAATCTAGAAGAGAGCAGTGGCTCTAATTGTATTTGAGGAATACAATAGTGGAACCTAAGTCACAAGGAGTGTGAGCTTGGAAGAGTGGAGTAGGGAGGTTGCCCGAACCACTATAAAAATCTTATGTGCTTTATTTATATTTCTACTCTCTACATTATATTGCTTTCCATTTCGTTTCTTCATTAAGGGGATTAGATTAATCCGGGGTAAAGTTTCTGTTTAAGTTATAAATTTTTAAATACCCAATTCACCCCTCCCCTCTTGGGTAATCGCCATTAACTCGGGACCAACATAATTTAATGCTCAATTAATTACCTAGTAATTAGACTACTTAGGGTCAATTTAGGATAATTAAAAAAATCACAAAAATTCCCAAAGGCTGCCATCTCGTCCACATCTCCTTCATGCACCCTTGCTGTCCATTTCTTGATCTCATCTCAATGGTCTGGATTTGATGCCTTTAGCCACGAATTTCCACTCCAATTTAATGCGCATTTATCCTCATTAATCCACAGCTGACTTTGGGCATATATTTTATTTGAAAATATTTCACAAAATCCAAATTGGAGGCTATTTGGACGTCCCTTACATTCCACATGTGTTATGCTACTTTAAGCTCCTTAATTCAGCATTTATTTATGAGATAATTGCAAAAAAAAATTATTTTTAATAATTCATAAAATACCCTACAATTAACCTCCTTTTGACACCTCAGTTTCATCCTTATTCATTTGATTATTTTACTTATTTTTAACATAAATGCTAATCACTTTTTGGTGCAAAAAGTCAAAAGCATTGATCCCAATTTCGTGCAAGCCTAATTCCATCATTATTTTCATGATCAAATCCTTTCATAACCTTGATCTCATAATTTTAACCGTCCATTTCAAATTTCATCTCAATCCGAGTTTTTTAGCTCAAGTTATGATCATTTTACATTTTGGAAGGTGATGATCAATTATCATCAAAATTTTCATAAGCTACCTTTCCCATGTGATTAAGCATGAAATTATGTGCTTCCATCTCAATTTTTGTCTTAATCCGCCTTATAGGCGTCAAATTATGAATTTTCTAACATTTTCCAACTTGGCTCTAGCCTCCTAATTTCCATTAATCACATTATGGAAATTAATTAATTTCTCATGGAAAACTAATACCTTTTTAATCATCATTAGGCCAGTTTAATCATATTGGTCCATTTCGACTTAGAACAATTGATTTTTATCATCATTCATAACCTCTGACTTAATTGCCATAAATCATCAATATTGCACATAAATCATTTATAATTCAACCAAATCATACTTGAATCATACTTATGTGTTAAATGCATAGACATGAATTCCTATGTAGGTCAAGGTTTCACAATATGTAATCCAAAAGAACATGAATTACATCCCAATCATCATGCTTTAATCATACAACCACTTGGTTTAGGGTTTTGAGAATTTCCAAACTAGATTTCTTCGCAAAATTCAACCCTAACTTCCGTTTTCACTCTCTTGAACTCTTGATTTCATTTTTATCATTCAAAAATTATTTAATACCTTCATCAAGGCATCATAACTCATACTTTAAGAGTTCTTTATGAACCATATTCATGGCTCATGAATTGAGAGAGAAAATCTTGATTCAAATGATTCAAAACTTAGATTTTCCTTACTTGTTTTGAATCTAACTTGAATCCAACTTGTTTGACTTGGTTCTCTTTATTTTTCTTCTCCTTTTTCCTTCTCTTTTTCTCCTCTTTTCTCCTTCTTCCTTGCTGGTTTTTGGTCGTGCAAAGGGCTGCTCACTTAGAAAAATTTTGAGAGATTTTTCTCTCCCCCTCTCATGTGCACATTCTAAAAGTCAAGCTCCCTTTTTTTATATTTTTTCCATCTTGTGGAGCCCATTTTAACACATCATTGATATGGTATTTTAATGTCATCTTATCCCTTGATGACTTGGCTAATTTCTATCCAAGTAAAATACCCATTTTCCATTTATCAAAAATCATTAAAATCCACACATTAATGGAATGCATTGCTGTCCACTATTTGCAACATCCATGAAGCTTCCTTTTCAACGATTTTTGCCATGAAATTCCACATATTTAATTGCCCATTTACTTCACCTAGGTACTAGGCAATTTAAATATGCATTTTAGCATTTTAAAAAATTAAATTTCATGCCCAAAGTGCCCTTGGACGTCCATGGTCATGCCACATAATCTATGCCTCATTTGAGCTACATATTAGGCATTAAACCAATGCATTTAAATCCTTGAATTTTTCATGGATTTTTTCCTCAAACAAATCCATAAAATCTAGCTCCATTCGCCTCCATTTAACACCTTGCATAGCATTAAAATAAGTCATTTAACTCACTTGCTTTAACGTAAATGCTATGATAGTCTAGGGTGCACAAAGTCAATGCTAGGCACCTTTTTCCAATTAAGAACTTTCCATAGTATTTAGCTTAATCCAATCCACTCATATCATAGATTTCATAATTTTATTCAATCGTTTCAAATTTTATCTTAAACCGACGTTTCTACGTCAAGTTATGAACCTTTGAAAATAATCTTAGAGTGTGAAATTAAAAATAAATAATTATCACCTTAATCTCATCACGTTTGCTTTAATCCAATCCTCACATAAGATTGACCCCAAAATCATGAGCTTACCTTTCAAATTTCATCTCATTTCGCCTTATAGGCGTCAAGTTATGAATTTTCTACGATTTTCAACATAATTTCATAATTTCCATTTTAATCTTCATTAATTAAATGATGAAAATTAAAATAAATATTCATGCCATATTAGCATATTCTAATCCTCATTAAGCCCCTTTAGTCATCTTGACTCACTTTGGGCTATGGCGATTGGTCTTAATCATCATTCTTAATTGCAAACCCTAATTGTAAAATACCATTAATTCATAAAAATCATAAATCATCCTTATGTGCAAACTGAAGTCCTTAACATCGTGGACTGTGTTATGGCCAATTAGCGAAGCAGACTATGCAAACTTTTTTTATGCAGTTTCAAAAGTTATAAAAGGGGCTGCCAGGAGATTTTGAGGAGAGAAAAATTTCAGCAGACAGCAGAGATAATTGGGGGAGAAAGAGAGAGAAAGAGAGAAAGAGAGAGAGCGAGAAGGAGTAGAGAACGGGCAAGAGGCGGACCGGCGAGTTACGTGAAGCGGCCGACACACCATCAGAAGCTTCAAACCAATAAGCCTTCCTATCTTTTCTCTCTTTAATTTTAATTGTCTTACTTAAGATGGATTTTGATTCTAATTTTATTTTGGACTTAAACATGCTTGGCTAAACCTTAAATATAGGGTTTATGATATAGCATACGTATAATGTAGCGTGGTGTGGGTTTTTAATTTATTTATGATAGATATTATTGTTAATTTAATATCTTGGGATTTATATGCTTGCTTTGTACATGGGCCCGTACTTTGGCATGATTCCATATATTAGGTGATGGAACCGAGAGGTGGAAACCTAATATACGATAATCAAGATATTAAACCTGAAAATCTAAGACTATGAGAATAAGCATGATGACCTTGAGAAATTTCATGAATAAACCACAGAACTTAATGGATTCTAATTAACTTAGTCCCATGAGAATAGGTGGTTAAAAAAATTAGTGTTCGCCTTGTAGGTTTCCAGAGAAGGTGCAAGGATAAATTAGGGTTTGTTCTCCTTTAAGAAATAATATCCAAATTAAATAATTATACCACTACCCGTTGCAAAAGATGCATATGAAATCCTAAATCCTAGGCACTTGCACTCTTGTTTTCTACTCGTTCTAATTTTTGCTTTTATTTTCTCTTTCCCTTTTTCTATTTATTTTCCATTTTATTTACTATATTCTCTTCCCACTTATCTATCTCATTTTATATCCGACACGAAAGCGTTTAAAAGCAAAGCTTATAGTCCTGAATTTCATGTAGATAGATAATTTATATACTATAATCTACGATCCGTGCACTTGCAGTGAGATTGCGAACATCTATTTATCGTAGAAGCCGAATACATTGCCGTCGGGAGTTGTTGTGCTCTACTACTTTGGATGAAACAACAACTTAAAGATTATGGTATTGATTATCATGATATTCCAATTAGATGTGATAATACCAGTGCTATTTGTTTGACTAAAAATCCTATGTTGCTTTCTAGAACAAAGCATATAAATGTAAGACATCATTTCATTAGGGAACATGCTGAAAATCATGATATTTATTTAGAGTATGTTAAAACTGAAGACCAAATTGCTGATATTTTCATCAAACCATTGGCAAATGAACCATTTTACAAGATTAGAAATGATATGGGTATGATTGAAATTGATTAGGTGCATAATATGATGAATCTAGATAGGGGGAGCAACTTAGAAAGAATATAGAATCCAAGCTGATAGAACCAAGTCGACTCCAATCTTCCCAAGTCGACTTCACCGAAGTCGACTCCACAGGGGGGAAGTCGACTTCGGCGCGTCGATCAGACTGCGTCAGAAAATCATTGATGATTTGATAATTAAGAACTCAATTTGAGAATTAATTAGTTACTAATGAGTTTGATAAGTACTTTCAAAGGTTAAAAATTTGAGTTTGAAAAGACACCATTTTATTTACTATGCTAAGTTTCAAGGCAAAACAAGGAAAACCAATGATATTAAATGAAGAACAAGATAAGAAAAGGAAAAGTGAAATATTAAGATCACTTGCAAGAATCCAAAGTTCCAACATAAACAAATGGATGGTGAAGTCGCACCTGAAGTCGACTCCACCTGTGACTTAGGTCAAGTCTGAGACCAAGTCGACCTGAAGTTGGAACTTGAATTGGAAGCAGAAGACTGAAGTCACACCCAAAGTTGACTCCAGTCTGCGACTTAGGTGAAGTCGCATCCGAAGTCGACTCAACCATGCAACTTGGATGAAGTCGCATACCAAGTCGACCCCATATGCGACTTGGCTCGCAATGGTCTGAAAAATTTGAATGTTGGCGCATTAATTGCGTGCCACCTACCACCAAACATTCAAATTTCACCTCCCATTATATAAAAGGCTTCAAGGGGACGTGAAAGAGGTTAAAGAATCATTCATTAAGCCCACCTTCCACTCTCTTGCATTTAAATTGATCAACAACAAGTTTAAGTGAAGAATTGTGCTTCAAGTTGTTAAAAGTTGCATTGCTGAATCTCTTACTTTCTCTACAAGTTCTTCTACATGCTGCAAGCTTCCTACATAAATCTATAACGTGTAGTTATTTCTTTTGTTAATTATCTGTGTTTACCACTTGGTTTGATATTGAAAATCGAAACCAAGCGAAGGCAAAGTAGTGTTGTGACTTGAGTGAGACTTGTCACCGACTTGTGCTGCATTTGTACAAGCCCACTAAAGCTTGAATCTAGAATAGAACTGCTGCTCTAGTTGTATTCAAATCCAATAGTGGAACCCAAGTCACAATGGGTGTGAGCTTGGAAGAGTGGAGTAGAGAAGGTTGCCCGAACCACTATAAAACTTTATCTCTTTGTGTGGCTTGATTATCTATGTTTTATTGCTTTATTTCTCTCTATATTTCTGCTTGTTTCATTAAGGGGATTAACTCCAAAAAGTAAAAAAAAAATTATTTAAGTAAAGAATTTTAAAATACCCAATTCACCCCTCCCCTCTTGGGTAGTTGCAATAAACTTGGGACTAACAAAAAGGAGTTAAGTATATATGGTCTGATGAATGTGAAAGCAGTTTTCAAAAATTGAAGCAACGATTGATAGAGATACTTATTCTAACGCTACCTGAAGAAAATGAAGGACTTGTGGTGTATAGTGATGCCTCAAGAAAAGGATTGGGATGTGTACTAATGCAAAGAGGAAAGGTGATAGCCTATACATCTCAACAAATGAAGCACAATGAGGCCAGCTACCCCATTCATGATTTAGAGTTGGCAGTAGTGGTGTTTGCCTTGAAAATTTGGAGACATTACCTGTATGGTGCTGAATGCGAAATCTACATGAATTATAAGAGCCTCAAGTATATTTTTACTCAAAATGAGCTCAACATGAGGCAAAGACGATGACTTGAGCTACTAAAGGATTATGATCTTAACATGTTATACTATCCAGGTAAGGAAAATGTGGTAGCCGATGCATTGAACAGAAATTCCATTATAGCACACCTCATCACTAAGAAAGATGGATTGCTGCGAGAAATCAGACAATTGGAGTTGATTGTATGTCCACCTAGTATATAGGCAAAATTATCGTAAATGCAGATACAATCCTCCTTATTTGAGCAAATTAAGGTTATACAGCAAAATGATTTAGACCTACACATTCATGTGGAGAGAATGAGATAGAAAGACCTAAATGAATTTGCTATTGATGAAAAGGGTATGTATCGGTATAAAGGTTGTCATTGCATACCAAATTCAGTTGAATTGGAACAACAAATACTTAAGGAGGCACATTTTTCTCCATTTTCTATACACCCAGGAATCACTAAGATGTATCAGGATCTCATGAAGCGATATTGGCGGAACAATATGAAAAGAAAAATCGCAGAATATGTAGTCAAGTATTTGACTGGTCAAATGGTGAAAGCAGATCATCAGCGAGCATTTGGAAAACTCTATATGGGTAATAGTTGATCGATTATCAAATGTTGCAAACTTCATACCCATAAAAAGGAATTTTTCTGTGGAAAGGCTAGCCGAGGTGTACTATAAGGAGATAGTACGTCTCTATGGAGTGCCAAAGTTGATAATGCCCGATCGAGATACAACGTTCACATCTCAATTTTGGAAATATTTGCACCAAACCCTAGGCACACAGCTCAAGTTTAGCACTGCATTTCATCCCAAGATTGATGGGCAAACGGAGCGAGTAAATTAAATTATCGAGGATATGCTTTGGTTGTGCATATTGGAATTCAGAGGATCATGGAATGAGTATGTAGCCATAGCTGAGTTTGCCTACAATAATAACTATCAAGTCAATATTCAGATGGCCCCTTTTGAAGCGTTATATGGGCGTAGATGTCAAACCCTATTGATCTGGGATGCAGTTGGAGAGGGAAAGTTAGCCCCAGACTTGTCCAAACGAATGTCAGATAAAGTGCAAGTAATTCACCAGTATATACTCATAGCCCAGAGTCGGCAGAAGAATTACACCGATTGTAAGAGAAGAAATTTGAATATCCAAGTTGGCAAGCACATGTTTATAAAGGTAATGCCATTCAATGGAGTTACAATGTTTGGAAAAGGAGTAAACTAAATCTCAAATATATAGGGTCATTTGAAGTATTGGAGATGATTGGAAAATTGGCATATAGGATAGTTTTACCCTCAACCTTAGCGCTAGCAAATAATGTATTTCATATTTTCATGCTTAGGAAATATATTCCAAACCCTACCCATATCCTAATAACAAAAAAACTTGCTAATTCAAGATCATTTGAATTATGAGGAAAAACCAATCAAGCTCTTGGATTATAAAGTGCAAAAGCTTTGGAATCGAGAAATTGAATATGTTAAGGATCAATGGAATCCATATTTGGAAAGAGAAGCCACTCGGGAATTACGAGAGGAAGTTGAAAGTAAATACCCCAAATTGTTTAAAAAGTAAACGGTTTCGGGATGAAATTTTTTATAAGAGGGAGAGGATTGTGATACCAAGAACAATTGAGATCTATACATATAATTTATGCATTTAACTATTGTTAATTGTATGATTCAATTTAATGATTGAGATTAAAGTCATTGATTAAGTAGGTAATTAAGTTAATCATCATAGTTCAATGTAGTTTAATGTATACGAAGAGACCAAATGAGGTATAGAAAATGATGATGAGACTTGATTAATTGTTTCATATATTATGATTTAATTGATGATAATTATGATGATAATTATGGGATTGATGTGGCTATTGTTAGAAAATTCATAACTTGACGCCTATAAGGCAGATTGACGTGCAATTTGAAAGTTAAGTACATGTTGATGTGCTCTACCTTATGAATTGAATGGATTATATTAATCTAGGTTAAATTAGGGTGATAATTATTTAATTTCATCCACAGCCAAGAGATATTTTCAAATGCTCATAACTTGCACTAGAAAGGTCATTTTGAGATGAAATTTTTTATGGATGGCTAAAATGAGATGGCTTATCATATGGATGGATTTGATTAAGTTAATTATTATGAGAAAATACTTAATCACATAAGGATAAAACCCTTTGACTTCTGCTTCAAAAAGTATTTTTACATTTAATACGAAAGTCAAGGCAATTAAGGGCAATCGAGGTAGCATAAGATGGGATTTTTGGGGCATTTTGCAATTTCTAAAAATTCAAAAATTGTATGCTAAAATTGTTTCACATCAAGGGATGTTCAATGCATGGGAATTCGGCAGATTTCGTTGCCACAAAATGACAAAATGGATGGCCACATGGCGTGATCAAGGGGTGGATGTTGGGCAGAATTTTGGGTTTAAAAATTTTGTAAAAATGGAAATTATGGGGATAAATATGCCAACACCTTTAGAGGATAATTATGAAAAATATTAAACCTCGAAATGAGGTGGAAATTAGGAAGGTAAAAGCAGCAATATAAAACGGAGAGAAAGGGGGTTGTTTGCACGTTACTTTAAGTGGATAGCTTTGAGAGAGAAGAAAAAAAAAGAAAATCCCAGCAAAGTGGATGTCCCAAGAAGGGGAAAAGGAAGGAAAATGGGAAAAAAAGAGGAAAATAAGAGAAGAAAATAATCTTGACAAGGTGGGAGCAAAACCACATAAGTTCAAGTAGGTATCAAACCAAGTTTGGTTTATTAACTTCCAAGTTTTCTAGCTCAATTCATGGATCATAAATTTAATCCATTATCAACCCTAAATGATGATTTATGAAGCTCTTGATAGGGTTACTAAATATTAAATGAATGAGAAGATTCAATTCAAGCATTCAAGGAAGTTATGTATGGTTTTAGGGTTGCTTACACTAAGTGCACCAAGCTAGAATTTTTGTTAATTCCCATTTAATGTTTCTGTTTTGATCTTATGTTATGTATGGATTATGTAAATAATTTTCATGTTTAATATATGTTAAACCAAGTATCTATGATGAACCTTAGAAGGGTGAAACACACAGTTGACAACTTAATGCAAATCCTGCTCAATTAGGGTAGAATTGGTGCATGATTTAAGCAACCTAATATGGGGAAAATTAAAAGGGTAAAATACCTTAAATATGGAGCAAGAAGGGGACTTTCAAGGGATGAAAACAAAAGGCTAAAAATCTATTTTGTATGGCCATAGTGATATGGACGTCCAAGTTGGAAAGCATGAAGGGAAAGTTGCTGCTTTGAGAAACTTGATTTATGGGTTTTAATTTCATGAATATACCCTAAATTATGTGCAAAATAATGTCTAAATTAGGCCAAAATGGAAGGCAAAATTCTGTTTCATAAAAATTTGGTTAACACATAATGTTTATGTGACTAAGAAAGTACACATGAAGGGTATCGATCGCAAGAATGGGAAATGACTATGCATAATTAGCTAAAATGAAAAAATGAAAGAAAATATGGTAAAATGATAAAAGAGAGGCTGTTTTGAGAAAATTTTAAATTCTCAAAATTTTGTAATTAAAATTAGTAGCCCTAACTCATACGTAAGTGCCTTGAATGGGCACCAATGTGAAAAATGTAAAGAATAGGTGTTAAATGATAAACGGGAGGTAATAAACTTCCATATGTTGAGTTAAATTAATTAGTGTAATGAATGTGAAAGCTTACTCTAAATAAGGGTATTCAAAATGAAAAGAATTGTTGCTATGGAAGCATAAGTCATACAAATGTGTGAATTGGTAAAATTGACACCCAACTTGAAAGAAGTGGTTTAAGTAAGTTGATGGAAAATCCTTTGGGTTGGAAAACTATAAGATGTGCAAGCATATTAAATTATGTTTTTGAATGCAATGGCATTCTCATGTATATAGGGAAAGGCAAGGAAAAAGTTAAGGAAAGAGACTAAAGCCAATTTAGGTAAACAAGCAAACTTTTGAAAAATATACCATCTTAAAATGTTGACAAAATGTTGCAAATTGATATTCAAATGCCTTGAAATATATATTGCAAATGGATGTTTAAATGCTTTTAGAATTATTTAAGGATGGTCATCCCTATAACTCTTACAAATGCACTTGTACAATTTTTTATTAAATAATGTTGAGAAACTATGACTCAAATGCTTATTCATAAAAATCATGTTAGCATGTCTATGTTCATGGTGCACAAGGTACTAGGTCCCCTTTAGAGGTGTAAGTGGACCGATTGTTCCCTTTTAGTGTGACCAAGTCACTAAAATAGGTCACAAGCCGGCGGCGCCCTCCCTGAGATGGGAGCAGGAAAATGGGATGGTCGCCTAGCTAGTGTACCATCATATGATGTTCATTTTTATGTTGATAATAATGCATTGCATTATTCATGATATACCCATGAGTGGGTATGATGTTGGTTTCAAAGATGTTTATTCAAAAGAAAACTTTGCCTAAAAACTATGCAGCTTGCTTACTGAGTTAATACTCACAATTTGTTTTCTAAACCCTAAGACAAGTGCAAGGATGGCTACAAAAGTGAAGCACAGGTTAAATGAAGAAATATAATTTATGTATTCCTATGCATATATCTATATGATGGGAAATGTATTATGGAATGAATGTTTGCAAACTTATTGCAATTTATTGAATTTTACACTATTGATGTGTGATATGGATTAGAATATGTCAAATTGTTGGAAAAAAATGATGGTGATGTATGTATATC
The DNA here is from genome assembly GCA_030490835.1 of Annona cherimola. Classification (NCBI taxonomy): domain Eukaryota; kingdom Viridiplantae; phylum Streptophyta; class Magnoliopsida; order Magnoliales; family Annonaceae; genus Annona; species Annona cherimola. The sequence continues at coordinate 41 of JASFXW010000033.1, read as the reverse complement.
TCAACATGATACAAGTGTTATGAAATTTTAAGTCATATGAT